>CM068375.1:299147880-299776428 GCA_034769895.1 Magicicada septendecula
CAGCGGTGCCGGCAAAGGAACGGGAGTTGCGTTCGACGCCATCTCGGGATGAGCCGAAATGAACGTCGAAGACGCAAAAAAGGGCTAGGAAAGAGTGACTTTCACCAGCACTGAATCACTACACTGACAGACAAAGAACACGAACACCAGACGGGCACTGCACACGAATCACAAAAACACTCGCGCACGACACAATACACTTCAGAAATTGTAGCACACTGATGATGTTGAAGAACGATGATGATGATGATGAAGAAAACAGGTTGAAAAAGATATTACTAACGGTTAAAAACCACAATCGCAAATGCGAAAAAGAGTAACACAGCTACCCGGGCAACAGCTCTAGGTAGACTCTGAACCGCCGAGGTGAAAGCATCTCCTTAAATAGTGTCTGGCATGGTTTATTTTCCATGGCCAATCAGAATCGAGAATGACGAGCTGGCTTCTCATTGGTCCGCGCGATACACCTGAAGCGGCCAAAAAGTTACAAATAGAGGCATCGTAGCCGTAACTCACTGTTGCTTGTTCCCAGTTCATTGGGAGACGTGTTCGGCGTGTCATGTATTCAAACACAATTTTTCGCTACTGAAGATGGCCACCGGTGGTGCGGCCGAAACGTTTAGCAGTATTTTAAGCAATCGACCACGGCCTTTCAGCCCGGAAGTTTTAGAAGATAATCGTAATATGTAGTTTGTCTACGGCTGAAGACCTTCCGCGTCATGACATTGAGAATTTCCCTCTCCGCTCCTCAACGATGGAACAAAGTTTTACTTAATATAAACTTAGACTTGTGAACGCAGTGATTGATCAATTCCGGTTTACAGTAGGTGCAATGGATTTTCATTACTTTTCTACTGATTTCATTCTTATTAAAAACCCAAAATTACTATAGAAGATTTAATGTGGACGATCAGTTTACTTTCCTTACTCCTCTTATATGTTTGTTTCATTATTATTTATATTTCAATATGGGCACACGCTTAGAAATATTCATTGTTAGGCCTATATTTTACTTACAGCAGAGAGTAAAGGTAAGAAGGCACATTAAACGTTTAAAATACAAGTGTCGATACTTATAAAACTGAAAATAATTCACTGTATTTTCATAGATACACTACTACATATAAACAGATTTTCATTGATTTTAAAAACTAAAAATATTCATGACAGTTAATAACACTAGTTTATAAAATAGATATTATTTAGCTTATGTGGCTAGGCTTTGTTTAACGTTTCCTGCAAGCGTGACCCGTTGAAGATACCAGAAAAGTTGATCACCCTAGTTAAGGCCACAATAAACCCTCAATGTTAGGTAAAAATCCAGAATAAGGTATCTGACCCTTTGGACACGACGAAAGGGGTCCGTCAAGAAGATTCGTTAGCTTGATTTAGCTTTAATATTTTTTAGAGAAAATAGTTAGAGGCGCAGGCATTAACACAATAGGAAACATCTTTTATAAGACAGTTAAAATTCGAGATTATGCAGAGGACATCGACATTGTTGGAAACAGCTATGATGGAAGCCTTTGTAAAATTGGGGAAAGCTGCAACAAGAATGCATCTGCAGATAAATCAGGGAAAAACATAGTATATGCCAGTGACAAGAAAAAATACTGTTGTGTGGGATATAAAAATTTAGAAATATGATCTTATAAATTCGGGATACTACATAGCTGTACCTACCTCGGCTCAAAAGTTAACTGTAAAAATAATATTAACTGGAAATACAAAAGCGTATTTTATCAGCGAATAGAAGTGTGCAAGGCCTTAGAAAACATCTAAAGTCTCAGATAATACAAAGGAAGACCAAGGTATTGGAGTATAAGGTCCTAGTGCGCCCAGTACTGAGTTATGCATCAGACATATGAACGGTACCTAGAACAGGTGAAAAGCAACTAAATATATTTAATAGGAGGATCCTCAGACAAATTTTTGGTCTAGTGGAAGAGGGGGTGCCTGCAAGAAAAAATATAATTTAGAGCTTTATAATTTGTATGATGAACTTAATGTGGGTTAACTTTATTAAATTATAAAGATTATAATGTGTTAAACACGTTATACGTGTTTATGAAAGGAGAGATATTAGGAAGATATTTAATGCAAAGCTAGAAGGAAAAAAGAAAGTTGGAAGGCAAAATTGACAAAGAAGGACGGAGTGAGCAAGGAGGCATCAGTACTCTTGAAATTAAAAATTGGAAGAATATGGCTATGAATAGAGAAGAATGGCTAAATCTTCTGAAGGAGGCCAGTGGAGACAAAGGTCTGTCGAGCCAATGATGATGATGATGTATGAGTAACCTTATGTAACTGGAGCTGCGTGATTTAGTGAATAATGTTTGTAGTCTATTGCCGTTAGAACAAAAATCTATAATATATTTGCCAAAGCCCACTCACTGACTCATCACTGTATCTCAACAATGACAAAGCCTAGAAAGATGAAACTTTACATAGATATTCACTAGATACTTTAGATGTGCAATAAGACGGGGTTTGACAAAATTCAAAATTTAAGGGGGGTTTTGGAGGGGTCAAAATGACCGAATATTCTCATACTCACTCACTCACTCATCACTGTATCTCAACAATGACAAGGCCTAGAAAGATGAAACTTTACATAAATATTCACTAGATACTGTAGATGTGCAACAAGACGGGGTTTGACAAAATTCAAAATCTTAGGGGGGATTTGGAGGGGTCAAAGTGACCGAATATTCTCATAAGAAATACATGACAGTTAAAACGTGACAACTGTTAGGGAGCTTCTAGATGAGATAGAAACATGAAATTTGTTCTACAAGTTAACTTAACCCTCTTTTAAAGAACACAAAGATCAATCTTAAATAATTTTAATTAAAACTACCCTAAAGAAGACTGCTTCTCCCATGGCCAGTTGTATGTTGCTTGCTCACGAGTTAGCTCTTCTGAGAGTTTAACTATCCTTCAGCCACAGGGTCAAACAAAGAACGTTGTCTATAAGGAACTTTTATAAGTGCCGTATTTCGTTTCACAATACGATTTCAGTAGACTTAGTATTAGCACCCATTTATGCTTTTAAAAATTTGTAGATATTACATTTATACAATGTGCTTGGTTACCCAAGGTTAAAAAAAAAAACCACCGAACCAATGTGTTTATTCAGAAAAACCGTAGCGAAGCACGGGTATACAGCTAGTGCCTTATATTCTCTGCGCTGGGAGAATAAACAGGAAGAATTGATACAATCACTTCAGATTAGACCTTTTATCTTATAGAAATGTGTATTGTAATACATGAGTAAAAACATGTCTTCAGCACAGACTTGAACTAGAATGAATGTACCCGTGCACTGAAGAATATCTATCTGAGAAAATTATAAAGTTGCGTATAAGCTAGTATAGAGGTATAGTTTCCTTTCCGTTGTAGGAAACGGCTAACATTATATATGACTTATGTTTACACCAGTGTCACTGATTCTATGGTGTGTAAACGTGTGTGAATATGTATGTAAGGAAGTAAGTATGAGTACATAATACTTACAAAACTATTTTACATTTATCATGATAAAGCTAATAAGTAGATCTAACAATAGATTAACGTACTTACATATCTTATGTATTGTATTAGATTTAGGTTAATTTGAAGGAGATGCTCATATCACCAGATAGAAGAGCTGGTATTATAAAAGCAATATCAAGATGTGTGAAGTCAATAGAATATCATCGTGTTAAACAGCAGCCTTAAGATTGCGTTGAAAACAAAGAATAAATATGTATTACTCACGAGAGACCTATATAAGTTTACGCTCACGGACCACTCTTCATACCAAGTACATACATTTTTAAAATTATTTATTTGTTTTATAAATATAAAAGCATGCGTAGCTACCATAATATTATGTTTCACTTACTGTCGATATTTTATAATATTTTAAATATTTATCTAAATCTTAGCTGCTGCCTCCATTTGTGATCACACCGTGTTTTCTTTGCAGTTATGCATATAATTTAACGTAAGCCAATTTTTAAAGTGTGTTTCTTTGTTTGAGTTATGTTACCCCTTGAAAGGGCGAGTTAAAAATTTCAAATCAAAATTTAACAGCTAAAAGTAGGCACAGACCAACATCTACACTCAGTCTTGGAGACTCGTGGATTCAACAAGTGAAGGGAAAATTTTATGACAAATGTCTACTATTTAAAATAATCTGTTGTATTTGGTATTGTCTATTGGAGTTCTTCATAAAGTTACGTACATTCAATCAAAATGGTTTTAATGTGTATAAATTACTTTCAGATTACGTACGAGCATAAAAACCGATAATATACCGGTATTTATATATACAAATACAGTGTGGAATAATTGTTTTGATAGCTTGTGTAATATATTGTGTCTTTGAGAACGTAAGTGCAATGATTCTAGTCTCCTCTTTTAAGAAATCTCTCAATTTAATTAGTCTTAAAATTATAAGTAAGTAGCCGATTTTAGGGGAATTTTCTTGTATATTTAATTCACGCTAATGAAATTAGAAGTACTAAAAACTGAAATGAATTTTATATTTATATATACGATTCTAAATGCATAACCACATTTTTTAAATAAAAGAACCACACATAAAATGACTGTAATATAAAGTATTCACTTTACTGTTTCATATGTAAAATATTTTTTACTATTACAGGCTAAAGAGCAACGCAATTTTTCTTAAGTATGCCTTTAAATATAGAGTGTAATTAGGCAGTATTTTTCAAATTTTACTTCCATGTTCCATAAGGAAATGGAAGTATGGTCATGGCGAAAAAAATCGTGTTCCAGATAACGGCTGATTCAGATTGTACTGCCCTCAAAACATGAAGAAAAGTCATTTTTCGAAGAGTGTCTGTCTATCTGTGTGTTGAACTTTTTCTATGACAAACGATAACAGTCGCAAATTCAAACAGAATCAAATAATTTTTGCATACATCCCTGAATTGTAAACGATTGAAGGCCTATTTTTTTTGTGAAGATCGGTTAAGGCAAAGGGGTTGTTTACTTGCAACGTTTTATGTTTTAACAAGGGTAATGTTTCCTATGACGAACGATAACTGCCGCACATTCAAACAGAATCAAATAATTTTTGCATGTGTGCCTGAGTTATAGAGGACTCAAGACCTATTTATTTTGGTGAAGATCGGTTATGGGGAAAGGGGTAGTTTACCTTCAACGTTTTATGTTTTAACAAGAGTAAAGTACTTAATTTTGATCAACAAAGTATCCTGATAAGTAGATCATAATAATCCACTGTAGAAACGTAGATGAAATATCTATAAATGAAGAGGCTAGTTGAACGGGATGGAGGTAATTTTCTATAAATTAAAATTATAGTTGAAGAGGGAGGGGATAATTTTTTATATGTGTACTAATTTATTTTAGTTTTTAATTTATTTTAGTACTAATTTATTTAATATAGCTTAATTTATTTTAGTTCTAATACCCAATAAAATTTAGCAAACGTACAACTCGTTGCTAAGATTCCGTACTCGTAACCCTTTTGTAGAACGTATACTGATACGACAAACGCGCACAGAGGCAACGTCTGTTAAGGCCAAGCTGTTAGGGAGAACTGACTGAAACTACCTTCGCGAGGAACCAATCTGAATGAAAATTGGAGCCTCTGATTGGTCGAAACCCCTAGCACGTGATTGATGGGTTAGATTGATAGACAGAAGTCCTGATCAATTTGGCAGAAAACGGCAAAAGCATGTATAGATTTTATCCAAAAGTTTGATGACTTTCAGAAGATAAGGATTCTTTAGAAAGATTAATTGTGTTAAAAAATACATATTAAAATAATATGTTTCCAGTCTTTGACATAAGAAAAATGTAGCGCTAATTTAGAAGCATGAGCTGTCCAAGTCTCAATTCAGTACGTTCATTTACACCAGAGTTATTCATGTAAATACTGTTACGACGATCTACTTGATCGTCGTAGGTACAGTGGAAACAAAATAAGTACGAGACACCAATTAAGTCACGTATGCCACATACATTAGAACGAGATTCTTCTGGCACATTCGACAAAAACGTAGATTGTTCTGAATAACACGCGCACACGCGCACTAGATTCGCACTTAACATGACAGAAAGTGAATTTATGGGCATTTTGACATACAACAGTTAATTACCCATTTCTTATTTCAAAACTTATAGCTATTTCACAAAATTGAAACAAAATCAATTTTCAACATGTCTATAACGTCATAAATTGGTATAAACGCATGTAGTCTTAGCTACAAAGACCCTTTCCAGCGATTTTCCATTGCAGTATGTATGTGTGTGTATTATCTTAATATCGCGCTACGATAGTCGGGTGGACGTTTGCGCATATCACATAAACGCTAATTACAAAAAAATAGTTTTTGAGTCGTTGGTAATTAAGAATTTTAAAAATAAAAACATTACAGGAGTTAATAAGGACATTTTAAGTCTTGACAGGAGTATAACTTATGTTATTACAGTAACTAAATGGCGTAATTAAATACACTAATCACTGGCTGTATGTGCTTTTAAATAAATGTTGCATAATTTTGTTGAAGTTTTATAACAATTCTTGACCAGAATAAGCCGGTCGTTATATGAACAGACTGAAATTACTTCACTTTTTGACACTTCTACAGAAAAGGGACGTGCTATTGATCAACCAGAGCTTTAGAACTTTACGGAAGAGTAAGTTAAGCAACAACCAGAGGAGTTTATATCGGTTATTCAGACGTAACACACGTGGTCCCCTCTACAAACTGTAAATTTCGAGGAAACGGCTACAATACCGTGAAGTTACCGCTTTGAGGCTGCCGATCTCGGAGAGTGAATCTCTAATTATATTAAAAAGTAGGTTATTAGTCCGACCGCAGTTTAAAACCGAGAACTTTCTGTGGTAGTGAAAGTTTGTCTGCTTAAGTTTGGAAAGACACCTGAAGTGTACTAGAGTTGATGTATTTCCAATACAACCAGGTAGACCTGTAAAATCGGAAACGCAATTATAACTTAATAGCGACCCTGACTGATTTTGTTAACTACATTATTACGCACACACCACAGAGCTGTCGGAGATCAACTGTAAATCATCAGGTCACCGTTATCAAGCTATGGACGTTGTTCTTCAGACAACAGTCAAGGATTGTCCAAATGTTAATATCATCATGCAATAATAAACTCTACTGGACTTTATAGACTAAAACTTGCACAAACGGATTATTAAGAAGACAATTAATTTTATGTAGGTTTGTGTTAGTCAGCAGAATAATTTGTCAAGTAAATCAGGTGTAAGGACTGCAAGGACTTGTTTAATTATTTAATTGTAATTAAACATCATTTTCAATATTTCTCTTTGGAATGTTAATATATCTGTATTCACCCATTACATTCCGACATATTTTGCCCACCAACGCGCCCGTACCGTAACATATATAAAGGGCAGAGAGAGAGAGAGAGAGAGAGAGAGAGAGAGAGAGAGAGAGAGAGAGAGAGAGAGAGAGAGAGAGAGAGAGAGAAAGAGGGAGAGAGGGAGAGAGGGACAGAGGGAGAGAGGGAGAGAGAGAGAGAGAGAGAGAGAGAGAGAGAGAGAGAGAGAGAGAGAGAGAGAGAGAGAGAGAGAGAGAGAGAGAGAGACAGACAGACAGACAGACAGACAGACAGACAGAGAGTGAGAGAGTGATGGAGGGGAGAGAGAGAGAAAGCAAGAAAAAAGAGAGAGGAAGAGGTATTGTGTTATAAAACTTTTAAAATGCTTCCAAATTTGTTAATTTACATAGCTGCATGCGTTTATTTTATGGTACAGATCTTCAGAATGAAATTTCATCTGATTTATGAGGAACATATTTCTCATTACTTTTACACGGAAATATATAAAAAACATAAGGTGTACATATTATGTGTATGTGTGTGTGTGTGGGGTGTCCATTTTTGCAAATGTTTATCACACACTAAAGAATATTGCACGATAATTTTATTGAATAATTTACTGAGATCCTGTTGCTAAGAACGTATGGTTGCTTAGATCTGTTAACACGTAACAGATACTGCCATGTAGTCAGTATACGTGTCATGTAAAATCATCATTTCATGGTATTTTAAAGAATATAGAGTTACGTAACACGTCCGTTTTAGTATGGGCGTTTTAGACAAAAGAAGCAAATTGAAATTGCATTTAAAGATTATCAATTTTGCTTTTAGAATATAGCATATTTTTACATCACAGAACAATCTACGTGTTTGTCGAATGTGCCAGAAGAATCTCCCTCTAATTTGAGTGGCATACGTGACGCTAGCCGCATTCGCGCGAATTTTCTCGAAGCCGCCAGCCGTGCGGACTGTGTCAAGGCCGCAATTAACTACGTAGGCACACTGGCGCTAAGACGCAATTTGGAACGTTCTGGTTTGTGAGCGGAGGTATAAATACATGGCGTTTCAGTATAGTAGCGATATATTTTCAGTGCGGTTCGAGTTATTATCGGGCGATATTACTGAGTACGTTCAAGTGGTTATTAGTGAAGTGTTGCGTTTTATAATCGGGCGGTATATTTGTAATAAAATTGTGTTTAATATCAGTGACATTTTATTGCGTGTGAACAATTTTATTTGATTCGTTGTAGGAGACTGTGTTGTTAATTACGAACTGTTTAACTGTAAAAATTAAAGCTGGTGATTTAGTGATTTAATTGGTGTCTTGTAATTTGTTTCCACTGTACCTACGACGATCAAGTAGACCGTCGTATAACAGTGGTGTCAGAACTGGGATAAAACGGTTAACAGTGGAAACAGTGGACACATTGTACATTTTGTAAGTGTAATTCATTATTAATCGGAAAACAATGGATGCCAGTCAGATGATGGAAAATATCCAGGCGCTGCTGTTGCAGACAGAGCATCGACGACGACAGGAGGCGGAAGAAGCAGAAAAACGACAGGATGCAAAACGCAGAAGGAGGCGGAAGAAGCAGAAAGACTACAAAAGGAAGATCGAAGACAAAAAGGAGAAGAAGCAGAATAACGACAGGATGTTAAACGCAGGAAGGAGAGAGAAGTGACAGAGGAACGACGACGACAGGAGGCAGAGGAACGGAAGCGTGAAACAGAAGACATCAAAGCATTAATGCAGGAACAGAAACAGATTCAAGAACATAGTACCGCAGAATTGGGTCTCCTACGAAGTGAGCTTAATAAACAAGTTACTAAAATATCAGAGGTACAAGAATCAATTACATTAAACATTGCTGAAGTAGAAAAATCTGACTCGAGTGTTGAAGAACCGATGTATAATAAAATAGCTGAAGTAGAAAAATCAATCGCGAGTGTGGGAAAAGCTATGTCAACAAAAATAGAAGACTCGATTACAAATATAAATATCGGTATGGAGAACCATACATGACTTCCATATTCTAAGATTTATATTTAAAATCATTTTCAGCCAAACAGCCAGGGAAGGAATTTTAACAAAAAAATACTTCTTTCTTGCCAATAACGTAGTACGCAGTTTGTTAATGTTCTTAATGAATAATGTTTGTTGCATGATAAATTAAATATACCGAATTTCATAATCAGCTTAAGTAGGGAGCTCGTTACATGAAACACAAGTTACTATGTCTGTTCACATATAATTTTGTTGTGAGATTAGCACTACCCTACCAACGTGCCAAACCAACTCACACACCATCTAAATTTATTACGTACTGAAAATACGTTCCTACAGTTTTTTCAAGGAAACCTCAATTAAAACAGTGTAAGGACTGTTCTAAATACTATGTCTATGTTTAATGTACCACAGAAAAAACATTTGACCTTTTTCCCAAATTCCCAAACCTTAAAATATAAAAACTATATATTTAAAATAATTATTAAAATAAAAACCTTCTTCAAATAACCTTTAACATATTTTATTTACGACTGGTTCACATTAACGTAAAAACTTGATAATTTACAGTAACAGTAAACATTTTGAAAATTTAATTTTAATATTTATTCTGAAATAACTTTACCTATTTTTAGTACAACAAAAATGATTAATATTTAGTTGAAAAACAATAGTAATAAATTACTAAACTAAACATAAAATAATGAAGTGTACTGTTCCACTTTATGTGATCCTTGTCCTTACTTTTCCTTGGTTAGTTGCTCAATATCTTGTACTTTGTCACTTTCAACTTTACACAAGCTTCGGAATGCGCATTTGTTAACCAACTTCTGTGTGGATTCAAAACAGCTTATAAGTGTAAAAAATCTGTTTACGCGTGAATGTTGACCCAAATGCTAAAAGCAGAGGAAATGCAACCTTTTTTAAGCAGAAAAATGATTCAGGAAGACATGTCAACAGTTAAAGAGGCGAATCTTATTCGAGCAGCTTTCTTCCAGAAATTTTGGCAACTCTACAAATTTTGTTGGCCATAATTGTGATGTTTTGAACTCGATATGTTGCACTTCAAAATTCTCAACGTTCAACCACTCAAAAAAATATAAGTCAAATGTTGTAGTTGCTAAATCAATTAAATCAGGCTTGGTTAAGAATAAAAATAAGCATCCGTGCAATTTAAAATCTTGGAATCATCTGGTAAACTCATTTGAGTGTTTCAATATAAGTCTGAAGTTCATGTTCCCCATTGATGTTAAAACTATTTGAATAAGCCCGGACATTAAGAAATATTTAACAGTCTTTGTTACTATGTCACAGTAAAGTACGTTTAATTTTGACATAATTCCTTTCCATTGTTCAAGACGCTGAAGCACAGTTTGACCTTCTCCTTGTAAACGTTTAAAGTTCAGATGTGTCGTAATATTAGTCAAAAACGCGAGTTTACACAAGAAGTCTTTGTCAGTCAATTTTGTGTATTGTTATTCTTTTTTACTGAGAAATGTCTTAATACGGTACAAATCCGTTTAAAACCTTGCCTCGATTAAGCCAGCGAAAATTGTTGTACGAACTTTCCATTTCCTCTAAAAATGTTTTGAATTAACTGTGAGTTACTAAAGAACTATTAACAATAAAATTTACAGTTTTCACAAATGTAAACATTACAGAATTCAATGACGATATCTTTTCACACAACGATTCCTGGTGGATTATACAGTAAAATATCAGAATTTTGTGTCCAATACTATCCTCAAGCAATTTGACGAAGCCTTTATTTCTCCCTATCATTGCAGGGCACCATCAGTTGTAACACAAAAAATCTTTTTAATACCAATGGTTTTTTTTTCTAAATAGTTTACAAACGCAGTTACAATATCTTCGCTCTTGGAGTTACTACCTAACGCTAACAAGCCGATCAGTTCTTTGAAGACTGAATTATTGTCACAATGCCGCGAAACGACGACTAGACGACCAACGTCAACACTCTCGTGAAGCGCGACACTAAACACAGCATCTTATTGCAGACCAATTTTCTGTTTATTCGTTACGTTTTCTGCTAACTCACAATCGCGTCTTCCGATTGACCGGTCAGAGACAGGAATTTTTCGAATTCGAGACAGTATTGTTTTCTTGTTTTGAAAGTCATTAAATAAAATTTCAGCACTACTCAAGAAAGTTTCTTTAACGAATTCACCATTGGTAAACGGTTTGCCTTTTGAAGCAAAGTAACGAGCAATATTGTAACTGCATTCAGTACTTTTATTTTTTGGTTCCAGTCACTTGAGTAAAAATGCCAGTTTCCTTCTTGTAACGGGCAACAGCTCTTCTAATGGCTTCACTTTTCTCGTCTTGGGTTTTAAACGCAGACAAATGCTTAATATAGTACTGTCTTTGTACACTTTATGTGCGGCAAACGACAGTTTGGTGACACGAAACACAAACAGCACGATCCTTTCGTTGGACGATCCCATACTCGTCTGTCCAACGCTCCTGAAAAGAGTGAATGTCATGTTTTGGCTTTTTGGTTGTAATTTTATGAAAGTCCGCGTAACGGCACCTTATTGCGCTGTAGGAATACGACAGCAGCATACTTTGTTTTAGTAGCAGAACACCAGCATATTTTGTTTTCGTAGTAGGGGTTAGGGAGAAAGCAACCAGCACTAAATCTCCTTCCAGGATCACATCTCACTCGGCTCTATATATTCTGCTACATAAAATACCCATATATCACTGTAAATGTGATTACTATTACGCTTACAAAAAGTAATATACTCATACACTCGTTCTCTTTTTATCTATATTTTGTCAAACACATACTATACATGATTATTCTTATATACTTACTTTAGATATTTTGAAAAATGTCTGGTGTGTCCCGCGGGCCATGCTCAGCACCCGTGCCATAGGTTGCGGCCCCGGGTTGTATAGTACTAACGTGGGTTACAGTCGCAGGTTATGCTATTCAGTTGCTCGGCTATGTTGTGTGTCTGCATAGTGACCTCTACTACTCGCAGTAGGTCATAACTTGTCTTCTCTTATTCTAAAATGAAAATTTGTAAATAATATCCAGTGATCCAGTGACGTTAACAGACTAACGCTTTTTATTGTAAACTGTGGATGTTGCTACCGGGGGCTTAATATGTTGTAATGAAAGCAGTGTGAGTTGGATAATGTAGAAGTGATTAAGAAATGTGGTCGCCAAAATTTACCTAACTGTGATAAAATTGGATGTGAAGACAGAGAAGATACCGAAGAAATTAAGCCAGCATGAAGGGAGTTTAATGGTTAGACCATTAACACTTGACATACCTAATATTAACCATTAAATATTTATTTGAGTGGACAACTGGGGTCAATAGAATGCCGCCTGGATTGTAATGTACAGGTCCCGAGTTTCAGAACTCTTTATAAAACTTGCATGTTAATAGTAATCATATGTAATATTTATCTTTATCTACATCCTTTTAACACGTTGATCTCAAGCCAAATTTTTTAATTTTTCTCTGTGAGCCAAAATGATTTTCTAGTCACTTGTAACACAAGAAACCTTCCTGTCTCGGTTTAAATGAAAAAATTTTTATTTTTAAATTTCTATTACAAAAACCTACAGCGGACACCGCTGTCCGTTCTGGCGCCAGCCGAAAATGAAGTTGTCTGGGGCCGGAGCGGACACCATAGCCGACACCACTTAGTACAGCGCATAGCTTCCGCCAGTAGTGTTTACATCGTGCGTCTGAGTATAAGTTATCGTTTCCTTGATTGTTAGGTTAGGTTAGTTGTAATTATTTATGTTTTCAAGTGAGCTGATTAGTAGCGAATTTTTGTAAACACGAATGATAGGAAGAATGTACTCTGCATGAAGGAAGATTCTGCAAGAGAAGGCCGGAGATACGTGCTTGCTGCTGTGAAAGAAAACTTTGCGGAGAAATTAAAAAGAACTAAATTAATAAGGTTACAACATTTTGTAAGGGCTACCCTGAAGAACCAAGGTACTGCTTGGAATGTTTCAATGAGAGCCACATATAGGACGTTTAGGCCTATACTGTCTGCTAACAAAAATAAATTTATTAGATGTGCATGCATATTGTAAATAAGTCGTTTGTTATTAGCAAATTGTATGTTTATTTTGTAAACTAACCTATTATTTCCATAAATAAGTTTTCAACATTTTGTATAGCTGAAGAAAATGCTTTCCATAAAAAAACCATTTAAAAAATATTTGATCTTCCTACGCCACAGCGGAGATAATATTCAGATGACATTAACTTCGTATTTCGCTGTTAAATCTGAATGGTAAGTCTAATAGTTTGTGTCTTTTTAGTCTACAAATATCTTCACTGTTGTCTAACAAGTTAATTGCCAGGTGGTTAGGATGCTGTTCTAGTTTGGAGATGTGAGTCCTGCAGAGGCGCATGATTTCTGCTCTCACGGTTGGAACTTTGAGGTCGCGGTGTATAGAGTTGTTGGAGACAAACCATGGAGTGTCGACAATTGATCTTAAAGTTTTGGACTGAAAGCGCTGGATAATCTCAATATTACTAGTACTTGCAGTACCCCAAAGTTGAATACCATAAGTCCATACCGGTTTAAGAACTGCTTTATAGATCAACAGTTTGTTGACGAGAATTAACCGTGAATTTCTGCCTTTAAGTCAATAGATGTTTCTGACCTTGTGATTAAGTTCAATCTTCTTAGATGTTATATGTTTTTTCCACGTTAGTCTCCTGTCCAGATGCATCCCAAGGTACTTAGCACTTTCAGCTTGCAGTACTGGTTGACCGTTAATTGTTACTGGAGAGCAGTTTGCCTTATGTGTGGTGAAGGTAACGTGGACTGACTTGGATGAATTGATATTTATGCGCCATTTATCAAGCCATAACTGAATGCTGTTTCATGATTCTTGTAGTATAAGAGATGTTATTGAGGGGTCGCAGTGTGTAGCTAGGATTGCTGTGTCATCGGCGTAGGTAGCAACACAACACATTTGAAGAACACCACTGGGTTTCACTTGCTGACGGTAAGTCCGAGGTTAACAGGAGGCAGAGCAGAGGACCCAGGACACTACCCTGCTGGTAGTGGATATTACCCCACTGGTAATAGAGGAGAAGTATCATCTGAGTACTTGACATGAAACACTCTGCCCACTAGGAATGTAGAATACGGTAACAATTATGTGGCAAATTTTCGTTATTTTGTACAAGAGTCCAAGATGCCAGACTTTATCAAATGCCTGGGAAACGTCGAGAAACACACCTGAGCAGAACATCTTCGATTCCAGCGATTTATTGATAACATTTGTTAGTCTGTGTAATTGATCTAACGTAGAGTGCTTTTCTCGAAAGCCAAATTAGTGGTCCGGAATTAGGTTGTTGTCTACAATTGTTGGCATAAGTCGTTTTACAAACAGCTTCTCAAAGATCTTACCAAGTATCGGTAGAAAGCTTATGGGTCGATAAGAAGAGGGAGCTTGAGGGTTTTTACCAGGTTTTAAGACCATGATAACTTGATCCGATTTCCAGAGAAGAGGAAAGTATTCAAGTCTGAGTATGGCATTGAAAATGTATGTTATTAATACATAAGTACTAATGCCTTTGTGAGGCAGCTCCTTTAGAACTTTCCCCGATAGCAAATCAATGCCGGGAGCCTTTTTACTTTTCAAGTTATATAGGATTATTTCCTTGATTTCCTTAACTTTAAAAGACTTAATAGGTAGAGTCAGTTGGAGCGGGCAGTGTAAATATCTTTATACCTCGTCATCGAAAGAGACGTTCTTGCTGGCTTCAGGTTGAAAAACTTTGACCAAATGTTCTTCAAATGTCTGGGATTTCTCTGTATTGCTGCGCGCCAGCTACCATCTGGTTTGTGTATTGGTGGTATTTGTAATAGTGGCCTTTTTAATCGTTTAGTAGCCTTCCACAGAGAATAATCAGCACTTTCATAGGTGACAGATTTTCTATATAATCCTGAATCCCTTAATTCTTTAAATTTTCTAACAATCGTTTTAGTTGTCTGGGCGCGGAATTCCACTTTCTTTTATCATCCGGATGATGAGTATGCTGCTAAATTCGTCGCAATCTACGCTTCTCAGCTAATTTCTTTCGGACAACCAGAGGAAGGTTTAAGTGTTTATTCTTTGTTGTATTGCAAGTTGTAGCTTCCCAGGCTGATTTTTGAAAAGTACTGGTGAGATAATTTACAGCCACATCCAATTCAGCAGGCGTGTGGAGTGGAAGTTCAAATGAGATATTATCATTTACAAGCTCTCTAAAATAATCCCAGTCAGTATGACGATTTGTGAGTGTTGGTAGACTTTCAGACTCAATTACAGTATTCCTAATAGTGGCAATAATTGCGGTGTGGTTAGAGGACAAATCAAGGCAAGATTCAACTTTGTAGTATTTATGAGACAAGCCTCGTATTAAAAAGAAATCAACGAGGTCAGGTATTTTGTTAGTATCAGAAGACCAATAGGTTGATTAACCAGTGGACAGAAAGGAAAGGGATTCTTGTCTAATGACGTTATATAAAATTCTACCTCTTCGATTAGCTAATCTCGAACCCCATTGCGGGTGTTTTGGATTAAAGTCTCCCACCAAAAACGTGCACCAAGAGTTGTAAGAAAAGAGCTGAAGTGAGTTTCATTGATCTGTGTTTGGGGGACAGTAGACTGCAGAAACAATTAGAGAGCCTCTTTGATCTTCAATTGAAACGTTTGTCGCCTGTAGGTGAGCAGTTTTGACTTTAAAGAAGAGATAATGTTTTATATTGTTTCGGATTAACAGAGCGGTTCCGCTACGAGCTGTACCGTCAGGATGTTGGGTATCATAAACAGTAAATCCTAGAATCCTAATATGGCTTCTGTCTGTGAAGTGTGTCACAGATATAAGCATTACGTCTAACCTGTTTTCAATAAGAAAACTTTGAGTTCTAGGGTGCGTTGGGAGAGTCCATTGGCGTTCCATAATCCAATCCTGTAATTGTTATTCGTTATTAATTAGAAAGTTTATTGACAAGTCTTGTAAGGAGATTAAGCATGACGCTATTTTGCTGCATGAGTTGACTGAACATAGTCTCAAATTCTGTCAGGAAATGTTAAAGAGAGATGTCCTCATTTGCTGTCTGTTTGAAATTGCTGTCATAAGGGGGCGATGGTTCTGAGTGTTGCTGTAATCCTGCAATTTGAGCGTAAGTAGTAAAAGAGACGTTACGGGTATTCATGTTCTGTTCCGTGTTCATAGTCCTAAACATAGAAGGGGTTCTCCTAGGTGTGGTGTTAGGTACGGGGCTTTTTCTGGCCTGCAGGTTTTGAAAAACTTTACAGCCTTTAAAATTAGCTGTATGATGACCATCGCATAATGCACATGTGGCTGGTGTATCCTTAGATTTGGAACAAGTTGCGGAGCTGTGTTCACCTCCGCACTTGACACACTGGAAAGTTTTCTACAGTACGTCTTACTGTGACCGTATTACTGACAACGAGTGCACTGTACTATGAAGTTTTATTCTCCGAGGTGGTTCTACAGCAATCTGCATGTTACCTAAAGACCTTACGTTATATATTTGTTTATTGTTTGCTGCAGGTTCAAGATCAACAAGGAAGAGAGGGAGGGGTGTTTTCTCGACTCTGTGTCGAAGGTTGATTATGTTCCTGACTTGGCGTCCTTTTTCTTTTAGTGCTTCATTAATAAAGTGTACACCGATGCTAGGATGAATGTTTCTTATGACAGCCCGGTATGCTCGCTGGTCTTTAATTTGATATGTATGGTAAATAATTTTTTCGTCCTCGAGGTGACGGATTAATTTTCTGTAAGAATCAGGTGCAAAAGTGTTGATTTTCACCGTATTGTCATCGAACGATTTAGTACTGTACTGTTCTGATTCCAAAATGTTTGTAAGGTTATTGAACATTTCATTGTAAATGACGACACCATGAAGGTATACAGGAGGAGGTCTAGGTACTTTCGGCTGAGCCAAGACTTGAGTAGTTGGACGTCATCAGGGCCATCTACAGGTAACACCGTAAATCTATTGTGGTCATTAAGCTGAGTGTGTGTTTCAGATGTTTTTTCTGAAGATTGACGACTTCTTTTTCGTTTTTTCACCATCTGCCAGCTGTGGGATCCGTGTTGTGGGAAATCAACATTAACATTTCTGCCAGGCTGTTGACTGTTATAGGATTGAGGGGCATTTTGCGACATAGGAGGTAATGTAGTTCCTGAGTGGACCGTAGGAACAGGTTCAATGTTAGTTGACAGGCCTGGTTGCTGATAATTCATTATTGTCGATAATTACAGTACACAGATAAATTAAAAGACGCATGTACTTCCAGATGAGTAATTTCTGGCCTTGTGTTTATGTTTTGTAGGTAAACAGGTACAAACAACCACAAGCCGCAGACAGACACACAGTCCTACACGGGCGAGCAGTCGCACGCGCGGCCCCCTGGCCGGGTGCTTGGATTTGTTCGAGTAATCAGATAAATATTTCGTTGATATTTCTTGTTGCAGTATTACTTACACATACAAGTCTATTTAGTAAGAAAGATAGCGATAATATTAAGTTACCGCACACGACAGCACAACCGCACCGAACAGCTGCTCATACACGACTGATCACAAGAAGTAAGTATCGCAAACCGATGGCAGCAATAAGTCCTCTGAAGCCAGAGCGGTCACATTTCAAAGTAAAAGACAGTGTGTTAGCGGAAATATGAAATTATTCTGAGGTTCCGTATACGTAAAACATTACAAATTTTACTAGCAAAACATATATTTATTTAATACTAACCTATTTATTTCCATCATAAAGTTACAGAATTTTGTGTAGCCAATATGATTCTTTTCATAAAAATCCAGCAAAAAGTTTTGGTCTCTCCGGGCCACAGCGGACACAATGTTCACGTCAGTTATAATTTCGTACTAGCTTTTATACGAGGTAAATATCGAAAACTGATGACAGCACTATGTCCTCTGATGCCGAGTGGACACATTATGTATGTAAAAGACAGTGTATTAGCGGACACATGGCGTGTAGAGAACATTTTCTACAACGATGTATTGTGGACACGGGTGACCGCCTTGGCCCCACAGGAAAGTCAGCCAGAGGACACCGGTAACCTCTGTGGCGTTCAACGTGTTAATCTATTGCGTGTTCTGATATTAATATTTATCATTACCTTCACATCACAGAGTAGGCAAGATGGTACTTCTTCCGCCTTGAAACATTATCCAGTTATCTCTTGCTAGAATTTTCCACTTACCTGTGTCTTATAAGTTGATATTATTTGACTTGTTTGACTAGTGTTGAATCTGCCGTTCTTTATAATTATTTCTTCCGTCGTTTATAATATTTTAAACTTTTGCTCAAATTGAAAAGTTATAATTCTTTTCTTATGACTTCATTTTTTTTATGATTAAGTTGAGAGCACCTATTAATGCCTCTTAAAAACGCCAGTTTCGAGGACTGTATTTTACTTTCTTTTTCATTGGTTGTCGTCCATAACACTCAAACTCAGGACAGTAGAGAGACTAATATAACTTTTCAAAGCTTTGGCAGTTTGGAGAGGGAATTTGGAGAGTCACTTTGCACCGTGTTGACTGGGCATTCGTCCTCATTACTTCCGAGGGTTGGAAAAAGTGATGTTAGTTCCTAAAGGAGCCATCTGCCCCTGTCTAGCCAAGACCGTACTGCATGCTTTAGTGCCATATCATACAAGAGATGGTTCTATTTATACTGAACAGTACCGATTTAGTTATGAAGGTCGACTATTTATGTTGAAGGCAACAGTAGCCACCAGCACGATGGTAAGGCGTAAGAAAAATGGTCATGGACAGGCTTATATTTGTAATACTAGAGGCATGAATCTAGATAGACTTAGTAGGCTACAATACTGCGTCCTATCATTATAGGATTATATTTTGCTGTTGCCTTGTAGTTGGACGCGTTGAGACATTAAAGACTAGGGGAAGACAACACTGAATATAAATGGCCCGTAAAGAGTCAGCCCGACCATATGACTTAACCGTCTGTAGGCTGGTACTCTTACCATGGGAAAATCTTCAAATAAAATAGGAGGTCGGAGATAATGGTAGAATGCAACCAAAATGAATATTAAACTTTATTTCCAATGTTTATCCCTATCTTCTCTTTTAACTTTTCTTTTTTAAACGCTTTTATTTAACTTGCTTTTCCCGTCGGTCTAAAGTGAATTTTTCAAATCGAATTTTCGCATACTTTCCGATGTGATAGCGACTTGAAATTTTGCATACACACTTGAATCACGTGACAATACGATATTATGAAATAAAATGCATACATACATTTACCAATGTACAGATTATAAGTTAAATGTAGTCGCTTTCATAAGCAAAGTTTTACATGTGTACTACGTTATTGACAACAAAAAAGTAGTAGGCCTATCTATGGAAACTCACCGGTTCCCATTTTCGATAACTCGCAAATGTGCGACACGTCCTTATAATCATTTTTAATGTTAAAACTGTCTACGTGATTACAAATAACGGTAAGTAATTTTTCTTTGTAAAAAACGTTTCACTTTGAATTTTTCTCTTTTAAAATTAAAATAAATAAATAATTCTTATTATGAATTACGCTGGCTTGGTATATGGCACTATTGAAAGTTTTTGATCTCAGATACGGTCATTTTTAGGTTAATTAATACTACACTTCTTAAAATTAAACACACAAAAATAATGATTAACAACTAACAAAAAATTACAACAGTGTTATTGTGTGATACTTCAGTATTTGTGAAAAAATAGTTCGCTAGTATATAAATATAATGTCACAGGTTAGTTTATAATAACCGTTATAAATTTTTAAATTTGATTATTATCACAATACTTTTCTTTTTAAATTCACACTTTTATATTCCTTTTTGGTTTTTTCCACTATATAATTCATTTATTATTATTTTGACAATTCACTATATAGTTTTATCACTCGATTATAATTTGACTCCGGTTCACTGTACACCTAACCCGTCTAATGTTCGATTCCGAGTCCTTAATTGTAAACAATGCGTATAACTAAAGACTTTATCCTCCAGTATCAACAGTTAGATATATATATGTGAAATTAAAATGAATAATGGCAGTTGGTTTTTGACTTGCTGTATCTACGTTAATACAAACTTACTGTGTCATCTGTACCAGCGGCCGGCAAACATTTTCGTAAGGGGGGCAGGATACGTTTAGGCTTAGTGGAGCAATCAAAATTAAAATCAGTTTGGTGAAACTGTCTACGTGATTACAAATGACGGTAAGTAATTTTACTTTGTACAAAACTTCTCACTTTGAAATTTTCCAATGAAAGAGAAGTTATGTCGTTTTGCCTATTGTAAGAAATATTTAAATAATAAATTTACAATAAACTTACAATTTTACATGTAAACTCAAATTAGCTAAAATGTACTTTTCTATCAAACTGTGTACAAAAGATTTAATGAATAATTAATTTTGTAGGTGTTGAAAAATGAGTCCAACAGAAACGACTACTCAGAGAAGAAGGCGATTGGAGAAAAAACCATAAAAGACTAGAGCAATTAAAAAATGAAGATATCGAGACAAAGAAAGCCAGATTACAAAAATGCAGAGAATATAAAGCGAAACAGTCAAATATAAATCTTGAAGCTAGATTAGAAATGGGTAGAAGATGCTTTTCATTAACAGTACCTTCCGAAACACTAAAAGAAAAAGAAGCTAGATTAATGCAATACAAAATGTATAAGTCACAGAAATTACAAAAAGAAACACCAGAACAACGTGAAACACGATTAGAACGTGATCGTTTGTATCATTCACAAGTAAGAACTGCTGAAACGTTAGAACAACAGGAAATTCGATTGGAGAATGATAGACAAGAATAGTCGCAAAAAAAATCACAGTTGAATATTGACCTGCAAACGTTTGATAAATCTATTAATACATTTTGTGATAAAATATGTGATGTTTGTACAAAACAATGTTATCCGAATCAAGTAGCAACATGCCGACCTAGTGCAGCAGCAGAATCATACCTACCTAATGAACTAAAGCAAAAATTAACCCTACTTCTTTGTCATAGGTGTAAAGCACATATCACCAGTAATAAAGTGATATTTCCTTTAAAGGCTTACTGGAACTGTTTGGATCCTGGTGCTCAACCTGCTGTTTTGCAACAACTGTCTCAGTGTGAACAGAGATTACTCTTAAGAAAAATACCATTTGTTAAAATTATAAATTCATGATCATGTATGACATGAATTTTTCTATAGAATATATTAATGACACTAATATTTTTGGGAACGTACAAGATGATAAAAATCAAAATGGTTTTGGAATAATGCTGAATGAAGCATTACTTACATTATTCAATTATCATCAAACTGGAATTTTAATTGCATCATCAAAATCTCTTACAGTAATGCATTATAACGACAAATTTTATCTTACTGATTCACATTCGTGTGGTCTAAACGGTGAAAGTGTAATACAAGATCTTGGAAGAGCTTGTATAATTTAATGCGATACACTTGCAGAACTTGAACGCATGTGCAAGCAATCAACAGGTTCACAAAATCAACAATTTACGATAAATTATATAAAGGTTAATATAAAATATGACCCTGCCTTGGAATGTGTAAAAGAAGAAGAGGAAAAAGAAGAAGAAAATACATATTCGATAGCTGTGGATGCGCCCTCTGAACAAACAGAATACGTATCTGTACAAACAAGTGTTATGGCTCAAATTGATTTTAGAGAACCAGATGTTGAACAGCGATATGAATTATCAGATGAATTGATTAAGATTGTTCGAAAAACAAAAAACAACATTGTAAATGTTCACCATGAACTGAGAGCAGAAGAATTCAGTTGGTTTTATCTATTCCCATTTGGAGTCAATGGGTTGAGAGAAACATCAAGACGAGTTCAATGATTATCTTTTCTATGCATTATCCATGTTGGAAAATGAACGTGTAAGGGCCACTATTTCAGCTTGTGAAAAAAAGATTGATGGTGAAAATGGAATGGTTGAAGATGTACATTTGTACTTGGAAAACTTAACAGGTACTGCAGCTTACTGGCGAACAGCTTTGTATGAATTGATTGCAATGATAAAATGTATCGGCCCACCACATTATTTCAAAACATTCAGTTGCAATGATTTACATTGGTTAGATATGAGAAAAGCACTATTGATTGCAGATGGAAGGGTAAATGTAGATCCAAACGATCTTTATATACATGAAACACAACGTTTGATTGAAAAATATCCCGTTATCGCCTCTCGACATTTTATGCTTCGTGTCAATGCACTAATGAAATTTTTGAGAAGTAACTGTGATGTGTTTGGAGGAAAAGTAGTAGACTTTTGGTGGCGGATTGAATTTCAAAATCGAGGTAGATTGTGTGGGTTGAAAATCATCCTTCATTCGATTCAGAAGAGGGTTTACGTCGAATAGATGAAATTTGCTCTTGTGAATTACCATCGGAGGAATCAGATTTACACGAATTAGTAATGAAGTGTCAAATTCACCTACATACAATCACGTGTAAAAAGAATAATTCAACATGTAGATTCAGTTTTCCTCGTCAAGAGTGTGCAGAAACTAAAATGTTGCTCATCCATCGGATGATTTTATTCGCAGTGGAGGACGAATATGTTTGTTGAAGCGTCGTAAGAAAGATAAATGGATTAATAATTACAATCCCATTTTATTAAAAATGTGGAAAGGGAATATGGATATTGAAGTCTTACTCATTAAGTTTATTTGTTTGTTAATTTAATATTATTTTTTATCCGTAAGGTATAATCCAGGAATTCGTTTAGTGTATTCAGGCAGAGAACGGTGTGCAAATACAAATAAAAATACGCAAATCAAGTAAAATATAACATTATTTATTTTTCTTTGATAACATAGAAAAGATCATGAACACACTTATTAGAACACTATTTAAGCCATGTGAAGTCTTACTCAGTAATTGAGTAATTAAATTTGTCCCTGTGAGGGCGTCAAATTTGCAGAGAAAAATATGCAAATACGATTAACACAATGCGTGTTTCGAGTAAAATATAAAATTAGTTATGTTCTCTTCTGATAACATAAAAAAGATCATGAACACAATTATTCCGCCTTAAGGCGTGAAACTGATTATCAACAAACTACGACATCAAAATACTACTACGTATATCAAAATTACGCAACTCAACACTAATTGTTAGGCCTATATTTTTCCATTCACTCAATCACGCACACTTTCACCCTTCTGCATTTCTTTTTTATTGAGATAAATTTAAAAATGCCAGTATTTTAAATAATTTTGAAATGTCTACTTCCCTGTTGATGCGTAGAAATTCGACACCTGGGGGCGTCAACTCGTGGTTTACACTGTCTGCTGTTTTATCGTTCTCACTTTCACATTTTACGGCTGAACTGTCAATTTACTGCAAATAGTCACTATTATGGATGAATATTTAGCCAAGAACTGTTTGTATTTCGAAATATATATAAATTCACATTTTCTGTTGTATGCGGGCGAAAACGGTACTCAGCCGGCGGCGAGCGGAACTGCCCACGTCCGCTTTGTTTAGATTTTGTTTGCCGACTGGCGTTCAGTGTTACAAATTTGCCGTTTGGTGCGTCTCAAACTGCTTCACCCCGCTCCCCGCCGTACGTCTCGTCCTCATTATTATAACGTTTCTTTGGGTTGAGTTTCACCTCTTTAAACTCGCTGCGAATTGTTTTTCGTCAACAAATACTTGATGTGTTGGTCACTGGCTATAAATAGATTTTCGTTATAACCACATAACCATATAAAGATATAGAAATTATTTACTGACTATCGTGTCACCTTAAAGGGGCCTCATCTTCACATGTTATAGAATTTATGAAATTACACAATAATATTTAGGAAATTTAGACCCATTACAATATACAACCACGTGGTTCAAATGAGGCAATAGCGTACTACATTGGTAAATATTTATCGAAATCTGATCCAGCAGATTTGAGTCCAGGTATTGCGCAAGCAATTAGAGAAATACAGCGTGAAGGAAATGATACTTCTTGTAGGTTGTTCAAAATGTGTATGAGGATATTCCAGGAAAGACAAGTTTCTGCATGTGAATGCGTATTTAGATTGTGTCATCTTCACTTACGGAAAAGCTCCAGAAAATGCGTATTTCCCCATACACGAAAACCTGAACAGCGATACAACGTTTTGAAATTTGATGCTTTAGGCCGGGGTATCGGATACTGTGGAAATATCTTTGAGCGATACGAGAAACGGCCTGTTGAACATAATGAGTACGACTTTTAAAACATGAATTTGCTGGAATTCGCAATGCGATTTGAAACACATTACAATAAAAAAAAAGATGATAATGAAGAATCCATTGACTAATTTGAGAATGAGGTTGTACAAACTAGAAATCGATTCATTACGTTAAGTGACAATAGTAAAATGTTGATAAAGTAAACCAGCAGTTGTGCGGGTACCTTACTTCAAGCCATCAGATGATCCAGAAAATTACTTTTACAGTATGCTTCTGCAATACTTACCTTATCGTGTTGAAAGTTAATTGCTTGCAGACTACAGTAATTCAAAATAAGCATTTATGGCTCGAGAAGAACAAATGAAACAGATGAACGAACACATGCAATTGTTTAGAAAACGAGACCAACAACTCGAGAATGCAATAAATCAAGTACACGCATTCGAGATACTTAATGAAGAGCCTGTTTCTACAGATTCTGATAATGATGAAGAAGTACTATATCAACCAATGAATCAAGATGAATTCCAACAAGCACAACGTGCAATGAATGTTGAACAAAGAGAAGTGCTTTCATTCATTACACGAAACGTCCACGACCAAATCATGAACGGCAATAAAGATCGCATTATATTATTCATTACAGGAAATGCAGGAACAGGAAAGAGATTCACATTACATCTTAAAATCAGGTAAATCGATGGTATGGAGAAAATGCTGCAAAGGTATGTGCACTAACTGCAGTAGCAGCACGATTAGTTGGATGGAGGCTCTACGTTACACAGGACTTTAAAGCTACCTGTTCAAAAAGGTGGAAGAATTTTACAACTGCCCCTTTTGACTGGACTTTACTTAAGACAAATGCTTCTGCAGTGGAAAGATGTTGAATTTATATTCATAAATGAAATATCTATGGTACTCTACGAAATGCTGTGCATGATTGACTTAAGATTAAAACAATTAAAGAATTGTGATGAGTTTTTTGGGGGTATCAATGTTATATTATTTGGTAATCTAATGCAGCTACCACCTGTCAGAGGAAGTCAAGTATTCCACCAGCCTCTCCATCTAGCACCGGCAACACATTTGTGGCGATTGTTTACTCTAGTTGAACTTACTGAGAATATGAGACAACAAGGAGACACAACTTTTATTGATATTCTCAACGCTTTGAGAATTGGAAAACTTACAGCTGAACATATTGCGATATTAATGAAAACATTCTGTGATGAAGCGATTGGTGAATATTGTAACGTAATAAATAATGATGACCTCTACCGTATGGTTTACTAGCCACGCGTTGGTTGAGTCAATTTGTAACATACACATTAAGAAAATGTAGTTTTTATTATACAATTTCAGTAATTTTAAGGATTTTTATGTTGTCAGGGTAATGTTTGTTGAGCGCCAATTTGCAATCGTATGTTGCAAATAAAATATATTGGTTAATCTGTAATTAATATTGCATATATCACAAGGGTTTCTCTTTCCTTCTAATTTTTATTTTTTTTATATCTTTTATTTAATATAATACTATGAATACTAATTCCCAGTAAGGCAGATTCAAATCTTGTGCCATACTTTTCTTGTCGGGAGTGTTACCAACCTATGCCAGTTGATGAAAAAATTAACATTCCAATATATGTTATACTTAATATCATATACATAAAACTATCAACAAAGGAAAGAAAAGAAAACCTTTTATATGGTGTTATTTAACTCAAATCTTGTATTCTCCTTATTAAATGTTGGTAAAAGAAAGATATAATTATTAACAAAGTCTTGCCGGCTGTTCTTTAAATTTGCTCAGAATGGCAGCAGTTACTCCCACCTCCCAGGGTATACAATATTTGCGTTTTAATAACTGCTAAATCAAATACAATTAAAACTGTTTTACGTTAGGTCCTTTTGGCTACGATATAAAATACAATGATCTTCGGAAAAGTACCAACATACATGGACTTAGAATTAAATACAGAGTGTCATAACAAGAGTTTATTACTAACTTTACAATATTCAGTGTCTTTAGGTTATGTTGAACTACGTATTTTTAAAGTTTAATACGCCTTAAATGGTCATATTACCATACATTAATAGTTTTTACCATGAAAATAAGACTGTTTATTAAAGATTTTCCAAGTGAAAGTTAAAATATAATTTTTATTAAAAAGTGTAAACAGTTTCTTTGTCAAGTGTACACTTGGGACAGTAAGGTAACTTCTTCAGTTTAGTTATTAGCAAAAATACTTCCCTTCCTGGATACGTTGGATTTATTTCTTCATATGTTAATCGGCTTCCTTCATTCGAATAATGGTTTACTTCTTTCTTCTAAACATTCGATCTTTTAAAATGATTTAACTTTAATTACATTAACTGTTGTTACACTCGAAATATGTTAGATTGGTCTCTTGTTTTTTTATATCATCCTTTCTCGTTCAGTTCTAATAATGGAATTTCCAATTATATTTTAACATGTCTGTTGCTAAGGCCTATAACGTAGCTTTCATTGGTTTCAACTGTATCATCTTGAGTTACTATGGTTCTCTCTGAGCCTCAAAGTAAACAAAATTCTAACACCTTACATACAATTTTCTTAAAATTGTTATAACTTTTACTTCCATATTCCTTAAGGAAATGGAAGTATAGTGATGGCAAAAAAAATCGTGTTCCAGATTATTGCAGATTCTGATTGTACTACACTCAAAACATGAAAAAAGTCGTTTTTCGAAAAGTGTCTGTGTGTGTGTCTGTGTGTCTGTGTGTCTGTCTGTGTGTCTAAGTGTAGATTTTTTTCTATGGCAAACGATAACAGCCGCAAATTCAAACAGAATCAAATAATTTTTTGCATACAGCCCTGATTTGTAGAGTACTCACGACCTGTTGTCTTTGGTGAAGATCGGTTGAGGGAAAGGGGTAGTTTACCTGCAACGGTTTTTTTTTATCAATGGAATTTTTTTTTTGGCAAACGATAACAGCCGCAAATTCAAACAGAATCAAATAATGTTTCGCATACAGCCCTAAAATGTAGAGTTCTCAAGATCTATTGTTTTTGGTGAAGCTCGGTTAAGGGGAAGGGGTAGTTTACCTGTAACGTTTTATGTTTTAACAAGGGTATTTCCTATGGCAAACGATAACAGCCGCAAATTCAAACAGAATCAAAAGGTTATTTGCATACAGCCCTAAATTGTAGATTTCTCAAGACCTATTGTTTTTGGTGAAGATCGGTTAAGGGAAAGGGGTAGTTTACCAACAACGTTTTTTTAACAAGGGTATTTTCTATGGCAAACGATAACAGCCGCAAATTCAAACAGAATCAAATATTTTTTGCATACAGCCCTGATTTGTAGAGTACTCAAGACCTATTGTTTTTGGTGAAGATCGGTTAAGGGGAAGGGGTAGTTTACTTGCAACGTTTTTTTATCAAGCGTATTTTCTATGGCAAACGATAACTGCCGCAAATTCAAACAGAATCAAATAATTGTTTGCATACGTCCCTGAATTGTAGAGATCTCAAGGATTTTCGATTTTGGTGAAGATCGGTTAAGGGGAAGGGGTAGTTTACCAGCAACCTTTTACGTTTTAACAACAGTAAAACTTGAAAACGCATTTAAACTTTTTCAAACAATGGTAATTGTTAAAAATAAAATAATTTTGTTGCCAGGCAATAAAATTATAATTTTTTCATTTTAATGTAAATTATGTATGAGTTAATATACGAGGTGTGTTCATAAAAAGACCAACCTTTTTGAGTAACACATCAATCCGCACAAACAACGCGCCGCGACTTTGCGCGCACCTAGCGATAGTTTTTGACAACAAACTACCACTTATTGTGTTCCGCTATTAGCAGTAGTCTTTGAGGTATATCACATTGAGTGGGGACGTGCACACGCTGGCCGGCGGATTAGTGACAAAGCGATTAAGAAAGACCGCGAGAACAACGTGTGCGTATGAAATTTTGCAGCAAAACTAGGTTAAAAATTTTCAGAGACATTCTGGTTTTCAATTAAGCATACGCGGAAGCCTGCGTAAGGCGAACGATTAGTTTAAGAATTTTTAAAGATGGAAAAACAATGGTCGGTGCAGATCAAAGCGATATCGAAGATCATGGGAAGAGAGCTCGTGATGTGGTAATTGTAATTCATCGTTTAAATGCCGATACTTTCTGATAGCATCCATTTAAGATCGTAAATTAAATTTTGATAGAAAAATTTAAATGTATCCTATCACTGAAAAATTCTTACTGTGTTTGTTGACGACGATCAGAAAGAGACCCGTTTTGAAATCGGTCAACAACTGCGTACCAATGCAAATGGTAATGAAAACTTTGGAAGACAATGGAAATAGCTCTGTAAAGATTTTACGAAGTCAGCAGCAAAATTTTATACACACACGTTGTGTTAAGATCTTCATTCTCACTTCGTTATAAATCCGACGGACGGTGTGTGCCCGTGCCCACTACAGCGCGTGTAGCTCAAAGACTGAAGATCGTGACGGAACAGAGAAAACAGCATTCAGGCGTCAAAACCTGTCGCTAGCAGCACTTAATTCTGCAGCTCGCTCTATGCGCTGGTTGACGTGCTACACAAATAGTTCGGTCTTTTTTTGAACACACCTCGTACATGTATAAAATAATATATCGTTCGTGGCAGGTAAGCATATCTCAGTTATGTAATGTTAACGTTTCCATTTTATTATTATGACTACAGCAATAAAAAGGCAGGGAAGACACACACACACACACACACACACACAATTCACGTTATTTCTGGCCTCACTCATGTTTATTTTCTTACATTTGCACGCTTTTTAAATGGAAAGTGCCGAAACCCATACCAACATAACGCGTGCAAGCCGAAAAAATGGACATCAATTTGCTTCTTGTGGATCGCTGGGCAGTTGTAACTGCACGTGTTTACAGAGGAACGATTCATAGATAGACTTTTCGTCTTTAGGGAATGAACCCTCTGCAAGATGCTGAGGGTCCATGAGTGACTTTGGAGCGCTCCTTCTTTTTCGCGTGTTTGTTCTGTGAAACATACACTGTAGATTCGCATCTTTACTCTAAGCAACACTCAATAGGAAATGTTGAAAATTTTAGTCCACGGTGTACCCTCATTCACACTAAACCTGCTCTGATGTTTTAATTACGGACATCATAATATTAAAACTTTGAAAACTTGAGCACTACTTAATGGATATCAATCATTAACTTATACAAGCCATTAATTTTATGCATATTTTTTATATATATGTGTACAACGTTATCGGCAACAAAGAAGTAGTTTTTGTTAAAATTCCTTCCCGGGATATTTGGCCGTAGTCCAATGTTTTCTACAAAACCAGACGCTTCGGCAATGCCATCGACTTCCATCATCAGTGAAAATCGAGTGCGATAACGTGAGGTGGTATATGTTAGTGACCACAGTACTGTGGTTACGGCTGAAGCAGTAAGTAGAAAGAAGTAGTTTCTATGGTAATATTTCATTTCGAAAAAGATTTTAAATTTAAATCTTAGAATATGGAAGTCGTGTATGGTTCTCCATACCGATATTTTATAGGATCCTTGATCTTCACGATATCTTTGAATTTCTGATGGAACACTGATTGTTTCGATATCACTTTTGATTAGTTTCCATTCCACATTTCCTGAGTTACTAGTTTTACTAGTTTACCCTTTTAACTATTTGTACAAAATTATTTATAATTAGTTCTTTTTTATACCCTTCACTTTACTAAAGCTATTAGATACAATCAGTAATAACATAGTTCAACATGACATTAATTATTCTAGTTTAACTATAAACTCTTTTCCAAATTCCTTAACTGAATAGGCCTAACATACCTAGTTTCACAAATATCTCTATTATTATAATTATTGTACCCTTCCATTAACATTAACATTTGTTTAAATAATATTACAACATACATTATCAATCAATATCAAACAATTAATTACTGACAACTATTATGAAATATATTGCAATTCTTATTAAACTTCTGGATCCATTCCAGTTTTTACAAACATAATAATATTGGTATTCACATGGTTAGTAGTCCCCAAAACATTGTCCTCTTTACTTACTATCTTTAATGTCTCAAAACATAATTATTCTAACATTCCTTACTATTAACTACTTCCATTATAAACGTATCACAACTCTTATTGAACTTATGAGTCAATCTCACCTTTCACACACTTAGTGGGATAAGTATTAACATGGTAATTATTTACAAAACATTGTTCTTCTTGTCTTACTAACTTTAATAGTTCAAAATATATTTATTAAAACATTATTATATTATTAATCATTATTATAAAACCTATAATTTAGCAGTCATTTAAGCAGGCTACTTTATGTTTTCTGGTACTTTCTTAGGGTATGTAAATATCTTTACTTAGGCAATCATACAACAAGATGATGGGAAAAATATCATGTAACAATATTCAATAGAAATAGCTCTAAGAATCTATCCTACAAATGAGCAAGTATTCAAACATAATCAGTTAGTAATTACACTGTGAATATTATATATTAATATTGATATCAAATCGATATAATTGATTTATAACGTCCTACGTACTTTGGGCGTCATTAATATAATGATATTTTATTTCATTTATTTGCAATAGATAATATGTAGTTACTTGCATTAATTGATTACTTTCATGCCGCGCGTGATGCAGCCATTTAATACAATGTATAAATATTCTGATTATTCATAAACACATACTTGATATCATTTAATAAATTAGTGTTGTCAATTCATTTACTTTATTTGAGCAAAAGAAACCCTTAAAATTCTACTTTATATTTCCTTCAAATTTTAAGTTAATATCTGGGTTGTATTTGGTAATAATAAACGCATATATAGGATCAACTTAAATTACTAGTTTATTTATTACTCACAATAAATTATAATCGTACATATGATACGTCGCTGTACCTGAAATACATACATATTTTGTAATAACAAATTCATGTTTTAATATATGCTGAAACAAAGAAAAACATACATACATATATAAATCAAATAATATAACAATTCATGTTCTACTTATTAATGCGTTCATTAATCCCAGATAAGCTTTTGTTAATATATTCATTAATTACGTTTTAATTCTGATTTATTCATTGCGTTTATTAATAATTTCTCAGGGATGAATTCTTTGAAAGAATCAGGTCAGTAGAAGTAACTAAGTAGTAATGATTAAAATAATGGTTACTTGATTTATGAAATATCCATTAATCGTTGGTGAAGTCTAGTTCCAGTGATGACGATGGCATGGAGACACATTTCGTTGAATGCTGTTGTTATCACAATCACTTACACACACTCTTCCGGTCACTCGCGTTGGCGTTGGTTTATGGGAATAATTGATGTTTAGTGTTCAGTTAAATACTTCATCTTACGATGTATGTTGTGTGTTCCTTTTAACGTTAATGTACCTGTCTAGTTCCACTTATATCGCTGCTTTATCAAATATTCATGTGATTTAATACTTAGTTTAATGTTTCATGTTCATTATGGTGTTAATAAGGTGTAGTAACACTGAATTAAGTTCAACTGTTTAGTATATTATTTATGTGGTGATATCTGTTCGTGTAACGATCTGATTGTTCACTTTGAATAATTCTTATCTAAGTCCGTTACATCGCACTTCGAAATTCACTCTTAAAAGTTTACTAAGTCTGACTATCGTGACATGAAGATATTACTAAGTCTTTTAAGTTACGAGTTAACGTACTAACTCCCGAACTCGAGTTAACTCTCCGCACGATTAATGTACTCTTGTGAACTTAGAGTAAAACTAACTCCGAACAATTAGAGTAAACTGTTTGAAAATTTAAGATATACTGGCTCCGAATAATTGAAATGAACTGTTTAAAAATTTGAGTAAAAACTTCCTCCCGAACTTAAAGTGTATTACTTGAAAATTTGAGATAAGACTTCCTTTCCCCGTCTTGGACATATAGTTTTATTAACTCGTCCCTACTCAAAATTTTGTCCCTGGCGCTGTTCACGCCTACTTCGTTTCGTGATTGGTCAGTTTTGTGTTTTCTTGGAATATTTTGTCCCACTATGTCAAGATCCTACGTCATAGTTCTTCCGATAGGTTCTTCGTTTCTGTTGTTATGGAAACACTCCTCTCTACCAATTTTCTCCCTGGCTTTTGGCTTCTGATAGGTTCTTAGACATCCCCCGATTTTGCTCTGACGAACGTTGACCCTTTTCGTAGAAACTACGGCTATTAGACGCTTGTCCATCAACCTATTGTCTGAAGTAAACTCAGTGTTTCTCTAGATTGCCATTATTTGTACTTTTGGTTCTACCGGCGTATTTTTCTATGTTATACCCCTTTCTTGTAGCTATTAATAATTTTGGACATCTGCTGGCTGGTGAAGTCACCCCAACTTTCCACTCGTAAATTCTGTCTGTCACTTAGACGATAACTCCAGCTGCGTAACATGACTTGAGTTTTTGTCTGATCTCGGCCTTCGTATTGTTTCTTAAGGAGCAGTGCATCCGTTCCATTGTAACATACAGTTTCCCTCTTTTTGTCGTCGATCGTATACTGACGTAACCTAGTCGAACATCTGCCACGTTTCTCAGTACGAGTGTGAATGTCCTCGCATACATTGTTATAGCTGTAGTGAGCCATAATTCTGAACTAAACTGTCCCTGTCATCTTGTGCAACCAATTTCTATAGACGGATCGAACTTAATGTCTTTCTATTGTCAAGTTAGCGACGCTGCTCTGACATCTTCTCATTACGCTTTATTTATTGCGTCAACTATAAGTCGTTGACACCGCCTCGTGTGAACGCCTCCGTCGAGGTAAAAATTTAAAAAATTTTAAATTTTTTGCTCGTTACATAATTAACCATTTCAAAAGCAAAGGAATCACCATGAATGTAATAAAAGCTCAAGATATACTGTGGTGGATGCCACTCGGAACATGGAGAATAAAAATTTGGATAATATCATCCCGACTGATATTAAAAAAACAGGAGGTATGCCAAAAGAGTTGGAAATCTTTGTAGGAGCTAAAATTATGTTACATTCAAACATAGATTTTAATAAAGGTTTTGTTAATGGTGCGATTGGATTTATCACCGAAATTATATGGCCATATTTTCGCCGCGCACAAATGTATGAAGCAGACATACCATCAGTTCGTGTGGACTTTGGCGAAGGTGAAATACATAAAATTGATCCAATGTCTATCCAATTTCCTGCAAAATTCAGTTATGGCACTGTTGAAAGAAGAATGCTGCCAATGGTCTTGTCGTGGGCTTCAACAGTGCACAAGATGCAAGGCAGTACTGTAGATCATGCGGTTGTTTATTTGGGACCGAAAATTTTTGCAGAAGGACAGGCATATGTCGCTCTTATTGGAGTCAAATCTTTAAAAGGACTTCAAATTGAAGAAATAGATAACACAAAACGTCTCGGAAAAACCATGTAATAATGATGGATTAGCTGAAATGGACAGAATGCAATCACCCCATCCAAAATAAATGTTGAAACATATAGTATATGATAACAACGATATTGTAAACTATTGTAATTATATTAATTTGAATTTAATTTTGTTAATACTACTGTGTTGTCAATAAACTATAATGTACGAATGCAATTGTAAAATTACTATGATCATTTAATTATGTATATTTTACAGAATACAAAGCAATTTACCTATCTATTTATCTATTTCGTAAATAATTGTTTATTTTTTATGTACCGGTATCATTCTCTTTTCATTATGTAATTTATCTATAAAATTTGACTAAAAATTGTGAAATAAAAAAAGTAAACAATTTTTTTTAAAACGCTTTTATTTAAAATTAACAAAATGATCAATGTTCTAAAAAGGATAATATAATTGATCTTATACCAAATACTTTAACAACAAAAGAAAATAACGTTTATTAATCAAACAATTTTGTAACATTAAGTATCACTGATAATAAAAGCGTGGGCGCCTAATGAATGATATTATACCATGTTTAAATCAATCTTCAATAAAAAAGATCTATAACTGATACTATTTGTTCTACTCGTTGGTTATCCAAGAAGTAACTTATAAATATTTAATAAATAGTTTAGATTCTACTAAAGACTGCTAATAGACATGAATAGTTGGAAGCTGACATTTTCAATTTTTTTTTAAAGTCGGAAACCGTAGTTGTACTTAAAACTGATGTTGCTTTAACGAAAGTGTGAACGACCTAAGTAACATAAGATATACGTTTAGGAACACCTGTTAGGATAGAGGAGAACTTTGCCAGGCTTCGATGGCTGCGTCACAAACTGATTACATTGGCCAGTAAGCAACCCTATTGACAAGTGTTCGTACTTCGTAGCCCAATTCAAATCACCGCAATGTTTCTGTTTGCACCTTCTTCAAATTTTATTCGTTTTTTGTACATACTTTCATTACATTTAAAAATTCACACGACTTTAATCATACGTAAACATTTTTAATACTAATTAGTACGTTCAAAATCGCAGAAGAGTTTCAGTAAAACGGTGACGACTACTCTAAGCCTTCGTCGTGAAGGAATGAATACCAACTGTAGACTACCATTCTCAAGTTTAAGCATTTTGTATTCAATTACCTGGTGTATCCGGTAACGTTCTCATTGCGAAAATAACAATTGCTAAATAAATTTGTCGTTTACAATTTAATTGACGAATAATACATAAGGGTATAAATATTAACAAAACTACATAATGGATCATCAGCAGACAAGAATAGCAGACGCCTTTCTTTGAAATTCACGGTCAAGCACATGATTTGCTTTCATAAGTTTCACGGCTTTTCTGCCACTTAGCTCTGTTTCCTGCTTCGTCTTACTTCCTCGTTCCTACTCCGTGTATTTATTAATTTTTTAACAACTGTTACAATCGTATTTCCCAAATTTTATACAAAACTTGGCAACACTGTCGTGCTGAAAATGTTAGTCACACTTGTAGTCAAGACACTTGAGTTGCAGTACACTGTTCTAAGTTTTTTTTACGTCCTAGCTTCCATTTCTACCAACCTCTCCAGTCTTCGTCTTCCAGTTGGTACTATCACGCCCAGAAAACCCAAAAGCACACCAAGATGGAAGGAAAAAAATGTCTGGTGATGAAAAACAAGATGAAAAAACTCTGCGGCTGCACTGAAGAAACAAAAAGTAAACAAATTTCCCGAATGCAGCTTGCAACAGTCCAGGAATTACATGAAACATACATTAAAAAGCAAATTTATTAATATAAGAAGTGTAAATGGTGTGTGCAAATCTAACGTGCGAGAAGCATTATGGAATGTCGACGTAAACAGTCAAATTTATAATATTGTATCATTATTAGACGGTAACCAAGTCACAGATTTAATTATAAATTTACCTTATTTCCGTCTTGTGACTTATTTTTCTTGTTGTTTGTTACTGACGCGTTTCGGAGCTCTTCAATGCTCCATCCTCAGAAAATCCGTTGCTATACTTCGTCACGTTAATATTAAAAATTTTTTGCATTGAAAACATATGTATAATATTAAAACACGTATACACTTATACGATGGTCACATATATAAAACTACATAGTTCGGGTGCACCCAACACTGTCACATGCCAGAGGCATTTATAATTATAATATTGTGTATAGGTCAAAATATCATACAATATTTATGTCGTAATTAAAATAAAAATCATACGCTAGGTAAAATTAACGGTTGTTTATGCAGTTATATAACTAGACACTGACGCAGAAGTACCTGCGATTAGTGTAAAATTTGTTACTAAATATAACGAAAAGTTTAATGAAATTAACAGAATAGTGTGTGTATATACACACTATATCTTTATGTTCATGAAAATTGTTTTCGCGGTGTTAACCGCGGTGGCGGTAAGTACTTTGCGGTTTTGCCAAAATTCAATTTTAAAAAGAAAATAATGTAGGCAAATATACTTTGACCAGTGTTACGTAGTTCACCGTTAGTAAGTTGACATCTATTCTCCACAAATATTTAATTTTCAATAAAAGGAATCTCTGGACTAACTTTGAACAAGTCTGTCTTTCCTAAATTTTTTCAAATAATTTTCTGTCGGATCTCGGTAAATATGCTTGGGAAACGCGATAACAAAAGCCCGCTTTGAAATACTTCAGTTAAGTGTTTTTGTTGGCGCTTTTGAAACACTTCATACAAGTGCGTGTGCGCACCTCTCTCTACTAACACTATGATTTATTAAAACACACCCACGAAATTGTTGTTAAGCCTATTCTGTCCCTAATGCGAAATGGCATTTCTCTATTTTTTTGTTTTCTTTTTACGTTTTTTGGTCAGTAATAAAGAACAGTTGTATTTCTTCCCAATATGCAAATCATGTGTTGATAAGCATTTCTTTTTTACATAGGGATGAAGGAGATTGACTCAAATTATACAAACAATATATGAGTAAGAAAAAAATTTATGATGCACCTTCTGGCTTAGGAGGACAATATTTCTATGGGTTTACATTACCGGACTGTGGTATATAGACACAATTTTTCAGCTTGCGTTTCTCTAATTATGTTTATAAGCAATCTCGTAAAAAATTAAACCTATTGTATGTATACAGTTACTTACTATAGAGAGTATATTGGATTCCAAATTTAAAATATTTTTTATAACATTTTTTATCGCTTGATTAAAATTTTGTATTTCCCAAACATTAGTACATATTCCATGTCGTGTTTAAAGCGCTACCGGTACCGAACGTGTCATATCTGCAACTAACTGTATATAGTATAAGATGATAACGAAAGGCACATGTCAGCACAAGTTCACTTAATTTGATTATATAAAACTTAAAGTATTTTCCTCACTTCTATTCATTTATTTAATTGCATTTATTAATTGAATTGAAATACATTTATATTTACATGTGTTAATTCATTTGTTTTCAGGTGGCGTACGGAATAGCCCGTGAATACAACGAGCTAAAGCGGGAGCATCAAGAAATCTCATTGCTCGTATATTGTTACAGTTAGTAATACACTGGCGAATGTATATTTACATACATTAGTGTTAGATGAAAATTGAATTTTGGTGAAATCTCAAAGTACTTACCGCGCCCGCGGTTAACACCTCGAAAACAATCTTATATAGCCGTTCTTGGGAAATTCTGTTTTTGTGCGCCCAATAATAATATTTTTATATGAGAAATTGAAAATAAATGTTTCCACAGAAACTGGATTTTCATTGTTGTTAATATCGCAGAAATTCCAAATTTTGATACACAACTATTCCCTCAATTTATTTAAAATCTTCGATATATTTAGTAACAAATTTTCACTAATCGCAGGTACTTCTGCGTCAGTCTCTATTAGTATATATTCGCATATAAAACCGTTAATTTTACCTAGCTTTGTATAACATTTCGACATATAAAGAATATTATTAATTTGACTATTAACATTGATATTCCAAATGCTTTCGAACAACAGATTTGCACACATTATTCACAATTGTCATATCATTTGATTTGCTCTGTAGCGTATATTTCTTGTATTTTCTGGACTGTTGCGAGCTGTATTTGGGAAATCTGTTTACTTTTTCTTCCCCCGGCGCAGCGCATACGGTTTTCTACGCTTGATTTTTCAAAGAGTTTTTCCTTTCATCTTGCTTGATTTTTACCTCGTGATGTTTTGACAACATTATTGATTTTTTCTGGCCAGAATGGAGGGTAGAATGCTTACGTGGTCGTCCTACTCTGATTAATTCATTTTTATCCAGATATAGATTTATTGACACTAGCTGGCTCCGTTTACTCAATAGTCTCTTTGAACTGACATAATAAATTTTCCTTGCAAAGGCTTAATGTTGAATTGTCCAAAGTATCTTTATTTCTGCTTTTTCATACTCTTGTAATGGGACAGGCTCATTGTACTCATGTTCAGACCATAGAAAATTATAGGCTATATAAATTGTAATAAGTATTAGAAAATGACACGTATTGCCTTTGTGAATGTTGATAAATTGTTGAAGTTGATGCTTTCACTACGGTTGCATGAGCTGTGATCTGGATACGGCGTTCTGGAACTTGTTCACAATCCAGTAGTTCTGATTGTTCTTCATGATCAGTATGTGCTGACTACAACCCACTGGGCCCTTCCAGTAGTGTATAGCTTATTCTCTCATATTTGATGCAATAATAATCTCCTGCTAAATTAGCTGATTTATTATTAATATTAATAGTGATAGGTGTATCAGAATATTTCTTCCTGTTTATAAGCTACTTTGTAGTTTTTTCGGTCTTTGTTGGTGTTAATACACTTATTTTGCCAATCCTCTTGCCCGATAGAGAAAGTCCCAAGGGAGACGTAAAATATCTTTAAAATTAAAATTCCTAAAATACCACCTAGTTTTCACTTGAAACCAGTATAAGTTTATTAATTCAGATTAACAATCATGAGATGACAAGACCAACTTTACCGACGGCATGGTCAGTATGCCGCTACTTATGTAATTTTGATTTACATTATACAAGATGCATTCACGTTATAATAATTTATTCGTTTAATTCGGTTATGCGTATTTCAATATGTATTTGACGCAAATTATTTAATATATTTAAAATAGTTAAATAATACTTTTAATATACATTTTATATTGTCATACTATATGTGTTCAGTTCAGCTTTTACAATATCGTTTCTGAAAGGAATACTACAATTAGCAATTACTGTTTCATGGAAAAAACTTCGAAATATATTGTGGAGCATTCTCTATTAAATGTGGTGATACAGCGCCATGCTTATTTCTGACAAATTAAGACTTTGCAATTATTCCATTAATTTTGCAATCTTATTTCACTATGGTAACCGCCCGCTAGTGAGCTTCATTGCTATCTACATCATAAAACAGACAACAATAAACTCATTTCACCCTCTGTGTTAACCAGTATGTCTTGAAGAACTTTTCAATAATAAACATTAATGTAATTTGTAATTCTGTCTGTGTGTGTGGCTACAACTTTTAGAATCCGTGTGGCTACTGTAACAATAAGTTTCGTAGGTACGTAAGTTCTGCGTTTTTCCTCTTAAAAGCAATTAGAAAAAGAATTAACTAAAGTAGAAATTTTTGCAATATACAATATATATTTTTTTAGTTTTAAGACTAGGAAAACAACTTTACTGATATAAAATGTTACAACTTACACGTGGAATTACATTTTAGTAAAAACGTTGGAATGGGAAGTTTTGTAGCATAACTTTCTTACAGAGCGAAAGAAATAAAGAGGTGGCGTACCCAGTTTTTGAGTAGCAGTGTTATATATCTTCAACACGTGTATAGGTAATGGGGAGTAGCTTTCACAGCATGTGTAAAATTTGGGGAGACTAGTCCAAAATTTTTAAACATTTGATTATTCAGTTATAAAGTAAACCCTCCTTTTATTAATTTTTCAGACAGCCTTCTTAAATTTTTATTATCAAAGTTTCATGCCTTTATACTCAAACCAAAATAAATTCATAACCCATGAAACTTTATTTCAAATTGAAAAATTAATAAACTTGCACATATAATTCAATGAACTAACATACAGCAGCTAACTAAACTGATATAGAATGCAGAACAAAGACTAACAAACAAATTAAAACTCTTCAAGTACGCAATAACAATACACTTTTTGATTATACTTTTTTAGAAACTCAAGTTAAAACATGGAATACACACGCCTGATAACCAAGCATTTATGCCACAATAAGCAATAACCTATGACAAAATGTTCGTAATGAAGGGAAAAGTTGAGAACCAAAAGATAATAAAACATGTAAAATTCTCGTGAACTGACGTTAGTTCAAGTAAACCGTAACACAAAGCTTTTATTAACAATGAAATTAGCAAATATTTTAAATGTAACATGTAAATATCCTTGGTAACGACACTTTGTAAGAATTGTGAGCTGTGTCTACTTACTGGACGGCATTGTTGAAGAACGAAGAGTGGGAGCATTTGTAACCCTTCTTTAAGTATTTTATTGACTTATAAAAAAAATGTGTTTAAAAAAATTTTTTTTTTTTTTAAAGAGGGGCCACAAGATAATTAAAACTAGGCCAAAAGCCTAGAGAAGCCAAAAATGAGCTGGACCCAGTGAGACGGGACTTGCAATTAAAACTCACAAAATTAACATCCAATAAATTTTTATTACATCCTTCTCTTTTTTTTTTATAACAAAACGTTACATATTTATCTCCCAACAAAGTCAGTGCTTTCTCCTTAAAATATTTTTGTTAAATTTTTACTTTAAAAATAAATATAAAATTTAAATGAAATTAATATAATGATTAATTGATTTTCTTTTCCAATTAGGGGTTACTTTTCCCCACTTAGCCCTATACCTAACCCCCAGAAATAACACATGAATATACAATACATATAAATGGACATATAAATATATATGTCTACAACTACAACACATACACACGTTCCACATCACAGGACAATTACAACTTTCAACATTAATATCTTGCCACACCTCTTTCACCCCATAAGGTACATAATTCACAATTCATATATATTCTTGAACGCAACACCTATTGAAAGATCTTAATACATAATAATCCATATATATATGTGTAACCCCAGTGCCCCCATGGCATACTAAAATTCAGGGGTTGGCATAATGCCTGATACTACTATAAAGTGCTCCCACACTGAGCACTTAGACTTGGAGGAAATATAATGATAATTCAGTCAAAATACAAGTGACCATAATAAATTAAAAAGAATTTAAGCGTGATAAATTTTTGTGAAATATTAATAACAGTAATATTTTCGTGAAAGAAATTTAATAACAGTAATGTGCCATGATGCTTTATAACCTTTAAGAATTAATTTGGCCCAAAGGCCGACATGTTCCTAGGCAAGATCGTGCCTAACTAAACCTGTCCCAGGAGCATGTTCAAGTCTGCATGACAAATCCGCCTATACAGGATTAAACTGGAGACCCGAATGAAACTAACAAAAGAAACTCCTATCCATTATAGGACCCAAACTGAATATAAATATGTGAAATTAATGAATCAATTGAAAACTAAATTTAATCTGTGAAATTACATGATGAATGATAGAATTACTAGCACTAAGGTAACCCTTTTACTGAAAACTAGAAAGAAATTAACATGCCTGAATGGTAATCAGCCACGGATACATGCCAACCTCTGGGGTCACACTTAATATAAATAGTATTACAAAATGTACAAAAGATTCCCCCCCCCCAAGTCCGCGCACTATTCTGTCCCGTTAACCGGGGACCCAATTGAAATGTGTAAATCTTAAAGTCATTTTAGGGTGTGTCGCTATATGCCCACGAGTTCTAGTAGGTTACATTCACTTGTGTCAAAAAGTAATATTGGGTTGATGTCACCTGATTTATTCCCTGGTGTGGAGTTTGAAGTCCTAGTCTAGAGCATTTTTGTGTTGGTGTGGCCCGTTCCTCGCTGTTCTCCTCCGGAAGATGAAGCTGAGAGCCATTGATGTTCGGTTGTTCAGGTCATGATTTGGGGCTGGTCCTCGACTTGAAGCGGGGAACCCTAAGCACACAAATATTATCAGCGAGATGCTCCAACACTTATTCCCCCAGGTTACTCTCACACGCATCAAAATCCATTTATAATTTTAATTTGGCTAAAGTACATATTATTTTGCGTTAACATTGGTCAATTACGGGGCCTTAGTTAAGACTTCTATTACTGTTATACAATTAACTCATTTTGCATACTCTAATTCGCCACGCGGCGTGCGTGTAACAGGCTAACAATTTTCATTCATTCTTGTACGTATATTGTAGCGTGACAGATAAACACATAAAAAGTAATGGCTATGATCATTAAAATAATCTAATATAATAACATTAAATCCGAAGAAAGCATTAGAATATAAATAATTAATTCAGAGCAACCGTGCAGAACAATCATTAATATAAAATATATAAGTTCGTATAAAAAATGTTACTAGTGATGAATCATCAAAACCAGATTAATAACCCAAGGTTAAACGATATAACGCAGGAAGGTAAGGAGTATATAAGGAAGCAACCCAGAGTATTACTAAACCCACAACTAAGATAATAAATATAAAAAAAAAGAAACCCAGAACAAGGCAAGGTCCACCATAAAAAGTGATGTATTTAAAATAACCAGAAGAGTAGATGAAGAAGTAACCCCAAGAAACCCGATGACATCCAGAAGAAGATGAAGAACATACAATCCTAAGAAGCCAGAAGAAAAGAAGACATCATTGAAGAAACAAGAAGAAGGCAGCATCCAGAAGAAGAAGGAATGCTCTTATAAAAAACACCCATATCCCCAAATCCCAAAATAAATAAAAACCACAATAATAATAAAAAGTATAACGAAGTATTCATGAACAGAAACCATATGTACAATAAAATTAAGAATAAAAGTGTATAGAGTAAGAGTTGCCAGTGGACCAAGGTGAAACAATAATATAATATCCAAAGAACAAATCTTCATTGTAACCCACAAACCAATTTCTTGATGTTAATAGGACTAAACAACCACTTAGAAATAGCATCAAAGAGTGTAAAGTGAACCAGTGCTAGTTTGTGTATTATAAAAAATAAACCTTATGTTTCAACCTTGGCACCCAAAAACTGTATAAATAATGAAAAATACAACTTTGAGTGACTTATGATTTGTACAAGAGGGAATATAATATACATGTAATAATATAGAGCTGTCAATCTGTTTGAAATGACATTTATGTAAATGATGAGTGAAAACAGATTCAGACACAAAGTGACAGGGTACAATTACCCTAAACCATATTAAAAACAGTTTAATATACTGATGATTAAACTTAATATAAGAACTAGTAAATAAGAATATAGGAATAAGGTTTTGTTTGTATAAAATAAGATTTAAAAAAAATGTATTAGTAATAAGGACATTTAATAAGTTTAGAACCATTAACATCCTAATTGTAAATATATTTATTACTTGTATTAATGGTAATAATTAAATAGGGTGTTAGCATGGAAAAAAAGTTCTTTATAAGTAATATTTCTGTTTTAATATTAAGTTTTGATTATAAAAAATGTCTAGTTAGTTGAAGACAACCATTATTTTAAAATTATTTCTTATCTGTTTATAGTATTGAAACAGATACTAATTATTGTTATGTTTAATAGAAAAAATGTTTAATTTATATTACAATGTTAAAAAGTCAGAGCGGGTATAACTCAGTATGTATTGTTTATATAAAAATTTGTATGAAAAAATTGTTAAGAATCTAGGCAAAATGATGAAAACTAAACCTCATCAAAACTGAGAAACTAAGTACTTAAATACATTTAAACTGAAGGGATTTAGATAACATAAACCAAAAATGAAGCCATATACTTAGAAATATAACTTAGAAAGATTTTGTATAATTATAGCCAGGATTATTAATGGAAATGGAAATGACAGAACTAAAAAATTTGGAGAGGGGAGTCATATATTCCAACATAATATTTTAAAACTTAACCAATTCATATAATTGCAAGGAATTAAGGGAATATAAACCTTTTATTACAATATGAGATTTAATAATCATAAATATAACTTGAAAATGGCAGAATTTGGATAATGACAGGAAGCTGATTTTGAAAATTTACAAGATACAAAATGAAGGTAAAATTACCAATTTTAGATAAAAAACTTAATAAAACGGCATTATTCGATATTAAAATACGCCGAATGAACTGAAGGATTAAATTAAGTAACAAGTAGCTAATAAATTTGAATAATAACCAAAGTTTAAGCAGTTATATAATGTAACTTTAATACATGCACAGGATGCAAAGTAAAATTCGAACAATGTAAGGAATAATATTGCTTTGGCTAAGATTTTAGTCGAAAGTGAAGGAAGTATAGAGTTGATTATTGAACGTTGTACGGGACACTTGACACGAGCAATTAAAACGATATAACCTAGTTTCTAGTACCGTAATGGCGAGTCAGTGTATGATACGAATTTGAAAATCGCGAGTGGCAACAAAAAACATTTCACAACATCGACACAGTGACATAAACACTTACAAAAGACTAAATAACATTGTATAGCACGAAACGACAGTTAAATAACATTTTAAACACCATAAAACAGTATATAACATAACCATCAATTGTGCCTAATCGACAGGAAGTGAGCTGACTTATAAATACACCACTTTTCAAAATACAACACAGAAACTTAACCAGAGACACTACACCGACATCAGAAGGAAGATTTGCAGACACCAGGACGTGAATTCGGCAAGAAAATATCTTTATTGGAACGCGAAATCTACGAAGGGGCGATTGACAACTTCGACGGCGGCCATTTGCTTTTCATCACCGCTCAACTGAACAGCGCCTCCTAGTTTTGTCAGCGACACGGTTCGCAATCAATTTATTTATTTTAATCTTTTCAATTGAATATATGTACTTTAGTATTAAGATTTATTCCTGTAACGTTATACTTTTTTAATCTTTGCCCGATTTCTCTGACTTTTCCAATAAATAGCTGTTAAAGAACCTTATTGTATTTTATATAAAAACTTGTAACATTCGATACCCTGAGAGTCGATTTTAAAATCGACAAGAGTCTTTATAACCAATTGTCCAATAAATAATTTATACTTTTCATCTCAAAACAGTTCTTTCTTTTCTAAACATAACAATTTACACTTAATATAATTTAAACAGTATCTACTACGAGAATTTCACCACATTCAAGGAAGATAACCTCCAAAACTGAAAGTAAACAAAGATCGATTGTATCTGGAGACAATCTTATAAGTGGTTGGAGTTTCTTAAAAAATACCGAAAAGCTAATAAAATTTTCCAGACAAGTGAGACACGTTTCGGAACTTCACGAAACACAATTAATTAATTGTTTTTAATTAATAATCAATAATAAAAAAAAAATTTTTCATTATAAATTTTTCTTAAACAAACAATTTTCTTACACGAACACATATTTATTATATTTTTGTAACACTACACCAAAACTTAAACACCATAAACACGTTCTTTTAAAAATTGGCTAGCCCAAACAGTGGGGCTTAAATTAAATTAAAAGGAAGACGAGACCAGATTTAAGAATTTGTAACCACAGAAATTAGTTATTTTACAATATTAAACAAAACCCCTTTTACGTTACTTTAAATTAAATATATATAAGTATACTGCTCTCACTTACCGCAGATCTGTTTTAATTTAGCCTGCCATAGGTGGAAGATGGAACAATTAATAAAAACTTCTCTGTCGGAGAGCGGCGAGGCGGTTAGTTGGAGTAGCGAAATCAGACAAGCTCCGAACCGTTTATTCTACGCATTTTTCAACTCGCGCTTCAAGGCGTCCGCAAGGGAGCAGCACCAATCAAGCGCCGCTTCATTACCTCATGTAGATTCTGAGCTAACCGTTAAACACAGTACGGCAGAACGCCCACCGCTAAATACAGAAACCTATTTTTCTTTATATTCGTTAAATGCAGTACAATATTTTTTTATTATACGCTATTTACTTTTGCGTATTAGCGCCGATTTTATTCAATCGGCACACCCCCACCCCAAAGGGCAACATAGTTGCCCCACACTTAGCCAGAGGAGTACCCTGCAGTGTACCCCAATGTTTTCTACTAAAACGCAGGTGTTCCTCGGTTTTCCCAGTTGCCTTTGTTCTCAGGAGAGCAGTGGCTCAGAAGGAAGTCGAAAAAACAGAAAGAAGACGTGTAGAATGCGAGTGTGTTGGCACTACACACTGACCTGATCAGGGCCAGCATGCAGCAAGAAAGACAGAAGAAGAAAAGAAGAAAGAGTGTTCGGGTGCACCCTGAGTTCTGACCTCCTGAGGCTTGACCACTTATGCGGGAACTCCGATGCTACCTCAACAGGGACCCATGCCCTATAATTATACGGGGACTAACCCCCCAAAATCCAATAACACTTTATCCCATGAATCCCTCTTACATCCCACAGGACCAGGGAGAGAACGGGGGAGGTGGTTTCCATTACACCATAATTTGTTTACCCAATGTGTAATATCCCTTCCTATAACCTAATACATGTGTGCTCCAAGGACATTGTCCACGTCGTACAACGCCACCGAGGTCCCTACCTGGCCTCGATGGAGCGGTACGACTTGCTCTACTTACTCCTATTTTTGATTTTTTTCTCATCATTTTCTTTTTCTAATTTTTTTTTTTTTTTAAGAGGTAGGAAATTGGGAGGATGAAAAGTGTAAGGATCCTTAAAGGTCAAGGGTGAGGACAGAGTTCCCTCCGAAAATAAGGAGGAGTGGAGAAAACCAAGGCTCGCGTAGGCAGTGGCGCAGCCCTGAAGTAGACGTACACCACCCGGATTGTGGGGAACATCTACCCGCTACCATACCAGGTTCTTACCTTTTCCCCGGAGCACACACCACTGAAGGATCACCATCCCTACACACATGGAAACAACCAAATCTTACCCCCTCCCCCACTTTTATTAGTCAGCTTATTCCCTCCAACAGATCTTCAATTTTGAAACATGTGTAACAATTTCTGTAGAATCGCCCACCGGTACGCCCCCCGGTACGCCCAGCCGGGCTGTCACCGGTGACGTGAACCCCAGGATGCGATATGGCCCCGACCAGCGGTAACATAACTTTGCAGCCCGTTTGTCCGCGGCTGAGCTGAGTGGGTGGCTCTGGCAATAGACCCAGTTCCCAATCCGGAAGGGGTTAGGAATTCGCCCCTGATTATATCGTTGACGGACCCGCTCGTGCGCTCGCAGCAAATTCTTCCGAGCCTCCTTCCACCTCTCTGCAGTTCTATTATCTGGCTCCCGTGGCAGAAGATCTTCGATGTTCCACAAATTGGTCAACGGGAGTGCGGGCGAGAATCCAAACAGGATTTCAAAGGGCACGGCCTGATGACTGTCATGTCGGGCCGTATTAAAAGCTAACTGTAACCACTTCAGATTCTGATCCCAGGTGGTCTGTTGCTCAGCGTGATAAGCAATCAGGGCGGACCGGAGATTCCGATTGAATCTCTCCGCATGGGACGGCTGTGGGTAATAAGGGGAAGTGGTTACGTGTTTGATCCCACTGGCGAAACACATCCGCCGGAACTCACCCGAAATGAACTGAGGGCCATTGTCCGAGACAATGATGGTCGGAAGACCGAAATGCTGAAATATATTGTTTTGGAGCGCGTTTATGGTTAAACGAGCCGTTGCCTGCCGTAAGGGCAATAGCCAGGCAAACTTTGAAAAAGCATCGACACAAACAAGCAGGTAAGCATTACCTGACTTGCTACGGGGGAGTGGCCCCACGTAGTCGATGAACAACTGCTCCATCGGTCTGCTCGCCACATCAGATGACAAAAACCCTAACTTGGTGTTCTGGGCAGGCTTGCTCAAGCCACATAGATGACAGCTCTTAACCCTGGTCGCGATGTCTCTATCCATGCCCTTCCAGATAAAATGTCTCCTAATGCTGGAAATGGTCTTAGAAATTCCCCTGTGGCCTCCTACTGCGAAATTGTGGTAATAACTGAAGACCATGGGCACTAACTTGCTAGGCAGCACGATCTTAGGGGAACGTCCTTTTCTCTCCCTACAACATAGGACTCCCTTGGACAAGAAGTAAGGGGCCTGTACGTTACCCTCCTTTATATTTTGGATGACTGGACCCAGCTCTTCCTAGTTCAACTGATGGGGCAACACATCAGTGAAGGCTAATGGAAAGTCTAGCAGAACGGAACAGGGTTGCTCAGATTGGGCATCACTGGGCTGGGAAAACATGCGGGACAAGGCATCTGCAATTACATTTTGAGATCCCCTAATGTGTTGCACTTTGAACTTAAAGGATGAGATCTTCACCACCCATCTACCAATTTTACCCAGTTGCCGGGGATGAGCCAGAAACCAAGAGAGAGCCTGATTGTCGGTCTCGAGCAGGAACTCAGCATGTTCCAGGAAACGCCTGAACTTGTCTAGAGCGTACACAACAGCTAAACACTCTAGCTCATAGACGGATGATTTTCGTTCTTGCTGGGTCAATGTCCGGGAAATAAAAGCCACAGGCTGCCTAGCGTCATCAACAACTTGGGACAGAACTGCCCCGAGCCCAACCGAACTCGCGTCCGTCTGTAGGATAAAGCGTTTCGAAAAGTCGGGCATCCGTAACACCGGTGGGGAGATGATGGCCTCCTTCAAGGTGTGGAAAGCCTTCTGTTGACTCTCGCCGCATGTAAATTTAGCGCCCTTCTTCCTCAGCTCGTTCAAGGGTGCGGCAATCTCTGCGATATTAGGTATGAATCGTCGATAAAAATTGACCATACCTACGAATCTCGCTATTCCCTTCGCATCCCTAGGAGGGGGGAAGACACGGATGCCCTGTGTCCTCTCGGGGTCGACCGTAACGCCCCGGCGTGAAACCAAATGGCCCAAGAAAGAAATACTCTCCTGGGCGAAACGAACCTTATCGGAATTGACAGTGAGGCCAGATCTTCTTAACCGACACATCACTTCTCGGAGATGACCCAGATGATCTTCAAATGTCTCACTGTACACCAACAAATCATCTAAGTAATTAAAGACGAACCTGAATTTCACGTCGTGGAAAACGGTATCGAGAAGACGAGTAAGTGTCTGGGCCCCCACAGCCAAACCCATGGGAACCCTTGTGTATTGGTACAAATTCCATGGTACACAAAAGGCCGTGTACGGTCTACTCTCTTTGGCCAAAGGAATCTGGTGATAAGCCGCATTGAGATCGATTATGGTGAAATACCTGGCCCCACTCAACCAATCAAAGGCCGAATGTAAGTCTGGGAGAGGAACAGAATCGACCTCGATATTTGCGTTCAACTTCCGATAGTCAATGACCATACGGTGTTTACCCCCAAGCTTAGGTACCAAAAACGTTGGACTGGCATAGCTAGAATGAGAAGGTTCAATCACCCCTTGTTCCAACAATTCTTGAACCCTCTCTCGCAGAATGGTCATCTTCGGAGGTGCGAATTTGTAAGGGTGCGACCTTACTATCTTAGAGTCTGTAAGACGGATCTTATACTCCAGCAGGTGTGTGAGTCCCAATGTAGGAGTTAACACCTCTGGAAATTCCTCACACAATTGGTCTAAGGCCCTCTGCTGGGATGGAGTGAGATGATCTCGTGCAGAATTGGGACAAGCCACCTCTTGGATACCTGGCTTAGCTCCCTGGTACCCAAGGAACGGAATAAGAGCTCCCCGATGAAACTTGAAATAGCATTGGTGCGCTTGGATGTCCAGCACGAGACCACTTTTCGCGATGAAATCGGCACCAATGATACAATCCACTCCCAGAGCAGGAGAAACCAGAAAAGGCCACACCCAAGAAAACCCATCGATTTTAAATTTAAAGGTAATCACCTGGGAGATGGGAAAGATTTCTCGAGATGCAGTCCAGCATACCACAGACGACAGGTTCGACCACTTGATCAAGCCCTGCTTCTCAATGTCCGCGCATACCCGAGATGAGATGATGGATCCGGCTGAACCGGAGTCAACTAATGCTCTGAGCTGACCCCCTTTTACCTCGAGCGACAGAAAGGGACATACTGAAAGGTGTTGAGAGGTAGTGGACCGGACCTTGATGTCGAAAGAGGTGGATCCTGGCAATTGCCTGGAGGTAGTAGGAACTTGTAAAGATTTAGTGCGAGGGGAAGACATCCTCCGACATATCTTCCCCTGTCTACTTAGTTTTTTGGGATGGATCTTGACGATGGAGGTGCTGGACCCGCGCGCCCTTGGGTGCATGATCGAGCCACGTGCCCCGGGCGATTACAATTGTAACAGATGATGTCCCCCCATCGCTCGCGAATTCGAACTGACTGGGGCTGTCGGGGGGGGGAAGTTCACTGCGTCCTTCCGCTCTCTGAGGTCTGGGTAGTTCCCCTCTTCTGTCTCCCCTCGCCTCGTCGCTCATCTGAATGGCCGACATCACACACAGCCGGTCCAAGTCCGCAAACCACCGCGGCCGCTCAGCAAATACGAGTCGCAATCTGTCTTCTGAGGAGACGCCGTCAAGAATATTTTGGACAACCTCTTCCTCCGACATGCCCAGTCCCAGTATGCGCGCTACCTCTCGAATACTTTGCACGAATTGTACAAGACTCTCCCCCTCGCCTGCACGCGATAAAAGTGTCGGTGACGTAATTGCTGCATTAGTCTCCCGGGCACGAACGCCTCAAACACCTCCTGGTGGAACTCCGCCACTCTACCTCTACGCCTCATTACACCCGCCACCCTCTCAGCCATGGGGCCGCGACAATAAGGATAAACGAGGTCGAGGACGGTACGATCCGACATACCCGGGAAATCGACCAATTGAAAAATTATTTTAAAAATCGGCAATAATTTGTCCACATCCAGCCCATCCACGACCGGTAATTGCTGGATGATTTGAGACAGTGGGTTAGGCAGCTTATGATATGACGCCGCCACCACACCGGAGAAAACCGGGGTACTTGCGGCAGGCTCGATTGCTCTATAAGATGACTCTACAGCCGAGACCACGGACTCAGCAACTGGAGCCGGCGTAGGTGGTCTACCCGGTTGCGCCCCCTGCAAGGTCGAGGTAATCTGTTGGATCAGACCTTTTACATCATGGGCCAGCTCAAGATCGCCCCATTGTTGGTCAAGATTCTGCAGCCTGAGTTTTACATGCTGCAGGCGTTGCCGGATTCGCCGGACGCCGATGGAGCACCCCGGTCCCTCCTCCAAATTGTCTACACACCGAGCTAATTCCTGCAGCTCCTCCCATTTCTCGATGCATTTATCAAATTCACTCTCTTCGTCAGCGATGGCGACAGTCGAGAGCGCTTCGCCCGCGGACAGCGCTTCTCTGAGCTGCCGTCGCAATACAATTACCGCCCCTTTCGGGTCTCTCCCCCGGGCTCGTAACTCGAACTCGATTTCGTCACGCAGAAATAACTCTGGATTTAGGACGCTCATCCTCGAGCTTCGCGGTCGGCACCCGAAAACACAACACCCTACAAAATTGACAATAAAGAACACAGGAATACTTGAGTACTGTCCTTCCTTCAAGCAGACTGCGGGTCCCCCTACCGTTGCGTGGACCCAGCCCACTTACCTGAACTAGCTCTCAACGACACTACTGTACACACGAAGGAACGCAACAAACACACTAATACACGACATGACAAAATTACCGACCAACGAACAACAACAAATTCTCATATAAAAGTTTGCAATAACTTCGGCTCCTGTATCTCGGAGGAGACCGACTGCCAATCGGGCCATACCGAATTACTAAAAATGCCTTCCCTATTATTGGCAAGGTAATACGCGAAAAAAATTTCCCCCATAAATTTCACACCCCGTGGCGACCTCCAGTTCAACAATACCAACAGGCGGGCAATGATACACACATATAATTAACAAAACCTTAAACATAACAAGACATAGGTACTTATAGATATAGGACTTCTAGTAATTATTCCAAGTCCGCTTCGAACCCCAAAATGTTTCCTGAGTTTGAAAGCCCCGTCACACCCAAAGGACCCAAGGGTTGACCCTAATCTCAACCACGCTCTGCTACAAAATGTAACCCTTCTTTAAGTATTTTATTGACTTTTTTTTTTTTTTTTTTAGAGGGGCCACAAGATAATTAAAACTAGGCCAAAAGCCTAGAGAAGCCAAAAATGAGCTGGACCCAGTGAGACGGGACTTGAAATTAAAACTCACAAAATTAACACCCAATAAATTTTTATCACATCCTTCTCTTTTTTTTGTAACAAAACGTTAAATATTTATCTCCCAACAAAGTCAGTGCTTTCTCCTTAAAATATTTTTGTTAATTTTTTACTTTAAAAATAAATATAAAATTTAAATGAAATTAATATAATGATTAATTGATTTTCTTTTCCAATTGGGGTTACTTTTCCCCACTTAGCCCTATACCTAACCCCCAGAAATAACACATGAATATACAATACATATAAATGGACATATAAATATATATGTCTACAACTACAACACATACACACGTTCCACATCACAGGACAATTACAACTTTCAACATTAATATCTTGCCACACCTCTTTCACCCCATAAGGTACATAATTCACAATTCATAAATATTCTTGAACGCAACACCTATTGAAAGATCTTAATACATAATAATCCATATATATATGTGTAACCCCAGTGCCCCCAGGGCATACTAAAATTCAGGGGTTGGCATAATGCCTGATACTAAATTTGTGATAAATGTTTGTGAAATATTAATAACAGTAATATTTTCGTGAAAGAAATTTAATAACAGTAATGTGCCATGATGCTTTATAACCTTTAAGAATTAATTTGGCCCAAAGGCCGACATGTTCCTAGGCAAGATCGTGCCTAACTAAACCTGTCCCAGGAGCATGTTCAAGTCTGCATGACAAATCCGCCTATACAGGATTAAACTGGAGATCCGAATGAAACTAACAAAAGAAACTCCTATCCATTATAGGACCCAAACTGAATATAAATAAGTGAAATTAATGAATCAATTGAAAACTAAATTTAATCTGTGAAATTACATGATGAATGATAGAATTACTAGCACTAAGGTAACCCTTTTACTGAAAACTAGAAAGAAATTTACATGCCTGAATGGTAATCAGCCACGGATACATGCCAACCTCTGGGCTCACTTTTAATATAAATAGTATTACAAAATGTACAAAAGATTCCCCCCCCAAGTCCGCGCACTATTCTGTCCCGTTAACCGGGGACCCAATTGAAATGTGTAAAGCTTAAAGTCATTTTAGGGTGTGTCGCTATATGCCCACGAGTTCTAGTAGGTTACATTCACTTGTGTTAAAAAGTAATATTGGGTTGGTGTCACCTGATTTATTCCCTGGTGTGGAGTTTGAAGTCCTGGTCTAGAGCATTTTTGTGTTGGTGTGGCCTGTTCCTCGCTGTTCTCCTCCGGCAGATGAAGCTGAGAGCCTTTGATGTTCGGTTGTTCAGGTCATGATTTGGAGCTGGTCCTCGACTTGAAGCGGGGGACCCTAAGCATACAAATATTATCAGCGAGATGCTCCAACACTTATTCCCCCAGGTTACTCTCACACGCACCAAAATCCATTTATAATTTTAAACACTGCTTTAGGCCTACTTGAAATGAAAGTTTTACACACTCTACAACAAGTTATCTTTGAAAACATTAATTTTGGCTAAAGTACATATTATTTTGCGTTAACATTGGTCAATTACGGGGCCTTAGTTAAGACTTCAATTACTGTTATACAATTAACTCATTTTGCGTACTCTATTTCGCCACGCGGCGTGCGTGTAACAGGTTAACAATTTTCATTCATTCTTGTACGTATATTAAACAAAACCCCTTTTACGTTACTTTAAATTAAATATATATAAGTATACTGCACTCACTTACCGCAGATCTGTTTTAATTTAGCCTGCCATAGGTGGAAGATGTAACAATTAATAAAAACTTCTCTGTCGGAGAGCGGCGAGGCGGTTAGTTGGAGTAGCGAAATCAGACGAGCTCCGAACCGTTTATTCTACGCATTTTTCAACTCGCGCTTCAAGGCGTCCGCAAGGGAGCACCACCAATCAAGCGCCGCTTCGTTACCTCATGTAGATTCTGCGCTAACCGTTAAACACAGTACGGCTGAACGCCCACCGCTAAATACAGAAACCTATTTTTCTTTATATTCGTTAAATGCAGTACAATATTTTATTATTATGCGCTATTTACTTTTGCGTATTAGCGCGGATTTTATTCAATCGACACACAGTCAGTCCGTCAATGATATCCAGCCTCTAGCAGACTGTTCATTCCCACACGGGCGCAGTGTCTGTGTATGTGCAAAGTGAAGCTGTGAGTAAGTATGTGCACGTTTGAATACATTAACGAGAACTTCCCCGTTACAAAATTTGCAACGGAATTGCCTTTAATGGCTATTATATATAGGCTATGAATGTTCAACAATATAGGTCCTTCAAGAAGACGATCAGGAAGCAAAAAAAATTCCTTGAAAACAAAAAAATACTAAATATTAAATAGCTAAATTAGTTTTGTATCTTAGTTTGAATATCACACACTGAATATTGCATACACCACTGTAGCCGTGAGGTTCCATTAATAAATTTACATATCTGAATTAAATGAAAATCTTGTGCAGACACAATTTTGTACAATAACATAAGATTCGTTTTTAAGGGTGAATAACTCTTAGGGTTGTTAAGGGCCGTTGTTGTGATGAATATGTTCATTATCTCAAACCATACGTTACATGATAGTAATGATGTGCCTGTTTACATGTGCTCCAGTTTCCTATTACGCGATTGTCTGCATTTGCTAAAATATATTGGTTATTTACAACAAGATGCATGTACTCAATAATAATGATGTCCTTTTCCTCCTACTAAAGTCAATATGTTTTTAATACAGATCACGTTTAACTATATAACGTGTAGAAAATATTCAATTAGTTATGCAAGGAATCAACTATACTATACCTGAAAAAAGATATGTGGTTCACATTCAACACACTACCCATGGCATACTCAGTATTATTTGTTTTTATATTTTATAGTCATATGTAGCCGCCTTACTAATCATTCATTAATAATATCAAACCTTTATCAACTGAACTGCTTACTATGTTACATGTTTTCCAAATTTTAAGCTGTAAAATCACGTTTTACGTGTGCATGTTGCTATTATTTAAATAAACATTTAACCCTTATCTTGGCAATGTGAACTATAGGATACATGCTTTTCAAAATGTTTTTTTAAATTTCCCGGAAACGGAAAAACATATGATTTTATGTTGGCTCACTTGATTACAGCTTGTTCTGTAAGATACACCTTGTTCAGTGCAGCTATCTGCAGTCCTTTTTGCATAAACATCGTTATAGTTGGCAGTGTCATGATGGCTTCCTCAAGGATAAGAAAACAGCTGTTCTAAATTTTAGTAGTTTGTCTTTATTTTTCTTACGTTTTATTTAATTGTTATGTTCTTTAGTACTGTAGGCGTCTACACACATACTGATTTTATAAAATTTATGAAAATATAAAATTTGAGAACAATTTAAAAATTATGTTACTTATAGGTTACACTGCCAAGTTGGCAGACATATATCTAAACATTTTCTAACTACATTTTTGTTTGTTTCTGCTATGTTATTACATAAAAAAATTTTCCCTCATATAGAGCAATATGCTTACAAATCATGGTAGGCTTACATAGCAACATATTGAATTATTTGTAAAAACAATGGTAGTTTTATGTAATTACAAATTACTATAAAAAAGAGGTTGACAAAGCATATATATATATATAAGCATGTGTGTGTGTGTGTGTGTGTGTGTGTGTGTGTGTGTGTGTGTGTGTGTGTGTGTGTGTGTGTGTGTGTGTGTGTGTGTGTGTGTGTGTGTGTGTGTGTGTGTGTGTGTGTGTGTGTGTGAGAGAGAGAGAGAGAAACATGTTTCATGGATACACTCTCAACATATCGTGAATCTATATTTTATTTACCTATTTGTCTTTTTCAGACTGGCGGATTTTCATCTCGAAAAGCAAGAACTGAAAAAATTATGAAAACAGCACGACATGCAGTAGAAAGGGGTAAATATAGTACAAATTACGAAATTTTATGTAGAAGAAGAAAAACAGTATTCCATTGATGAAATGATGATCCCGTACAAAGGTACTCGAGCAGGATCTAGAAGGCAGTACATTCAGAAGAAGCCCACGAAGTGGGGCTTCAAAGTTTTTGTGCGGTGTGGAGTATCTGGAATAATATACGATTTTATTATTTATGCAGGAGAAGATACATTCATAAATTATACATTTTCAGATGAGGAAGAAATCCATGGAATGAGTGGCAAAGTCATTCACGCTTTATGCCAGTCTATCGCTGACAAAGCTTGCAGTGTTGTATTTTTTGTTAACTATTTCTGTTCTCCTGGACTGATAGCTTATCTAAGGAACGAAAAAGGAATCCTTGCGCTTGGGACGTTAAGACAAAACAGATTAGGGGAATCTCCTATCATGTCTGATAAAGAACTTTCTAAAAAAGGTCGTGGATCCTTTCATCAGATTGTTGATAATAATAAAAAGGTGGTAGTTGTCAAATGGATAGATAACAAAGCAGTTTTGTTATGCAGTTCATGTGTAGATTCATATCCACTAGGTTCTATCAAACGCCACATAAAAAATAAACGTGTTGCTGGCAGTGTACGGGAGAGTACGTCTAACAGCATTGTTGCTACTGATTCAACCAGGCCATATAAATGTAATGTCACATGTCCGCAAATTGTTAATCAGTACAATGCTCACATGGGAGGCGTTGACTTAGCAGATATGTTGGTAGCCTTGTACCGGACTTCAATTAGAACTCATCGATGGTATATGGGAATTTTTTCTCAGTTATTGGATATTTGTGTAAATAATGCTTGGCTTCTATACCGCCGAGAAAACAAATTGCTGGGAAGACAAAAAGTATAAAGGCTAAAAGATTTCAAGCTTGAAATTATAAATTCTCTACAACTGAAAAACAGAAAGCGGGGAAGACCATTGTCAGAAAAGAAACCTAAATTACAGAAGACAATAAAAACGCCTGGCCTCCCTCGTCCACAGAAAAACATTAGATTTGACTGCACTGACCATTTTCCAGTCTACACAACCAAACGGCGGTGCAGATTGTGTCCAAAAGGTGTTACAACAGTTGAATGCAGAAAATGCAAGACACGATTATGTCTCGTTAAAGATAGAAATTGTTTTCTGGACTTTCACAAACCATCAAAATAACTAAAACATATTACTCAACTAATAGCAATATTATAAATCAGTGTTTTGATTGTACATTATGATTACTGAAAAAATGTTAAAAACTGTAAACAAACATTATAAATATGTAAACATACATAATAATTAAAATAGTTTAAGAAATCTATAAAAATCAGATACATTTTCAAATTCAGAACTATTCTTTTGTAATTTTTTGCATAATTTAATTGACAGTACTTTTCTTATTAGGTACTTATTATAGTCTGGTACATTGTTTTCCTACTATTTTGAATTATAATCTTCATTTTCATAATTATATTTTGTATTCAAGTATTTGATTTAAATTCTTTTCAATTTTACATTTATAAATAGTATAATAATACAAAAATACTTTTTGTAATTACGTTATTTATAATTAAATTTCATTAATTAATTAAAATTAACAGTTTCTTTATAATTTACAGTGTTATTTATTACATCCCTATAAATTGAAGAGATGGAAATGTAAACATTAACCTACATGGAATATAGAACATATTTCTTTTACAAACTGGCAGTGTAACCAATAGGTTACATGGAATATAGAACATATTTCTTTTACAAACTGGCAGTGTAACCAATAGGTTACATGGTCATAATTTTACTATCCATAAAAAAAAAGTAATAGAAACTACATTTTTGTGTTAATTAGTGACAGAGGATGTAAAATTTTACAAGAAATAATTTTTTTCTGACTTGAGTGTAATCGTGCCAAGTTAAGGGTTAAAAACATTTAAAAGAAGTAAACATTTTTAAAAACAATCAAAAACGCCATAGTTACTACAACCTTACATAAGTATATTGAATTATGTAATCAATTTACAAGTATTTTATTAGAACACCAGTTTTGTTCGAAAGGAAAGTCTTCAGGTAAATTTAGTAGTAATAAAATAACATTCCTCAACAAAAAAATTTAATTTTTAAAATAATAGTTTGGAAATCAGTTTGCCACATTAATATTCTGTCAACTTATTTTAATAATTAATAAATATTAGACAAAATTTTAGAATGCCAAATAATAATTTTAAAAAATTAGTAATATATATTCATACGTGATGTTCTACTTTAATATAAGTACATCATTGTAGAAATTAATCCGAACCAAAGAATAAATTTTGATGTTCTTAGGTTGGCTATTCCACAAGAATATTCTACGAGTATGGACTTACAGTTTGTATGTTTTGTTCTTATGTATTTTGTAAGGGGAGTTCGGTGCTTTTTTTATATTCAGTTGTAAGAACCTTCAATGCATGAATTTTGTTGTTGTTGTGTATTGTGGATAATTAATAAATGTATGCTTTAAACATTTGCAAGAATTAAAAATATATAATTACGTACGCGTATTTGTTTTATTAAAACTAGTACATATATGACAATAAGCAAACAATTAATTATGTAAATGACAATGTAAAATAATACTATCACTAATTTTATGCAAATTTTTCAGAATAATTTAAATTAATCTTTTCAAGATGAAAGGCAAGAGAGACTTCATGCCATTACGTTTTGCGTTGATTTCTAATATCCGAGGGAAGATGACATTCTTTCAAATAACAAATACTCAATTGCTTTTTACTTTTAGTCGTTTACAATAAAGTACTATCTAATTTGATTTGTCAGTTTTTTTAATTAAAAAATGTTTCTTCTTACTGTTTGCATTTTAGCGTATAGTGTTAGTAACTGGTTACACAAACAGATCTATCTTAAAATAAACTGAGGACCACGAAAAACTTCAGAAGGTTGGAAATAAAAAAGTAATGATGAAATATATTAAAGTACAGAAAATATAACAGAAACAATGAGGAAAAGAAGACTATTTTTGGGGGGCATTTATATAGAATGAACGACAATAGGTTAACAAAGCAGATCTTCAAATTTCTGTGGGGGAAAAAGTCAACATTAAGTTGGATTAAAGAAGTCCAAAAGGATTTAGAAAACAATAAAATACATGCAGAAAAAGCAATTGAAAAGGAAATTTCTTCTGGCAAAAGTGTTAAAAATGGAAGGGGTCCAGGGTAGGAAAGAGAAAAACGCATGTTCAAAGTGGACTCAAGACAGGAAGAAGAGAGACAGTGAAAAGATGAAAGAATATTGGAGAAAATATCGGTATGGACAACCATACATGACTTCCATATTCTCAGATTTATATTTAAAATCATTCTCGAAATTAAATATTTCCATAGAAACTACTTCTTTCTACTTACTGCTTCAGCCTTAACCACAGTACTGTGGTCATTAACGTATACCACCTCACGTTATCGCACTCAATTTTCACTAATGATGGTATTCGATGGCACTGCCAAAACGTCTGGTTTTGCAGAAAACTTTGGTCTACGGCCAAACAGGACGGGAAGGAATTTTAACAACCAACTACTTCTTTGTTGCCGATAACGTAGTACACACATAAAAAGTATCCCCTCCCCCTTCAACTATAATTTTCATTTATAGAAAATTACACCCACGCCGTTCAACTAGCCTCTTCATTTATAGATATTTCATCTACGTATTTAAAGTGGATTATTGTGATCTTCTTATCAGGATAGTTTATTTATCAAAATTAAGTACTTTACTCTTGTTAAAACATAAAACGTTGATGGTAAACTATCCTTTCCACGTAACCGATCTTCACCAAAATCAATATGCCATGAGTCCTCTACAACTCAGGCACATATATAAAAAATTATTTGATTCTGTTTGAATTTACGGCAGTTATCGTTCTTCATGGAAAACGTTCTCTTGTTACAACATAAAATGTTGGTGGTAAACTACCCCTTTCCCTTAACCGATCTTCAACAAAATCAACGGACATTGAGTTACCTACAATTGAGGAAGGTATGCACAAAATTATTTGATTGTGTTTAAATGTGGGGCAGTTATCGTTCGTCATAGAAACAATTACTCTTGTTAAAACATAAAATGTGGCTGGTAAACTACCCGTTTCCCTTAACCGATCTTCACCAAAATCAGCAGACCTTGAGTTCTGTATAATTCAAAAAAGTATGCAAAAGAGTAGTTGATTCTGTTTGAATTTACGGCAGTTATCGTTGGTCATACAAAAAATTACCCTTGTTAAAAGATAAAATGTTGCTGGTAAACTAACCTATTCCCTTAACCGATCTTTACCATAAACAACAAGTCTTGAGAACTCTACAATTCAGGGCTGTATGCAAAACATTATTTGATTCTGTTTGAATTTACGGCTGTTATCGTTTGCCATATAAAAAAATCTTCAGACATAGACACACACACACACACACACACTTTTCGAAAAATGACTTTTTTCATGTTTTGAGTATAGTACAATCAGAATCTGCAATAATTTCGATCACGATATTTTTTGCCATCACCATACTTCCATTTCCTTAAGGAACATGGAAGTAAAAAGAGCAAAGAATAAAGAATTGAAATTGGCATGTGGTCTTCAGATGGCCGATAGAAAAAAAAAGGTAATTAATTACTCGTTCTCGAGTAAGTAAGCTGTAATTCCTTTTTAGTAAGTAAAAGGCTTCGTGTTCAGCTAGCCGCTAGTAATAATTACTCGGTAGTTAAAATGACGACGTGTTTGAACTTTTTTGCATTGTCGCAGATAACCGGTAGGGCCTAAAGTGTATTCCTGCTTCTACACCACACTTCAGCTCTTTAAGTTTCTGTTAAATATTATTCTGGATTCTTGAATTTTAACAACCGATTCCGGTTTCTCCTCTAATAAAGCGACTAGTATAGTCTAAAAAAGGGTACATAGTTCTTAAAGCGTTTTAGAATTGACAGTTACAGGTTGAGCAGGCGATTTAAATCTAAAAGATACCAGGCGTCTTGTTGTGAGTTGTTAACAACGGACAACCTACAAGTTACTTGATAGGAGGTCTAACAGTGCTATTATCAACTGCAAAATCAGGAAAGAGTAACTTTGTCATTTCTTTAAAAACGTATTCTCATAAAACATATTAAAGTAAACTTTGTCCCATTTTTCTCATTTTAAGAGTAACACAGACCTATGGTTTAAGTGTAAGTTTCAGGTGTAATACTTAAGAAAGCATAAAGTAAATTCATTAAATACTTTGTTTCCATTTTATACTTTGTTTTGCCTAATATTTAGATTCAAAATTTTTATACTCGTGAATGCTAGTAAGAATAAGTTTATCTCTTTGAAACCTGGATACTGGATGCATTGTTTAATGGTTTAAGAAGACTCCAGAGTATTAGTTTTGTACGGCTATTAAATGAGCAATGTATCCAAGTACACAGAAAACTCAAACATTGTTCTGAAATGTGTGATTATCAGTATTCAACAATTTATTGATGGATAGTAAAGCATATTTATATTTACACGAGCCAATTCAGATATGTAAGTTTTAGTTTCGCAAAATCATTCCTTAATTCAAATTCGGAACCTCAGTTAATCAACCGGCGTCTATTGCATTACATACAGATTTAAATCTTCTAACTTGACTGTTATTACCAAGAAAAAATTGTAATAATTCTGTTTACAAAAGTCAAATTTCCTTATATAATTATATATTTTTTAAATATAATGTTAAACTTGAAATAAAACAAATTTAAATTAAAAGATCAATTTTTGTTGTAATGGGAGTACATTTTTGCGTTTGCGTCTGTGCTCAAGAGACAGAGAACATGTGTGGCTACCAAACTGTTTGAGCAGCAGAATTACGCAACGCTACAGACCATTCTGGATGTTGAGCAATTATTCTACCAACAACGATGCCATTTGCGTAGCCTACTATTTTCCCCATTGATAATTAAGTGACATTTATTTTTTATTATATTATTGTGATTTTGACACAAAGTTTAATGGAAACGTAAGAACTGTTGTACAGCACTACCTTTGTGTATACAAACTGTCATTTAAATACTACATTAACATATTATCTGGCGTTATTTATTCTGTTTACACTGATTAAACACATCATCATATTGGCGTCAGAAGTAAGGTTAGGACCTTTATCAGTATAACTAAGAGAAGCATATCTTAAAATATCCCGGTCTGTAATTAGTGATCAGACTAAAATCATAGCTTTCAAATACCTATGATAAAAACTTTAAGTACTTGGATGGAAGAGCGAGACGAGAAACGCCGTCGGAAATCAGATAAAGCAGTAAATCACAAATAACATGTGCGAGCAAATGAAACGAGAGAGAAGTGTCAACAAGAAGAATTAACTGTGAAGCAGAATACATTAAGCGTTGATACAACAACAGAAAGAGTTGAAGGCGTAAACGTTCCACTGCAAACGTTGGTATGCTACACGGTCAGCTGAACAAACAACCTACTAGAATACCTGAAATAGTAAATCTGGTTCAACTCTTAAAACCAATGTGACACGTCTATAATATTCGATTACAAATATAATAAAGTATATCAATAACGAACGGGTGCAATTAATGATTTAAATATTTGACAAGGTAAGGCCAGTATTATTTGTCGATAACCGCTGAAATATAGTATCAGTAAAAATCATCATAACCTTTAGTGGCGCCAGTTTACGCTGAGGTCACAACTGTTAATGAGAAAATTTGCCGAGCAACTTACCTTTGCTAATTTGAAGCTCCTGCTCGCATAATTAAAAGGTCAAAATAAGAGGAAGGCCTTTCACATATTTCGCTTTTAAAATGCCTGCCCCGTAGCTATTAAAGAAACTACCAGTTCACAGCCAGAACACATTGGCCGAATCCTTTCTTAAAATTGTGGAAATAGTACTGAATTTATAAAGAAATTAGAATATTCGACAGTCAAAAGTATTCCGTTGTACCAGACAAAATGATGAATATTCAAAAAATGATTCACAAATATGTTTAAAATATGCTTTCTACTGTGATACTGGAATATCCACATGCCGCTAAGGAAACCTTGTAATCATACAACATTTGTTCTAAGAAAGGAAACACACACTGAATTGTTGGGCATAAGAACAACCCTGAACTGGGATAAATAGACCTTAACAAAGTTACTACACTACTTTTTTAAGAATAAGAGCAAAGTTGGGTTATATGTAACTCGTGATGCAAAGATGCAAAGACGCATAAAGATGCAAAGATATGTAACTTTGATGATGGGAATAATCATCACATCATTGAATCATCAAACAAATAAAAGGCGGAGAATACAAGAGCCGTGATATTAATGTTTCGATAGCAAACATGAGTTTAGTTTAAAACAAAATAAAAGAAACTATGGGTAAAATAAGCTTAAAACCGAGTTCAACCTAAAACCAACGACACACTCGTAGCGTAAGAACGGCACATTAGAAATGCTGCATGGGTTAATGAAATACAGTTCAAGTCCTCTTACTTGATCAATAAAATAGAGCTAACAAGAAACTGTTACAATACTTTTTAATCTGCATAGAATTAAATCTAGTAGGGTTTTAGACACTAAGTAGAAGGTGGGATTGAATCACAACTACTTATTAAAACTAAACTTTATACAAAACAGCCAGCAGTATGTAACACACTAGAATCAAATTTATGTTAATAAACACAAGAACAAACTTAAATTGGTGTGGCCGTCTTGACAAATGAAAAATTTACCTATGGCAGCATAATTGGAATCGACGAATTATCTCGAAGAAAAGAATTTCATTAATGAAGTACCTACCACGTTAAATTAAAGGAAACTTATGTCATATCGTGCTTAAGGAAGTCATGAAAACACAAAAGAGTCATGGTGAAATTATAATTGGTTGACCTGAAATTAACAATATATATATATTCTTATAATGTACCTCTAATAATTTATGTAATTAACTGGAATACCATTATGGAATTAAGATCACCAATTAAATAAATGGAAGTGGTCTTTCCGTAAACCACTAAAAGTTACTAAAGTATTTAGTCACCAAAAAGTTTGGACGAGTTACAGAAAAATTAATAAAGAAGTTCACTTTACCTACTCTTATCAAATTTAAGTTGACCTAGCAGTAATACTTACCTAACTAAAAATTCGATTGAGACTGTTTATTATTATCAATGAATTATTGTATCCATTTTCTGAATCAAGTTAACGGAAATATATTTAGCACATGAATAAACATTCTTAATTAAAATAGCATACGTGTATATTTAAACACAACTTGTAATATATGCCTGCCAGAGTGCATGTTACAAATACTTTACACATTGCAGAGTAAACAGAGGACATACGCTTCGTCACCCACATGCAATAACGAATGATATACGCTGCATGTATTTGTGTCTGTTTTATTAATTTCTGACTTTACTAATATTATGGTAAACAACAGATAATATTAAAACATATTTTGTCAAAATATTACTTACAAAATAATCACAATACTATATATATAACATTGTTTATATACTTGTAAATTATGCCCGTGTGTAAAATAAATATTTGTTATGGTCATGAAACATTCACATACATTAGTTCGAACGCATAATAATAACAACAGTTTGGGTGTGACGTCAGTATCAATAATGTTGCTACAATTCTGTTACATTTCCAACGGTGTTAATTACGGAGTGTATACGTCATGAATATAGACAAGAGTATTATAAACTTTCTCGTCATATAAACATATGAATATACAGTTTGTGGAGTATTCAATTCACGTTATATTAAACACATAAAGTACTAACTGTAATAAAACCATATGCATTTTAAAACATTTTGAGAAGAAAAACCGCAGTAGCTAACTGTTCTACTAGGAAAGAAGTTACGCATTAACTACTCTGTATACACCACACTCCTTTAACTTAACCAACCTCAGGTGAAATAAAATACGTGCTTTGAAAAAGAATGGCATGTGACTAATCTTACAACACCCTGGTTTGTTTTGACTTCTACAACGCTTTGAATTGTTTCTTATGTTACAGTTTACGTTTTAGTAAAAGCTGCTTGTATTTCTTTATTTTATAACAGGTTAAGAGTATAGGAAAGTATCAGAATACCAACAATGGATATATACTACGTGTGATTGGTTTCACTATTACAGCCCAGCTAACATTTGTATCAAACTTTTGTACTTATTGGTTTACAAAATAAAACACTATTTATTAGTAGTAAAACACACAGTTGTCAGCTCTTATTATATCAAAATCTCCTATTTATTTAACAAATGTTTTTTCGTTATTCATAACTCGTATATAGATTATATTCATAACTTGTTGTATGTCGTGTTACTTGTACTAACGTACTGTGTATTATTGTAAAGATGTACAATCATTTTTTATAAAAAAAATATCAAAATATGATTTTATAATAACATTCAGCATTATTTATTTAAATAAGCTTTCTCTGAAACGCAGTTTGTGTTGTGTATTTTTATTTCTTTAACTAAGTTGTACTAAGTTATATTCTTTAACTAAGTTCTAATACGTTATACAAGACGCAGTGATAAAAGTTGAATATAATTTAAACACTTTTGTGAAACAAATTACACAAAAATAGTGGTTTTGAATTGTGAAAAATTTAATATGTTCTTATTAAAAATGGAAGACAGATGTATAATAATTACTACACCCTATAGAAAGTGCATATTACATATATACAAGTTTACAGTGTATTTTGTACATGTTCGTTTGTTGAGTTTAGGCTTACACAAATTAGACGGCATCTGGGATCGCCGTTAATAACACGCACAATCTCTCTCTAATACCAGGACTTAGCCTTAAGCCACAGATTGCTTGATAAGGTAATAGTCGACTAACGTATAGTCTCAACTTTGCACAATACATGTACTGCAAACATGTTACAAGACGAACTATTACCTTAAGATATTTTACATTGAATACGATATTTTGAAACTATATATTTAATAAAGCAGTTAGTGACATGCTATTATTTGCTAATATTTTTTTGTTCCCCGCTTGAGACCTGAACAAACAACTTTTGGTTTAATCATTGTTGAACATGATGGTACTCTAGATATAGAATCCGTGAGTGCCGCCAGAAAGAAGCATCCATTCATGACAAATGTTAAAGTTTTCAATTTTAATTTTTTTTTCTGTATGTATTTATGTATTAACAGTTTGTTTGGACAACACAGAAAACCTAAATTAAAATAATGTAATACGTACGGTTTACAATTGTTCATTCTTCTGTGGTGACGGAAAATAACATTAACTTTACTCCCATACAAACATAAGGTACTCACATTATAAGGTAATGCGATAACGTAAGGTAGTCACATAGTATGGCATCACATATACAGCGTATTATGTTGTATCCGAAGTCACACCAAGCGTATTCTTGGTACTACTAATGAGTATTAGGGGATGCATGTTTCTTTGAACAAACAAAGAGACTTTTCACAAAATTATGTGCCTATCTACCTCTCTACTTGTCTATGTGTACCCTATAACTCTTTGTTTATTTAGGGTAGTTTCACCATAACGTTTAAATACATCAAACTATTTTCATAGCATTTTCTAAGCGTGTCCATATATTTACATTACATAAGAGAGCTTTGTTGTTTTCCATTTATTCCCTAAAATATAAGAAGGGAAGAGCAAAAACGCAAAAGTTATACATTTTTTTTTTAATGCAAAAGTCCATGTAGTGTATCAAATAAAGTGAAATTGTAACCGCAATCTGTAGCCTATATAGTGCTTAGTTTTCAAATTTTAAACTACGTAGCACAACAGAGATTAAATAATTAATTAAAATTTTAAACAACATGTAAAAATTCTATAAGTTTAAATGAAATTTTGACAACATTTTATACGTAGTGTATAGGCCCTACGCTGAATTTCTTGTAACTTTAGAGCCACCACGAGTTAAAAATAAAAATAAAACTCTTAAAGAAATGTAAGTTTATGTGGTGCACTAAGTTACTCAGAATTTTGTAAAAACTTAATATTTTTAATGATTTGTAGTGTTCTTGCTGGATTTATTATATGTCAACATTCCTTTTAGATCAACATAATATAGTTTATGTAAAAATCATTACATATTATTATATTTTTTCTACATGGGGTTGTATAGGTTCTATAAAGCCTATGAATTTCTACGGAAGCAAAGAGAAACATAAAAACTAAGATTTTAAGTGAATTTAAGCATTTTGTATGATTACAATTATCCGTTTGGCCGTGATCCATGGTTTATTGCCAAACCAAACGTTTCAACAGCTCCAATGGCTGCCATCATCAGTGGAATTTTCAAAAATCCTGAACGTAGGGTGTACCGACAGTACCTATACCACAGTACTGTGGGCCTGAAGTGAACATCCTACGTTCAGGATTTATGAAAATTCCACTGAGGATGGCGGCCATTGGAGCTGTTGAAACGTTTGGTTTGGCAATAAACAATGGACCACGGCCAAACAGCCCGGATAACTTTAATCATAAAACTGACACCGGTCGTGAAAACCTTAGGACAATGTTAAGCGTTTTGGTTGTAAATTTAACTAAAACACTCATGTAGTATTTGGTATTTTTAAAGTATTGTGTTCATCATAATATATTCCAATTATGATTGCCTGCTGTACAACTGTCATTATACTAAACCATAGTAAAATATTCGACGTTTTCGTGACTTTTTGTTCACATTTTTAATTAATAATGTATATCAAATCCGTGGCAATGCCATGTGATGACCTATTCGTCGGAGTTTTTGGAAAACAATAAGAACTACAGATTTTCATAAAAATACCATACTCTTAAATTTAAAAAATAAAATTTATTGTGTGGTTTTTATCTAATATTAAATGGACTACTTGAAGTTAATGAGCGAGTTCTGCAGCTAAGGAGGTTACTACCTTTTACAGCTTCAAATACTTATAATATTTGTGTAATAACCTTTTCCAAAACAACAAAATACAGCTACAGAATAAACAGGAGTAAATCACGATGATTTCAGTGACCAGCTGAGAGCCAGAAAATCGCGATAATCATATTCTTACCATACAGAAAGTACATAAATGGATACTGACAGTATATTGCATTGTACATGATACACTAAAGTTGCGGCAGTGCAAACTTCTGAATAAGATTTTAAAAATAATATTACATAACTTATTTACAAAATAATTACTATATTTATTACATGTAATTAAAATCATCTAAATATGGTATGAAAACAAATATCATGTTGATGATAAAATTATATTACATCGGTTGGAGTAAAAATAAATGTCTGTTTGAACAAAAAATAAATGCTTCATTTAACACACGGTAAAATGATTTTCAGGGAGATTAAAAAGAGCAAACTACACAGATAAAGAATAATTTACTGATGTAAATACTTACAATATGTAAACTTGTTGAAAAGTCTAAAGTTTGTAAATAGACTAGGTTAGAGAAAAAGGCAAGAAGGCTTTCAGGTATATTGGATTAGTTGAAATCTCAACTTGTATTATAGTTATAAAATATAGTAGACGATTGAGATAAAAATAATAATGAAACATTAACGAATAAATATACAAAATCTGGAAATAATTAACCTAAAATCGTGTATATAATAAGTCAAATAACAAAACTCTACCATAATGTACAAAATGTTAAAGTAGTTTGTAAAATTAAAATATATGTAGTCTGTAGAAACAGAAACTAAAATCGTACACAGACCTGATCAACGAATCACAAGCATTACGTAAAGCCAAATACCACAATAAATCTTATGAATTATAAACTAGTGTAAGATGTCAAAAAAATGTAAATTATATAAAAATAAGTGCATTTAAACTGTGTAATGGTAGAAAGCCAGGTTACAGACGAAAATAACGATTTCTAAACATTATAGTATAAAATTAAATTGAAAGCCAAAGAACGAAATGGTTTCTGACAATAGTGTATTCTAGACAAAACGCCGACTTACTATTATTTAAGCATCTGATCGGTTATCATCAACACCAAAAGATTGCGGTATAGTAAAAATTGTTGATCGAGGTCAATATAGTAGTTCAACGTAAATAAGAACAGACATCGCGGATAATAATAACGTCGAAAAGGTGAACAGAAAATAAGTTAAAAAGTACATACTGTAACCAACAAAACACGAAGACAATAATTTACAAGGCAAACTACCAAAGTACAACGGAAAGCTTAGTAAGAAATAATTAACTAAGTAATATTACAAAGTACACAGAATACGTACTACGTAAATATTAGTATTATATTTACGACGCATTGATTCGAAGTAACGAAATTACCTAACGATTTCAAAAACACAGCACATGGAATCAGATATGTTTGGTCTGCATAACTGAGTGATGAAATTAATCAGTATGCGGTACTGAGTGACATTAACATTACTGATTTCCAAATAGTGGACACTAACTGAAAAATCTACAACAGGCAGTCAAGATTAGACTTCAGTTGGAAATAATGAAAAGAATTTTTGGCCTAGAGTCCTTTTGTGGCATCGACCGTTATATATTTACAAGACGATGGCTCTGCTTGACTACTTTTAAAATATTCTGAATAAACTGAATATTAGTAATTTATTGAAGTATTTTAAATTATGTTAGTACTAATTGACTTTTACTAACTGTTATTTTTGTTTTATGTTTTGTATTATATGTGCTATGCACACGGACGTGGGTAATGTATTGTGAACACTTTACAAGAAAAAAACGAATTATTAATTAACCATAAATCCATAAATGGAGGAAACGATATTTATGTTCTCTATTTTCCTGGTAGATGGATGTGTGGGTGCGGTGTCAATTAATTCTGAATCGCAATGTGATAGTTAAGTAGGCTGTAACATAATTCTGGTAGGGCAATTTAGGTAATTACCAATAGCTGCATTAAACTCTAATGCATTGTCTAATCAAAGTATGTGAAAGACTTAATAAAATATTTCGTTATCAACATGTTAATAAAATGTACCTTTTAATATCTGTTTGCATTTTTAAGAATATATAATACATTAGTATTGATTAATTGGTTGAATAATTTATTATCAATTTCAAATTTAATACAATATGGAAAGGAACTATGATCAATTATAGAAAGGAAATTAAAGGTAAAATAACTTTGTGTTTATTATATCGCCATTGTGTACAAAAACAAATGTATGGTCTAATACAAAAACACTTTGTGACATTGAAGTAATTATTATGTAAACATATTGCAAGGTAACAGGTTATACCCCAGACCAGACTTGCAGAAAAGAAACGAATGCTCACTTAGTGAAAATACATACATTTATTGTTCTTTTCTTTTACACACAATTATATCAAAATGTTCTTTCGTTATTTTAAACAATTATTGAATTTTTCATTGCTCACAATCTTCTTTGAAAATATACTTTAAATAAATGTTGTCTTTACTTAAATAGTGCTGTAAATTTTAACTGTTCAAAGTCTTGTTTAAACAAAATTATATTTAAAATATGTGTTCTTTTTACTTTACACAATGAAAAAAATTTTTTTTATAGGTTCAAAAGTTCTTTCTTTTTTGATTTAAAGCTTTATACTTTGACAACAAATTTACTTAAATTTGGCTTCCCTGTTCTGTTGTCTTCGTTGTCCTCCCGGTCGACGATCTCGATCCGGCCTCCAGCGATCCGTCGTCTTGGTTCCACGTTCCAGCAACCGCCTCCAGGAACTGCCGTGATCTAGGTGTCCGTTTCCAGCCGCCACGATCAGCAAAACAAAGCTCAGGAACGGTAGCCGACTATCTCGTACTCCGTATTTTTTCCCTGCCAACACTCGCTGCTATTTCGCTCCCACAGGCGCCAAGGACTGCCTGGAATTGATGTTGACTGGACGATGCCCACAGCGACTGCTTTCGCTGAGTACTGTATGAAGACTCTAAGAGAGCTCTAAGAGAGTTAGATGAAGACTGGCTACTGCTTTTATAATCTTGCACAATGCATCCAGCAGCGCTGTAGAATGGCGTCACCGCCGATATGCGCGTAGGCGTATTTTCTATATATTCTATGATATTCTGGACTGGCCACGTGTTCACTGACTTCCTTATTCTTGAATTTTCTAGAACAATGTTTTATTACATATGAATAAACTTCTATAACCTTCTAATTGCTACCCACACTACACAACACTTCACTCACATATTAAACTATATCTTCTTAGTTTTCACGTTGACTTATTACTAATTTATCCTATTAATTTTAATTTTTAATAATATTATTTTACTTCCAAACATTCTTCTATCGTCCTGGACACCCATAACAGCTGATAATAATTAAGTTCCACATTTACATATAGTGTGACAACCTGTCACACTGCAGTATATATATATTGCAACGATACGTTTAGCATAAGTATATGTATCAACCCCTGACTGAGGTATGATAACGTGTTTTCGTATATAAGTATAAAATATGTAAGATGTACATAATAGTATAATAAATATACGTTAGGTATAACAAAGAATGTAATAAACATAAGTAGTTTTTATATTTAAATAAATCAAATATTGTACGTAAGCATGTATATGGAAGCATATGACTTTGTTGGTTTTTTAAAACGTAACGAAGGGGAGCTACTAACACCCTAAGACCGGCAGAAGTAACGTCAGAGCGGCCTGCCGCTGCTTGTGTATCAGTCTGCGTGTGTGTGTATGTGTACATGTGTAAATAACAGACAGGTTCAATTACGCAAAAGAGGGTGGAAGATTTCACACAGTTTTTTAAGGATTGTACGTGAACCAAACGTCACACGAATCAGCGACATATGTGAATACATAGCTGACGCCTGGTGCTTCAATTTGGCGTTAAGTGGTCATTAATCGTGGGAAAGGTTCAGACACCGTGTGAAATTTTGCCATAGCTGTCGTAATTTGCACAGGGTAACAACCAAAATTTGCAGAGACAAGGTTTAATATTATACCTAACCATTGGTGTAATAATATTTATAAAAAAGTGTACGCTTCATAAAAAGACGCGTAGGTTGAAAGTGATGATGAAACCGACGCGCCGGCCAGTCCAAAGTTGTCAGAAACAGTTTCCAACAGGAATTGCAACGAATAGCAGTATAAAACCCCAGCGCGCGACACACTTTCAGCTCAGATCAAATTCATTTAGTAAGAGGAATCCACGCATTTCGACAACGTAAAGTTTACAAAGTGTAGTAATGTTTTGAACAGTATTTAAATAAACTGAAGTGCGATGGAACCGGCATTACGTCGGTGCAGTTATTAAAGAGCGAGTGATTTAAATAAAAGACTGTATTAATGAAGCTACAAGAGTCATAACTACGTAGAACTTCTACACAGCAACGAGGGACAAGAAATTAGAGGACGAGGAACTAGACATCTACGAGAGGACGCAGGGCAGCCTATGCAGCTACATCCAGCCGTTTATCATCAAGACTAGAGGTCCACGTCAGAACTCAGCATCCAGGAGACGAAGCAAGGAATTTAACGACGTAGAGACAAGAGGAGCTGATACCGAAGAGGATCAACGAACTCGAAAGTCTGGAGGACGGTAACAACAATTTAAATGGGTGCAGGAAAAATGCAGGTGAACTCGAACATTTATTTAACATTATAAATGACCCTGAAGTCTATCAACAAAAGCTAGTTTCCCATATCCAAGTTTACAGAACATTAATATATTTTTTGTAACTTAAAGAATGAATAAATAATTGTTTAAATATATAAATGAGAATAGAGAATATCATAATAGTAATCTCATAATTGAATGGTCAAGAAAGAACTATAGTTTATTATATGTTGTAATTAATTAAATGAGTAATTTTTTAAATATGAGATTTACGTAATGGTTAATTAATTGAGACAGTAAAAATAGAATCAATTAACGTAAAGAAGATTCTCTATTAATATTTTAATTAATATTTGAATTAATTAAAAGTTTCATTTACGTGGTATACATTGGAACCCACACTTGTAAAGACTAAATCAATATTTAAAAGTTATACGTATGAATTATGTTTCCTATTATATTTATATGTGTTATATTTATATGTCTGTGTACTATTTCAGGTCATATATAATTTATGTGTATATATATTATGTCTTAGAAGTATAAGAAATCAGAGTTACCCATATTATGAGTATATTATATTTGGATTGAATATAAGGGTTCATATAACAAGAAACCCACATTGAACAATTTAAATTAACATGACAATTTGCTATTTTTGAATAAAGCAAATGAATATGCTTTTTTCTTGAAACAGTCGTACTAATTTCACAACCACTGCTCAATCCTCTGTACTCTTTACTTGTAAATTAAAACTTATAACGTTGTTCACGCTCTTATCCACACTCAACCAACGACCAAAGCCTGCGACCCACCCGGGGAACATCAAGGTACTGCTGAAGAAGAGTATCACCTCCGAGACGTGGGTAAGTGCGCGCATACGAGTAAGAGCGTATGAGTAAATGTAAGTGTCACAAAATAACGTTGTAATATATATATATAGAAACGTTACAACAATTATACAAATATATTATCATATTCTCAACGCAACTATAATATGTACTACACCGGCCAGGTCCCAGGATTTGGTTTCTCATTGCGTCAAGTATAACTAGTTCCACAATAATTAAATAATTTTTAAAGAGGAGTGAGATGTTGTTGACATGAGATAAATCATGAAAGTAATTAATTAAAACCGTTTCAAAATAATCATTCTAAGATTTATTACTTGATAGAAAAATATTTAACTATTAAAATTTCAAACATTATACAAATAAATATTCACCTTTGTAAGCTTTACAAATCTGCAGCCTGCTATGCTATTCATAACATACAACAAAAATAAACACCCAAATAATCTTATTAATTAACCAAACATGTTAAACAAGTTATTTAAATTCTTTTTATTTGTGTGTCTGAAATTAACTCAAATTTTAATTACTGATAGCAACTCACTTACCAACAACATAATATTAATATTCAAGAATGAATTTATTGTTGCTATAAACAAATAAAAATGATATTACATTTACTTCCAATCTATTATTGATTTATTCTGACACACCCAAAAATACAACAAGAAATGAGAATTTCTTTTCTACAAGTTGTTGTTAAATTACACTCCCTTATCTAACTACTATTTTACTTTAAACTCTAATTATTATATATTTATATTTAAGTTCATTTCGAGAGCTCTCTTCACAATAAAATAGGGGAGAGACGGGTAGTATGGCCCACTTATGCAAAAAGTGTCACAAAATATTAAATGATAGGCAGAATCATCTAAAAGTATGTAATACTAAGTAGTGAAACATTTACTTCACACACACTCTGAAAAAGGAATTAAAATTAATCAAATAAAATGTGTGTGGTATTTCAAATGTATAGCTGTAATTGTGATAAAATTTTCGGCGTCGGGTAGTATGGGCCACAATTAAAAACAGGAGTGAAGATAAATAAAAATTATTTTTGTTAACAGAATTGTTTAATTTTTATACAAATTCAACTTAAATTGTGTAAATACATTTTTTAACTTTTATTTAGACTGCACACTGTTGAACTTGCAGTAATCGCAATAATAATACAGTGTGCCTTCAATATCTGCACAAAGTTCATGTGCCCACCCTTCACATGTATGACACTGAATCCAGTTTTCATCAAAATGTTCACCACATACAAGACAGTCTACATTTTCACACATAGAGGATTCGGGAGTGTCATGATGAGATGCTTCACTTTTTTTCTTTCCAGTCTTAGGGCCACTGGATTTTGATTTTTTTCCTTTTTCTTTTTCACTCTGCTGTTTTTCAAACTTTAATTGCCTTCTATATGTCTTAGCTTCTTCTCTTTCTTTTCCTATCTTTTTCTTTTCGCTTAATGCATTTTTTACGGGAGTTGATGTCAAAATCTCACTTTTTCCTGCCTTCCTCTTGCGACTTGTCAATCTTCTTTCACTGCATGATGGCAAAGGCGACACTTTTTAAGAATGTTTTCGAAGTTTAAGTGCCTAACAACTGGAGACGACACTATAATATTTGAGTGTGTTTTCAAATAAGGCCCAGGAATTGGTAATACAGCAATTGTAGGAGCTGAATTGTCAGGCATTTCCGATGTCCCAGGAGAAGATTCAGTAGACGTTGGGACAGGAACTGCAGCAGCTGAGTTATCAGGCATCACCGATGTCCCAGGAGAAGTCTCAGTAGACGGTTGAACAGCAATTGAAGCAGTTGAAATGACAGACATTCCCGATGTCCCAGGAGACGGTTCAGTAGACGTTGGAACAGGAACTACAGCAGCTGAGTTGTCAGGCATCGACGATGTCCCAGTAGAAGTCTCACCAGACTGTTGAACAGCAACTCTTGATTTTGAGGGGCTGTTGGTTACGTTGGTTAACTCACTTCCCATAAAGTCGAAATCAGTGAATATCTGTGAATTCAAAGGATATATTCCTGTGCATTTGAAACCATTTTCGGCAATGTCCAAACGACAGACTTTCCTATAGACATCGGCAACTAGCTTTGCGATGTCGTAATAATTTATTCTGAGGCCAGGATTAGCCCTCATCCACAAACTGCGAGCAACTTGATAGGCACATTTAAACGGTTTCATGAATCAAGGGGCTGCAATTTATGGGTCGTATGAGGGGGGACGCTCAGCATATGAACGTTGTTTTCACGTGCATACATGATAACGTCCAGCTCCTTGTGACTGCCATGCCCATCGATGATCAGTAAAACTGGGTCTTCTGTAGTGGGTTTCGTAAATGAAACAAAATGTTTCAACCACGTCAGAAAAGCTGGTCCATTTATCCATCTAGTTGGAGTTGGAAAACTATTACTTTCAGATGGTGCACCAATCATCAATCGCTCATTCATTCTTTTTCGGGGGAATACAAACAGCGGTGAAATAAAGAGTCCAGTCACACTCATACAAAACATGAGTGTTACCGTGCGACCCCTCTCCCCCGAAGTCATTTTCCCAAATTGGCGCTTTCCTTTTGTTGAAATTACCATCTCATTTTCGTGGACGCATGTCACCCCCGTTTCGTCAGCGTTAAAGATTCTAGACGGACGGAAGCAACGTTCGTCTTGCAGTTTCATAAGTTGTTTGAAAAATCTCTCAACTTGAGGCTTATTAAAGCCTACTGAGCGCATTAAACTTGTTGATTGCGGTTTTCTGTAACTTAGCTCAGAGTGTCTTTTCATGAATCCTGTGAAAAAAATTTTTCCTGCCATTCGCTTCTCCCTATTAAATCTATGTGGCAATTTTAAACTTTCTGCAAGATCATACGCAAGCTTGAGACATTCGTTCCTTGATAAGGGCATTAGTCGTGCATCCAATTCTTTCATATGCTTTACGAGCTTGTTTTCGTACAGATTATCGAAAGTAGGTTTAAATCTCCCTAGCTGAGGTTTCATTTCCACCTGCGATTCAGTTTCTACACTACGAATTTTCCTCTGCAATGTATTTCTTGGCACATTATGCCGTTCTGCAGAGGCCCGAACCGATATTTTATTTTTCAAAACGTCTTGCACAGCTAATTTCATGTCTTCTACAGACCATTCTCCACGGCCTTCACCTGCAGGCTTCTTTTTAAATGTAGGCATCGTCCACTGAAATAAAAAACATGTGTCAATTACATGGCCCATACAACCCGACGTCAGTATGGCCCATACTACCCGACCGAGGCTGCAGGGTTTAAAATGTTAAAGATGAGGACACTTTAATCACAAATTTATTAGTAAATGTCTCAGAAACGTTACGTTTTGTCTCTGAGAGATAACTGAGGTAACACAGAAAGTAGCTTTGCTGAATGTCTGGTCAGGCCTTTAATAAATGAACGTTACCATGTGCTGTACTTGAACAAACAAGCAGTAGAAACACAATCGTACAATGGCTGATAGCTTACTCATAAATCCGTTTATATCACAAGATTTTATTAAAACAAGACATTTCTGCATTGGTACCACTTTGCTCCTGTGCATTACAAACGACAGCTTCCATTCAATGTTCTAAAATGCGTCTATGCAATCAACCTATATGATTGTCACAATAAGTCCGTAATATTAATCATCCATTTTATTTATGGATACTGTTTTCATTTATACGAGACTAACTCCCCCTTAAGATACTTGTAAAGTTTTCTGCTGAAATATTATATTCATTTCCTTGGAGCCTCTTTTTTAATTTTGTTGATGCTATTCAAATTGTAAGATTTTATCAATTTTTCATAGTGTTATGATGAAAAACACTATTCGTAGTGTATTCAATTTTTCGTAGTGTTACTGATCGTCGTATGGTACACCGGAATGCAAAATACAAGATACCAATTACGTCACTAATCACCAGCTTTAATTATCAAAGTTACACAGTGTGTAATCAATAAGATATTCTCTTCCAACAAGTCAAATAAAAATTGTTCACACGCAATAAAAATGTCTACTAATATCAAACACAATTATATTACAATTGTCCCGCAGAATTATAAAACACATAACAATTCACCACTAATAATCACTTGAACGCACAGAGTAATCACCCGACAATAACTCGCAACTCAAACTGAACTGAGCGTCGCTGACTACTTCTCCATGCTGTACTGAATATTCCATACTGCGCGTCAACAATAAATGAAAACATTAGAGCGTAATTCATTGCGGCCTTGACGCAGTGCGGGTGGCCGCGCGACTTGTGGTACAGTCTAGCTAATGCGTTCAGAATCACGTACGCATACACATTACACTTTAAATTTATTTAAACATTGATATAGTAAACCTTTTACATATAACTCCAAATCAATGAGATTTGGTCACGTTATAATATATATATTATTCATTGCTTGTAAAAAGTTCTAATTTAGACAATAATTGGCTTAGATGTGAACGGATAATGTTTGCATGTCTCGTGTGTGGGTGACCTAAAGTATATTCATTGTCATATATTTTGATTTATTTAAACACTGAAACAGCCTTATACATTCTATTTAGTAAATAGTAATTGCCCATGTCAAAAGGGGTGTAAAGTTGTGTAATTCTGGGGAACTTTGATGAATTGACTGTGAGAGCACGTGTCCATTATATAACTTATAACATGTCGGAGAACGCTAAACTTGCATACGCGTGTAGGGGTGCGTATAAATTAAACCGTATAATGTGGCATTGAGGCCTTGTGTGTGAGTTAATAATTAAGACAGAAAAGTTACCCTATTTATAAAGAACATAGTGGAATTGGTCAGGGGTGGCAGGTGTTTGATTCCTGTGTGATTTTGTCCATACAAGCTTAGGCAGTGGTACATGCGTGTGTTATGTTCGGGAATAAGTGGTTTGTCAGCAAATTAATTATTATTCATGCCTAGGGCTCCCGGAGCGCCGGAGACCTGATATTACCATGGTGGAATTTCCATCTTCCACCATGTCCTGAACGGCACGCTAACACAGACTCTCGTTTCTCACCTGCCGGAGGAGAAAGAACTGTAAGCATGCCACTGTAAACACCCCCCTCAGCGAGACCGACTGACAGTCCAACGAGGCACAGACCACCTGGGAATCATCTGGATAGAACGAGGTGATATTAATCCAATACTTACCTAAATTTGGCCTATATATACCCGTATAAACAACTGGTATACGGAGTTACAAAACAAGGGTTACAGAGTTTATTAAAATTATTTTTCTATTATTACATTCCATTAACTACAAGCCTCATTTTATATTATATTATTTAATGTATGATTATTTCGTTGTTATTAAAGTTTTATATATTGCTTTAGTTATATATATATATAAATATATATATTAATAAATGTAAATATATATTCAACTAAAAAAAACAATTTAATTGCCTTCTTGGATCCGGGATCCGAACTTAAACAAACGAACAGTAAAATGCGTAAAGTTTTATGTTTATTGCCTTGCTCTTTAGAAACGGTAATACGATGTCTGTAACTGTTTATAATATCTATGCAAATATAGTACGTATGCGTTATATTCCGCACGTATAACATTGAATAAATTCGTATTACACCCACACTGTGAAAGCAGTGACGTATAATAAAATTAAGCCACATTGTTGTTTGTGACAGGAAATTAATAATTACTGGAAAGGTGTGTAGTTATTTATATGCAACACTAAAGAAGCAGAATAAATATTAGATAAAAATCTCTATTATTCTTCGTACGGTTAAAATTAGTACGTGCTTTTAATGAACTGTCAGCTTCCAGTTCTTGGAAATAAAGTTGTCTCTAAATAAATTATGGTTGTGTAAAAAAGATTCATTAAGGAATCGTTGCCTTTCATGATAGGGAAAAGAGACTTTGATCCAAGGTGAAAATAGGACAAAAAATTCAGGCTAAATGTTGATCTTTTGTAAAATAATTGTGTTTACGTAAACTTCCTACAACGTACATAATCAAAAGCACGACAAAAGTCCTCAACAATGACGTTACTATCCTCTAGTGTTGTTTATACAAATGTGTCTAGATTATAGATTGGAAATAATATTGATCAGTTAAATCACACTACGTAAGATTTTGAAAGGCAAGAGGAATGGAACTTTTTGTTGAAGAACGAGTTTCTTTGTATTAAGCAGGACAGAAACACTTACAACGTTCTCCATCAAAAGTTGTATGTTGACGTTTAAAAACCACATTAATACTAAATTATTTTGAAGAGGGCATTACATATATGAAGTGTTCTATGACTATATAAAATGTGTAAATCCTGCTAATTGGAATACGATGCAGAGAAGACTTAATACTGAGTGGAGTGGGAGAAAATTAAGCGACCTCAGGCAGCTGATGATAACCATTCGCAGCATTTAAAACAGCAGACTTTAATGGACCGCCAACATAATAAAGCATTGTGGATTATAAAGATTCTCATTGAGTCATCCATCCTTCTCCGGCAAATCAAGAGCAGACTATGTATATACAAGCTGGGAGAGTATCTGGAGCTGATAGTGTAATCAATATTAGTTACCAGTTTGTGGTGAATATGAAAAAGTTACTATAAAACGGAATAAACAAAATCATTATGCTTTCAAAAGTCAATTGGTAAGCCTACTCATATTATGAACACCTAACACAGGCTTAGATATACAGAAGGTCACACATTTTGAAATACACACACTCAGATATATAATCAAATAATCAATTAATGATTATAGAAAAATTATAGACATACTTTGTTCGCACGGTTGATATTGCCTTCGTGAACTGTTTAGAAAGGCAGTATGAGAAGATTTACTTTAGTTGATTTATCGTATTTTTACGACCACGTACTCTGACTGACAGCGTACATTTACAAAATGTCTGGAATAGGCAGAGGCAAAGCCGAGTGTCGGCTTCTGATAAAACACGCAGTCGTTTCGTCGTGTGGGAAGTTTACATTTGTTAATTACTGAATTTTCCTCATTGTAGCATTATCAGCTACAAAAAACGTGCTACATGCTTTATACATGCTTTTTTAACGAAAGCTTTATTGTAGCTTTGTAGCTTTAATAGTAAACGTAAACAGTAAATGCCAATTTACGCATTAAAACGTAAATGTTTCTGATAATTCACTTATCAGTGGTACGTGATATTTAAATTTTAGTCGGGTGTAAACGTTACAAATTATAGAGATGAAAAGTCAACATAACATCGCTGACTGCCAACATACGTTTCCAACAATGAATGTCAACTGTGTTGATGTCAATTATTTGAGTCTGATGTTTTCAAAAAGCACTTCACTTTATAGTAATTTTATTTAACAGTTTACTTTTATTAAGTTTATTTTATGGTTGTGCATTATATTTTAACAGAAGTTTCCTTTACTTTTTTAATACTATCACACCTCTCCTTTTTGTATGTTTTGATCTCCTTGCTTTTACTAGTTGCAGTTTATTAATAAAACTTACATTTTAAATTACATCTTTGCCTCTAGCCATATAAGGTCAGTACAATACTGGACTTACATACATCTAATTTTCTTTTACTTCTTCTCTAAAAGTGTACATAGTGATAGAAATTTTGTGCTGCCACAAAGTCTACACGACTGACACATCTATCGTTTCTGAAGTGCAATCCAAATTTTTCTGTACATTTATTGTTGAACTCACCTTTCTTTACTCTAAATTTTTGCCTCTCATCATTACTTAGCATGTTTATGAAACAGCGAGATAACACTGCTACTACACCGAAAAGGCTATTCTGCCTAAACATTGTTAGCTGAAAAACCTTCCTTAGCTGCAGTAATGTGCGAGTTATACGATTCTCTGCATCGTTTCCTCATTTGTATTCCGATACGCAATCTTGACCAAGGTTGGTCATCCTTTTAATAGAACTCTGCGTACCGCCGTGCGCGTTTTTGCGTTATATAAGACAACGTGGTATAAATAAGATATGTAGTCAAGTGCTTACGTGCAGTGTACATGCTTGCTGCTAGTAGCAGGGAACAAGATATCCAGTAACGTCTGACAGAGATAAGGTAACATAACACTTAGAGATTCTTGACATTGCTGGTTACTCTCAAGTATATGGAATCTAATCATCAACATTTCACAACGAGCTATATTGGCCGGAAAATATAATCACACTGTGTCTGCGGATTTGCCAGTGAAGCTATTAGTTCGCGACAAAAGTTATCACAGAAAGAGTCGTATTCTTAAAATGAAAAGTGTTTAAATACACGTGTGACTGTTTCATACAAGTGTCAACAAAAATTGTATCAATTTCTCTGACGTTGAGTAACTTATCCTGCTAATCCACTGGTTTGAGATCGCGATCTGTGCATATTTGTAACTCTGCACACACACACACACACACACACACACACACAAATAATATGATATATAATGCATCATTACTAAAGCCTTATGTTTATTCGCTACTAAACTGAGAACATTAATATTACAGATGTGTACACTGTCTCTCTCAGTGTTATATTACATAAGATGCTATACGGCGTTCTGTTCAGCTAGCAGTAGATGACACAATATATCATTATGTTTATTTCAGTGAGATGCAGATTCTGTAATAGAATTTTTGTCTACAGTATTCGTAAACTTAGGCCGTGTGAGTTAATATAGGTGATTAATAGGTGATTAATATTTTTAATAACTTAAGAGGTGATATATATATTTGCTTAATAAAAACATAAAGAGACAACCATTAGCTTTCACATTTCTTACTTGGCTTTACGATATTTATCGAATACGTTTTTTATTTTTAATACAGAAAAATGTTATTGAACTTAATATTCCCAGTGGCTGTCGCTTGTCGCTTAGAATTATTTATCAATGGGTTCTGTAAAACTCACTTTCGTGTACAACTGGTTACTCACTGCTAGCCTTTTTACAGATTACAAATGTTACATATCTTTTTCAACATTATTTTAAGTTATTACACAGCCTTAACGTTTAAAATGGTTTTGGGAAATATAAAAATTGGATTTTTAAATGAACTCTTTCAATTTTAAGGAAGAACTATGTATTACTTTTTTTTTATATACAACAGTAGACATTTCTTGTAGTACATGACCGGTGCAAAATATTACCGTGTTACTAACTTTAGAAATTACTTTTAATACTGTTGAATATATGTTATGGAATAAGCAGATGTTTAATTAAATTTATCAAAAAGACAGTAATGGAATATTATTGTCGTGGCAAAGGAGAAATCGACCAATATACGGAATATATACCAATACCAATATATATCTCTATATAGGAATATATAGAGGAGAAATCGTTTGGATTTGACGCAATTTACTATTACAGTTCAAAAATATGATGCTCTACAAAAAATTACGAACACTTGGATAGAGCATAGAGTAGCAATGATAAAACTCGTAAGTTAATTGATACGCATAAACTTTAGATGCTCTGCTGTTTGTTTGTATTCAAAGGAAAACAAAATAAAAAGTTTTCACGACCCGTATCTGACTTGTAAACAGTGACTGGTATTTGTAAACAATGTGAAGTAGGATGTGCTCTATGGAAAATTCCATTCGGCGTATCAAGTAAACAGGAATATTAATAAATATCAAAATGTAGCGTTCACTTTTAAAAACTTCAAAATTTTGGAATTGCGGTGTTGAAACTGTATGTCAAATTTTGATAAATTGCAAATTCCGTGTAGGTTATCAATCTAAAATCTAAATACAGTGTACAGCTGAGGAAATCAAAATTCTAAGACACCGCAGCCGTTAAATTTTTCAGTATGAACGTCTTTTTACCGATAGGAAAGAAACTCTCTTAGTGTTGATTGAATACTTTGTGTCACCTGTAAAATACACTTTGCTAGAATCAATCAAAAAACCGTTCTTTGTTGAAAACTATTAATGTCTACCTATGGTGTTCTGTTCAACTTAATCTCCAATTTCATATTTCCGTTCTAACACTCAGACAAGCGCGAGCCAGAGGACACCTAGTCTCGATATAAATGACACGCTCTCAAAAAATACGGTAACATTGATTCACAGAACTAACATATCGGAATAGGCCTACATAAAATGTGTGAGAAATACGCGACTCATGAGGAGACAAATATTTTTGAACTCAAAATTCAATCACCTTGATCAGACTGCGGTAATTTTTTAACGAAAACTCATCAATACTTTATCCAATTACACGGAACAATGAATTTTTCTATAACACGTGTAATATGAATTTAAGTTGTACAATACAAAAACAAGAATGATAGAACTATGCACAATTTTAAGTACTCTGTCTCATGTAAAATCATATTCTTTGTGTAATAAATTGGGATCGCCCTTTGTCGTCGTTCCCTTTATTTGGATACGTTTGTCATTATCCATTCAGATTCTTGGGTACCTTACTTTGCTGCAAAAACTGATTAAAAGATATGGTAGAGTAAAAATATGGTTGCTGAAAGCAACATTATAACCTGTTTTAAAACGGTTATAAATAACAACCCCAGGCAGTTTCCTGCTTCCCTATGTACACGGAAAGATGCAACAATGTCAGCTTTATCTACTGTTATAAACCTTTTAGGAAGATAGTTTAACAACGCATACTGTCAATACAAGAGTAAAACTGTTATCTGCCCGCTAAAGGCAAAGTAAAGCGGATGCACGTGTAACTGTGCTGATGGACAATGATTGACAAGTTATTGTTATCACAACCTATAAAATGTTCTTTATTTTGCTGGGATATTGAGTTCAACGCCAGCAGATATTAAATGTTGAATTGTTAACAGCAGCTAGATAAACATTTTAGCAAATACATGTTAGATAGGCATGCGAGCCCACTCGCCAACACATACAGCCACACACACACAAACACACACACACACACACACACACACACAGAAATGTATATCTATAACACAATTTTAATATAATACCACACATGTAAATCAATAAATTCATAAAACATGTACCTTATATTGTGCTGATACTTACTATAATTTTACATTTTTATTACTTCTGTTTCATACGAAAAATTTCAAATGTATATATAAACTTTCACTACTGTTTTACTGAATACAAGTTGTACATTTATAAACTTGGCAACTGGTTAATTTCTGCATTCAACACGAAAGCATTTTCTCACTCGAGGTATTAATATAATACAATTATACATATAAAACTCTGTTATTTGCAGACACTAAATAAAAGCACTAAAAGCAACAACATGAATATTATTAAATTATTATACTGAGAAGAGGAAAATCGTAGTTTACTGTTTGAGAGTCGCGCGACAACAACTAAGGATACTGAGCTATTCATGTAACATTACATTGATTAACATAGAGTATGTGACGCCTAACGTACTTATGTTTACCGCAGTAAAAGTTAAAGTAAAGAAGTCCAAATTTGTCATATTCATTTGTCTCACTTATTCACAATTTTTTTTTCTAATTTATTATTGCTTAGTGTTATTCAACGTGTTAGTAAACCACAAATTTTAACTGAGCCTTTTTCTTGCATAAGTTTAATGGTTCCGGAAAACTTGTGTATAATCAATCCATGTACAGGTAAATTTTTTATTTGTGATAAATTGTAATAATGCTATCCTAATCGTAAATTCAAATTTGTTTTCTCAGTCTTAACGAAGGAGGTCTGAAAAATTCGTGCAAAATTTTATCGATAGCCCCATACTAAAACGTGTTGCTACGGTTTTAAAGTACAAAATTTTGAAACCACTAATTCTAAATTTTTATGAATGTATTTTAAGTAGTATTGTTTGAAGGTCATTTGAAACACACAACTCTTGTCTTATTGAAAAATGGAAACATGTGAATTTTCCGTTTTGCGCTTAGATTAAATATTATTTTTTACTTAATAAAAAGCCTACCGGAATAAAAGCTAATCTCGACAAATATTTCCCTAGATCTGTTGCATTGGTTAGAATGATTTACAAGTGGTGTGCCGACCTACGGTTGTGGTCGAAAAAGCACGAATGATGGTAAACCATCTCGATATAAAAAAAAAATTTGACATATTTTGCATGACTAATTGCATATAAGAAAACTTCCAGCAAGATAGGTGCCGCGCCTACTCACAATTGATCAAAATCGAAAATGAATGAACATTTCGAAAGAGTGTGTGGACCAGTTTAGCGCAATGCTCAAGAATTTCTTCGCCGATTCATAACCGTTGATAAAACATGGATCCACTATTACATGTCAAAGACAATGTAATAATCGGAACAATGGGCTGAGGTTGGTGGAAGTATTCCGAAAAAGGTGAAGACGGTTCCTTCGGCCGGCAAGGTTATAGCCATTATCTTTTTGGCTGCGCATGGCATAATATTCATTGACTATCTTAAAAACGGAAAAACAATAACAAAACAGTGCTTTGCATCTTTACTGGATAAACTAAACAACAAAATCAAGCAAAAACGACCACATTCGGGAATGACAAAAGCGCTATTTCATCAGGACAATGCACCCGCTCACAAAGGTGAAATTCCAGTGGAAAAATTGCGTGAATCACGCTGCCAACTGCTTGGCCATCCGCAGTATTCTCCGATTTGGCTCCTACGGAACTTTTTCTCTTTACCAAAGATGAAAAAATGGCCACTGGTAAAGAATTTCTGGCTAATGAATAAGTTGAATAGGACACTGATGCACATTATGCTGAGTTGCCAAAATTGTATTATTTGGAAAGCATAAAAAAACTAAAATATCGTTGGGCCAAGTGTACCAAGGTATAAGTGGTCTACGTTGAAAATTAAAATGAAAAATTTATTTTATTTTTTTGCACAGACTTTTTAGACCTCCCTCGTAACTACGTGTTTCAATGCCAGTCACAACATTTCGTATTTTTCTTGATGTTACTGACTTTAATCAACAAAACTGTTTGTAAATTGAAATTTTCTTTTAGTTGTCATAACATATTTGGTGCAACAAACTCTGTTCAATAATTCTCAATTATTTTTTGGTACATTTTACTAGTTCTAATAATTAAAATAATTGTCCATAATTATTAAGTATTGCCAGATTATACACATTTCTTATAGTTTTAGTAATTTACGATCTTCATGTACTAGGTCATTATCTACTATAATGTTTGCTTACATTTTCATATTTAGTTTACTTAAAATTTTGTGTTTTAAAATTATTACTATATATTGTTTACCTAATGTAATACTGAAAATATAATGCTCCCTCGCCACAGCAACATAACTTATATTTGTTTAGCCTTTACACATATTTTTATATACGTAAATTAAATAAACTTGTAAGAACGTAACCAATAACGTCATTATGTCAGTGTGATTGTGCTTATTTTGGAAGCGGATCATCAACACACTCGCACTGTTGGACGAGACATTATTAATTAATATCTATCGTCTCCCAGATTCGGAGTCTAGCTTACTCACAAGGGAGTATGTCATATAAAATTACATTTGTATTCGCGTAATCGTGAATTTGTAAAATGTTAATACTATACAGCATTATGTCTATCTGTAAACGTAGCATGAGGTTAGTAAACTATGTGGGAAACAGAAGGGGTTGAACTCACTGATTCGAGGACTAAATCTCTTGCCTAACGCAGAGTCTCTATATTGAACACGGTCCGAATAAATTTAAATGTTAACGGATTCATTCATTAAATATTGACCCTACAACAGATATGGAAGCAACAATATCTATTACGTGATCTAATATGGTAAGTAGTTTGGGGCTTTATTGGTATTCTATCAATTTACGCACCACTGTTGGAAGGACTTACTTAACCCGTTCTAAGAAATGTTCCTGTATACAGTAAAAACCCGTAAAATTGGGTCCGCTTATTACACTATACCATATAAGACTCGCTTTTTATATGGTATGCACATCTTGTCTACATAACCGATATAAGAAACCCTGTTTGTGCTCAAATCTCGCATAATACGCTGTATTCATTGGGCACTAAAACTTCTTCAAAGCGGTTCTGCATAGGTCTTACTTTCAAGTACAGTACTTTACTGAGACCGTGAAGACATTTGCTTTCCTTATTCTTTATACTTATATTTATAACTACAAGCCGCTCCATCATTGGAAGACCAATACAGGGAAACACGAGGATCTTAATAACATTTTGGTTGACAGACAGCATCATTCTCGAAGATCAACTATGCTTAAAAGGGTCTTATCATTCAAGACGCAAAAAATAACACGTAAATTAGGCACTGAGTGGTCTGCCCCCAATGGTTGATTGCACATATTTAAGCAAAGACATGGAACCATTTTTTGCCAGATCTTCGGAGAGTAATATTCTGTCAGTAAAAATTAAGTTAATGGGTAGCAAAAAAAAAGTGTTAAATAATCTAATTCCGTGGTACGAACCACGTCATTTTTATAGTGCTTACGAACGTAGTGTGCTTTAAAGATCATGGCATAAAAATCATACGTTTTCAAGAAACGAAAGTGTCATGGTTAAAAATTAAGAAAGAAAAAAGTCATTGTGCTTGTTGGTACAAATTCTGATGTCCCTGAGAAATTGCCTTCAGTTGTGTTGGGGAAGTTAGCTAAACCACGATGCTTTAAAAACGTAAAATATTTACCATCTTTCTATAATATCCAGGCACGCGCATGTATGAGCGCCGATTAGTTTTTCACGTGGTTAAAGAATTTGGACAGCAAAATGATAAAGAGTTGGACGCAAGATTCTGTTATTCAAGGACAAGTGCCTCACTGTACCTCCATCTAAAAACAGTAAGCTTCCTCTATGAACCAGGTATAATAAAAGTGCTTGAGAATTTGTATCGCAAGCAGATCGTCCTGCGATATCTGGAAAGCATTGCCAGTGGAGAATTGAAGCGTACCACTCTTCTCGATGCTCTAAACTTTGAAGTGTTGCATGAGAATAAGTCCAGCCTCCTACTTTTGCAAATTTCTTCAGTCAACCTGGATTCCATGAGTTTAGGCTCTTGATTTTATTAAAGTTTATGGGTACTGTGTATTTTTATATTCCTGTTGTTGTAACTCTGTTTTTATTTGTAGAGTTCTGTTAATTCAGTCCCTTAATTTGACCCTCTTCTCACCTAAACCATGTCAACGAGGACTCAGCTGCTGTGCACGAAAACTTGCAAGACGTTAACTTGGATGATTTATTATCTATAGACAATGGATAACCATGCCGCGGTGATGAGAATGGGGACGATTCAGACAATCAGATGACGAATCACCTCCCCACACGGCAGTAAGCCCTGGCAGTCATAAGACAATTTATAGTTGCTTCTTATGGCAAAACGCCAGTTTGTGTGAATTTATACTTCAATCGTGTAGAAAATGTGAATATTTACTGCAAAGATTCACGTACAAGGCAAACAACTGTACATAAATATTTTCGAAAGAAATAACTGAATATTTAATGTAAGGTGATTCAAATAATTAGGGAACTATGTTAAGTGAAATAAGTTACTGAAAGAGATTAAATATTTTCTTGAAATATTATACTAAGATGCAGTATTTTGATAAAATGTTAAAGTATAGGTTAAAAATATGAATTTACAGTAATAAAGTATACAGCTTATAATGCTACTTAATCACTTCCCGTTTAATACGCAGTCCCGCTTAATACACGGTCTTCACGGGGCTCCTTTGTAAGCGTGTACCGGGTACTCAGGACCGGCCCCAGCCCTTCTGCCGCTCTGTGTAGTATTTATGGGTGCCGCTCCCTCCCTATTTTAACTCTGAACACATTCACACACATTAGACTTACTCTAAAGATACGACGATTGCCTTCCAATGACGACTAGAAATGTTTGCGTTGTTGTGTTTATCAAACAACTAGAACTTTTTCGCGATTACGATGCGGCGAACGGCTACAATAAAAATTGCAGAGACAACACAAGGAATCATAAGACAATAAATATGTATTATTATGTGATGACCTAAAATTAAAATACTATATAAAATTCATTATGATTGAAATATAACAAAAGTAATGTATCATATACCTTAGTTAAACAATACTCGTCTAGCTTTTGCACTGGAAAACTCCTTTATGACATCGTTGTACTCAAGTGATTCAGCTAACTTATGTTCAATAGATAAGATATAGTCACCATCGTTTTCGATATAGATATAGTTTTCGACTCTTCGTTAAACTACGCTGACTTTATATTACAACAACACGAATTGATTATTTAACGTAATTTAATTTGTGATGTGCTATAATGTATCTAACATTACTGTTAGAATGTACCGATTACTGGGGTTTGAGTGTAATAGTAATAAGAGTAGTCATTAATTGAATTGTACGTGTTTTCATTAATTTATTCAAAAAAATAATCACAAGTGTTTTTAAAAGCGTATTTACTTCTCCATAAAATATTCATTATTGTTTGTTTAAACGTTTCTTTGTTGCAATACATTCATCATAAAATAAATCTTATGTCCTATATTAACAAATGTATATGCTAAACATTTATTTGTTAACCTAAAATTTCTCGACCGCACATTCTGACTGTGTGCTTTATTGGGGGTTTTGTTTTCTTTGCTTTATATATTTTTTTATTACATTATTTTATGCTTTGCATACATCTTAATGTTTTATAAAAATTTAAATTGACTAAGTGTATTGTTATTCTCTTTCTATAACTTCCCAACTACTTTACTTTCTGCATTGCGTGTAATATTAATCATTGATTACTTTAAAGCTTTAAATAAAAATTTACATTTACTAAATTACTTGTTAATCATCCAAGCAAAGATTTAAATTTACTTGAAATTAATTGTTCATCATAAAAAAAAATTTTTATTGACTTTAAATTATATTCTCTTATCTCTATCTTCATGTAAAAAACTTTTATTTATTTTCAAAAATTTTTAAATGTCCTTTCAGTTATTCTCTCATTTACAAATTATAAACTGGTTATTTGTCACCACTTCATAAAACAATTAAACTAAAATTTTACAAACTAAAATAATTAAATCCGAACAACCACCGGCAACAGTAATCTCTTTTATTACAATATGTACACATTGTTATTACGATGTAAATAGGAAATTAGTCTAGCCACGTACTCCTGAATATGGCGGTTGGTGAGTCTGCATCCTATGAAGGAGACAAAGTATATGCAGTATCAATCTGGGTGTACTAAATTTACTACATAATATAAAATTTACTAAATTATACCTCAATTTAGTGAAACAGGTATTACTAATTGATACCTGTAAGTAAATATGTAAATCAGGATTCTCAACGATATAAATCAATTATTTACAAAACTTTTTTGCACTTAATTCTAATTTTATAATTCAGCAGATAAGTAAAACTACGACAAATAATGCAAAAACTACTTAAAATTAATAACCAACATTCATATTAAAATCTTTATTACTAAACGAGTGAGCTCTGGTTTGACTCATACGGATGATACGTTTCTAGTTTAATAAAATCATACAATCTTCTCTAAGACGACCCAGTACCAACTCTTGAAAGTAATTTAATATTATTTATTTCCTTAATATTAACAGGTAGGAAATAAAAATGTGCGTCTGAACCACAACTTATTTACTCTATGTATAGTGAAATTACCTTATCATTGTTTTCAGGTTATACGGGATATAATACTGACCGGAAACTGTTGTACAAAACCTGCGTAGATAATTCTAAGTACTTTAGAAACTAATAGTGCCATAGAGGTGAAACTCTACTTTGAGAAATTAGAGAGAATGCTGTAGCAATGCTGTAGCTATGGAAAGTAAAAATTCGAATAAAAAACTTTTAGATCAAGCATATAAGATTGTTAGCAGGAGCGCAACCCCATAAGTCAATGCCACACTGAAGCCTGAATAAATGAGAGCGTTATATAAACATCTAAGAGAATCAAACTTAAATATATTTCTTAAAAAATCAAATTTAAAATTTTTTTTTTATTTCATTTTTAATTTCCCTATGTGACTCTTCCATGTTACTTTATTTATTTCGTATAACTTAATTTTATGTACATGTTCAAGAGACGGACAAGCACATGTTATCCGATTTTGACAAGTATAAAATATATTACATATTATCGCATATTATGTGCAGAATCTTATTATTCATAAATTTAAAACATCGGAAATTAAAATTTGGAATCTTGTTTTTATCAGTATTAACAATCATTTTCTTCCAAGCACACCATTGACTTGCCAAATCTAAACCTTTGCTAGCGTTATAATAAATCGTTAAACATTTATTTTCTTTATGCTGAAGAGCAGTTTCAACCGCAAAATATGATTCCACTATTGAAATTTTGGATAAGCAAGTCATTAATAAATAATAACAGTGGGCTTGCGGGATACAACATTGATTTCACGTTTATCTCCACTTGAGATACAACATTGAATATACTGATATTCTAATACTCGTTTTCTCTGTACCATCACCCTGGTAACCCAAAAACCAATCTCTGGCGGTACCTCTAATGCCGGCTGATTGTAGTTTTTGTAATAAAAGTTGATTGTCCATTAGTTCAAAAACACTTAAGCAGTCTGTAAATAAACGCAAAATTTTATAATTTTGATTTATGGCTGAATATGTCTCCGACATAAAGCCTAGTATAGAGTCTTCAGTATAACTACTTTTCGATTTCGTGAACACGTACTGTTTTCTACAAGAAATCTTGGTCATTTTTAGATCGTTTAAGAGTCTTGATTTTATTGCTTTCACAGTAATTTTAGAACAATTATATAAAAGTGCAATTGGTCTGTAATTACTCATCTCCTCCTAATTTCTCTATATGAAGTTAGATACTACGATAACCTGCTTTAACTGTCTTGGATACATACAAATAGAAAAACTTATTTCAACTTCTTTAGCTAATACCGGTAACACATAGTCTACTATATAATTTAATAATTGCACTGTGATCTCATTGAACCGTGTAGATTTTTAATTGTTCAGACTTAATAAAAGTCTTCGTTGCTTTTCAGTGTCTGTTGACAGTAGAAATATTGTCCTCCCTTCCATTACTATTTTTTTTCAAACCGTTGTATCTACCAGCAGGAAAATCCTACGCATAATATTTAGAAATATTTGTAAAAAAATCTCTTAATTGGTTAGCAACCTACAGATTTTTTATAAGTTTGCTACGACTATTCAGTAATCTAATGGGGACGGTCTGTCTCCTTTCCCCTGCCAATTTATTAATTACACGCCATTGTTCAGCTGGAATTTCAGCACAGTAAGAAATAATACGTATTTCACAATAGCTGTTTTTTTTTCGTCTTTAAGACAGCAGTGAAGTCTGTTTTAAATTTTCTGTAATAAGCTTTTAATTGCAAGTCGTGTGGGCGACGTTAACCTTATTATACAAAACTAACACTTATAAACAAATGTTTATAATCCAAGAAGTAATTATTTTATTAAACACTCTTATTCATACTTAATAATTTTACATTTTTTTAAGTTTTTAAAAGTATTAAAAAATTTATCATGCACTAATAATAGATTTCGATCATCAAAACTACAATTTCGTCTTCCAGTTTGATATTATCCAAGGTCTCTTTCAATACATCCTAATCTATTATTATCTTTCAATGTTTAAAGTTATTTCTTCCTTCCATTTCCTTACAGTAAGATCAATCGTGAAGAGATCAGTCATATTAAGCTCAAACACGGCTGACTTGATCTGTGATGTGTTCCTGTATTTAGGGGAAGGTTGCCATCATTGGACCACATAACAGTTTTTTTTTTTTTCATCACATTTTCAACTTAAATGTACCATTCAATATACATATAGTCTCTCTATTACTTTCTGATTAACCGTGAGTATTTACTTTGTTTATAGATTTTTCAAATATGGTAGTAGGAACAAGAAACCAAATTTTAACAAACGGTCAATTGATGGCAACTGGTTGCTATGAATGGACCATCGAGTTTCCATCGATGGACCGATTACGAAAGTAAAGAAAAACTGTCTCTACATAGGTCTATTACGTTTTATTATACGTATCTACTAGTCATGGTAAAACAAAACTAAAGCATATAAAGTATGAATATTTATCTCAAGAAGCCTGAGACTTAATTCGGGATGTCGCAGCATAAAATTGTAGTACCATTTTTTCCCAGCCGATCTCTTCTCTTTGCTGAATCTGTGAATGTTATTTTGTTCAGCGACTTGAAACGCGAGTTCTCGTAAGTCTTTGGCTGTAATTCCAAAAAACATCTCCTCTAAGTTTAAAATGTTGTCTACTAATTCCTTCTCTACCTCAGGAGGCAGATCTCCTAAACTACCAATAATTTTCTTTTTCCTCCACAGCAAAATTGGTTTTGCCTTCTAAATGTCTCTTTAAAGTTGCTTCGGGCACTCCATACTCTCGGCAGACTTCATTCAAACCCATGTCTCCGTTACGAAAGGCTACGATAGCACGTTCCATTGTCTCGGTACTCCATTGTCCAAATTTCACACCTTTTGGCATTTTTCTGAAAAACAAAAATTAGCATGTTAATTTATAGACAAGCTACTACAATATTTTGTCTAATTAGGGTTTTTGCAATGATTACTATTTAAAATCAATAAATTTCATTTCAGTTTTTAAATACAATCACATGTCTATCTACTCTTCAACCTGAGTGCCATACAACGACCATGTTAACAGTAGGAACCTAACGCCCTTGTGGCTAAAAGTGTAAGGCTATGATTTTATTAGTGTTATCATAGCACAGGGAGACACAATTTGTATTCAAATGTTTTTATTTTCAATTTGCTCCCAATTGTTGCTATAAACTTATTTTCTAATGACTACAATATTCGGGCTAGAATGTAATGATGTAAATTTTTCAAGATAGTCTACAGAGTTTAAATGTTTATATGTAGTTGTAGGTTATACTTTAGGCTAATAGTTAGGCTATTTGTAAAAAAAAAATAGCACTTACATTGAACACAGTGTATATTTGAGTATTATAACACGTTTTTCTAGACACTAACGCAGCTACCAACTCACACACAATAATACGCTATTTCCTCGCATCTGCTACATTCTTAGCGTTATAAAAATTAATATTTGCAATTTAACAGGTTGTTAATTGTACTGTAAACCGTAGATTATAGGTTAATAAAATTTACTAACAGGCGTATCACAAAACATCAATAAATGAAAAAGTACCAAGCAAACAATTTTTCCGTGTCCCATGTAAGAGGTAAAACATAAAATGATAAAATTTAGTCTTACTTGTAGTCAAAATATAAAAGAAAAGATACTTAACGTAAGGCGTGTCAAGGAAAATAATAATTTTTCAAAAATGTGTTCACGTTTCCATGAATAAACTGTTCCATTCATGGAAACGCCAAGTGGTCCAATGATGGCAACTCGCCATATTGGATTCCTTAGATAAACACAGCCGAAATGACGATTCAAATTGGAACAACCAATATAAACTTTAGAACTTTAAAAACTGCTTTTGATGTCAACAAATTGTGAAATTGTTCAGTAATATATAATGCGTGATAACTGATATTAAAAAAGACTAATAGTTATAGCACAGAGTACAGAAATCTTACCTGAATTTTTATCTCGCAGCGACGCAACTCCAACTCGTTTACAGCACTGCACACAGCTGGCGTGAAGGAAAGAAAGAGACTACAACTACTACCGCTCATGCGCACGCTTTGGTAGGGGAAATACGTAAGAGGTCCATCCATGGAACCGGTCCATTGATGGCAACCTTCTCCTAATACAAAAGTGAACTAAACATGAATGATGTCTTGTAGGTTTATCAATAAGAGGAAAGAAACCGAGGTTTGCTATTGAATTCAAGTAAATTGCACAATAGACGAATTGCCTAAGCTATCAAGATCTATTGGAATCAGCCTATTGCCTATTATCTATTCCTAGATAAAGGAATCAGGCATCTGAAGCAGCCATTGTACTAGGTCAGTTACAAAATCTGACTTCGATTATTGATGCTCTCTGTATACAGCCAATAAATTAAAAACTACGTTAGTAACTATAACATTAATACAATCAGTTCTTAGCTACACAACCTGATCTATGCGTGTTGTAACAATTAAAAAAACTCTATATCTATCAATCCTAAAGGAACACTATTCCTCCTCGTAAATTCATAATTCATTAAGATTATGATATCGATTATAGTATTCCAGTGTTACATACGTGCCAACGAGATACTAAAAAGACGTCGTATATTTTTATATTGAAATTAGTAATACAAAAATTACTGGCATTATTTTTTATTATTATTATATTATTTTAAGTGCAGTGAAAAAAAATTGTTGGCTTAAAGTCATCGTATTTCCTGTATATTTGTTTGGAAATATGTACTTTGTTTTATCATGTACGTATTAACGTAATAAAGTGAAAACGGACATGCAACAACATGTGCTGACTTAAAGGAATTGAAATTTGTACATAGTGTGGTAATAGCTAAAACATAAAGGTTATTCTTATCATATAAACATAATATTACATTTATAGCGTGAATCTATATTAATACATAACCGATGTAATTTAATAAAATTCACATAATGTAAAATAACATTTGCAATCATAAAATGTACAATAACTTAAAAGGAAAGTGGACACACATATTGTGATGTGCTGCGCTTTTCGAAAATGTCATTTTGTACCAAAGACATTGCACTATTAGTAAGAAGAGTTGATCATTTTGAGTCCACATTGCAGTGGCGTTGACACAATTAATATTTATAAAAATCAGCTCATCATCTTCAATGGAGCCGACCCGTTGTGTCTTTGTTATTTTTCTGTAGATGTAATGATCCGTTTTCCTGCAGTCTCTATAAATATGCAGGGATAGGGACTGCAGGCAAACGGGTGAAAAATATTATTTGTTTTACTAAAACATTTGTTTCTCATGCAAAATGTCACTAACATTAAACACACTTGTATTACAATCATACCGCCCGATTATAAAACACAACACTTTACTAATAACCACTTGAACGTGCACAGTAATATTGCCCAAGAATAACTCTCGAACCGTTCTGTAAATATATCGCTGCTATACTGACTTGAGCGTCCCTCAGTAATTGTACTTATAGTCGCCGAAAATCTAGTTGATTCCTAATTGCGTCTAAGCGTCCGTATGAACTACGTAATTAACTGCGGCCTTGACAGTCCGCACGGCTGGCGGCATCGAGAAGACTCGCAAATGCATCTACAAGCACGTACGCCACATGCTTACATTCTGGATCCCTCTGGAAGGTACGATAAACATGTAGATTGTTCTGTGACGTCGTAACAGTATTTAACTCTGTGCTATTTCATGAGTGTGCATGTGCAGTTGTAATTTCACAGGAGAACTTCTTCTTTATCTGACCTTTCTGTCTCTCTGTGTTGAGTTATAGGGAGCCGCCAACTATCACCTCTATCTGTTCCTGTCCATGCATATAGCTTTCATTTCCTGTAAACTCTTCCCGTGGTCCTATCCTTAATCTCTCCCTCAATGTACGACTGATATGCCATGTTTGGCCTTCCTCTGAACCTCCGGCTTTACTTCATGGTACTGTTTTATTTTTCTTGGTTCATCTACCCTCCTTGGATGCCCCAACTACGTAACTGCCTCACTTTCACCCTTGAGCAGATCCATTAGGGGTTTAACTCCCAAATTCACAAGAGAACACTACGAAAATATGTCTTCCAAATGATAAAACTTAAATATATTTTGTTATTCCATAATTGAAATTAACTAGTCACAAGTCATGTAAATTGTTAACATGTCTGATGATACCTTTGGTGTAGCGAAGAGGTAGGGTATTGGTAGAGGTATTGGTATTTCATGTTATGTAGTATATCATCCTCTTGTAGCCACAATACACTTTAGCGGTTATGCATAATAAACTTTAAGCCAATAATTATATTGGAAGATAATTGGTAATAACGTAGAGTGTGAGGAAAATAAGCCAAATCAACAAATATGAAACAAAAGAACATGATTTAAAAAATGTATATGTATGTGTTATGAAGAGTCTTTTATTAGAGAAAATCCATAACAGGAAATGGAAAACCAGTTTATTAAAACGAAGGTTTTATAGAGATACGCTTTTAGAAAGATATCGTACAATTTTAAAACGTTCGTACTGCTCTCTTTTTTACTTATTTGTATTTTACTTGTATACTTTGCTTCAAGATGATAATATTGTTGGCAAATAATCATATTAGTAAAATCTCATTAATGACCGAAATCTATGTTATTTGATTATTATGAAAAAATGAACAAAAGTGAGCAGGTTTTAAAACGTGAGAGCGTAAAAACTGTGTAATATTAAAAATGGGAAAGCCTTCTCTTCAAATTATAATATTGTGCATGTTGTCTACACCGAGTAAGCTATTGTACGTTGTATATTGTTTACGTGTCTTTTAGTGGAACAACAAGAGGGTTTTAGCGTTTCCTCCCGCCCTACCATTACAGATTGATAAAGAAAAAAAGCAAATGATAATAAGCAAAATGCGTCGTAAAAATTCAGTTATTTAATGTAAATTCAAAAATTACTCTAAATGTAAGGCTAATCAGTTATCTAAATACAAATATTTTCAATTTCCCTACTCTTCAGACTTCTTCTAAGTACGAAATCGCTTGATGTAAAAATTGATAGTTATTTGCTATCTGATGAATTTGCTGCAAAGTTTCATGCTAGTTTTCAAGTTTTGAGATTTATCTTTGCAAGTATAACAGAAGAAGCATCGGAATGTGTTTTTCTTAAATCGCAGTGTATTCAACTCCGTTAATCATGTTTATAGTGCAGTGTTTTTAATACAAAACAGTTGCTAGCTTTTCAAAACTTATGTGCCTAACGATGTTCATAATTTTTACATCCGTCTTTATCAATTTTTTCTTAATTTCATGCTTCTTTAAAGTTTGGAAGCAAATCAACAAATGAAATCTAAAATGTATCCGTTATTCCGTACATAAATCAGCGCAAGACGAACCTTGGAGTTTATATCAATGTTTACAAACTTTCGCCTCATGTAAAGTCAATTTTAATAGGCTAAAGTTCAATAAAATTCGCCGTGAACAACGTATGTGTGCAGCCCATAGTGAGATTTTTAAATGTTCCCGACAGTAGTATTTTGATAAACCCTATTAGGATATTAGATTCATATATTTGGATTAACAAATTTAATGTTACAATAGTTATAGGGGCCAATAATTGTAACATAGTAACAGTTATTTAATGTAGCCTTCGGAAAGGAAAGTGGGTCGATATAAAAACAAGTAAGTTTTAGGATAAACCAGAAATGTTTTCTTCACCTCAGTCCACAATATTAATGAAAGGTACAAATTGTTGAAGTACGTATGTACTAAAGTACGCGTAAATTCGTACATATGGATTCAACCGGTATATAATTAAATCCTGAATCCAGAAGTGCATTTCATTCTTCAAAATAATATTAAACTGTTGATTGAATTCAATTGTTATTTAACATTCATTTCTATTTTGATCTGTTTACGTAGCTATCAATGAATGGGTTCATTTTCTTCAACTCCATCCTTTATTCACTCAATATTTTTTAAAATAATTTATTTTCATTAAGGCTTATTTCGTTAAGGCTTACATGTAGAAGGATAATATCTTTATAAATTATATATCCCTTTATTCTTTCTTTAAAACTCTCTCGGTTTTTGATAATAGACAGTACACATGTTAGTTACTGGCCCAGAGTTAGCAACGGGGCACTTCTTGTAATACACTGAGTAGAAACGACAGCACGTCAGTGTGAATGCCTTTGATAAATGGCATTACATCAATACTGTAGTGCTGTCTGGCGGGCCGTATTTAATTAATACCTAATGCCTCCTATATTACACAGTTACGCGTTAATTACGGCTGCGCGAGCGAGACGCTTGCAACATATATCTGCACACATTACCTTGATATTCTGCATACAATACCATTATATTCGTATATGTATAGACTATCGATATTATATTTCAGAGTTTTCATGATTCACTATATATGCGAGTCTACGAAATTCATAGTATTCTCTCACTTCCTCTCTCCCCCTTTCATATACATTATTATACAGGTACGTAAACATTAGTTTGAATACAGCACAATAACCAATTAAATGTATGTGTGTGTGTGTGTGTGTGTGTGTGTGTGTGTGTGTACATACAATAAAATGATGGGATGTCCTCACGCCTGTTTTTTCTCTTGAACTTACCTCTAATATACCTAGTCAAGTACACAACCAGGTCACGGAATAAAAGCTTATTAGAAGTTACGTCCATTTACAGTGTTACATAGGAAAATCTGTAAAAAATGGGGAGTATTATGTAACAAAATTATTATTTTACATTCCAACATATTAAATTTTGTTTTCATTTAACTACATTAAAATGTATATAAAATTTTTAAATTTGCCCCTTCTTACTATTGTGCATATCAACTGAAAAAAACATAAATGTAATATACAGTAGCAAGCATACCTGGATATGATTAATGTAATATACAGTAGCAAGCATACCTGGATATGATTAATGTAATATACAGTAGCAAGCATACCTGGATATGATTAATGTAATATACAGTAGCAAGCATACCTGGATATGATTAATGTAATATACGGTAGCAAGCATACCTGGATATGATTAATGTAATATACAGTAGCAAGCATACCTGGATATGATTAATGTAATATACAGTACCAAGCATACCTGGATATGATTAATTCGGTTTCCCGGGCTGTAAGGCTGTGGTACATGGTTGTTTTGCGCAAACGTTTCGGCCATGCCTTCGACGGCAGTCTTCAGTGCAGAAGGCTCCAAAACACTGACCAAAGTTTCGTAGTCAGTGACCACTGAACTGTGGTTAACGATAGTGGCTGTGAGTAGGACATCCATATTTATAAATTTTTGGTGTACGCACGAAGTTGTCTGACACCATCTGTAGCAGTAAAATAGCTCAATACTTTATCGAAATCAGGCCTGATCAACCTGAGTATAGTTATCATTGTTGTGCATGCAAACAATGTCGATATCTAGAGCACAGCTGTTACGATCTACCCAGCCGGTCCGTTCTTATCAGCAACTGATAAGACCCCAACTCGGTAGGGAGCCTAACTATGTAGGAACCCAAGATTGTGGCAGTCTTGAAATGAGTCATTGCTGGTCAAGTTCGCCTACTACTGAGAGTCAACGTTTCGAGCGCTGCAGTACAACCCTTTTCTCGACGTGAGGATCTATGCACTTAGCCAAGTGCGAAAAGGGTTTAATTTTGATTCCTGAACTATCTGGGACCCTGATTGCTGTTACTTTGGAGCATTTTCACACCTGGGGCTTGGTGCTGTCGTCTGGAGACTTCTTTCTGCCGCCGCGGATTTCCGCATTCCGCCGCCGCGTTCCGCGACCGACCTGGACTTCCGATACGCTTACTGTTCGATTGTGCGTGCATTACGCGGAGAACTTGTGGTGAGTGTATCTTTTCCTTGATTAATTTCCTAAACTGTGTCACGACTGGTGTTTCGACACGGACTTGCGGAGAGTTACTCTTCGAGGGATTATCACTTCTGCGCCATATAAATACTGTATACATTAGTATAGCGTATTACATAAGTTATTTAGATTTAAGTTGTTGTCAGTTTAAACATTTATTATTATTGCGGCATCAGCTAATGATATACAGTCATTTACTCTCATTGTTGTTTGGAGATACAAGCGAAACTTAATAAAATAGAATATTATTTCTTATTTTGTATATTTTGTAAGCCTTACATGATTGTTATAGTAAATTTGAGCAAACTGCCTTATCAAGTGGTTTAGTGATCAACCTTATTGGGACGGGATTGAATCTCCGTGTTCGCCCGTTGGTTTTCCCTGCACGGAGTGGCGCCCTTAAAAAAAAAAAAAAAACTATATATAAGTGAATTGGATTTCTGGTTACCACTCACACTTATTGATACGGACGTAGGTGGTGTTAATATCTACCAAGAAACCCCACCCCTTCTCCACTAGCTAGCCTGGGTAAATTCGGCGGGTAGCAAATGACGCAAAACGTGGGGCCCTTCTCTCTGGTGAAGACATCTATATCCGTAACATCTGAGATAAATCTATACCAATTGTGTTGGGATTTTTTTTTCAGGTTATTTTATGCTTGAAATCTTTGAATTATTTACAGATTTTTTATTGTAAATGTTTTGAGTTTTTATAATTTTGAAATATCTATTGGGACTGTATTTAGCTGTAGAATTGCGGTCCACCTTAAAGCTACATTTTTTAAAGTTGAACTTGGACATTCGTTATCAGATTTTTGGATAAGAACTTGTCATTGGCTTGATATATAGCCATTGGTTTTGTGAATAACTTATGAGCATTTCTCCTTCTTTGTAAAATTTGGTTGCTACTTTAAATATGTCTGCCTACAAGTTGAGGAAAGTAGAAGTTGCGTATGAGCTCAGGATCCGAGGCCTTTCAACTGATGGTTCGGCTAATGATCTTAGGAAACGGTTGACGCAGGCGATGTCGAAAAACACTCCAATAAATGAGGCTTCCGTCAATTCACTTCACTTTGATGAAGAGCTGGAAGGGTGTACTTTAATTTTAGATGATTTGGAGGACCTAGTACAACAATATGAGGGAAACTTCAAAGATGACGAATATCAGAGGATAGTGGCGAGGCTGTGGCATCTCTACCCTCGAGTTGAACGCATTCCGATTCCAGATGCTGAGGACACCCAAGAAGAGGAATCGCAGGAGAAGAGGATGGAGTTACAACGCAAGGTGAAGAGTCTATTGGATTCTTTTGTCACACCTGAAGTGGAGAAACCGAAGATAGGTGAAGGACCAGCCAGAGCTACAGCTACTCAAGAGACTCTACCAATTAGAGAAGCCTCGGTTGCTGGTCACAGTAAGAAGTCATCACTAGGACCCAGCACTCTCCCTTTGGCGAAACCAGTTGATACTACAAACCGGCACAACGGCACACCGTCTGAACTTGTACTAGCCAACCAGGATAGACCCCAACTGATCCAGCAATCTCAGAGCTTGGCAGCAAACACAAAAACTGTTCCCGTGTACAAGTGGGGACTAAGATTTGATGGTCAGGGTGGTCAAAGTGTGGGTGCTTTTCTTGAGAGAGTAGAAGAGATTCGTAGAGCTAGGGGCGTAACCCATGAAGAACTCTTTAAATCAGCTGTTGATTTATTTGCTGGACAAGCATTGGTTTGGTATAGGTCAACCATATCTAGGGTTAAATCGTGGAATGATTTATGTCAGGAGATGAGAATTGTTTTTAGAACTCCTGACTATGACTTTAGGTTGCAACAAGAGATATTTTATCGCCTCCAGGGAGAGCAGGAGTCAATCGATATGTTTATTGCTGCCATGGAGGGGTTGTATAGCAGACTGTCAATAAACACCCCAGAATCAGTCAGACTTGCTCAGATTCTGAACAATCTACACCCTACTCTTCAAGATCGACTAGCACTGTGTGACATAAAAACTCTGGAAGATTTACGCCTGATGAGACGTAAGGCAGAAGCAGGACGTTTTAGGGTTACTGTACCTCGCAATGTAGATCGAACTATGGGTGTTTTAGAACCAGATTTAGCATATGCGGAACCCCATAAAAGAAGAACCCCACAAATTTCTTGTATCAGACAGGTTGCACCAACTAAAGGAAGTGTTAAGTGTTGGAACTGTGGAGCAAGAGGACATCGATATGCTACTTGCAAGGAGGCTAAAAAGAAATTTTGCTACGGCTACGGAGAGCCAGATACCATCAAAAATAAATGCCAAAAATGCGGGCCAAAAAACTTGTAGACGAGGAAGTCAGCTTGATTCCTGAAGTTGGCTTCCAAGACAGTTTAATTAATATAAAAATCAATTACATTCTCTATTCTAAATCTGGAGATCCCCGACCATACTTGGAAGTGCGGGTATTTGGTAAAACAATTAGAGCCTTACTTGATTCAGGAGCTTCACACTCAGTTTTGGGTAAGGAAGGACTTTGGATATTAGAGAGGTTCCCAGCCAAATTGAAACCTATTGAGAACAAATATGTGGAAACAGCGGATGGCCAAAAACATGTGATTGAAGGAATTGTTGACCTTCCCGTTACTCTTGAGGCTAGGACAAGAAACCTAGGAGTCATTGTTGTACCGAGTTTGAACCAGTCACTTATCCTAGGCATAGACTTCTGGAACCTTATGCAAATTGTCACAGACGTTTACAACAGGACTTGGGAATTTGCACCGACAAAAGTGGGACTGGCATCGATTTGGACAAAAGGGGGACTGCAGTCTGAGGAACATCTTGATCCTGAGCAGAAGAAAAGGCTAGAGGAATTTATTGAAAACCAATTCAAACAACAGACAAAACCATTAGGACGGACAAGTGTAGTAGAACACCGGATTGATACGGGCGACGCCCAACCCATAAAACAAAGGTATTATCCGATGTCCCCTAGTATACAGAAGATTGTGAATGAGGAACTGAACAAAAATTTTCGGCGACAGAAAGAGAGTGTTTGGCCGTCATATGGGCGGTGGAAAAATTCCGACCTTATGTAGAGGGAAGTCACTTTACAATTATTACTGACCACTACAGCCTTTTGTGGTTGCATAACTTAAAAGACCCCCAAGGTCGGCTAGCCAGATGGGCACTTCGACTTCAACCATACAGCTACACTCTAGTCCATAGAAAAGGGAAAGAGCACGTGGTTCCAGATATGTTATCAAGATCTGTGGAGCAGGAGCAGGAGATGGTTCCAGTGGTCTCCGAAGTTCTGAAAGTTGAAGATGGATGGTACAAGAAGATGCTACGGGAGGTGACCGAGAAGGGTGACCAGTATCCCACTTGGAGAGTGGAAAAGGACCTTTTGTGGAAACACATCCCTAGTCGAACAGCGCTATGGGATATCACTTCAGAATGGAAGCGAGTCATCCCCAAAGAGGATAGAGCCAAAATCATCCATATGTGTCATGACGAACCTACAGCAGGTCACCTAGGATCCTTCAAGACATTTTCACGAGTACAAAACCAGTTCTATTGGCCAAAGATGCGACAGGACATATCGAAATACGTTGCACGCTGTCGAGTCTGTCAGACCACAAAGAGTGACAACCAACGACCAGCTGGAATGATGGGATCCCGAAGAGGAGTAGATCGACCATGGAAAATGATTGCGGCGGACCTGTTAGGGCCACTACCTCGGTCCACTTCAGGCTATAAATACATTCTTGTGGTCACTGACACCTTTAGCAAGTTTACTGTTTTGTTTCCCCTGCGAGCGGCAACTTCATCTCTCGTAGCCAAACACCTGGAACAGAATATTTTCCTCATGTTCGGTATTCCCACATATCTTATTTGTGACAATGGAGCGGAATTCTCTGGAAGAGCACTAAAGACTTTAGCGACCGAATACAAGACCAATATATTGTACAATGCTAGTAGGCATCCCCAAGCAAATCCAACTGAAAGAGTCAATCAGACAATTGGAAATATGTTGAGGGCTTTTGTCGGCGACAACCACCGTTTGTGGGATCAACAGCTGCCAAAGATTGGGTTTGCGTTAAGGACGGCCAAGCATGAAGCAACGGGATATACTCCAGCATTTCTCAACTTCGGGCGAGAGCTGACATTAAGGACCAAGGAGGCGGAAGAAAATGGAGAGACACCAGAAGTAGACGAGACAGAATCTTATGGGCGCAAGATGGAAGAGTTGAAGAATGTGTACCAGGAGGTTGAAACCCGGCTTAAATCAGCACACCGGAAGAACGCAGTGAGGTATAATCTACGGAGAAGACAACAGGACTTCAGAGTAGGTGAAAGGGTTTTGAAGAGGAACTTTCCCCAGTCAAACGCTGTACACTACTTTTCCACCAAGCTGGCACCAAAGTTTACAGGTCCGTTTGTCATTTCTAAGAAAGTATCACCACTGGTCTATCAACTTAAAAAGGAAGATGGATCGAACTTGGGAAATTGGCATGTTTCTGATCTGAAGCGATTCATTGCTTAAGAAAATTTCAGGAAATTTTCTTCGAGTTGGGGGGTAATTTGTAGCAGTAAAATAGCTCAATACTTTATCGAAATCAGGCCTGATCAACCTGAGTATAGTTATCATTGTTGTGCATGCAAACAATGTCGATATCTAGAGCACAGCTGTTACGATCTACCCAGCCGGTCCGTTCTTATCAGCAACTGATAAGACCCCAACTCGGTAGGGAGCCTAACTATGTAGGAACCCAAGATTGTGGCAGTCTTGAAATGAGTCATTGCTGGTCAAGTTCGCCTACTACTGAGAGTCAACGTTTCGAGCGCTGCAGTACAACCCTTTTCTCGACGTGAGGATCTATGCACTTAGCCAAGTGCGAAAAGGGTTTAATTTTGATTCCTGAACTATCTGGGACCCTGATTGCTGTTACTTTGGAGCATTTTCACACCTGGGGCTTGGTGCTGTCGTCTGGAGACTTCTTTCTGCCGCCGCGGATTTCCGCATTCCGCCGCCGCGTTCCGCGACCGACCTGGACTTCCGATACGCTTACTGTTCGATTGTGCGTGCATTACGCGGAGAACTTGTGGTGAGTGTATCTTTTCCTTGATTAATTTCCTAAACTGTGTCACGACTGGTGTTTCGACACGGACTTGCGGAGAGTTACTCTTCGAGGGATTATCACTTCTGCGCCATATAAATACTGTATACATTAGTATAGCGTATTACATAAGTTATTTAGATTTAAGTTGTTGTCAGTTTAAACATTTATTATTATTGCGGCATCAGCTAATGATATACAGTCATTTACTCTCATTGTTGTTTGGAGATACAAGCGAAACTTAATAAAATAGAATATGATTTCTTATTTTGTATATTTTGTAAGCCTTACATGATTGTTATAGTAAATTTGAGCAAACTGCCTTATCAAGTGGTTTAGTGATCAACCTTATTGGGACGGGATTGAATCTCCGTGTTCGCCCGTTGGTTTTCCCTGCACGGAGTGGCGCCCTTAAAAAAAAAAAAAAAAAAAAACTATATATAAGTGAATTGGATTTCTGGTTACCACTCACACTTATTGATACGGACGTAGGTGGTGTTAATATCTACCAAGAAACCCCACCCCTTCTCCACTAGCTAGCCTGGGTAAATTCGGCGGGTAGCACATCAGCCAATCAGAAGAAAGGCAAATTCTTACTGCTTCGCCACAACTCGCGTCCAAAAATCATTGAAGCCGGCCGTGAAAGCCTCGGACAAAATATACTTGGATGTTTACAAATACATTTCAATTTCCATTTACTTCGGAAAGAGTAAGTGTTGTTTATTTAAGGTGGGGTATACAAATTAGATTCTACACATCCGATATCTTTTGGTTTTTGCTGTGGTGCTGGTGGAAATTTAATTTATTCTATTAGTTCTATGTTACTATAATCAATTTAATTATACTCACTCTACGCGTGGTTGATTATAGCTACATCTCTATTTCAATCGTATAGCTTAGTTTCGCTTTTTGCGTTCCTACGACATTCTTACCTATGCCATACTATTATTGGTGTAATTCATAAATTTATTATATCATGTTGAATATTGAATACATACAATACAAACATCGCAATGATATTTCACTGTCCTTTGTTCTTTGATATTCTACCTTACTCCTAATCTTTTATTTTTGAACTATATCTATTTTCTAAAAATAATTAAAATTTTTTTTTTTAACTCAGTTCTGCTTTATACTAATAACGTTATTTTCTAATGGCGTAGAACAATCTTCATTGACGTAGATCATAACAATTCTGTACAATTAACAATTGTAGATAAAACTGTGCAGTAAACATCACTGAGAAGTATATACTCAAGCCCTCAGAGGCACAAGCCTCTTTCACATTGAACTGTACAGTTGATATTACTTAATGCCAATAATGTGAACTGTATGCAGGCAAGACTTTTGAATGCGACCCGATTCGCTGAACTCTGTTGGAATGGAATTTACACCGTGTCATTCCCACTCCACCTTTACTTCAGTTAACAGCAAGGTCATTAATCCTGTCACCGTCGTCGTCGTCGTCATCATCCTTAACCCCTCCTGAATAGAATATTTCTAAAACAGGTATTAATTACCAAATTTATTATATGTAGTCACTGTAAATTATGGTTTACTTTCAAAAAAGTATGTGGTTACAGGGTATGTAAATGAAACACATCTAGTCTTTCCCTCCTATTTCTACTTCCCGCTGTCCTTTCCAAACATGCGTAATCTTCTCATAAACATTTTACTGTTTACTGCTAACCTGTACAATTATTAAAATATAAAAAGTATCAGTCACGTTTCCTCAGTACATCTAACGAAGTGTATTTCTTTGTTTTTGTAACACGTAGGTCTACTGCTATTCTTCTTTTTCAAATTTCTTTTCTTTACGACTCTCATTGTTCTTGGTAAAGCTTGTTCCGTCTAACACTTTTTACAAATACGACTTTTCATTCTAAAGGACTGATTGATTTGTCTTTTTTAAAATAAATTAGTAAAATATTGTTCATCATAATCTATAAACATAACAGAAAGTAAAACTCTTAGGGAGATTAATTTCAACATTTTAATATTTGTAGCTAATAGGATATCACGATTTCTAACACAGCAAGTAAGATTCTATGGAAGGTCGAATGTAAATAAAATATTTAATAGAATTAAACAAATGGTAAGGACAGCATGTAACCTTCAGGACTATCGATGAATTTGCTCGCCCATCAGGGTGGAAGATACATTGCATACAGTGATTCCCTGTTCAACACTTATTCCCACATTTTCCTGTGGGTCCGAGATTTGGACTTTAACGAAATTCCAGGAAAATGGTATGCAAGAAATAAGATTTCTCAGGTACGTAACAGGGTCTACTCTTTAAGATCCCAAAAGAAATATCTATGTACGGCAAAAATTTTAAATTAGGAGTATAGTTGATAGGATTGCTCAATATCGATTAAAATGGTTCAACGTGTCAACAGAATATGTAACAGCTGCAGTGGCAAACAGCAATGGAATTGTAAACCGAAAGGACGGAGATGTGTGCGTCGTCTAAAGAAGCGTTGGAATGACAAGCTTTAGTCTGTCTGCTTGCAACCAGAACAAATCATTTTTTCATTTTTGGTTTAATCTTCTCTGTAGGTAATATGATAATGATTATATAATGATGAAAACTGGTTTCCAAAACCATATATTGTCATTATTTTCTATCAAATTGCTACACCAGACACCGACACTAATATAAATTAACGGTCCACTAATACCCTTCTGGAAAATCAGATCAACATATTCCTATAGATGAATTATAGTTTAATAGAAATTTAGGTTAACGATATCTATTCATATATCAAGGCATTATTGCAAAAAAAGCGTATATTTAGATAGCTAAATTTAAATGATTTTAATGTTCTGTGTTATATAACGCTATACAAATTAGCTCTAAAGTATTACTTTTTTGTTTATCGTTATACCTAAAGTCGTACACGGGTACACGGCACAAAGTCGCCGTATACGGGCTAAAGTCGTTATCGTACCTACACGGCTGTTGTCCATAAGTACTCACAGACAAATGCTTGAACTATCTTGTAAAATGAATTCATCTCGATTAACAATCTTGGTTAATGTTGGTTAATCATTTAGCCATACGGACGGAAGTTGCATGTCAAATATACGAGTGTACATCATTACCAAGCCACGATAAACAATATGCTGTTTATGGTGTTTTGTGTAACGGTAAACTATTTAAATTCAGTCTTCCAGATTTTAAGTATGTGTAAAAATTACTTTTTTGGTGTAAAAGCATTTTGCATACTGAGAAAATAGATAGAAATATTAAAAATTCTAGCATTTAGCTTAGACATAGGCTATGAGATATATAAGTTATATTAATAAAAGTTATTTTTACTTTGGCTTTTACTCATTTTACTCACTTCAGAATACCTTATTAGGAGTTATACGAGCTTGTTGCACTCGGGTTTCCGGCATACACAAAAGCTTGCAAACTGAAATAAAAACACAATGACATTTATTTCGAAAGTATCAAAGAATCTCTCGTCAAAAATAATACAATCAATTTTTCAAATTAATAAAAGATGGGTGAACTCCCTCTGGAAAAGCTATTGCCCTACTACTTTCAGTGTAGTAAATTATTTTGACGATTTGTTTACTAAAATTACACTACAATAATGCTGTCTTTACAAGACTAGTGAATTCAAATAGAAAATATTACGAGGAACATCAGTTCTTGATGTCATATGACATCAGTAGCTTTTTATTATGTCTTGTCGAGGTATGAAAAGTTAATTAGCCTACATGTACAATTTTTCATCTACCATTAGATACTATACACATACTGTATCCTACAATTTGTTAGACATGCCTACCAAGTAGTCAGAGGCTTTCTATTGGTTTTTTATTAATTTAGTCAACTTCTTGTGCTTAGTCACATTTCAACAATAGTGAGGAAGAAAAGTTGTACAAGACTTGTTCTGATACCTTCTTTCTATTAGAAGATCATTAACAGCTGCATCGTAGTTTACAACTCTTAGATTACCCAAGAAATTGACAACAACACATTGTAAAACTTGAACACTTTTGCTCCCTGTTTCACTACCTTCATAAATTTTTCATCAAAGCTAGTTTATTACATAAACCCAAAGATAGCTGTATTACTTCGTCATGGGCAACTAAAGGAATATACTGGATATTCTTGATTGCAGGCTCCAACAGTACCCATTCAGGTTAGATTTTTATTGTGTAGTGAATAGGTCATAGATTTTTATTATGGAGCAGGCCAAGACCCACCAAGGGTTGTAGAACCACGCCTGATGATGATGATGAGTGCAAAGGTCTATTACGACTATTCCACATGCAGAAAACCAGCAGTACTTTTTATTATGAAGTGTAAAGATCTATTACTACTATCCCACATGCAGAAAATCAGCTGTGTTATTAATACCCAAACTGCATTCTGAATACGATAGTAACACCCTTCAAATATCCAACATCTGCATTTGATGATCTTCAGTTTATTTTATTATGGAGCAGAGCAAGACCCATCAAGGGTTGTAGAACCACGGCAGATGATAATGAGTACAAAGTATAATAATATTCTAATAGTCTAATAGTATTCTAATTAGTAAGTAATATGTAATTAATAATTATTATGTAATTAGTAGTATCTAATTAATACTCTATATTATTCTAATAGTAGTATATAATGGTTTTTAGAAGCAATTTAGTATTTTTAAAGCTCTCCTTTGTAAGTACTTACACGCCAAGGTCATGTACTTAAATATATTCACGACATTACGCAAAACATATAAATGTGAATGAAAACATCAGAAACCTAAAACCTGTTTCAACTAAATAATCACCGAGGACTTCCAACATTTCAGAGAGTAGACTGTAAACTAGTTTGTCCAGTTAAGAAATAAACCGTTCCATACAATAGCGAAAAACGTACATAAGAGCATTGTAAAGAAAAATTGCTTTTTTAATATCTAATACACGACTTCACTGCTAGAAGTAATTGGACCTACAGGCACTTGATAAACAAAACGACCTTTTTTGTCATTCATTTTAAAAGGCTGCCTATAATTAATTCAACAACATAAAAAAGTGTTTGTAGAAACGATACCAATGAAACAAAAGCAATAAAATTGTCATCTATTCTAGATGGCATAAAACACTTTCAGAGTTAAAACCACTAATGAACTGCGTTTTAATTTACACAGGAGTGTAGGCGTTGTAGCGTGACAATTGCAAATACGTATTGCATTTCCAAGTGCATATTAACGTCAAATGTTCACAGTAATAGTACATAGTTGTAATTACATGGTCTTTACTGATGTCTCCTGCATACTAGTATTTTTAAAAATATGTACAGTATTTATATACAGTTAGAGTAAACTAACTGTTTAGTCTCTTTCTTAAAATGGTAGACAATAAACGGTAAAAAATAATTCAATTTGTTAATAAGACGATATTACAGAGCAGAATGTAAACGTGTTTCAAAGTATGTTTGCTATTTCTGCTTCCTTCCATTTCCTTATTTGGCTCATTTATCTGTGGGTAACTAGATGAGCAGAAACTAGCAGTGTTTGAAAGGAAGGTACTGAGGAGAATAACGGCCCTGTGAAGGATGAAGGCGACTGCATAATCGAGAGTTGTACGAAAGGTTTAAAGATCTTCCGATCGTGCAATTCATACAAATTAACAGATTGCGTTGGGCCGGACATGTGCAGAGAATGGCGGAGGATAGAATCCAAAAAAAAATCATGAATTATTTGCCGATGGGAAGGAGAAGGAGGTGAAGACCGTGTACCAGATGGCTGGACCAGGTTGGTAAGGAGGCAGCGAGGCTGGGTGCAGCAAACTGGTGGACATTGGCCGGGAGTAGAGACCAGTGGGGACAATTTCTTTTGGAGGCCAGAGCCCGGACTCAAAGACGGCCCACCATGGCTAACAAGGCATACTTCGCATTGCTGCCATCACTTAGGTCTGGGGATGTGGACAGGGAAACAAAAATGAAAATATATAAGACTCTCATTAGACCGGTGCAGTGCTACAGGTGTGAGGCATGAACAATCACACAGAAAACAGCCGAAATATTAGACACCTTTGAAAGGAAAATCCTCAGACGCATTATAGGCCCAATACAAGAAAACGGCTTATGGAGACTGAGATACAACAATGAACTGTATCAAATATATAAAGAGATACCAGTCTCAAAATTTATAAGAAAACAAAGATTGCGTTGGGCTGGACATGTTATGAGAATGGAGGATGGCAGGAACCCCAAGAGGGCTTTGCTGGGTACATGGGAGGGAACGAGAACTAGATGCAGACCGAGGCAGAGGTGGGAAGATGGCGTTATAGAGGACGCGAGGGGCATGGGGATAAGAAACTGGAGGAGGGTTGCAGTGGATGGAGTGGATTGAAGGCGGAGATTGGTGGAGGCCAGGGCCCGACTTGGGCTGTAGCGCCAGAGGAGGAGGAGGACATATAGCAAATTAGTTTAACAAAAAGTGCTGGAAAAAATATTTCTGTTTTATTCTTAAAGAAACTACAAATGGCCACGGCTAAGGTAGATGCAAAATCTTGAATAAGACTTTCTAAATATTAAAATCTTGTTCAGACGAATGTTTGTGTGTGTGTGTGTGTGTGCGCGCGCGTGCGTGCGTGCGCGCGCGCGCAACGACTATTTGTCTGTTCTTTTCATGATACCATGTGAAGTTTGTAGGTTTGGATGCAATACCGTCGTTTATAAAACCTTTTATTCTACATTAAATTTATCTCATCATTAAGCTCACTTGTTTAATCACAATCCAGACTGAAAAATCATGATCCCTTCTCAGCTATAAACCATTGCTACCAATTTCTATTTCCTTAGAATGTGCAAGTTAATGAACGTTAAGTGTAAGTTGTTGATATTTACTGAAAAAAGTTTGATTTAAACTTATCTCAGCTATTTTTATTAAGATCTGTGTTGTTTACTTGACAATTAAACAAAAACTCAGATTTGAGAAGCATGTTCCAATTAAAATAATTGCTTTCTGTTTTAGTTTCCATCTAAACTTACTCTCCCTTTGGCAAAAGGGTAGTTCGCTGCTGTGTTCCTTTAACTGATAAATTTTTTGGCTGCTAAGTTTGATTTAAACGTATTTTAGCCATTATGATAACATCTGCATTGCTTATTTAACAGATGAAAAGAATCTATAAATCAAAGATGGGCGATGCATGTTCCATTTATAACAATTAGTTTTAGTTTCATCTGTTTTAACCAAAGAGTAGCTTGCTGCTGTGTTCCACTTCTATTTGTATAAACAGATGCAAAATGTACATTTCTAGACGGAACTCTAATTTACAAACATTTGTGATAAGAGTATTCTAATGTTTATATTTTCTTCAAAAGACAAACATGTAGAAAATTTGTAGGTGTGCGTGTGCTTGTGTGTGTGTATGTGTGTGAGAGAGAGAGAGAGAGAATATCAACGCTTGCAATTTTGTATTGCTTACCAATAGACCTTTTAAGAACCACACTGACAGAAGGGAACCTGTTCGCCCAACCCCAACTGGCACTCATAGTGGTACCCACTTGATCATCGAAGGTACGATCCAGCCACGCGGACAAGCTACATGTCGGTCCAACACCATATGTGGCGTCCAAGTACTGTAACCTCTGGTACGCAGGCTGCAAAGCAGAGCAGATTTTATACCACATCCTCGAGGCTCTCCCCTCAATGGTTCTGCATGTAAATTATTGCAAACTTGCACGACGTTTTACATGAATACCCCAGAACTCATTTTAGCAAGGAGAGCTGCACTACCGAGTACAGAACTACGGCATACGACCAGAACAATAACTACACCTTGTAGTGCGACAACTTTGTGGAGAGGCTGTGATTTAAACAAAGGACTCCACACCGCTCTGGACGTCCACTGGCTTGAGCTCTGTGAACGTTTCCGGCATTACTTCTAGGGCGCGCAGAACAACGTAGAACTCATGTCTGATCTACATGGACAAACCCAGACAGAAAATTGGCGGACCAGTACATAAAGCGACAAACAAATTTGCTGTGCCGCCTAGTTCTGAAGAGTAAAAGTAGAGCATGCACACGCCGATATAACAGCTTCAGCCTCGCCTCCGACTTAAGCTGCTAGTCTCGTCGCTGACGAAGTTTAAAAAACTGCTTCGAAGGGCGGTCGCCATCAAGGAAGACTTGAAAACCGACTGTCAGGAACACCGTATTGGCACTGCGGTTGTTATCTGGATGAAGTAGGAAGCAGTGTTTCACTATCTCCGAGGAAGGACGGAATGAATTGCCGGTAAGGATGCCTTCACATCGCCAGTAAAGATAGACGATCATCTAGAATGACGACGCAGACCCCGAAGAAGACTCAGATGACGCTAGCTTGCAGACATCAATTGGCAGACACCGTGGCACACTACTGGAGGTATTTCGCGTCATCAGACTCAATTTTCCCGTAATCTCTTGCGTACCGATGGGAATTTTGAAGAATTATGGATACAACTCACCGGTTTTAAATAAACTTCCGGAAACTGAATGAACAGACCAAAGACGTAGACTTGCCTACTGGGAGTAATCTACGAAACGATAAAAGGGTGAAGGCTAAAACCTACGGTAGCACAGAAAGGCAAAGAACGAAGACAATCTTGAAGACCGGATGGGCAGGGTAGCAGAAACCATCAGGAATTGACAAAACTTAACATAAACAAGAAACCAGTGATGAGAATATTATGTTAGGAAAATACGTTGAGAATCGAAGATGGAGAGGAAGAACTTGAGAACGTTGTCCAGTTTAAGTAATTGAGAACTGTGCTAACAAGTAACGCCTAGTGCATTAATAAAGCCGGACTACTATTTGAAATGCTCAAGCGGCAGTCAGTAGGAACAAATTACTATCGCTACCGCCATTTTTGGAGGATCTGCGGAAGTAATTGTAAAATTTCATTTGTGGAAAATATATATGGATAGGTACTTTGGACATTAAGAAAAATTTAGACAAAATATTTTGAAAGCTTTGAAACATGTTATTGGAGAGGTATGAAAGATGTAGTCAATGGGTAATAAATTAAAGGTCCTGAAAGCGTGGACAAGAAGACATTAGTCCTGAATACATTTTTTCATATCAAATCAAATTGAAGCAAACACATTCTATGGAAACACTACCTGCAGTCTGATATCTTAAAGGGAAAATTAAAAAAAAAAAAGCTAGCTCTTCCTAAAGTATTTCTTGTAACATTATATAAAGTAACAGTATACGCGTACGTATTGATGCGATAGACCAAGTAAGGTGTTTAAGAAGGATTTTGCTTAATTTAACGAAACGTAACATCAAGAAAGTTGTGTAAAGTACTGTAAATGTGTTGAGTAAAACTGTCTGCTGTTATCGAAAAACCAGTTATAACATCTAGAAGGGTCATGATGAAAATATTTAATTTTGGTGAGAAATTATGTATGACAGGTTGACATAATATAACAGGCAATCCTCAAAGATCTGTTGCAAAATGTTTTCTGGCAGGATTAATAGAAGTAACCAAGTTTTAAGCCAACCCACATGTCTTACATAATAGAGAATGCTGACGCTGATTTGGGAGGGAGAGGAAAGGCTACTGTCACATTGACAACAAAATTCTAATGCGATGTAGGCCTACAATAAAATGTACAGAAAATTGTTTTTTATTATACATATCTAAAATCATTATATTTACATGTCTGTTTAGTGCACAAATATTTGCTTTTCCTTGTGCGCCCGTACCGACAAATTTTTGCGTGCGCTAACTTTCGACCCTAAACAAAAGTTGTTTAGTTTTAGTTTAATTTTTTCGCTGAAAATAAACCCTATTTTAGTTTAAAATAATTATATTATTTATTAAATTACAGTAAACGCGTCTAGTATCGGACTATGTTACATTCAAAATTATGAAAATTTCAGCTTAAATTTTATAATTATTTACAATTTATTTTCTGGCTTTACTTATTATTAATGTAATGGCGCCGCTTACTTTCCAGTGGTAATAAAATATCCTACTAAAAGTTCCTTGTTTATTTTATTTTTAGCAACGCTAAACAACGCTTGTATGTTGTGAATGTTTGTGAATTCTTATTCTAAATAAGAATAAGAAGAAATAATACTTCACGCAGCAAAAGTAAGTGCAGAATTACTGCCTAAGAAGTCTAGTGAAAGAAACGAAAATCAATACCGTCTATTTTGCTTATTGTAATATAAAATTACATTAAGTAAAATTTAAAGATATACTTGTTTGTTCATGTTTCAAAATAAATGTTCTAATAATCTGTAGATTCTTTGTCTTGTTATTAGAGATGTGTAATGAAAAATATAGTTCCGATCTGACGATCTGAAAAAAATATAGTTCATTTCCGACCTGACGATGAGCTGAGAAGCTTGAAAGCGCTAATCGGAATAATTTTTCTATAGTGGTGTGCAACAATGATAATTCTGTTTGTGATTATAACCACTAACACAACTTTCATAATTAAACTTCTAACAAATTAAAAATATAGTTCATTACACGTCCATAAATAAATGCTTTTCCCTTGCTACATGACTCCCCGCGGTCGGCTTCACCTCACACGGGAATATGTCACGCGTGCACGGGAAAAGCCTATTTTCTGGATTCCTAACAAAGATACTATTGTGGAAATGTTTATTGTTATCTGCGATTTAGCTGAATAAATACTTACAGAAGGTAACAAGTGCGTTTTATAACACAAGGAACAAAAAAGGACCTGTAGGCTTCTAAGCTGACGAAAACAGCGTACAAACGTGTTGAGTCAGTAATTGGATACGGAGTAATCAGATTAGCAGCCGCTAATCTTGTCGGCACAGTAGTTCATTTGTTACTGCGGACCAGTGTCTTTGTCGTTACAAAATTAAAATAATACAGTCATTATTTATGAATTTTATATAGTGGCTTTACAACTAGTTTACTATTATTACCGCTATTTGAGAATGCTATGTGCTCTGTTATTGTAGTAGATACAATACGCGTAGATTGACCTTCTTTCCACTGCCGAATTTCATTGTTGTACACAGTACCTCTAAACAACAATGCAACGTTGTATTGCAACGTTACATATTTGCATGTACGCCAATAATAATATTTCTTTGCACATACAAATAATACAATGATACTAAATGTTAGAAATAGTTTTACATAGTAGGAAACAGGAATGAACCATGTTTGTGAAACAACTGTTGACATTCAAACTGCGGATGCCTAGGCAGTGTATTTCCTTCCTGTGCCTATAGCCAGCTGAGTCCTGATTTATGCAAGACAGAGAATAGTGCGTCTGCGTTTACTGTTTACCAAATATGTTTCTGACTCCGGTTAGGACATAAATAAATAATAACAATTCCATATGCCCATAATACCAATATATCTCGCCCATTTAAAATGGGAGTGGTTGGTTTTTCAAACCAAAGTGTGCACTAATGAGCGAGGAAAGGTACACAGAACACGTGGAAATTACAAAAATAATAAGTAAACTATTCGTAAATAAATAAATTAATTTGTTTATTAATAATTAATTAACAATTAATTGTTATGGTCTGAACGAGTGAAACTATGCAATCATATGCAATGCAGTTATTAGTGAAAAGCAGACATAAAAGTTATTGTTAAATCCAAAGCTTATGGAAGAGACAAACAAAAATTGCTAAGTACGGCATAACATCAAGCAATATTAAGCCTCTCAATTTACACCATACAATAAATACATGAAGCCGCTTGGAGCAAAGCAGAGTGGATCGAGTAATAACGACAGGGTGAACATGTCACCAACGCTGTGCGTACGTTCAGAACCTTCACCATCACATCGTCCAGTGAGCAACACACACCGCCATCGTCATGGTATACCCACAATCGCCATCATTACCATCATCAATGAGCAACAGACAAACACAGCCACAAAACGATCGAGAGAAATTCCTAGAATCGTCACCGCCATCGTCCAGGGAGCAACAAACACTTGCAACGATAAATTTTCCACGATAATAACAACGTTCAAAGAAAAGTAAAAACTGACACAAAGTTCCGTTAGACAAACAGACAGCCAGTAATCTGATACATAAAATAAATAAACGAAAAAGAATTCATATCAGTACATAGTCCAAATAAATAATTATGTATTAAAAATACGTACATAAAAAATGTATTATACATTCTTAATTTAAAATAATTTTTTATTTTACTAAATTGGGTGCACAACTAATGTAACGGAAATTAGTATTTCTAAAAAAAAAACTTCTTTTTATGTAATTAGTATTTGAATGGTGTTTTTAAACACAAGTTGCAATATTCCAAATCGATTATTTAAATTCATTATTTTATGCCAGACACGCAAGTATCTGAAAATTTGTTCATATTCATGTTGTGTCTTTGATGTTCGTATGTTGCGTTTATAATTATCATATGTTTTTTCAATACGTGTAATACGTCTTTACACTGTAAACAAATTCTTTCGAGAGAGAATATTCAAATTTATATTGTCAATATTTAAATTAAAAAATTTTGTAATAAGTAAATGACATTTTTATATATGTAAATATATGTTATTTAATGTCAATAAAGTATTCGTCTTTCAACAAATGACAATACTCCTTATCCAAAACTAATATTGAATGTAACGCACGCAAAACCACCGACGTAGCCAGTAATTTATATACTATAGTCGCATTCAATATTAACACTGAAACGTCATTAAGTAAATTTAGAGTTGCAGTATAGATGTAGTTACGCCGTGAAAACAGGCATACGGAGGTCAGTAGAAGCAATTTTGTTTGTTATTCGTAGGCATCAGTAAGACCTCCTCCGTGAGTACATCTGTCGGTTGGATATTTTGCTGAAGCCGTTGGGAAAAATTTAGTTCTCTTCTTTTTACTGTTCTATATGTTGTGTCCATTTAATGGTACATTCAGACTGTTTTGTCAAAGTGTTTACATCTCAATTGCTCTAAATATGTCTTACGTTACCTCTGCATATGGTTTAATGGCAACGTACGTTACATAGGTAAACCCATATTAACATTCAAAAATACTTGTTTTTCTTTTATTTTCTTGTACATATACGGAGAAAAAAGTGCTTTTCTAAGACACCGGTGAAGTTAAAATGTATTAAACACAAACTTATTGTTGTATTATATTGCATTTATTGAGTTAAATTATACTGTCTCAGTACTACCAAAGCAGATATTAATTTACGTTGATATCAAAACATCATTAGCATTTAAATCATACAGTAGCAAACAGTTTCTATTATATCGGTAATGTTGAGTATTTCAAAGCGCGTCTGATTTACATTATGTTGGCATGGCTTTACTTATTGCCATCCGTTATCTGATTGCTATCCGTTAATTATAATTTACTTGGTTGGGATGTGCTGGTGGCTTATAGATTAAATCTGTGAATACAGCTCTAATCTGTGTATTTAAAAAATTAGGTCATAGTTAGTTTGTGCATGCAATTTGCATATAAAAATATACAATGTTTCCTTCTAGACGGGATAGGATATAAATTATGATTTCTAACAGCGTCCTCTTCACTTAAAGCGTCGCTAAATTTAATTCAGTTTCACAAAGCGATAACCACTGTCCCTCTATTTTACAAAAGTACCAGCTTACCATAAGTTGATTCACATCATAACCGTATTAGATTAAAATGATTCCCGTGAGGAATTAAATACGATAAAATACACTACTGTTGCCAGTGGTAACATTGAAGGGAGGGAAACATAAATTTGAGTATCCCCTCTAGACAAAATCTGTTTACAAAGTATATAGACATGTTACACATATTAACAAAAACACATGATAATTATAAAAACAACATGCATCAAACACACATAAATTACCATATATATGAAAATATTTTTTAAGCTACTTGAGTGCCTGAAATATATTTAAAATTTAAAACACTGAATTTAAATAATCAATTTTGAATATTGCAACTCGTATATAAAAACACCGTTCAAAAAACTAATTAAAAAAAATTTATTTGTAGTAGTTTAATTAGAAATACTTATTTCAGTTCAATATACATTAGAACGTAAATATGAAAACGTTTTCAGCTACTTGGGTGTCTGCTATAAAATACTAAATTTAAATAATAAATTTTGAATATTGCAACTCGTATATAAAACACCGTTCAAATATTAATTAAATAAAAGAAAAAGTTTATTTGTAGTATTTAAATAGAAATACTTGCTTCAGTTCAATATACATTAGAACATAAATGTGAAATTGTTTTTAGCTATCTGAGTGTCTGACGTATCATACTGAATTTAAATAATTCGTTTTGAATATTGCAACTCGTACATTAAAACACTTTTAAATACTAATTTTTAAAAAAGGAAAATTTCTTTCTTTCTAGTATTTTAATTAGGAATACATATTTTAATTCAATAAACCTTATTGTGGACACAATTTAGAAAATAAAAAATTATTGCTTTTGAACGTTGTTATTATCGTGGTAAATGCATTGTTGCGAGAATGTGTGTTCCTCCCTGGATGATGGTGATGACGATTCTGGGGCTTCCATGTCGATCGTTATGTGTGTATGTGTGTGTGTGTGTTCGTCTGTTGCTCATTGATGATGGTGATGATGACAATTGTGGGTATTCCTTGACGATCGTGGTGTGTGTTGGCTCACTGGAGTTGGCGATTGTAAAGGTTCTGAAGGTACGTACAACGCTGGTGACATATTTACCCTGTCGTTATTACCAGATGCTCTCTGCTTTGCTATCTTACCCCCACTATGAACAGCACTCGTGAGAAAACTATTCACATGAATCAAAATGACGGAGCCTCCTCCTCGTGTTCCCAACCAAATGCCATTCATATTCCTGTGTCAAGAGCTCGATCGCAAGTGCATCGATAGCAGTGCCATCTCTTCCGCATAGAAGGTGGCAACCACTGATCTAAAGGGGCTTCAGGTGGCCACTTGTTGGTCATTTCTAAGGAACAGCTGTCCAATAAAAGGGATATTTCCTAAAGAAAATTAAAGAGACGTTTTGACGCTTTCATTTATTTCGTTTTTTTTTAGCGAAAGAGAAAGAAAACTTGTTGTTTGTAGCAATACATAAATTATACCTACGGGCATTCACAAGTTCAGGCAACTGACGGAACAGAATGGTATACCAGTGGAAACATAGCACACGTTATAAACGAAGACGGTCACTTAGTATCTATAAACATACAATGATTCTGTACTGGTGATCACGAGAAACTAATGTGTTAAAATTGTATTTGAAACACTGAACATTAAACTTTATATTACCTACCTTATTTCAGATTTAGTACATGTCAAACAATGTTATCTAAAAGCTGGCCTGTCTCTCTGTAAATGTGGCTCTGAGCGTTTAATTAACTAACAGCTGTCAAAGCTCTGTTAGTATGCGTGATAACAGCACAAACAGTAGCGCAGCCTGGTGACACGTAGAGTAATTAGTACTTAATGCTATGTATATTACGTATTCACGGTAGACAACATAAAGACGAGGGGACCTTTAGTCGTGCGCAATAATTTTATTAAAGCCGTGTTACTAAATCATGAATTTGCCAATCTTTTTGTGCGTATCTGAAAATAGCGAATTAAAACAGACATTGACAAGGTAGATTGTGCGAACTGTGATGTTAACATCACTTTGAAATATGAGTATGAACATATTAAATATCGAAGACACTCTAATATATTTAATATCAAACTTAATAAATGTTAATGCTAGAGAGTTTGGGCTGCTAACAGTAACACTTTTAATACGAGCGGCTAAATAAGAAACAACATAAAAGGTTAGGGAATTTATTTAATCTTAAGGATAAATGGTTACAATATTTACCTCTTCTTGTAGTTCAAGGCTTAGACTGTTTAGTCTGTTCCAGACCCAAACTGGTAGTACCACCTCTTCTTCGGTCTTTGCAGGCTTCTCTTCTATAAGAAAACAAACTAATAGATTCCATCCAAGCTTTGGTATACCGTACATCAAAAATAGAAGAGAGGATTTAAGCACATTTCTTATAAGTTACTGATATTACAGTACAAACATACAGTTTGATTAATATAAAGACAAAATAATATTATAAATGTGTTCTGCTCAAATTTAATTATCATAGGTATTTTGTTTCCAGAATTGTTTAAGTGTTGTTATTTCTTTATTTGTGTTACTTGATTGTAATGTTCTGTAGAAAATAACACTAACTTTAAGCATTCATTTTTACATGCTGTAATTCTTGCTAATTGTTCTTTGCGGTAATCGAGTCATTGTGGAAGTAAACATGTAAGACTTTCAATTAGGAAGATCTATTAGACTAACATCAGCAATCGAGTGAGTTTTTCTGCAAGGAAATATGGACTTTCACTGATTGTAATAGATTAACCTTACGGATCTTAAAAAAGTGAAGTGCTATTTACAGACAGTCTTGCATGTATTAACTTCACCCGTCAAAAACGTAGTCGAATTTGGGAATGATAAAGATTTGACTAGTAGTGCACATTTGAATTAGATATTTATAGATAAATGCGACAAGATAAAGTATAAATAACTGTAATCCTTTCCAAGAAAATGTCTAAAAGACTGACAAAGATCATAGAGTGTTTTTCTGATACGACACATTGAAAGATAATAAAATAAAAAGCGGGGAAAAATATGAGTGAAAAAAGGAGAAGGGAAAGTGTGGTAATGATGATGTTGACGTTAACGATGCAGAATGACATGTAGAATTATAAAAGTATATTGCAGACATCTAAGATTTGTGAGTGTATGAAAGTTGTACGATGGAATCCAGACACGTAATCCTAAAGACCGGTTAATTACAGCCTTCAGACTCCGGGCTGTTTGGCCGTCGTGCATTGCTTCACAAATTAGCAAACGTTTCGGCGGTGCCATCGACGCCCATCATCAGTACTGATCGAGCTTCCTCTAACCCAGATGTTGCTCGTTAGACATCACAGTACCGACAGAAACGTTTGCTAATTTATGTAGCAATGGACAACAGCCAAACAGCCCGCAATCTGAAGGTATTAAAACATTGAATCCGGCAGTGTTAGCCTTAGAAGTTAACGGCCGAAATGTATGCTAATTTGTGTAGCAATGGACAACAAACAAACACCCCGAAATCTGAAGATCTTGGCAACATCGACTAAGGCCGTGTCAGGCTTAGAAGATATTTTACTAGCTAATTACGTTTTCCTTCATTACCACGTTTAAGCAAATCAAAACAATACCTAATTAAAACACGAATTAAAAATTAATGCAATAATGTTTCATATTGTCTTTTATTCTAAAGGTCAACAAATTTCATGGTCGGATTTTTTATTGTTTCCTCATTCTTCACTTACTTAGTTTTATTCAGTTAAAATTTTACTAAAAACAACAAATCTCCAGATTGGTATTTTTCGGACAGTGTGCGGGTCCATGCAAGTCAGGAGTTTTATCGGACGCTAGATTTACTTTAGTCGAGGTTACCTTACACCCTCGACCGCAAACACGTTTGAGTAATGCGCACTACCTGTGTTAGGAAGATTAATGTTTTATAATGTAATTGCCAGGATGCTGAATAATGATGAGCGTGGACTATATGTAATACATTTATTGATGTTTCATTACAATTTAATCGGCATAGTAAGGTTGGCTACGTCTGATAGACATTTTGAGTTTTGAAGAAAACCAAGTCGGTTACGAAATGCTACATGGTAAAATTGAGGGACAAGTGCGCAACACTCCAATCTACATAAAAATGTTTAAGGCCTAAGGCCTACATAAATTGTCGCGACAACAAGAAAAAATGAAAATGACAGAACAAGGCAGCAAACGCGATTACGTCAGCTGCCCGCCGACGCAAGTTGAACTGTGTTGTGGCCTGAACGCGATAAACGTAATGCAGAGCGTACAGATTAGCCAACCTTTAAATATGAAAATTACCACATTACTGTCCATAACTGCCCGCAAAAAATCAAAAGATTTTTTAATACATTTTAATAATTTATTATACGAAAACACAATGTGTTTTCTTAATAATAGATATCAACCTCAATAAATTGTATTGAACCTTGAGATTCAAATGTTAGATAACTGTTATAACATTAACTGTTCAGAGATAAAACCTGAATAATGATGATAACAGTTGAGCAGGCAACAGTTGGCTTGCAAACTGATTTATACATGAGTATAAATGCAAGAATTAGCAATGTATTGCTAATATATATTGTATGTGTACAATATAAAACAATATAAAACATGAAAAATACATAGTTTGACAATGTTTGATGATGAATAATCGGTGACTCATCACATGATGAGCACGATATAAATTGCAAATATTTTATGCAAGTCATGATGGTTAGCTACGCAGAGATGACGCATGGTACTTTCCGACGTCCTTTTGCTTCACTGGGTCATATACCATGTAGGTGTGTGGTCCTAGACGACTCCTTAGTTCATATGGGCCACAGAATAATCTGAAGAATTTCTTGGAAGTGTTTAATATACTACTTCCCACAGGATTTGTCTTTATCAATACCTTATCACCAATCTGGAATCTTGTCAAACCAGTCAAGACCGGTTGACCTATACAATAGTATTGAGTGTAAAATGAATAGACAAAAATTATTACAAAATTATACATGTAAAAACATAGATTTAGCATAACGCTTTAATATAATAATTAAATGATGCATGGTATACCTGACAGTTTCAGGAATGCACAATAAATTGACATGTGAAAACAGATTATACATTGTTGAATGATTGCAAGCACAAAGTGTAATGACATGTAAGTCATAATTAAAAGCATGAATAATAATTGTGCAACACGTGATCGCAAAATACAAACTACACAATATAAATATATAAAAATATATGCGTGGCGCATGGTTATAGACAGTAGATGCGGGTAAACCAATGTGTTTTACATAGATACAAAGTTATACATAATAAATACAATAGAAATCGGTTTAGATAATTACAAATACAAGGCACCATAACATAAGTGACAAGTACAGCAAATGTGTTTATACAAAATGTAATGCATGTGTTGAACAATTGCAAGTAACATATAAATTCATAGAGTAATAAAATATCACACATATTGACAAAAAATGTGCAAGAAGATGCATACATGGTTTGTATAGCTGCAGACCATGTGAATATTATATAACAAAATTATTACATAAGAACAACACCACCGATGATATGACACATAACCCATTACCAATATCAAATATAAGTATGTAAAGGACATAGTATGTCTCACAAAATTATTAATATATAAATACAAGAATAGTAAAGTATATCACCATAACAATATGATAAGCACACATATAATAACATAGTGCATGGTTGTAAAATTACAAGTCACATGCGAATTTAGTATGTAAAATGCGCAATAATGCAAATTAACATAAAATGTTTGTGATAATACATATCACCAATTGAAGTCGACCAAATTGTCAGACAATAAAGTAATGAAAGCCAATGGCCAGGTGAAATATAGCATTGTGTTAAGTAATTATATTGACCTTGTGTCTAAGCCTCGTCCCGCGCTGGCAACAAACATAACTTGTGAACTGGTCTGCGAAAGGTGCCAGTAGACGTGCGAATGTCAACTACTCTAATTAAGTTGTCTGGGCCGGGAAATGTGGCGGTAATTACCCCAAATTTCCATGCTAATGGAGGCAAGTTATCCTCGATCAGCAAAACCAGGTCACCAATGGAAACGTTTTCCTTTGCGAATTTTCATTTGTGACGTTGTTGTAATTGATGTAAGTAGTCGCGAGACCAAGATTTCCAAATGACTTGAACAAACTTCTGGAGAAGTTGCCAACGTCCAAGACGTGAGATAAGTCAGGATCACGTATCGCCGTTAATGGTGCGCAAATTAAAAAATGGCCAGCGGTAAGTGGCACTGGATCGTTTACATCCGATGAAACGGCAAATAATGGACGTGAGTTTAGACATGCCTCTACCTGAGACAAAACTGTCGTAAATTCCTCGAAAGTGAGTATGGACTTGCCGACCACGCGGCGCAAATGATACTTCAAACTCTTTATGCCGCTCTCTCAAAGACCACCAAAATGAGATGACGAGGGCGAAATAAATGACCATTTAATACCATGAGAGGTTGTAAAGGATTGGATTGATGAGGTGGCATCCTTATTATGCCAAAGATTGTAAAGGTCATGCAAAACGTTGCGGGCCTTCCTAAATTTCGTGCCATTATCAGAATATAACTGGCTGGATATGCCCCTACGGGCCATGAAACGACGTAAGGCAGCTATAAACGCGTTGGCCGTAAGGTCGGAAACCAATTCCAAATGAATGGCCCTGGTGGCTAAGCAAATGAACAAAGACACATAGGATTTTGTCAGAGTCCTAGATCTCTGCCCGCCATGACGACTCATGAAGGGACCACCATAATCAACTGCGCAGAATAGAAACGGCCGCGAAAGAGTGACCCTAGGAGATGGCAAAATACCAAGCCTTTGAACCTGATGTTTGGTGCTAAATCTGAGACACTTGACGCATCTACGAATGATGGAACGAATGACTATCTTAGCGTTAATGATCCACCAACGTTGACAAAGTGAACAAACATGCTGAATCGCCCGTGATGGCCAGAAATTGTGGTAGGAAAAATGATGAAAACCGCTCTGATATAAGTTGAAGGAAAGTAAAATGACGAATCCAGGCACGGAGCGACCAAAAAAATGTAAAATCCGTCCAGTGAGGACCAAAAAAATGTTAGGAAGATTAATTTTTTATAATGTAATTGCCAGGATGCTGAATAATGATGGGCGTGGACTGCATTTAATACATTTATTGATGTTTCATTACAATTTAATCGGCATAGTAAGGTTGGCTACGTCTGAAAGACATTTTGAGTTTTGAAGAAAACCAAGTCGGTTACGAAATGCTACATGGCAAAATTGAGGCGCAAGTGCGCCACACTCCAATCTACATAACAATGTTTAAGGACTAAGGCCTACATAAATTGTCGCGACAACAAGAAAAAATGAAAATGACAGAACAAGGCAGCAAACGCGATTACGTCCGCTGCCCGCCGACGCAAGTTGAACTGTGTTGTGGCCGGAACGCGATAAACGTAATGCAGAGCATACAGATTAGCCAACCTTTAAATATGAAAATTACCACATTACTGTCCAACCTGAAAGCGCAATTTTTTTCAGTCCCTTGAAACAGCAATTTATACATGTGAATAGTGCTAGAAAAGTATAACTATTATTTTCATAAACTTTACATTTAGAGTACCTAAATATCAAAAATGATATCTGAAATGTATAGCCTGAGATAAAAACATCCGAGGGCCTCCAGCTTGGCCAACGAATATGAGGATCGCCGAATTGGCAGTAAAGTTGGATGTTAGCAGATTTATTTTGTGTGCAAATATTCATTAGACGCAACTTTAACACATTTTTGTAGCCACGGCCGCGTGTTGTTGCTATACACAACACATTTTATTCAATAATTATAGAAGATTTTTCTATAAGTTAAATAAGTTTGCTTCGCCATATGTACGATACCAAAAATTCCCCCGCCTGTAACATTTAATTGGGACTGTTTCACCATCTCAGATTTGTTCTACCAACTTTCAAACATCAGTACTTTGTACGTACAATATTGTATTTTGGAAACAATCCGTTTGTGGTTGGGCTTTATAACGTTTATAGATGATGTATCAAACTCGTACAATAAACATCATAAATCCTACATTTTTATAAAGTTGTAATTGCTTCTGCTACATTTCCTTTTTAGATTAAATAATGGCTGGATTAGTATAATCATTTATACAAATACTAATTTTCCATGGATGATAAAATTTAACTATGTCAAACAGAATATTACAGTTAATGTTACCGTATTATAAAAGGCTGAACAGAATCATTTATGTTTGTGGAATACACACAAAATATTATATTATATGCCTCAATGTAATACAAATTTTAAAACTCTTTTAGGTGTCTAACCGACAACTTTATTCAGCAAAATTTCTTTTGGAAAGTTGCTGACTCAAAACATTAAACATTAAGTTTAAACAATTATCAATGAGTTTTCTAATTACATCTGTTTGCAAAGTTTGTAAGGAGTAAGACTATATTCGTAAGTTCATGAATAAATAATAAGACTTTTCTTGTAAACATTGGATTGCAAGTCGAAAAGATGAATAAACAATAAAGCAAAGAATACTACAATGTATAGCAATATTAATCTTAGCAACTCACTGTAAAGCTTTTGTACAGCCGTTTCAAGTTATTTTACTGAACTGAACAGGCATTCAATTTGTAAATTATTTTGCAAATGCCGTAGAAAATGCTTTCAGTTTTAAAACTAAATTATCTCTTACATTTATGTAAGATATAAATATTCTATCGTCATTGTTCTGTCCCAATACAGACGCAGACTCAGATACAAACACAGCCATAGACACACAGACACACATGCGCTCTCTTTCTCTCTCTATCTCTCCGTTCCCTCCTCCTCCTCCTCCTCCTCCTCCTCCTTCTCCTTCTCACTCTCATTCTCCTTATTCTTTTTTATTTTTCTTCTCATTTTTCTGCTCCCTTTCCTTATTAGTGTTGTCGTTCTCGTCCTCGTCCTCGTCCTCGTCCTCGTCCTCGTCCTCGTCCTCGTCCTCGTCCTCGTCTTCGTCGTCGTCGTTCTCGTTCTTCTTCTTGTTATTCTTCTTCTTCTTCTTCTTCTTCTTCTTCTTCTTCTTCTTCTTTTTCTTCTTTTTCTTCTTCATTTCTTTTCTCTTTTTCTCCTCTTCTTCTTTTTTCTTCTCCTTGTTCTTCTTTTCTTCTTCCTACGTTGCCATACTACGTTGGACCTCACCTAATATGGTTCCTTACCCATTTCAAGTGCTCCTTTGTCCGTTGCGTCCCTCTTAATGTCTCTATTGACATCTTTTTTTTCTATGAATTTTGTCTTCTCATTGATAATGTTCGTTAGTCTTATTTTTTACATTTCTGTCTTGTATGAATGCATTCTGACACATGCTGGTTACATGCGAATATCATTCTGTTGCCTATTCTCTAACTTGCAGTCTACTGTTTTCCTATTAAACGTATATAAAAACTTTATTCACTGATTTAAATTTCATTGCCGTTCCAAATTGTATCATTTGTATTAGGGCCTACTAGGATACAAGGAAACCGTGAGTATAACTTTACTTATAGATACTTTGGTATATTTCTGCAATAATACTTTTGAATTCAACACCAAAAGAAAAGTCTAATTTTATCTTTTCTAATTTTTAATATAAAAGTTTCTAAAATCAAAAACATGTATGAGATATATCAGAAAAAAAAACAAGTATGGAATCTCTTAGATGTCATCGCCGTGAACAACGGGGAAAAAGCGAGTTAGATACAAAGATAGGCAGGTAGAGAGAGAGAGAAAGTGAATACAGATCACACAGAGATAACAGAGATAGAGAAGATTTTGTTAGTTATTCAAACATTTTGTTCAAATTTTAATTTAGATTTTGTAGTTGAGAAATGTAAATATAATTTGCAGACCATAACACATATAATATACTTTTATGTAAGAATGTCGTCGTCGTCTTGATTACGCGGTTGTTCTGTTCATTCAAACTACGCGATTCATCAGTACTTTAAACTGTGTTGAACGTGATAAGCGTGCAACTTATGAAGCATTAAGTCTTAGTACATTACATTACGTCCCGCTGGATAGAGCTGCTGTTATCATCTTCTGCCATCAATCTAAAGCCATTCAGACTGAGACGATATTGCTATTACTTAATGAAGTACAGACTATCGTGTTATAAGATATGGCAGGGAAATTAATGAAACCTCCTACTCGTACCGACACTTGTATTTAGTTATATTAAATATTCACACTCATTTTACTTGAACCAATTATTTAATGTAACAATGAACTTTTAGGAGGAATTTACGGTAATTTAAATATTAATATTTTTAAGTATAAAAATATATGGTTATCACGTAAGTAGAATTTATTCGATTATAAATTAATTTCAACTCTTTGAAATAATTCAGTATATTGTAAATGTTAAATAAGGCCACTTTAACGACGCTGTTGAATGCAACCCACAATGATAAGTAGTAGGTGACGACTGTGGATAACATTTAGTAGAACAAACCTTGACGAGATAAAGACGGTGGGAAAATCTTGAAAAGAATTTGAACAAGAGAGTCAGATGAAAAATACTTATTAACCTGACGGTTACAGTAAATATAGCAGCCAATATGGCAGAACCAGTTAGATGAGTGTTGCGAATCGCAGCGGCAAGGCGTACCAGTTTTGTGTTTTGCGTGTCCGTGTGTATTACTTGACAGCGGTATTTAGTGTACAGTTTAATTATTAATAATTCTGGCTAAACTACGTAAATGGCGACTTTCATTACTTTGGTGATAGCACGTGTTAGGCCGTTGTGTGCCGGGGTTTGAATTTCCTGACGCGGTTAAATTTGTTCAGTGCTGTCAACGCAGTACTGCCAATGCCATAGCCTATGTCAAAGGAGCGGCGACGCAATTTTGTGAACCTAGTCAGCCGTGTCAGCTGATTGCTGTGCGTTGTTGGCAATTAGGTTAACCGTAGGCTTATTTTTTGCTAATTGGGACCGGTTGTTTTATGCAGGATGTGGGACCAACTAACTATTGTGTCGTCCTTATTTCTCTGCCAGCCTTCTCTATCTGAACGTTCCACTGGTCTGACGGCCCGGATGTGTGTTGATCTTCTTAATATGCGGCTGTAATCTCGTTAAGATGTTCAGGTTTCTGTGGACTTAATTATATTATTCTATGTTTATTTAATTCTGGATTATGTGTGTTATGATTGTGTAAGCGTGTGTGTGGCCCAGACTTAAGGAAAACGTATTTTATTGTAAAACTTATGCCTTGTAAAATATAATCTACTAGTTAAATCCTGTCTGGAAACAATTGTTGATCGTTAACACTTATTCTGATAAAGCTAATTAAAATTAATTACTATAATTTAATGAAAACAAGCAATATTGAATTAATTAGAGTGAATAAGGAGTTAATAAAAGATTGCGAAATTGATTGCGGTGTTTGTGTTACGAGGCGAGAGAGTGTTATGTGTAGGTGTATTAACTGGTGGCTAATCCCCAAATAAAATGTTATAGGGTGTTTCCACCAGCCAGGAGAAAGGGAAAAGAGCGGTGGTCACACTAACACATGTGGCCACCAGCAGAGCAGTGCCACAGAATGCTCCCCGAAGCCGTCAGACCGAGGAATGCTGAGAGAACCTGATACATCGAAGGACCCAGATATACCCGGAACGAGTTCCAGTAGATAATCACCGTAGTCCAGGGACAATTTGCAACTTTGTTAGTACAGTGTTCATCATGGTACCACTTGAGTTCTTCTCCACAAAATCACAGGTGGGAACGTTTCAATTAACACTCTTCAATCTACATCAACTCCACAGGCTGGCTACCCTTGTGTTCACATTAAATATCTGTATTAAGAACTGAAAATATATCAAAATCACAAGAACTCAAGTTGTTAAAAGATTGTAACTGACTACTCTGTAACTTGTCGGACATACACCATGAGGGAGTAGTTAAATGGTTTTGCTAGAGCATGGTTTCCTCCCTTAAACTATTTCGAGTCTGGTCTGTATTACCCTTATTTATTATAATTAGTGTGAATGGTAATTCGTGTTTTCATTAATGGTGGGATTAACTTAGTTTGGTTTGGTATTCACTGTAAGGTTGTTCGCGTTGTTCTCCCTCATGGGGTATGCTGGTCTGCACATTAATGTATATATAACTTATGTCTATTTTCGTACAACAATATAAATTAATCACTGTATGTAAAACACAACATGATTGGAACATTGTGTTATCAACTAGAACTTAATAAATTTTGTTACTTGTTAAAAGAGTGTTGATTGAAAATCCTGTCACTCTGTTTGGCTCCAGCACACTTTTCGCTTCCTCTAGGTTAATTAACCAAGTCTTAAATTTCACGTAGCTGTCGTTGCACACGACCACTACAGTTGTTAACTTAGAATGTTGTTGTATACGGTTGGCATTGTCTATAGTAGGGATATTGCATTTGTAGTAACGATTTCTCTGGTGTCACTTTATTCCCCTCCATTTACACACCATAACCCGTGCGATCGTTGTACGAATATATATTAACAATCAGCACGGACGACACTATGTTCGTCATATGTTTTGTTACAAATCGAATATAACTAATTAAGTCAATATAATTAATTAGCCACCCTCGGCAGTAGGAAACGTCATGTGGAATTACGTTTGATGAATAATATATACGTCTGATATAATACGTCTCTCATGCAAGAGCTATTAATTACTGTTCACGTTGTTGATTGCGATATTCATGCTGTATTATTAAACAAATTAATCACACACTCACATATGGTTGGCAACAACGAACTTCAGTTAGGCCTACAGAATTAAATTGAAATGCTAGGTTCATCAACTAAGTTTGCACTGACTCAAGGTTTTTCTTTATAGGTTGAATCTTATAACACGTTTATAGTTGATTACAGTAAGGTATCTCTCATCTCGGAATAAGCAGGCTCCTGCATATTGGAATCTGATAATTAGAACGCTTTCTATGGATTTGGTATTACTGTTCGGTTTCACAAGAAGCGCCTTCTGTGTAGTCACAATTTAGGCCCATATTAGAAAACATAGTTACTCAGCTAATATTTTTGTTTAAAATAATTTTTGTTAAAAAATAGTGAATGTTTCGTTACATTATTGTAAAACCTAAAATCTATTTTCTCAATAAACTTGACCGTAGCAGTGTTGAAGTTCAGAGATCTTTCTCGCACTGAAACTTTGCTAATCTGTAAGTAGACATAGCAGTCAGGGCCAAAAAGGCATACTAGAACTATTCGGTATGTAATGCAATATAAATACACACGACAGTAAAGAAATATATATCAACTCTAGTTCACCAGTTCTTGCTGCCAAGCACATAAGAGGGTAGGCTAAATCTTCTCATGTGACCAAAAACATAGCTTCGCCTGTTCTTACCAGTACAGCATTGCTAATAAGTACTGCTCTCTGTTTACCTGCTCTCACGAACACAAATGTACTTGTTCGAAATAAACAAATTCTGGTAATTAACTTATTGAGCCGAAAATAATAATTAAACACAAAAAGTATATAAGATTGGCTAAACAGTGGAATATAATAATGAAATGAATATTAAAACTCCAGATAAGTATATAAACTTTAATTAAAGCTTCAACAAACTGTCCCAATTGGTAACCTATACTTTACATTTTATAAACATTTTACACACATAGGTACAAAGTATTAAAGTCACCAAATCGCACAATTGTACTAGTTTACATTAGTCAACCAGATTCAGGACTGTTTTTGTTTTTGGTAGAGGATACTATAGATACTGTAGTGGTAGTGTCGCGTTTACTCCTTGACTCACCGGCACGTGACAACCTGTAATTACTCATGTCGCTTATCATTCATTGTGTTACCAATAAAACTTCAGCCAAGTTGCTTTTACTTACGTTTGAACACATGAAATTTAGGTGCTTACAGAGAATTTAAGCCGTAATTTTAATTTACCAAATACGGTGCATGTTTTAAATTGACTTAATTAATTAAAATTAAAATTAGCAATATTTTAATACATTTATTTGTATATCATTACCACTAATAATAAAACTTTTTACAAGAAATTTTTTTATATTGTAATTTTGGAAAATTCAGAAATATTAAATATACACAAATAATAAATAAATACCAGAACAAATTCAGATTAATACGGAAAATGATATTATTTTAAAAATTACTAATTTAATAAAATTACGAATATTTGTATATTATATTTTACAGATAATTATATAACATCTTTATATACACATATGCAACATTAAATTTAGTCCTCATGTAAACAGCTGTTTTGAACAATTGATTTATTGTTCAGATAACAATTTAAATTTATTAATTATATGTGCTGATGATTGTTGAATACTATTGAAACACTGTTTTTTAATAAGTAAAATATATATACTTGTCAAAAGTTTATTATTAATAATGATATAACATATATTAAAAAAAACTTTGAGCATTTATGAATATACAGTAATTTATTTTATAATATTTTATTTTATATGTAATTTATGCTTGCAATTCTAATACTATAAAAGAACGATACTAAAAATGTAGTCATGCTTACTGTTTTAAATTGAAAGATATTAATAAAATATAGGAAATGTACTGAATGGTATTAAAACAATGTTTGATTTGATTATGTCATATGATTGATTAAATGTGCGTTGGATTCAAAAATTTAAGAAATGTCTTTAACTAAACTCTGACATTTATGGAATATGTTAGTATGGTTCCGTGTTTGTACTACCTTCATGCACACCTGTTGCCTGTAAAGTAATTACCACAAAGAGTGCTGGAATTTCTGCAGCAAATGCTGTGTTTTATTAAGAGAACGTTTAATAAACTTGACTTGGTTAGCCATATGCTTCCTTTACCTTCAATTCAGAATTATACATTTGCAGGTAAGTGTCACGTACTTCATAATATTCCTAAATTAAGTAATTTATTTTCACAAATTTGTAATATCTGCATGTATGTAAAGGTTTCTAAATATCTGAAACTCTTTCTTTCTATTTCCATAAAATGCGAAGGAAGTTATCTGAAACATATGCTATCTTATTACAACTTTTTAACAACTCGAAATACACATAAACTAATTAACAAAACACAATTTCAAAAGTGAAGCTTACAATCAATCTAAGCAATTAAAAATTAAAAAATAGGAATAATAACGTAGGCAACAGCATTATAGCTTTAGAATCGGCAACACAAAGAAAATTGGCACAATTGTTAGAAACGAAATAATATCAATGACTTAATCATTAAGATAATAACAAAATATTATTTGTACTGTACGCTTTTGTGTAAAATTATTGACCTCATTGAACCTGAATAGTATGCACAATAATAAACACAGTAAGCACGAATCAGAGGCTTAACTGAAAAATGTAAAAAATAAAGGAGCAAAAAATTTAAAAAATGCAAACAGCAACATTATTTACGTTGATATTTAATGCTCCGTTCTCGTGTTACGTACTTGACTAATAGCAAATTTGAAATAAGTACAAGATCAACTTGAAAATATAATTTTAAATAGAACATTGAGTGTAACTTGGGAAACAGTTTGTAACTAGAAATTGAGTTTGCCGCCAACTTATAAAACAAGACAAACAATGATTAACAAGTACAGAAGCTAGCCAATTCATTAGCACTTTAGACAAACGTAACATGGAAATTATAAATAACTATCAGTACCTTAGTATCATCCCAAACAGTACAACAACCTAATGATCTTGACAGCATGCAATAAATAGGACAAAAAAGAATATTTGTAAACTAATACAACGTGATCTAACATATGCTTATAAAATATGTGATATACGGCCTTGTGTGTGTGACTTTGAGACAGCATGTACACATTTCCTTGAGTTTGTCTATTAACTGGAGATACTTTTTAAAAGGCGCAAAGTGAAATATTACGTAAGCGATGGAAGCAGACAAGTAGAAGGAGGTTACAATACAGAATTCTATGTGCCCATGATCTGGTAGTAAACATTTAACTTCAAGTAGACTATGTACAGACGTCGCAGAAGCGTCTCATTCGCACAACGGTAATTAACGCGAAACTGGGTATGATAAACTGTGTAATCTAGGAGGCATTAGCTATTAATTAAATTGGGTTTCGCCAGAAAGCGCTGCTTTATTGATGTCCTGTCATCACTCTCAGCACAATTCGCATTGAGACGCTGTCGTAATAACAGGTAGGTAATGAGATATGAACTAGCGCTATATAAATCATAAGCAAGCGACAACGAGATTTACTGTTGCTATTTCGAAGCTTAAACGAGTCACGGTGTTCAGTCAAATAACATAAAGATGATCGTACTACTTACAGAAGGTTTAATTTTATTGAAAATAACTGTAGTGAGAACAACTAGGTAAATATAATATAGACAATTTGTTGTCGGTATATATTAAAAATAAATACACAACAATTTTAATTATACATACTACCCGTTTAGTACGTTTATTTGTATAATAAAATTTTATTATCACTCTAGGCCTACGTAATTCACGTCTATTAAGTTTTTACATTATGACGTAGTATTAGGCGAGATTTTGCATACCATCGAAGACAACGAATGAAGTTTATACAGTAATATAAGAAGACGTTTAATGTAATTAGTTGTTTTATGTTTTTCATTTACTAACAGCTGTAGTTTTACACTAGTTATGATAGAATATAATAACGCTTCATATTACATTACTTGTCATTTATATACATATTTACATCATTCATATGCATCATTTCATTATATACTGCAAAAACGTCTGGCAATAAAAGGTTTCATAAGGTTTCATTAGGTAAATTGTAATATTGTATTAAATGATTTCAGACCATATAAGCGCACTTATAGCCATTATTTTTTATTGCAGTCTAAAAAAAGAAAAGATAAATTATTGGCGCCTTTTCTTTGCTATGTTGGAACATTTGAGTTCCGCAAAATACAATTGACATTTACCACTAAGTTTATGTTACTATTTGAAGTTGATATCTTGTAAACTAAGTACATTATTAATCTACACTCTTTACTCTTTAATGTTATACAGTAAAGCTTATATATTGCTGACCACCTAAAAATTTTAAATTCAACAAAAACGCTTGGTGATAATGACACATGATTTCTTGCGCGTTAATACTTTAAAACCATAAATTTTCACTTTGATCCACAATTAAGCTGAAAAAAATTTTTGTATTTTGTTTATTACTCTATTTAATTTAGGTAAGTGTAAACCTATCAGATCTAAAAAGAAGAACGAATTATTACTAAGTGCACACAAACACCCTGTCCTACGCTGAAATATTTCCTATTCCAAGATTTATTGCTAAAGTTATATTGTCTTTAGCTATACTGTCGACTCTTCAAATTTTTTTTAATATTCTGACTTTGTTACAAGATATTAATTCCAAAGTCACATACAGAGACACACATAATGCTTAGTAATAAATTTGGTGTCGTGTATTCTTACTACACATTTTAAACTGTATCTTATTAATAGATTATAATAAGTATATGAGTACAATAGTGCAATTCAACCTTGATGTTGATATTGATAAGTACAATAGTGAAATTCAACCTTGATATTGATATTGATATTGACAACAACTTATATAAGCTACTGATATTTGTTAATAACAAAATATGCAATTTCAACTTCCTATGACAATAACAATCTGCGACAACGTTAAATTAAACAATACATTTTAATAGAGACAACCCAATAATCACAATTATAGAGAGAGTCGAGAACAGAGCGAGTAAGACATACAGAGCAATATCAGTAGTAGGCCTACCAAAATATATTACACGACATTTAAAGAAATCGTCCTATTGTTCTCTACTAGCTCGTGTTACATTCTGTTTCCGTCATTCACGTTAAATTAAGAAACTACATTCAGAATTGTGTGTAAATGATTGTGTTTGTGACACACACCCTCGTCTCACACGCATAGAAATATCCGTTTCCGTACTTAGATAGTGAGAGCACAATAAGTTTTCGTAATGTTGTAAATCATTAAATAAAATTGCAACTGAATTTTTTTTAATGAAACAGGATTTTGCGGGAAGAGAAGGAATATTTTAATATTTCGTTATCTCCAAAACAGTAAGCATAATATAGACATTGCATAACATAAAATCTAGGTTGAACTCAGATGCTGCTAGCTGCAACATACAAAAATATAATAAGCAACCAAAATTAGACATAAATAACCATTGCATCGTTTCGTTATATCTGATTTCAATTGTAACTTGTTCAAAACTAGTTTTACAATGACAGTGAATATAATGTCATTACTTTGACGTTGAGAAAATTATTCCTATTTGCTAAGAGCCTTGGTTAATATCACTTTTGTTTAACAATCTGATGCTTTCTACGTAAGCTAAGAAAATAAATTCTGTAAATTAAAATTGTATTTTCTTGAAAGATAACATAAGTGCATTTGCTTAATGCTGACAGAAAGTTAGCATTGCTTCTGAGTTAAATACTTTGATACACTTTAAATTCACTTGATTTACTTGAATTCAGTTTCTGTGAAAGGGTCACGATATTAAAAATTATAAATACTTTAGCATGTACATTAATGTCACAAAGTTGTATTTTAATACTCAATTATAATAGTCGAGATTCATAATCATTTATATTACTATGCTATCTAACATTTCTTCTATTTACCAAGTATTTAACTAGCAATATCTGTAAAGTGCTAGTTATTTACAAGCAAGCGTCCACATGTTAGTTACAATAATAGTGGAAGGCAACCCTATATCATACTCGCATTCAAGTTTACTTAAGATAAAATTAAGTTCTATTGTTTCTATTTTCTTAATCGATATTACCGTTTTACATACAAATACCGCAATATCAAATATTAAGAATAAACAAGAGAAAAATGATGTGATACCACCTAATATATGTGATAATGTCTTTCTATTAAATAGTAATTTGTTCATTGCAATAACTTGTTTTTACTCAGCTGAATTTCCAACTGTTATTGGGTAATGAAATGATGAGTAGAACTGATGAAAATAAAGTGATAGAATTTAACTGAACATATGAGTTTACTCCTCAACAGTTATTTTCACATACTGACTTCGATCAGAGCTGACACATTTTTAATAAGAAAATAAAAACAAATAAGAACGTGTTACGTGCTGTTACGTGCAAATAAGAAACAAATAAGAACTGTGCTGTTGTGTACATAGAAAAGGTGAAAATATTAAGTACAAACTTTTTAACTATTGTAACAAGTAGAGAAGCTTTTATAATATTCTATTCGATATTCGCAGAGCAATTTGCAAATTGAAAAGCTCTTCAAGGACGTCAGTGAGGCAATGCAAAGCGGCACTGCGAGAGCTCTAAAGTAAAATTTGCTTCCATTCACACTGTTGTGTCTTTTAGTATTCTTTGTTTATATTATTCATCATTCATTTCTGCTTTAATTAAATTTGTTTAAATCGTGTTTCTGCCTTTGAAGGTGAAGGTGACTTTACGGGGCACGTAGATTGTAAGCGTCTTTGTCTATTGTGAGCTTTTTTTGAGTAAATTATGTAGTTTGCCTGACTATGCAATTTCACCAAAATTCTTTTGAAAACATTTTGCAATAGTAGTAGTAGTAGTAGTAGTGGTGGTGGTGGTGGTAGTAGTATCCAATTTTGTTTATGGAAGGCAGGGTAATGCGCTAATCAACTCCTTAAATCCCGAAGTCTGTCTAGACAGATCAAGACAGTAAGTCTGTTTAGATCCGGCTATGCAAGACAGTAAGACAGTACCGGTGTTGAATGTTAGGATACAGAATTCAACAAACTTGTTATTTTTATCTCTAAATCATGTGGAAGATCTTTAGCGCAATGCAATAGGCAATAAAGAGTGAACGACGAATTCAACACAAATGAGAGATGGAGTAACTTTACAAAAACACTAACATTATCTAAATTGCGCATAGCAGAAGATACCAACGTGAGACCAGAATGCACTCCCACCGATGGCCTGTGGGGATGGTGGATTTCGTTTCGTTACCGGTAGGAGACTACTCGGTAGACCGAGGAAGAAGTTAACCGGTGGACCCCGCGAGGGTCTGGGCAAAATTGGTATTCAGATGCAGATGGCGGGGGAAACGTTACGATGGAGGTGTGTCCTTGTACAGGTGCACAATCTTCTGGACCTGATCCGTAAACTGAGGTAAAAGGTAAGCTGCTAACGTAAACCGTACAGGAAACAGGAAATCATTTTTTCCAATATTACCGAATATTCCCTTTACTGACAACATTATCCAAGTGTTCACTTCCTTGTATTGAGCCAAACTACACGTTGACTAACGCATTTTGAATTTGTTACAAATAGAAAGTTTCGTTTATTTTCAGAAGGGAATACTAGTTTATTGTCCACAAAGGCAGATAGGACTCTCAATAAATTTTATATTCTTATTTCATATTAACATTAGTTTGACGTTTCCCGATAAGTAAACTCGATGAGTAATTTTTGTATAGTGGCATAGTAAATACTTTATGCTCAGTTACATTGAGATTCGTCTCAATTCTATATGAAATGAAAACAATTTTCTTCAATGAGTTACTATATATACATTCTGTCCAATTAAATAGTTATATTGTACAAAAAATGTATTGTTGTGTGCATGTACGTGAGTGTGTGTGTGTGTGTGTGTGTCGTTTACTGAATGATGATGATAATGATGCTGATATGGATGATGATTCGACGTCGATAATCAGTGCATCATAGAAAGATCGTAATTATTAATAAAGCCTGTCTTTTTTGCTACAAATTGTCCGCGGTATTTAGTGTGTGGTGTAATTCGACACGTCTGATTTGCTACATTGCCTTCTAAACTTGTCAGAGTTACATACTGTACAAGCCTATTTTTAAACAAATCAATTTTTGTAATGTGCAAACCAGTAGTCGCATGTCATGACTCATCCTGATAGATTCACCAGTAGATTCACCGTAATTTGTACTCGTTCATTAATGGTTTATAATATACTAATTATTGGAGTAATTAATTTTCTTTTAAACAGTTTAGCTACGCATGCATAATTTGCATTTATTTTGTGTCTACATACGCATTTTTTTGCTTGGCCACTAATAGCAGTGCTCAGTTCGCAAAATGTATTTTAAAAGTACGAATTTTATTTTAAAAACATAACTAGTTATTCGTATTTATTCACCTGAGTCAGACATACAAAGAAAAAACATCGTAATACAAGACAGGACTTTCTGTTTTGCGTTTATCATGTCTCCGATGGGTAAACTCATACAACCAAAATATATCTGTAGACTAACACACCTCAATACCCCTCGGTTGCATGTCGAATATTAGTCCACTCATCTGTGCGTTCCTGTTTTCCACTATATTTAAAACTACTTACCAAAGTTTATATCTCTGCATTACTTTTATGTACCAAAGTTTTTATTACAGGCGTATATGAAAATATGCATCTCGCGTTCGCGCGCGGGGGTGTCTACGTGGGTACAAAAAAAGAACCAATGAACGTTAAATATGAATAATTATTGGGTGTGTTTTGTACGTCAAGTCTTTCCCTCGTTGCCTCACGTTGGATTCGTCAATTTATAAATGAAAGATAGTGTGTCGTGTACGTGTTATGTCGGGCGTTACACTCCGCGCACTTTCGATACTTACTGATGACTGGTTCTTCTGCGACGATGTTGTCCTGTAAAATAACTTAAGCTACTATGTGTATGTGGGCGCCACTTGGATTTTTTATTCCAAGAAATTATTATTATTAAAAAATTGAATTTTGATTTCTTAGTTGTTAAACTACTTCTATGAAAAAATGTGAACGAGACAGTTTGAAATTGAAAATAACGTATGTTTAATGAATTTTAAAATCATCTGAAGGACTAACACTCGTATTAAATAAAATTGCAGAGTTACAAAAATTATTATTACTGACAAATTTTTCAATCAAGTATCGGCTAATAAATATTTTATTCACTCAGTTGAAAAGCGTGAGTTTAGTGTATAAAAAATCTTTATACTCAGGACGTGACTCCTTTGAACTATCAAAACAAATCAATAGGATGCTTTACAAAAATTGTGCGATTTGAAGGTGTGTGACATGTGTAGTACAACTGTGTGACAAATGATACCAGGTAAAAATGTCTTTAACTTTTGAACAACTCACGTTCCGGTCGGTAATTATCTCCTGCACTTGACACTTCTCTTGGGTACGTTTTCAATCTTGCCTCTTCGTGTATACGTTCCTCGTGCACTGGTAATTATTTGTAAGTCAAATTACGGTTGTTAAAACTCCGCACGATTGAAATAAGTTTCGCACTGTATCTATGCTTTGAATTCTGCCGGCGGCGATCAGCTGTCTGCGTGGTTTCTCGATTCGGCCGTCGCAGCGCTAGTTCCAGATTCAACGTTGAAAGGCTTGTCAGTAAATCGTTTTGGGAAATTTGTCAAAGTCAGTTTGTCTTAGCGAATACCAGCAGAATTGATTCTCTATTAAAATTTGGTTATTTTCAGGGCCGCTGATATTCTGGCTGTGTGCGTTCTATTAATTATGGCGTGTTGCTGCTCTATTCAACAACACGTTTAGCGTATACTCCTTGTAGAGGTTAGTTCAGTCTTTTGTCATGTACGGGAAAAGCCTTTCTATGTTCTCGTGTCGAATTCTCGTTCTTCAATTTCGCCTCGGACGTGATGATCAGTTTCGTGGGTGATGTGTCTCTTCTGGATTCAAAGCATAAAGTGTTTTTTGTGTCAAATTTCGTCTTCCTTTTATACTCTGTAAGGGGCATTGTTTTAATTTTTTGACAGGAACGTCCGGTATTTTTGAGTAGAATTTTCTTCTAGAACGTTCGAGAATAATCAAATGGAACATCATGGAACAATTTTGACTTCCGTAGAAGCTTTATAACAAAAACTTCTTATTCTTCACACTAAAGGATATTACTGAAATTATTCTGGTATTTGTCAAACAATTTTACATAACTACTTACAATCTGCATGCCATTACTATTTTTGGATTCTCTGCTTTCAACTGATTATAATGATACTAATTACGATTGGTTTTGAACAAATTACCTCTAATAAAATAACATAAAATACAACTCTTACCTTGGAATGTTTCCACAAATTCCAATTTTCTACGTATTAAAAAGCTATGAAGTTGCTTGTTTCTTGCTACAACATTAATACAGAACATTATTATCTTTTCATAACAAAATAAACAAATATTAACACAAATATCATATAAATAAGTTCAGTTTTGTGTAGGCATTACATATGGCCTAGATTTTTTGTCACTGGTTCTTACAATAATTTGTCTTTTTCGGTATCATATTTGGGATTTTTCGGGCATTCACTGAGAGTTTATTATATTGTCTATCTTTGGTGATACCTGGTTTATCCTGATACATTTTATTTTTACTGTAACATTACTTAGCATCATACTGCTTTGCACAGATTAGTCATTTTCTTGGAGTGACAATTTTCATATTTATATTCAAAATTCTCTAATAATTAAGCTTATTTTCAACTGAGCAAGTATGTTTCCATTGTATATTAGAGGATTGTACATTTTTCCTTTATTTCTGCTAATATTCTACAATTATTCTGTCAAATATGACTATTTTTGTGATTGATATTTGACCTCAGCCTGGTATGGTATAGGTAAATAGTTTCCTAACTTGACTGTTAAAGTGTTTTAGGTGGTCATATATATAAGTATAGTTACACTATATTGTATTACAACTTTAGAATATAATTCTGTTGCATTTTAACAACATAAAATTTATAAATATTACCATTTTATATGTTCATCACATGTTTTCAGTGAACACTGATTTTCACCATTTTAATTATTTTCTAATCAATTTACAGCTTTCTCTATTTAAGGTAATTTGTTCGTCTTTGTCTAATTGACATTTACATATAGTTTTTATATTAATTCTATAATAATTAATTTTTACATAAAATCTGAGTGATTGAACTCAGCTCCTAAACATACATCTTTTGTCATAACATTTATATATTTTTTATTTTAACTTACATCCTTTTTAATAATGTATTCAAATCATTTAATACATTTATTTTATTTATATTACAAAGTATAATAATAGATCTTGACCATTAATTCACAATAAATAATTTTTTATACCCTATTCAGAGTTACATTTCTTAATATGTAATGATCTCATTTTGGTTATTTCTGAGATTATCTGTCTCTCTTATAGTATATTATTAGTTTTTTACTGTTCTTCACTTAAACAATATATATGGGGTTTGAGTCTTAGTCATAGTCTTGTCGTTTTTTGATGTTAATGATATTAATTATCAGACAATATTACAACATTTTTTGGATTACTTGGGTTCGATACTGTTCACCTCACCTTCCTCTTATGATAATTTACTTTGCAATTAAATTCCTTTATGGAACGTTCTGTGACGTTACAAAGTCTAGAAGGAAGAACCGACAAAATAAATTCAATATGCAATGGTAAGCATTGATAAGACCATCAATGTCATAAATAAACAATCTCAAGAATTAAGAAATATAAGTGAATAAAGATATCAGTGAACAGGTTGAAACGTTAATAAAGAAGAAGTAGGCTATAAATTTTTCGAAAATTTTAATTTTTTTAATTATACGTTGTTGAATGTACATTTACTCAAATACTGACTACCAATTACAATTATGACTAATGTCAGTATCATATGTTTCTACGTGGGCTTATACAATTTACCAGAGGCTAAACAAATAGGTCATAAGGCTGTGAAAAGTGTGAAATGAGTGATTTTGTTATATTCAGTATGTATTAAGAAGCAAGATAAACTGCTGACGTTTAATGACGTTGTAGATATTACTGAGAGTTTATGAACACCGTTAGTATTGGCAACTTTGGGTACGTGTAGGAGACAGATACAAACAGTGGGCTCCTATTTCACTGTGACATCAACTGAATCGGTGAGAAGAAGGAAAAGATTATATACCAGATTAACATAAAGAATTTTATAGAAATATTATGTCGTAGCCTACATCAAATACACAAGAAGATAATGGTGAACTACTAAGTGATTAAGGTGCTATAACTATTGGAAAAGAAAAACATTGGTTACTTTTACTCTTTATATTTTTGTTTCTTTTTATAATAATATTCAAAGTGATTAAAAGTGCTACAAACTGAGAAGAGAAAGTCACTGGTTATTTTTAGCTGTTGTATATATTTTTGGTTGTTTTATAATAAATAAAACATAAAAAGATGATTGTGAATCTAAAAAATTGTATGAATAACAGTAAAATGTAAATAAAATACGCAATTAAGATTTTTTTAAATGTTAGCTGATATCGGTTGGAACTGAGATCAAAAATTAAAAAGTTCCACAAATTTTACTATCATATAACTGTATACGTGTTCAAATTATGCTAATATTGTAACTTGGAACATTTAATTATAGTTTTATTGAGTAACTTTATAACTGCAATTTTTTTTCATACAGTCACTCATTTAGCCACAAATTAGTTTTTTATCGTTTTCTAAAAATGATAATCTGTGGAATGTTTTCCTTTTTCTTCTCACCTATTCAACTAATGTCGAACTTAAAGGATAAGTGACCAGGAAAACATTCGTGATTATGATCTCACTTTTCTCATAGCTTTTTATTGCCACCATCCTATATACAAAGCTGATGACAACGTAAAACTTTACTGTGTAATTAAAACCATTCTGAGTAGACTCGGGGTGGGAAAAGTGGCTCTGGACATACTGAATATAATGTTCTTTGAATGATGGCAAAATAGAAAATGCCCAATCACTCGACACATCCAAAACAAAAGTAAACAATTTAACAAGATTTTTAGGTGACAGTGATATTATTGAAACAAAAATAACAAGAACGATGAAAAAAGTAATGAATTTGTGAATTGATCGACACATAATTACTTTTAATAATACCCAGTCAGATACAGAGCTAGATGAAGATACAAATTATGAAGAGGAGGACATTCAACTGGTCACCCCAAAAGAGGTAGCTAAGGAGATCAAGATAAACTTGAACCCCCGAAAATCACCTGGCTTTGACCTCATTACAGGTGAGATCTTAAAGCAGTTACCTAAGAAAGGGATTGTTATGCTTACATATTTATTCAATGCGGCACTTAGGCTAAAGCATGTTCCTAGTGTCTGGAAGGTGGCAGAAGTTATTATGCTACGTAAACCAGGCAAACCGCCAAATGAGGCCAAATCATATCGGCCCATATCACTGTTGCCAACTATATCAAAACTTTTTGAAAAACGTCTGTTGCAAAGGCTAAATCGAGTAATAGAGAGAAAAAAGCTGATACCAAATCATCAATTCGGGTTCAGACAAAAACATTCCACAATAGACCAAGTACATAGAATAACAGACACAATAGAGAAAGCACTAGAAAAAAAGCTAATCTGCTCGACAATCTTCCTCGATGTGGCTCAGGCCTTTGATAAAGTTTGGCATAAAGGTTTAATACATAAACTTAATAAAATGCTACCAAAACAATATGTTGACGTGTTAAAATCATATATATCGGAAAGATTATTTAGAGTCAAACAGGAAGATGACTATTCTGAGCTAAGAGAAGTGAGGGCAGGTGTGCCCCAAGGGAGTGTTTTGGGACCCATCCTCTACTTGTTGTTTACATGTGATCTGCCGCAGCCAGAGAATGTGTCTGTTGCTACTTTCGCTGATGACACAGCTATAATGGCGACTGGTTCGACCTTAGGTGAAGCTACCAACATGCTTCAAGATGCTAGTGATCAGGTACAGCAGTGGACTAGGAGATGGAAAATTAAGCTTAATGAACTGAAATCTGTCCATATCAATTTTACAAACAAAAGAATAGAAAACAGTCTTCCAGTTACCTTAAATGGTGTTGTAGTACCATATGCAAACACTGCCAAATATTTGGGGATGACCCTGGATGCAAAGCTACGATGGAAGGAGCACATCAGAAAAAAAAGGACAGAGCTTGGTCTCAAATATAGACAACTGTATTGGCTCTTGGGACGAAATTCTCAGTTGTCAATACACAACAAAATTATGATATATAACCAAATTCTGAAACCAATTTGGCTTTATGGAATTCAACTGTGGGGTTGTGCGAAAGAAACGAACATTAGATGTATTCAAACCTTCCAGAATAGAGTGCTACGGAACATGGTAAATGCTCCATGGTACATCAGAAATAGTGATCTACATCGAGACCTTAGGATCCCTGATGTCGCCAGTGAAATTAAAAGTTTTGCTGCTAAGCACGAATCTAGACTACACCAGCATATCAATGTAGAAGCTATTCAACTGCTTGACAACGCCAATGCAGTGAGAAGGCTGAAGAGAACTAAAACTTTTGAATTAGTGTAGTGCAGTTTGTGCAGAAATCTAGAAAGTAATATATAGTACACCAGTGGGCGACTGTATAAGTAACTTAAAATTATAAGAAACATTATATGTAAATTGATGGTTGGTCTTTTAGACCAGTTTCAATAAAAAAAAAGAAAGAAAGTTAAAGAGATAATTACTTTTCTTTTCGCCAGACAGAGAAGCGAACGTAAATTGAAATTCTTCTTAACACACCGCATTACTAACAAATTAAAACAAGCTAATAAAGGCCAAAAGAGGGTTAATTTTTTATACTTACAGTACCGTTTTTGCTAATTACTTTGAGAAACAAAAATAAAAATAAAGTTTACCGCACTAAATAAATAGAATACGTTATCTTCGATTCACCATAATGCTAAAACATTTAAATACTTTTATGTAAAAAGGTAGAAATACGCTTAACGTTTTATTAAACGTTTAAAATTGGGTATTTTATACCGTATTGCTAAATATCTGAATAGTAAGAAGGAACAGAAAGCTGAAATTAGTATAAGTAATTTGAAAGAAAACAGAAAAAATAAAGTAAGGTGACATAATGAAAGAAAAACTGATTGCATTGATACGAGCTAAATTGCGAAAAGCGGTAAGTCTAGAAGAAACCAAGAAATAACCTGACGATTGTAAAACTCACCACTGTAAATTATATGAAATACGGTGTCCCGTTTGTAGCTAGCTGCTATGTTCCAAACACACCTGCTACATATGAACTAATTTCCGCAATATGCGGTGTATTTGCTAGCACTAGTGTGCCGTGCTTTGTTGTTTATCACTTTTACGAATTTTAAACAAAATGACTTCAAATGTTCCCAACGAATACGACATTTTACATTTTGTCCAGTTTAGAATTGCAAAGATAAGCTGTGTAGATTATTGTAGTCGTATGAATAGATTTGCATAAATTTCTGAACGTCTGACACACTCGAAACATAGGTTTATTTCATTTATTTATCATTAAGTACGAACATGCTTTATGTATTTTAGGTCTGACAAAAGAACTAGTAAACTAGTACAACGGGTCGGCGATCGCGTTAAACATATATGCTGGTCTTACATATCTCGCTAGTTTAGACTTAATAAAGCGCTATGAACTTTCTTTCGGCCGTAAAGCGTTTATAATGACCAATGGGATGCAGTCGCTTTTACATAAAATACAGTCGACCAGTACTGTCATTTTTACGTGTAAGTATTGACTAAAAATTTTGAACTCAGACTTTTAATCAGACATAAGGGAAGTAGCTTACGGTGTTTTAAATAGCCAATCAAATTTGTAGTTAGCTCAATTAGAAGTAAGTACTAACACACTTCAATAACTAAAAAAGACATTTTATTTCAGCGTATTATCATGACAATAATACTTATAAGTAATAGAATAATAATTGGTAAAACGTAGTATACCCTAATTCTGTCCAAAACATAAACTAATTCAGAATCTTATGTTACTCCTATTAAATAAAATATTAACAGACAAGGGATTACTACATCAGTGATTCGTAGAATAGAGAATACCTATCATTAAAAATGTTTTCGGACTTGTTTCACAGTATGTTGAAACAATGGAAGAGCAGTTAATTTAGGGAAAATAAGTTCTACATGTAAAATGTGAAAAATATTAGAAAATGATTTTGAAAATAATGTTGGGGTAAAATAGAGATTCTGTGAGGGACAGTAATTACGATAGAAAGGTAAATGTGAAAGTGATACTGGAATAAAAACAAAAACACTATGAAGTCTTAATAAGCACAAGTTATCAGAAGAGATAGAGTAAGTAGAAATTATTTCCAAAATATTAGAAGAAAGAGTTAAAACACAATGCGTTTCAATCGAATGCTTTTAAAAAATAATAAACTTTATACACAATATCATATTTACCTTTTTTTAAAGGAAGTTATAGAACTAAATATGTACACTAAAAACTTTGGTAAACCCAAGAGTTACAAAAACCTTGTATTTTACAGAGAAATCTGGGAAGAAGTGTGTCGTGATTAACACAAAATAGGAAAATTGATATTATAAACATTTGTTAACTTAATTGTAATAGTGTGATGATTATAATTGTAATGTTTGTTACCGAATCTTAAACCAATACTTATACGAAAAAGAAACATAAATTATCACGGGATAAGTAAAAGAAATTTACTCTTTTCATAGTACTTATAAATCAAAAATTAAAACCTCGTTGAAATGAATATCGTAGTAACCGTGGCAACGACAAATACCAAAGAAAACGGTGAATCAGAGCTTTCAATATTTTCTCAAATTGAATGGCGCTTTCATTGCTTACAATGGAGAGTATGACTGAAATCTGCTGTATAGAATAAATGCATCTTTGCAGTTAAGGAAAAAAAGGGGTTTTTTAGAGTGATTTAAATGATATCTATTCAGTATGTATGCAATTTTTATATTTAAGAAAACGTTTGTTTTTAGTTAAGAACGTTTACAAAGCTAAATTTCTTAAATTATAAACACAGGTATTCTTTACGCGTTTCTCACAACACAGTGAACATCAATTAAAAGTTTATAGTATATTTTAAGTACAGAGAATATTGTAGTAGCACACTTTCTGTTTAAAAAACGTATTCGTTTTTTTCCTGGAAGTTAATCACTGGGACTTAGTAGTGTTGCACCTAAATTGTAGCTGCTTCGTAAAGTTTTGGTGGTAATTGTCGGCTCTGCAGACATGGCTAATGGACTTCGCACTTTTATACAAAGTAAATATGGAAACAGCAACATTATCTTCCTTAGAGTTATTCTGCTGTCTTGCATGCAGGAGCAAACCGCGTCATTGTGACCTGGTCTCATAAGTTCCAGCGGCGTAGCAGATGATTCATGCAGTAGGTTGTGAAATATATTCAAGAAAACTGCGTGGAGATGCTACGTACATAGCAGAGTTTATCTGCGATGTGGTTTAATTTTGTTTACAATATCAGGTTTGATAAGTGGGTTATTGGTTATTATTGAAATTCGGTGTATGAATGGCTATCTTGAAGTGTTCGCGCATTCATATAGTTGTACTCCGGTTTGGAACAACTGCCCTACGCGGAAAATCTTGACTCACGCGAGTTAGCACTAATAGATTTCAAATTCTTTGCTCTACGCTCTAATAATCCTTGTTTTAGCTTACGGGTAACTTTTAGCTAAAATCTAGGACGGTCGTCACATATATAGCAAACGTGTATTGTCGCGAAGAACTCGCACAGAGAGCACGTCTAAATAGGACGAGTTGTAGACAAGAACTGTTCGTCAGTTCATCAGCGCAAATCGCAAATGAAATTGAAGCTCCTGATTGGTTAAAATTTAAAACACGTCATACATTGTAACGTAACAGAGTTGAGGTCCCCGACGTTACATAAAAAACTATGTAAATATGATTTAAAACAATGCCCAAAGCCTGTTATAATTAAATACAAGAGGGCCCATCTCACCTGAAGAATGCATTAGAGGTACCTAGTAAGGTTACTAAGTAATAAAACATAAAAAGTGTACCTAAATCTAAAATATGTAATGAGTAGTATGAGATGTAAAACATAAACATTGTGTCTAATGGGAGGAGTTTAATGTGTAGGAGTTGAGTATAATATACTGTTCAATTAATATTTAATGTGTTATAAAATGTACTTGGTGTGGTACTGTAGCATGATATGGTGTTTACAGGATATTTATTTTATGTTTGTGGATAGTAAGTGTGGAGCTGTTGCTTTAAGGAAGTACTAAGTTCTAGGTACTCAATTTATTTATGTTAAAATTGTATTTAAGTAATTAAGTATAAGTACATTTATTAGTTATGATATTATGTTAAATGTATTTTCTTTAATTGATTAATGAAGGTGTTTAAAATAATGTTTGTAAACTTGGCCAGGAAGGCAATAAGTGTTAATAAGTTTTCAAGTAGTTCTTATAGTTATGTTAAAAAACAATGAAGGGTTCAATGATGAACTAAATAATATAATGAATTGAAACCAGGAAATTAAAATTGATGTAAGTGGCCATAAGCCAGTGACTATTTGTACAGTAGGTCAGGTAAAGAAAAATTAAGTTAAAAACAAAACTAAATTATAACAGGTGTAAGAAAACCAATAGGCCTAAATTTAATATTTGCAAAAGGAAATTAATACCTTTTTAATAAATCCAGTTAGATGAAATTATAGTAAAATATATACGGTTTAATAAGGCAGGTTAAGTGAGAGTTTTATGTGAATTGGTGTAATTCCAAACATGGAGTATTTTATTAAAAAAGAGTAGTAATATTTTCTAATTCTGGCTCTAGGATATCAAATATTATCCAATGACAGAAAGTAATGGTTGTTAGGGTAACAAAAATGCAAGAAAATTTGTTGATTTCAACATTCGATTGTTATATGCTATTGGGAACAGTTCAGTAGACGAATTTAAACATAAAATAAATAAAAAGGAATAAAACTTAATAAATCTAATATCTTAAAGCCAGTCCATTCAAACAAAACTGATGAAGAATTACCGAACTAGCTTTCGGGAAATCTAATTATACACCTCCCAAAGGTAGCGGAATTACTAATTTCTTCTTCACACTAATTCCATTAGAAATGATGATGAACCCGATTTACAATTAAACCAAAATACTTATTGAATGAATAAGAAGTCAAAATTAATGAAAATATAAACCAAATATACATAAGAACCTTTGGTACTGGAGACATAAACCTCACTTCCAAGAGATTGAAGAAATTATAATACTACACCAATTCCACTGGGACCGACAACCACGAGGATCGCGAAGAAGAACGAAGAACAGAAGAATTCCTGTTACACTCCGGGACATCACCTTTTCACCTTTATTGATAATCTGGACACATTTTCTGATCAAAAGTAATCTCATCAGTACGTCTTCATGCGGTTGTAAACAGACACGGCTATCTTGAGAATCGCATTGTACGGTAACACCAGCTTATATTTAATTTTATACATTAAGAATTAATAACAATTTGTAATACTTAGTAACCTTAATTTTGCATTACCTGGCCTTACTAATCGTTAAAAGAATCACACGTACCCTGGGATAAGAGATAAACAAAAATTATATTTAAATTGTATTATATGCTAGTCCATTAACCAATCGATTCAGCATTGTACGATCTATATTACGATCAAATAAACTGTGAAGAATACTGTTGGAAATTAAAAAGTAAGATAAATAAAGAATCCTTCTTGTATGTAATGATGTTCTGTGTTTTGTAGAATAGGTATTGTATTTTGATGGGGGAGTAATTTACAGATAAAGAAGGTGATTAAACTATCAAGTGAAACTAACTAACCTATAAAAATAAGTCAATTACGAATAGCAGCGCTTGCTGCAGACAGCTGGTGGAAACGAGAAATTGCCGAACTAACGTATTCTCTTCGCCACATCTGAATTAATTTAAATAATACGGACCGAATAGGGTTGGAGAGAATTACCGAATTATTAACTAAGATACCTGTAATATAGAGTTATTATCTGGTAAAACACTTAGTAATTGATCAACACAGGGCCTATGTTCAACATAAGAGTTGCAGCAATGATATAATAAATAATTTTTTTATTAATATTGAGTTGCAGGAGGTCGCATTTACAATAACATAATAAACATTGTCCTTTTAAACAGCTCGAATTAGTTAATTTAAATTTTTTTAAATTAACTACAAACTGTAATTAAATAAGAAATACAACCAAATAGAGAGAATACATTTATTACAAATTGACAAACCCAACAGTGGGGCTTTTAAACATCCTCAAATATCATTAATAACAACAAATCGATCATACATAAGTAACAACAAGACATTAACGGATATTTGTTACAACATTTATACCTCGATAGCAAGAAATCATCTATGACAATGCCACAGTCTACAAAATCTTGTATAGATTTTGTTTAAAAGTTTTATGACTTTTCTCCAGATAAGGCTTCTATAGAAAAATGACTTCAGTTAAAAAATACATATTAGAATTACACGTTTTGAGTTTATGACATATGAAAAATGTAGCGCTATTTACGATGCATACGCTGTCCGAGTTTCATTTCGATACGTTAATTATGATTGGAGTTATTTAGTAAATAATAACGCTCGAATAACGCACGAATAACGCACGCACACGCGCACTCGCGCACAAAACTTGCACTTGACATAATGGAGGATACTTTTATGGGCATTTTGACTTATAACACATAATTACCCATTTCTTATTACAAAACTTACAGCAACCTTACAGAATTTGAACAAAATAAATTTTAAATATGTCTATAACGTCATAAAGTGTATAAAAGCGTCTAGTCATTTCTAAAATGACTCTTACTGCAATACTGTTATATTGCCATGTATATAGGAATTCTGTTACTACATTATTTAAAATCCGTTACGTATTAAACCTTTTTTCAAAATTCAGAATATTTATGATCGCTCTTTTGAAGGATAGACTTTAATACGTTGTACTTCATGTTATACATGTAATAGAAAATATATGTACCTACTTAATTCTGCATAAGTTTCATAAGAATCAATGTTATTTACACGTCTTTCGCCAGGAAACCAGCAACAGGTAACTAAATTGACTTACCAACAAAACCACTTTTCCTCCATTTCTGATATCACAATTACGTGCAGAATTGACATGCGGTTACATTCCTTATCTTGTATGAATTAAGTATACAATAGTTAATAAAATAATTAAAACTTTCTATGCCTGTCATACGAACCCTTAGGGGAAAATTTATATGGTACTATGGATGCTGAAAACATTTAATAGAAGATGGTAAATCAGCTAAATCAGTATAGGTCATTCCTTGCACATAGAAAAATTATTATTACCAAACACTGTAGAACGCAGTTAAACCATTTTATCAGGGCAAACATCCTCATTCTGAAACCTATCTTGAAAGCCTGAATTAGGTTACTGTCTAATTCTACATATTTCATTTGCATAATTTATAGCCTTCCAGTAGCCTTTGAAAACCTTAATAAACCTGTTTCTAGGATAAAATGTAGTTGCGCAAACGAAAGTTGTTTATATTGTAGCGTGACAGAAAATCCACTACATTTTAAGTCATGTGAAATCATAAAGTTTAATTACACCAACGAATGTTATAATAATATTGAATGACATTTAAATAAATCAGAGGAATGAACCACAATAAAATAAAAATCCTCACTACATTATATATAAAAACCACTGTTTTAAAAACCAAAGAAAGTATCGAAGCAACTCATCAACTCATAGTATAATATCAGTAAGTTACCCAGGAAGCTCAGAGCAGTAAACCAGTTATATAAGGCCATATCAAGAAAAAAGAGACTCAATTAAAGAGTGGTGAATACCAAAATACCCTAAAAACAAGAAGAGGGAAGAATAAAGTTTGTGAACAGGAAGAAAACAATACCCTGAAACCTATATAGAAGAATAAAGCCACAGTGAATAAATTAAACGTTCCAAACTAAACCTCAGTCGTGATAACACCAAGTACCTTGGTTTACCCAAGGATGAGGAAGGAAGAACAGAAGAGTGAAGACTAGACGAGGGACAAGAATGAAGACTAGAAGAGGGGCAAGAATGAATACCAGAAGGAAGATACGAAGAAGGACAAGAAAGAAGACAGGAGGAGAGGAAGAAATAGTATGAAAGAAACACCGTAGTAAAACCTATTATTATATAAACTACTATCAATCCCAAACCCACAAAAACTATGCAAAAGAAAGTATAACATACCCAAAATCTTATAAAATGTAATTATTGAGAAAACTAAAGTGTTGTATAGCGTTATAAGAAGTGCACCGGCTAAAGCTATTGTGTAATAAAGAAAATAAACTAGTCTTAACGGTCCATGATTACTAAAGGTCTGGTCTGAGATAATAAGACTCAGAATATCAGAACCAACAGTGAAAGTGAATTTGTGTAAGTGTTTTTTAAAAAATGCAATAAACTTAAAGTTGGTGATACTATAACTTAGTAGTATGCTATATCACAACTTTAAAATCTAATAATAAACAGCATAATAAAATAATAAAATGGAAGGTTTCCAGTATTTTATTATTTTAATGTAAATCTTTATTTACAAGACATTTGTAAAAAATGATAATAAATAGAGTATGGGAGTTAATGTTTACTTATGTAGGGGATCACAATAATAATGGTTTAAACCAGAAAGGACTGGTACTAATATAGTATGAATAAGGGTAACATGTTTAAATACACTGTTATTTCACAGTCCTAAAATCAATGGGTTAAATAAATGTATTTGTAAGGTTTATTAGAAAATAAGATTTATGTTCTGTGTTTTAAAAAGAATTATGTTTGATAAATAATAACCTACATACCAGTAATAATGTTCTAATAGGTATGCTATGTTAGCTCAAAAATAGTTAAAAGATATATGTTCAAACCATATCTGCAATATGTTCAATTGTGCAGATTGCTAAACCATGTTCATAACTATTTATTTTAATAACTGTAGTGTTAATTAACTACTACACAACACAATAAGTTATAAATCATGTTATTTTCATATAATTGTAATTATGTAAAGTCAGAGGAGGAATTAAGTTTAAATTATTTGAGAAAGAAAGAAATATAAAATTCTAAAATCTAGGCCATTTGGTGAAATCAGAGAACCAATATAAAATAGTATAATTCACTTATAAATCCTGTAAACTACCAAGATTTATATAAGATAACACAATTAACCACTACTAGGAATGATCCTATGAATTAAAATGATAATAAGGAAATATACCTTAACATTTTGTAAATTGTCAAAATATATAAATTAATTAATTTTAAAGAGCAATGCCAAATTTACAGATTAACACAAAATACCAGTTCAAAGGTGTAATTTATATGTATTTAAGGAAAGGAAAAGGAATATGACTAATTAAAATGTATTATAATAGTATTAATAATATTTAAAATGGAGGGAATTTTGTATAAAGACGGAAATCCAATTTTGAGCCTATATTTCCATAAAGTAAAGAAATTTGTTAATTTCCACAAAATATCTACAGATATGGACTATAATAGATCAATTTAAAGGGAATGAGATGATTAAACAAATAATAAGGTTAATAATTCATAAAAGTGAGGAATAAAATAGATAAATTCCATACATAATGTAATATTTTATCATATGTATTGAAACCCCCCTTTTTTTCTAAGTTTTGTAATTTTTTTTTTGAATTTTATTTAATTTTATTTTTATTAAGTTTTTTTTTTTGTAAAAGGGGAGAGACATCATATTTAAAACTAGGTAAAAAAACCTAGAGGAAGCAAAAGTGTGCAAGGCCCAAATACAATTACAGACATGTCCCCCCAGGTGAATGACAGGACTTGCAAATGAAAAACTCTTTTAACCAGCAAGCGTGTGCTTTATTCAACCTGCAAGATTTTACATACATGACAAGTTCGTGATTGTGTGAGCACACCATTGAAGGCAGAATTATATATATATATATATATATATATATATATATATGTATATCCATTAATTCATAATGTCACAAAGTAAGTGAATTGATATTAAACTAATTGCAAAAATTTCTGCCTGATTATGTATGAGTCAAAGTTAGTAATAATCTCATTCATAAAGCAATACTAATCCATCAGTGTTGTATAATATCAAATAGGCTAGCCTGTTGTCTCAGTAAGCACATTTATGGTTATTCTCTTTTTTAAATCCGTTACATATTCCCCCCAAAAAAATATATATAGTAAAATTACACACACAAACACATATACGACATGAATAACAAAACATCCCTCATTTCAACACTAACCTCCTCATAAACCCATTCCGACTACAGTAAATGAAGGAACCCTAATATGTATAGATAGGTACAAATATAAATGACAACGTAAATGGAATATCTCAGCTCCTAAGCATAGATTTGCCAGCATATTCACAAGCATAGTTCACACCAGAGAATGTAAGTGACCGCCCCGAAACTCAACCAGCCAAACGACCCCTTACCTTAATCATTAAGCGTTAAGTATGTGTGTGAAAGAAAATCGTTTCTCATCTACAGCATCAGACAACCCCCGCTACGTTATTAAAACTCAGCCATGACCAGATGACATGATAGCACGAGATAATTAACTCCCTAATGGTCTTAATTAGATGAAAGTTAGATCTTACAGCAAACTGCGGATGTGTGTGTATGTGTGTAACTTCTTACACATTATACAGTTATAAGATACTTCATTAGGTGTACTGTGGTAATGTTCACACATGCAATAACATAATTGAACACGAGAGTTTGTGCTAGAGTATAATGTTCAGAACTTCACGAGTGAGCTTCTGGCGGCTTCTGTGCATTCACATGTTGTAGAGAGAGAGAGAAATAGATAATCAGAATTTTCCCACCTGGATTGTCCGGTGTACTTAGTTCGTATAGGCGCGGATCAGTGATGTCACAGTCGTGTCACAAGTCCCTGGTGCAGCTTAGCGTTGGAAAAGTCCTCGACTGACGGCATTGTGGCTATAAGATCGTCTCTGCCATTAGGGTGGACAGATGTTCGTCCACCCCTGACACCCATCTCGCCCTTGGTCGAGCACCTGGACATACAATAGGTTGTAGAGGGTGTCATAAAGAAAATCACGCCACTTAGGCCGTCCACATTAAATACCAACACTAACTTTAAGCAGCAACAGCGCACACACACATCGCCACTAATTCAGATTAAACAGTATTAAGCTCGTCTAGCAATTACTTTCTTAATGTTTCATTGAAATATTCAAATTGATTTGCTGTGTCTTTCGTAGTTATTAATTACATCAAAACAGCTGAGTGCAAGATACATTAGCATATTCTCTATTGAAATCAACTTGACCCACGACTCTCACATTCATAATTTAATTAAATTTAATTTAATTTGATTTTGTAATAGCATTAATGCCCAGATTAAAAACTGCTCTATACGCACACACACACACACACACAAGCATAACTCATAATGAAAGCTGAAACACAAAATATATTTGGGGTTAGAATATTTTCAGAACCCGCAGACTTGCACGTACCTGGAACAACACTTTATCTAGCCTATCATAGTGATAGGTTCGGAAGTCCTGGATAGAAGCTTGCCGCCAGCCGAGACCAAATAAACAGGTTGGAGGATCAAGCAGAAATGAGGCCGATACAACGTTTCGGTCCAGCCAAGTAACCTCCGAATGCAGGAATGTACAGACACAGCTGGCTGGCAGCGCCAGCTGTATTGCGTAGCTGCACAACCGTTTGTGTGTATAACCGACCGGCAACAAACTATCGTAACCGTGTGGCCTTGCGTGACGTCAGCGGCGCTCGTTTTTAAAATAATAATAATACGTTGCCGAAGCCAGTTCGGCACACCCTCACCCCAAAAGGGCAACATGGTTGACCCAAAACAAACAAGTCCTCAAGCACGACGGCTGCGGGAAACCTGGAAAATCTCAGATTCTAAAACGCTCTTGGTGAGTTCAGTAACACAGGAAAACGAAAAGGCAGAAGGAAGAGGTGTGAGTTAGTGAGTGTGTGTCTGAAAGAGAAGATGTAAGTGTGAGTCCTGCATGCTCGCCGGGCCCTGGTCCGCATGCAGATATAAGAGACAGAAAAGAACAGGAGAAAGAGAAGAAACGCAGGATCCCGCTTTGAGTACTGACCACCAAGGCCTCCCAATTCCAATAACTGAGATCCAGGAACCCCAAATAGTATTCCCCCCTTTTTTTATGGGCCTAACTGTCATCCCTAACTCATGCCCTATGGCAAAACTTTAGCTTCGAAATATGAGTGGTTACTCTTTCAACATCCCCTCCGGGATCACCCAATTTCACTGTGACGGGCGACACAAACCGAAGAATGCGGTATGGTCCCGACCAACGATAACATAGTTTAGCGGCCCTCCTATTTATGGCTGAGCTGATCGGATGGCTCTGACAGTAGACCAAGTCGCCAATCTTAAATGGGTTCGGAATTCGCCCCTGATTGTAGCGACTACGGACGCGTTCGTGCGCACGAAGCAAATTCCTCCGGACCTCCCGCCATCTGTCCACAGTCGTGACCTCAGGATCGTTCGGCAGAAGATCATCAATGTGCCACAAATTGTCCAACGGCAAACTCGGCGAGAACCCAAACATGACTTCAAAGGGTACGGCCTTGTGACTCTCGTGTAGGGCCGTGTTAAATGCCAATTGCAACGACTTTAAATTTTGGTCCCAACAATCCTGTTGTTCAGCATGATAGGCGATAAGCGCTGAACGGAGATTCCGGTTAAATCTCTCCGCGTGGGACGGTTGAGGGTAGTACGGGGAAGTGGTCACATGTTTGATGCCGTTAGCGAAACACATTCGCCGGAAATCTTTTGAAATGAACTGTGGTCCATTGTCAGAGACAATGGTGGACGGAAAACCGAAATGCTGAAAGACATGGGTCTGTAGCATAAGGATAGTTGAGCGAGTGTTTGCCTGTCGTAAGGGCAGTAGCCAGACAAACTTGGAAAAAGCATCCACGCAAACAAGTAGGTAAGCATTACCTGACTTGCTACGAGGGAAAGGTCCCACGTAGTCTATGAATAACTTCTCCATGGGTTTGCTCGCCACATCAGATGACAATAGACCCAATTTAGTGTTTTCAGCAGGCTTACTCAAGCCACAGAGATGACATGCTTTCACACGAGCCGCGATGTCCCTGTCCATGACCTTCCAGATGAAATGCCTCCTAATACTGGAAATGGTCTTCGAAATTCCCTTATGGCCACCTATTGGGGAATCATGATAGTAGCTGAAGACCATTGGCACGAGCTTGCTAGGCAGCACAACCTTCGGGGCACGTCCTTTTCGTTCTCGGCAGCACAGGACGCCCTTGGACAGAAAATATGGTACCTGCACGTTACCCTCTTTTAGGTGTTGGATGATAGGACCCAACTCTTCATCATTTAACTGATGGGGTAACACATCAGTAAAAGCCAAAGGAAAATCCAGCAGAACGGAACAGGGTTGCTCAGAATTGGCCTCGCTGGGTTGGGAGAACATACGTGACAAGGCGTCTGCAACAACATTTTGTGTTCCCCTGATGTGTTGCACTTTGAATTTAAAGGATGAGATCTTGACCACCCAACGCCCTATTTTACCCAGCTGCCGGGGATAAGCGAGAAGCCAGGAGAGAGCCTGATTATCGGTCTCCAACAGGAACTCAGCGTGTTCCAAGAAACGCCTGAACTTATCTAGAGCGTACACAACAGCAAGACACTCTAGTTCATACACTGAAGACTTCCTCTCTTGTTGGGTCAAGGTCCGGGATATAAATGCCACCGGCTGCCTAGCACCATCGACTTCCTGGGACAGAACCGCCCCGAGCGCAACAGAACTCGCGTCCGTTTGCAAAATGAATTTTTTTGAAAAATCAGGCATCCTCAACACAGGGGGAGAGACGATCGCCTCCTTGAGGGTATCAAAGGCCCGCTGTTGCCTCTCTCCCCATACAAATTTGGTACCCTTTTTCCTGAGTTCGTTTAAAGGTACAGCAATCTCCGCGGCATTAGGGATAAATCTACGGTAAAAATTGACCATGCCAACAAATCTGGCAACACCTTTCGCATCCCTAGGGGGAGGAAAATCCCGGATGCCTTGTGTCCTCTCCGGGTCGACTGTCACACCCCCATATGAGACGAGATGCCCTAAAAACGAAATACTCCTTTGTGCAAACTTCACCTTGTCTGGATTGATAGTGAGGCCAGCACTCCTCAATCGGCACATCACCTCTCTCAGGTGACCCAGATGCTCCTCGAACGTTTTACTGTAGACCAAGAGGTCATCAAGATAATTAAAGATGAATTTAAATTTTACGTCATGGAATACAGTGTCAAGTAGTCGCGTGAGGGTTTGAGCCCCCACTGCCAGACCCATGGGTACCCTAGTATATTGATAAAGATTCCATGGCACACAGAATGCCGTATAAGGGCGGCTTTCCTTAGACAGAGGAATCTGATGATAAGCGGCATTGAGGTCAAAGATGGTGAAGTACCTGGCCCCACTAAACCAATCGAACGCGGAATGTAAATCGGGAAGAGGAACTGAATCCACCTCAATATTAGCATTGAGTTTGCGATAGTCAATGACCATACGCTGTTTACCTCCAGGCTTGGGCACCAGAAATGCTGGACTTGCATAACTAGAGTTGGAAGGTTCAATGACCCCTTGTTTAAGCAACTCTTGAACCTTCTCTCTTAGGACATCCATCTTTGGAGGGGCGAATTTGTATGGGTGTGAGCGGACTACGGCGGAGTCCGTTAAACGGATCTTATATTCCAAAAGATGTGTGAGCCCCAGGTTGGGAGTTAATACAGTGGGGAACTGCTCACACAAATGATCTAAAGCATGCCTCTGGGACGGGGTGAGATGGTCTCTTTCTGAATCGGGACACACAACCTCTTGGACACCTCCCTTAGCTCCCTGGTACCCAAGGAAAGGAATGACAACCTCCCGATTGAATTTAAAATAACCGTGGTGCGCTTGAAGATCTAAAATGAGACCACTCTTGGAGATGAAATGGACGCCCACAATGCAGTCGACTCCCAGAGCCGGAGAAACCAAAAATCGCCACACCCATGAAAAACACTCGATTTTAATACTCAGGGAAACCACCCGGGTGATGGGCAGAATTTCCCGCGATGCAGTCCAGCATACCACGGAAGACCGATCCGACCCTAATAGTAAGCCCTGTTGTTCAAGGTCCTCACATACTCTAGATGAAATTATGGATCGGGCTGATCCAGAGTCAACCAAGGCTCTGAGCTGACCCTTTTTCAACTCGACCAACAGGAAGGGGCATACTGAACTGTAGTTGGGGACAGTTCGCAGGACCTTGCAGCCGGATGACCCGGGATTAGCTACCCGCCTGGGGTAAAGTGAAACCGGAAGAGAACGGCCTAACGGGGAAGACCACTCCCGACTTATCTTCCCCGAGAATTTACGTTGTTTGAAATGTTACCTTTTCGGGAATTCCCTTGACGCTGTCTAGCATCGTTACAATAGCGCGCGACGTGACCGGATCTATGACACCTAGAACAGAATAATTCTCGTACTTCACAGTTCTGAACCGGCGCAGGCCTAGGACCCCAAGACCCGGGCTGCCCGACTCGTCGCTCGAAATTAGGGCGTTCTGAACGCCTCCTAGCTTCGCGGGCTCTAATATCGTCATTACCCTGTATAGTGGTCGACTCGGCGCACAGCCGGTCTAAATCAATAAAACTTTGGGGACGGGCAGCGAATGTCAAACGTGACCGTTCCTCCGGCGTCACGCCCTGCAAAATAGTATGAATGACATCAGACTCTGACAACCCCAGCCTCAGGATCCGGGCCGCGTCTTTAACACTGGAAATGAAATGAGCAAGGGACTCTCCGCTTGCTTGAACTCTATAGAAATGTTTGTGTCGTAACCGGTCGTGTAACCTTCCCGGTACGAAAGCGTCCAGGACTTCCCGATGGAAATGGTCTATGCCACCACCATCCCTAAGGGTACTTGTCACGCGCTCAGCCATAGATCCCCGACAGTACGGGTAAATGAGCTCAAGCAAAGTCCGCTCCGACAGCCCAGGGAAATCGGCCAACTGAAAAAATACGCGCAAGAATCTCAAAAGCGCCTCAGGATCCAGACCATCGACAACTGGGAGACGCTGAATGACATCCGACAGTGGGTTAGGAAGCTTGTGATAGCTTGCGGTGGCCATATCGGAAAAGGCAGGAACATGCACAGGGGGTTCCACCCTGGCTGCCGTCTCAACAGAAGAAGAAGAAGAACCGGAATTCGGATCTACATGGCGACGCTGGCCGAGAGAAAACTCCCGCAATGCCATCGCCACTTGCTCCCTAAGAGTGACAACATTTTTCTCTAATTCCGAGGTGGTAGCCTGTGATTCAGCATTCTGTAAACGGCATAGAACGTGTTGTAAACGTTGGCGCACCCTCTGTCTAGCCGTAGAGGTGGGTGCCGCCGACTGCAGGCCTTCGGCCAAATCGAGCAGTTCTACAAATTTTTCCGAGCACAGCTCCACCTCGGCGGTGACATCCGTAAGTAATACTCTCCCACTCGGTGCCTCACCGGAGGCAAGAGCCTCACGGAGTTGCTTCCTTAATGAAACAACAGTCTCCTGCGGCTTCCGTCCCCGGAACCGGACCTCCCACTCGAGCTCATCTTTTACAAACAAATCCACATTTACCGAAATGGACATGACCGCGCAATCCACACACACACCACGTAAAAGCAAGAATTAAAGAGAACGACAGGAAGAACTTGATCATACAAGTGGCTCCAGAATGCTCTAGCGATACGACGAGATGGGTGTCATAAAAGCAGAGAAACAGCCATGCAAAATGCCCAGAAGAGAACACAACATAAAACAACCAAACTAACTCACTAAATACAACACACAAAGTACACATAAAATTCGATAGAATCGAAAATATAAACTATCACATCCATGCCCTTGGTCGGACCATAACCGCATTCAAAATACACGATACCGCAACGCAACGCCCTCAATAAACAATTACCATATAACTGGGATGCTACCAAACACGTTGTCTAATCCAAGAGACAAGTCATAATCAAACTCAACAAGTACCGACGGCCCTCATCATGTCCAGACTCCGAATGAGCTCCAGGGTATGTGCAAGTGCAACCAATCCGCACACATTCATTAAAAAAATTTAATCACATTCTTCTAACCCCTTTTCAAAATTCATCTTACACTCAACATCACAAAATAATCACTTAAACACTAACACATATTAAATTATTTTAAACTTCATTAACCCCTTATTCATTTTATAAAATGTGCTCTTTTTTCTGGTTGTTCATTCTGTTAATTTATTACACTACCATTAAGTTTTCTTACAACACTTGGATTCTAATCAAAAATAATTTGAAATAATTTGCAAGTCCTAACACCAGCTGACATGTCTGTAGCCACACTAAGTTTCATTTAAGAAAATAAATATAAGTCCCCAGATTCTAAAATTTCTCAAGTTCAACAGAGAAAAATAAGGCAGAAATAATACTTACTATCCACCCGGAATCATAACAACCACGCTCTGAACATTTGAAACCCCCCTTTTTTTTCTAAGTTTTGTAATTTTTTTTTTTGAATTTTATTTAATTTTATTTTTATTAAGTTTTTTTTTTTTTGTAAAAGGGGAGAGACATCATATTTAGAACTAGGTAAAAAAACCTAGAGGAAGCAAAAGTGTGCAAGGCCCAAATACAATTACAGACATGTCCCCCCAGGTGAATGACAGGACTTGCAAATGAAAAACTCTTTTAACCAACAAGCGTGTGCTTTATTCAACCTGCAAGATTTTACATACATGACAAGTTCGTGATTGTGTGAGCACACCATTAAAGGCAGAATTATATACATATATATATATATATGTATATATATGTATATCCATTAATTCATAATGTCACAAAGTAAGTGAATTGATATTAAACTAATTGCAAAAATTTCTGCCTGATTATGTATGAGTCAAAGTTAGTAATAATCTCATTCATAAAGCAATACTAATCCATCAGTGTTGTATAATATCAAATAGGCTAGCCTGTTGTCTCAGTAAGCACATTTATGGTTATTCTCTTTTTTAAATCCGTTACATATTCCCCCCAAAAAAATATATATAGTAAAATTACACACACAAACACATATACGACATGAATAACAAAACATCCCTCATTTCAACACTAACCTCCTCATAAACCCATTCCGACTACAGTAAATGAAGGAACCCTAATATGTATAGATAGGTACAAATATAAATGACAACGTAAATGGAATATCTCAGCTCCTAAGCATAGATTTGCCAGCATATTCACAAGCATAGTTCACACCAGAGAATGTAAGTGACCGCCCCGAAACTCAACCAGCCAAACGACCCCTTACCTTAATCATTAAGCGTTAAGTATGTGTGTGAAAGAAAATCGTTTCTCATCTACAGCATCAGACAACCCCCGCTACGTTATTAAAACTCAGCCATGACCAGATGACATGATAGCACGAGATAATTAACTCCCTAATGGTCTTAATTAGATGAAAGTTAGATCTTACAGCAAACTGCGGATGTGTGTGTATGTGTGTAACTTCTTACACATTATACAGTTATAAGATACTTCATTAGGTGTACTGTGGTAATGTTCACACATGCAATAACATAATTGAACACGAGAGTTTGTGCTAGAGTATAATGTTCAGAACTTCACGAGTGAGCTTCTGGCGGCTTCTGTGCATTCACATGTTGTAGAGAGAGAGAGAAATAGATAATCAGAATTTTCCCACCTGGATTGTCCGGTGTACTTAGTTCGTATAGGCGCGGATCAGTGATGTCACAGTCGTGTCACAAGTCCCTGGTGCAGCTTAGCGTTGGAAAAGTCCTCGACTGACGGCATTGTGGCTATAAGATCGTCTCTGCCATTAGGGTGGACAGATGTTCGTCCACCCCTGACACCCATCTCGCCCTTGGTCGAGCACCTGGACATACAATAGGTTGTAGAGGGTGTCATAAAGAAAATCACGCCACTTAGGCCGTCCACATTAAATACCAACACTAACTTTAAGCAGCAACAGCGCACACACACATCGCCACTAATTCAGATTAAACAGTATTAAGCTCGTCTAGCAATTACTTTCTTAATGTTTCATTGAAATATTCAAATTGATTTGCTGTGTCTTTCGTAGTTATTAATTACATCAAAACAGCTGAGTGCAAGATACATTAGCATATTCTCTATTGAAATCAACTTGACCCACGACTCTCACATTCATAATTTAATTAAATTTAATTTAATTTGATTTTGTAATAGCATTAATGCCCAGATTAAAAACTGCTCTATACGCACACACACACACACACAAGCATAACTCATAATGAAAGCTGAAACACAAAATATAATTGGGGTTAGAATATTTTCAGAACCCGCAGACTTGCACGTACCTGGAACAACACTTTATCTAGCCTATCATAGTGATAGGTTCGGAAGTCCTGGATAGAAGTTTGCCGCCAGCCGAGACCAAATAAACAGGTTGGAGGATCAAGCAGAAATGAGGCCGATACAACGTTTCGGTCCAGCCAAGTAACCTCCGAATGCAGGAATGTACAGACACAGCTGGCTGGCAGCGCCAGCTGTATTGCGTAGCTGCACAACCGTTTGTGTGTATAACCGACCGGCAACAAACTATCGTAACAGTGTGGCCTTGCGTGACGTCAGCGGCGCTCGTTTTAAAATAATAATAATACGTTGCCGAAGCCAGTTCGGCACATTATGGGAAGTCGAAAAATGTTAACAATACTTTTTCAAGGATTAACTGGGCCAGATTTATGACCAAGTTAATTAGTCTTTTGTTGAATATCAAGCTGGACAGTTGTGTGAAGAACGTTTCTTTAAATCGAATTGAAAATGATACTAGTGTTTAGCCATTGAAATCAGTGAAACGAGAGTTGGGCGGTTTAAACACTTTTTAAAGCTAAAGCTGTTAATACATTCACGACAATAGTGAAAACGAACACTTAACTACATAATACGAGTGATAGAAACAAGTAAAACACTATATCTCAACTGATATATTCTGCAATTCCTAACCAATAACTTGAAAACGTAACCGCAGAAGTTGAACACATAGAAAATAAATTAACTAACACCAGTTTACACAGCACACTTCACCAGAATACACCAAATAGATTAACAGACATATTACATCAGTGCGGGGACATTTTAGACCTTGATGAAGGTAATTTTATAGTAATTTTCTGACACGACGCATATGCAGTAGCCAAGACCAACCCGAGTAGCGGCCATCTTGAAAACGGAATCTGCTTACCACATCACAGTGACGTCAGTCTTCATTGGTTCGACAAAACATTTATTCAAATATTATATACTGAATTATTTAAAATACTATTGAATAGTAATTATTGTATTTACATTTTTAATTGTTAATATTATACTTTCTCGTCACCCTTCTCTGACTATTAATCATAATCGCTCAAAGAACCTGTCTTTTAATATAATATAACATAAAATTTTGTTCTGTATGACACAATCGATAATTCCCGAGACAGAGTCGATAATTGCTCTCCATCGATAAAATATCGATTCTTTATTTAAAATTGTCAATAAATCTTTATATTTCCATTATTTTGTATCTGTTACTTATTTCACAGGGTAATTTAAGGGTATTTATAAGGCTGAAGAACTTAAGTACGAAGAATATATTCTATCTGAACAAGATATTGGACCAGTCAGAAAAGTCACCAATCGATTATTACCTGGAGTTAATCTATTTAACTCCAGACTTGGTGCAAATCTTCAAGAAGTGCTCGACGGTCAATAAATACCTACCTGATATTAAAATTTTTCCAGAACCTTTGAAAAAACAGATTTATCTCTTATACATACCTCTATAAACATAAACAAAAATTATTTTATTATTTGAAAATTCTATTTTTATTGAATTTTCCGTATACATTTTATTCTTTTGTAACGACCGGCATACAGCGGTCTGGTGACCAAGTGGCTAGCCCAAACAGTGGGACTTGATTAAATTACACCACTAAAGGGTCATCTTACAAAGTGGCTTCCATCGCGGGGCTTGAACGAGGCAGACGTCTCGTATTATTACAAAGTGGCGTCCAACTTAGAGGGCTTGATAGGATAAGCCTGGCAGCGGTTATCCAGTCAGGAGAAGGGCAACAACGATAAATCAAAATGGAAGAAATTAAACAAAAAGAAGATACGAGCACGGAGAGGATATTGGAAATGTTCTCAGCACTTACACGAGATGAGAAGTGGGACAAGTTAATAGAAACGTTCCAACAGATGATGGACGAGGACAGACGATTCAAGAAAGAATTGGGTAACAAACTGGACAATATAAATCAGAAACTGGATGATTGGGCCGAAGAAAGAAGAGAGGACAGATTAAGGGGAGAAGAATTAAGAGATGAGAAGACCGAAGAAATAAATGATAAAACGCAGGAAGATAGCCAACCAGAACCAGAAGAAGTACTAAATGATAAAACGCAAGAACAAATAATGGTAGTATCTGAAATTGAAACTAACCGAAACCAGGAAGATATTAAACCAAGGAAAAGGAGAATGTATCCAAGAAATGTAATAAAAACGAAGGAAGAGTTGGAGATGATGAAACATGTGTTAATTGATGGTAATAATATCCCAATTACCTATGACAAAGACATCATGAATTCTATGAATTATAGAAGGAGAATCGAGGTAATCTCAGAAATAATGTACCACCAAACAGTAGTTTACCAATGGGGAAGGACCAGAGGTAAACGGAATACTACATGTGGACTAGATCAGTTCCAGTGCGGAACTAAACAGTGTATTTCAGAAAGATGGAAATATAACATCTTAGTAGAGGGAAAGTGAGTGTTCGAAAACACTTCCGGGTTCCGAACGAAAACACTACCGGGTTCCAGTTCATGACGTCATAGAGGCACTGGCAGCTGGTGTCCGAGCTGTCCATGTGACGTCACTGTTTTGTGTGTGTGTGTGTATGTGTGTGTATGTGTGACTGAAACACTACCGTGTTCCAGTTCATGACGTCATACAGAGCCTCAAGTCGCTGGCGTCCGCATGGCTAAAACCTGTTTCAAGACGTCACGAAGGCCGTGGTTTCTGCATGTTCAAAATTTGGTAGCCGAAAACAATGTGTAGCGGATGGGGGTACCCGGAATTCGGCGGTTGCCCGGACGCGCAGAGGCGTTGTCATCGGGTACCGTTACTCGAAATTTTGGGGGTATCGGGTACCGTTACCCGAAATGTTTAAATCAACGGATGGGGGTACCCGAAATTTGTGGGTACGCCCTAACCGGGTTCCAGTTCATGACAGAGGCCCTGGCAGCTGGTGTCCGAATGTTAAAACACTTCCGCGTTCTGGTTTATTTTGATGTAACAAAATAATCGTTCTCTCTCGAAATTTTTTTAATGTCAGAATTTTGGTACCCTAAATGATTAAAATAACGGATGGGGGTACCCGAAATTTGTGGGTACGCCCACATGACGACGACGTAGAGGGCGTGATGTCTGAAATGTTTAAATCAACGGATGGGGGTACCCGAAATTTTCGGTGTCTGAAATTTAGTACCCGAAATGTTTAAATCAACGGATGGGGTTACCCGAAATTTTTGGTGTCCGAAATTTTAACACCGGAATGTACGACCACATGACGCATGTGTTCAACTGTAACAATGGTATGTCATTGGATATTAATTTTTACATAAAAATAAATTACGGCCCCTCCGGGATTTGAACCCGGGACCTCCGGTACACCAAACCGGCGTGCATCCACTACACCAAGGGGCCGTTATCGCTTAACTGTAATTATTTCTGTACTTATACTTCTCATCTCTTACTTGTAACCATGAGGTGGACGAGTGATATCTACTGTCGTCCTACGTGTAAAATCATAAAAGCACAATATAAGTTTATTTATTATTAAATAAATAAACATTTCGTTATACTTTTATTTTTTTACCTCTCATCCTCTTCCTAGCAGCCTGAGGGAGGCGAATGAGAGCCTGCTACGCTTTTTTTAACGTGGTTTCCCCAACTTTACAGATTCGTAAAGCAGGCCTACTCCACGTTATCTATCGCTGTACTATTGACTAGTACAGTGGTAGATAATAATAAAGATACATTATGCAATGCTAAGCCAATGTGTAAAAGCAGTACATATTTTTTTATTTACTTTTTTATTTATTTTTTTATTTTTTTAATCGGGTGAATATGTTGTTCATACATGATGCGTATTCACATTTGCTGTACCGTAATGAGTAATTTTCACACCCATACTGGTTCTTGACGAGTTTACAGGTATATCTACCGTGCCAGTGATCCGTCTCGAACTACCAGGACTACGTTTATGAGTATTTCTACCGCGACAGTGACGTAGTCAAGGTTAACACTCACGCACACACTACGGTACCTAATTCTACGTTTATGGACATTTCTGTCACGTAGTATTCACACTAACACCATGATGAAAAAATGTTCACAACCGACTATATTTTATTTCGTTGCCGCAACCATTCTGCATAAAACAAAGCTTTGCGTAATGCACAGTGTAAGGGGGGAGTGGTAACGGGTTGACGATGAGGAACAGGACATTGTATGATGGGTACAAAGGATCTAGGAACTACAGGTGCTTGAATATCGTTTAAGTCAATCACCTCACCATGATGATACAACTGTCGTAAGAAATTTGCCTTCTCAAACCCTTTTGTATAGACAACAGGATAATCTGAAAAAATGTCTGCAACGATGCGTACCATATTCTTGTACGGTACATTACCATCGTTCCATCGTATCCTGTGATAATGTGTTTCCAACCAGTCATTGATTTTTCGGAATTTCTGGTGCAGTCGTGCACTTTCGTATGGTGGAGCGAACAACACGATAACAAAACGTCCGGTTGTTATATCAACTGTAACGAACTCTTTGATTACATATTCATTTTTGTCACCGCGAAACGCTTCAAACTCGGCAATAACCGTCCTATTCAAGTTCATTTTTCCGAGTGACACATGTCCGCATCGAGTACGTTAATTTTTTCAAATTCCCCCTCTACTTTTCCTTCCAATACCAGTTCATCGTAAAGACGATCAAATGTTAGCTGTTGGTCGTGACGACTGCTTTCCAATCGAAAAAACGAGGGGAAAAAGAAGGATGGTGGTACATAGCACCCCTTGGCTACTACCTGATTAATGTACGACTTGAAGTGATCTTGATCATAAAACAAGCGAACAAGATATTTCTTTAGTACTGTTAATAAACAACCAAAACGGATCCACTCGGGTTCTGTGAAAACAAATTTTTCGGTCTTACTACCTTTAATCCGAACAAACGTTTTCCCAAAGTTACGACTGATCATCACACTCTTCTTCTTTTCACGGTTTTCACCTTCTTCGTACAATAACATACTGGATAGTAACTGTTCACGAAAGATCAACAAGTAATTCCACTCAGAAAAGTCAAGTAATATACGTTTCTTTTTTCCGTTTGTAAACAAAACACCCGGTTCATAGTTGAGTTCTTTATACAGTCCGACGGTAACGAACTTAGAGTACGAGTTGATTGGATATGCAAGAGACAAGTAAACGTTATACTCACAATGGCTGCTGCTGCTGCTGTCACAGTCACCTTCCATCGTTGAAAAGGACTGAGGTTGTTGTTATGTAGAGATCGCTAATACCTATCTTTATAAACTAGTAGAGGGGAGAACAAGTTTTTTTATGACAAACGATGAACAGTATTCGACAACGCTGTGTACTGTACTATCCTATCGTGTATAATCAAAGCGTAAGCGGTGGTTTTATCTGGAAAATTGTTACTGGATTCAAATTCTAAACGCACATCAACGGCAGACGACTTGATTGGTTCTTCTTGTCTGGAACAATCGATGAAAAATAACGGTGCTTTCGTTATAAATTCATTAGGTGTCAAAAGAGGTGCTCTGTTGCGACGGTCGTAGTATGATGTTTGGAAACGTGTATACATGTCGTAGAACAGGGCGTAACGTTTTTTATCGATATCCTGGTTCAGGTTATCGTACGGATAGTATTTATCGTTCAGAAAAAGCTTGACATTCGTTAAATTGCAGTGATCAAATTCCGACGCGTTTTTCGCTATATTGTTCTTCCTATCCGTCTGAAATATTAATATTACATACCGAGGTTTTTCCAACTGTGACGATGTCTTCAAGGTCCACGAATGTCGATTTGTCGTCGGTAGAACGGGATACTCGTGCAATTCCCAACTGCGGAACGGCATCACTAGTTCATGATCCTCCTCGATGTGCTCCAATAGCGGTATTCGGTACTTGTTTGACACGCGCACATAGGGCATCTTCCAGTGTACTTTGTTTATTACGAGATTACCGTTTGCAGTTGCACCCGATTCTTTTAGCACCATTGCGTTCTGATCGGTAGAGGTACGCAACAGAATCAATTCTTGCTTAACGTTCAGCATGATGCGTGTATAGTCTTCGTTGAAACCGAGTAGCATTTTCAACGGAAGACAAAACGTAAAATCACCGGTACTCTCGTGTACTGTCAACGACTCGTCGGTTGTCGTCACCCATCCTGCATTGATTAGATGCTTTCTTTCATGCTCATTGCTCGATAGTAAAAATTTCACAGTGCTCGTAATTCCAACGTTTTTTGTACGATCCACTTCCACACCGCACACTTCGTAACGGATCTCCTCAAACAAGAAAGCCATTGCATTGTTGATTAATTTCACGTTCAACGCTGTGTCGGTAGCGTTAACCTTGGTCAATGTTCCTTCGATGTACAGAAAACTCTCCGCCGGTAAAGTGAAAACATCCTGTTGTTGGATGGGTATACGTATTTCATCGTTGTTACCGTATCGGGTGGAAGCATACGGTGCGTGCGTACGATATTCGAACTCAACGATTCTGTTATCGAAAGCCGCTCCTCGTTCGATAGCTAGAATTTCACCCGACATTATTTTAATCGTATAATTTGAATCCAAGTGAAAGTAAGAAACGCTTGTTCCTTGATGTCAATCGCTTCAACGTTGAACACCGACTACCATGTTTCTTTCGTACACACTCCCTTTTTACAGGTGACGTTTGTCCGAAATACAATCCCATATTTTCAGATGCAGTCGTATCGTGATAACTTCACCGCGAAAATCAACTAAATCCCCGTCCTGATCAACGAGAGACAATATGATGTTGTCAACGCGTTGTACGTTTACCGGTAAGTATATTACGTTTGTCGGTGTTTCAACTATTTTGAAACCTGGTGCCACGGTCGGATAAAACGAATGCAACGTGTGCTGTTCCTGACCGTCCTTGTACGCACCCTGTACGATATTACTCCGTACGTGAACGGTGTTAACTTTGATTATGTCAACGGGTACGTTCGACTCGTGTGTTTTATACGCTTCCAGCTGCTGATTCTCCTTGAATCCTAACATACTTGCAATGGTATTCGGTGTATGCGAAAAGTCGATGACATGCTTACAGTAAATTTCACACTTTAATGTGTTGTTGTTTGGACGTAAACTGATTGTTCTCTCGCCTAACTGTTTCTGCAGATACGTTTCGATATCACTGATTTCATAGGTGCCGGTAGGCAACTTGATGACGGACCACTGATCCTTGGAAATTTTTACTGGAAATGCATTATTTTTTCCTTCAGTAACGTTTGGTATTGAATTATACGATGTAAAATCCAATAGTCCAACGTACCATTCACCGTATAACTCGAGAGGTGGGAAAAAGTTACACACGAGATTCGCAGCGTCGGTACCCGTCACGGTGACCGTTAGCGACGACATGCTGAAGTTTACTGATCAGAAGACGATAAAAAGTCTAAACATAAATGACCGCAGATGACCGTGTGAGGAGGTTGCTTCCGTTCATAGTTGTAACGAACGTCGGCTGTATCACCAAAATATTGCATCAGCTCGAGAGGTGGACGTAAATTACCGAACCCGTCAAAATAGTGTACTCGATTTCCACGCTTCTTGTAACATACCCAGTGGGTTCCCGGTCCGCTCTCGTCGTCCAAATTTACGATGACGCTTTCGTTCTTCCACGGCGCTGTATCCGGTAATGCGTTACGCATGTAAACACCTCTAAAATACGGTATGTTTAGCTTTTTTGCGTATACACGTAATTCATCTTCGGACAACGGGCGGAGCGGTATGTGAATTAGTTTTTTTGGTACGGACGTAGATACAATCCGGACGCAGTTCTCTTCTTTTTCCTAACGGTTCGGACAGTTCTCTTCCTCCTCTTTTTCATCCCACCACCAGCACCACGACCACGACTACTCACATTCTTTTTATTTTTACGACGTCGGCCGCTTCCTATTGCTGATTTTGCTTTCATGGCCGCTGCAACTGCTGTCGCATAAGCTCGTTCGCTGATACCCGAATCCAACGCCTTTACCCGTCCCCACGCTTTTTCCGCGAGTTTACGATCTGCAATACGTCTACTTTCGTTGTCTTTGTATTGAGCGTAAGCGATGTCGTGTTCGCGACAGGCTTCGTCTAATTGGTTGATTCCGCGATCACCACGCGCTAATCTTTCTTCGAGTTTCGTGCCCGGTCCACAGAATCTGTAACCCGGCAGATGTAATTCGACAGGTAGTGCGTCCACCGCTCGATTGATAACTGACGAAACAACGGACGGTACAACGTTTTTAAGCACGTTTCCGACGCCCCACCCCTTTTTCCTCCTAACGTTGTTGTACATCGTAAACCGATCTCCAGTCTTTCTCTTCTGTGTTTTTATCGTATTCATCTATTAACCTTTTTATTTCCTTCGTGTCGAGTGTCCACTCGTCTTCTGAACTACGTGGCTTAGACAATTTCAATAAGTAGTAATCCAGTTGATACTGAAATGTTTTAACGACTTTATACATCTCGCTCTTTACGTATCGTCTCACGTCATTTAATTGTTGTAAGTTAACAGCATCGCTCTCCGCAAAACCATCCGCTACGTCTGTTATTCTCTTTTCCGCTGCTTTGAAAACACCATCTTCGCCCAAGCTAACGGTGTTCTGCAACATGTATTTTACGTTAACCGCGTCATCTGCAAAAATTGGTGAACTCACTCCCGACAACCAGCTCTGTCCAAACAAATAGCTATTCGATACTTTTTTAATGACATTCGAGTCTACGTAGTTTTTGTTGACCGCATCGGTCGCTTGTTCCGGACTTCGAACGTTGATTACCCATCGATCTCGTGCATCGATGACCTCACCTCTCTCTTGACTCGAGTGTTGTATACAGTTGTCATCAACGTAATATTTGTTGACTACGTCTTTAACGTCTACAGGAGTATCAACATTTTTCAATCTACACCCTTTAACGTCCACGCTTTTACGTTCATCATCGAGTAGCAGACAATGTGTTTGCATATAACTCAGGGATACAGCATCCTTTGCTGCATCCGGTTCGTTCAGATTGCGGATCTTTTTGTTTTCAACATCTATATGCCCATCATTCGTAATCTTAAATCCTACAGTATCGCGTAATTGTCTTTTTGTTTCTCGTCGCACGCTCACGGCGCTTTGATGTCTCCCGAACTTGTCCACAACCATTGTACGACTGCACGCTACAAATGATGTGCTAACCGTTTTAAGTAACGACACTGTGGTGACCATCGCGTGTGTAACACAATCGGATCGTCACCCTCTTTCCAACGAAAGATTTCTATACCGCAAAATGAACATCGAACCCTGTCAATTTCATTTGTGTAATGAAAGCCTGCGGCAACCATAGCGGTCGGACTGATGAAATGCACAGGCCATGATGTAAAGGTTTTCAGTCTCTCGTTTTCGACTTCAAAGTCAGGTGTCAAATCTAACCCGCACATGTTGACAGTGTTGACGTCAATGAGTTGTTACACCGACGTTCATAAAATTTATACGATAATGTTGGCTTCACGTAATTCCTCTACTACTGAGATGATTTCGTTGTCGTGTCCGGTGTGACCGACGCGTTTTGAACTTACCAGCAGTCTTAACCGTTCAACCAGTTCGTTGGGATCGTTCCAGTGTACGTAATCGATACCACGTCCGCTGCGTGGTGGAAACAATCGAGCGATTATCTCTCTGTACTTTAAACCTTTGTTTGTATTTACTTTAGCACCGGGTAAATAATAACGTTTATAAGCGTTAGTGTCCGACAGTATAGACTTGTACGCTGCTAAATCGTTTTCATCGTAGACGCTCTTGTCGGGTTCTTTCATAAACATAAGTTCGTAGAGGCCCGGTGTGCCTCTGTATCGTTTTCCAGCTATGTAGAAGCTATCGTCTTGATTGATCTCCAACACCGAATTGCCTACGATCCATTTGTCTTCAACGTTACGAACACCGTACGTATGATCCATCTTCTTATCTCGATCATCAGACAACGCGAGCAGTAAGTACTTCCTCGCGAGCGGACCTTCGACAGATTGTTCAACGTATTCTTGTGCTTCGTGTCGACCTTCGGGTGTTGTTAAAAACTCTTCAAGAGTTACGTTCGGTGTTTCGACATCAGGCGTTTGTGCCAACACTTCCGTTCTGAGGAAACGAGGTTGTGATGGTGTTTTCGTCTCAACAGCTGCCTTCGTATCTTCATCTTCAACTTTTATTTTTTGTTTTATTTTATCACTGGAGTCATTCAACTTTTCCGAAATCTGGGTTAACGGTTCCAAAAGAGGTTTGTACTTTCTCGTTAACGCTTCATCGCTCTCTCTGATGTCATGTTTCAACGCGCGATACTTTTGTCTTATGTTATCGCTAATTGCATCGATTTCATGTGTCAATTGCTTGTCATCCATCTTGACACTGATGACTTTCTTGCACAAACTATTCTATTTATGTATAAAACGATCGAAACCCACTCTGTATCTACCTGCGTTTATCGGTGAGTCCTTGTTGATGACTATGAATCCGTAACGATCCTTCCACGCTTCGGCGCACATCGCTTTGAACTCTTCGTATTTCATATCTGTGTTAACGTGATCGTTGTAAACGTGACGTAAATTGAGATCATCTTGTCTGAACAAAACCAAGAAATTGGCATTATCACGCACCAGTTGCTTTGGCACCAGACTATACGTTTGGCAAAGGTACAAAGTGTCCACACCGCTATGCCGTCCCATAGCGAAATATTTTCGTATGTTATTCTGCCGTTCACATACCACATCATCGAACAACATGATTGAATTAGATACAATTTCGTGCGGAGGTGGTACTTCATCGTTTTCACTGTATGTGAAGTACATCATTCCTTCGTCAGCGAGAGCGTTAAAAACGTCTTCCAACATACGATATTTTGGTTGAAATAACGATTTGGAGAACACGTACAGGTTCTGAAATCGCAGTCCGTTTGAATCGAATAACATGTTAAAGGCAACGTTTGACTTCCCGCTACATGACCCGCCGCACACGATACATCGAACTGTGTTTGGAAACAGTGGACTGTGTTTATTATATGCAACTTCACCGTTGTACTTAGCAGAGTCTACGTTCTTAACATTTAACTTTAACGATTGTTGTTCAATCTTCATCTTAACTCGTTTACGTTCGGTTAAATACTGTGGTAATGCTATTATATCAGATCTTTTTTATGTATCCACGAATCGTGTTTACCGTCAAAGCCGAGCCAGCGCACTCGCACGCGATCACCTTTACGTTGTAATATTTTCTCAACGAGATACACATCACCAACGCTGGTTTTACTCAATTCTTGTTCATAAAACCCACCTTCCACAACGTCACCCGTATGATCTTTCAACAAGTACGTAACCGGTACGGTTGGCTGAACTCTGTGCACTGTATATATCTCGTTCGTCCAGTTTGGTGTATAACCTTTAGCGAATGTGATTTTGTATTTACTGATACGCACTCGATCGCCTATTTTAAACTTATGTTTCTTGCTCACTTTCCGCGGTACGGTATTTTTTCTTATTCGTTCCAACACAATTTGCTCGTTGCTCTTGTCGACTTGTCGCGGCTTCATCTCTATAGTTCTATGCACTCTGTCGTTGTATTCCATCACCAGTTTAGGCAAAAGCGACAACCACCGATAATGGCCTTGCTCGCTGAACGCGCGGTACATGTTCGTTTTCAACGTACGATTAAATCGCTCTACGATGGACGCTTTCTTCTCGCTATACGTTGAATAGTGTTTGACGTTGAATCTCTTTAGTAAAGCTTGTACGGTAGTGTTAAAGTACTCTTTCCCCTTATCCGTTTGCAGGTATTTCATTTTATTTTTTACAATTATTGGTTCGAGAGCATGTGCTACTTCAACACCCGATTTAGTTTTTAAGGGAATCGCATATGCATACTTGCTAAATGCGTTTATTACCGTCATTAGATATTTGTACCCCTTGTTCAACTTGGCATGCGGTATCATTTCCACCAAATCCGCTTGGTAGAGATCGTGTAACCCCTTCACCTCCACCGCACGTCTGGGAAAGTTCCTTCTCACCGGTCTGTGCAATTCTTTTGCAATAGTTTTGCGTACGTTTTCCATATCGCCACCCGAAACGCGAATCGCAAAATTTTGGTACGAGATATACCGTTACGTTTTCACTGAACCTCACCGACTTCATCGTCGTTACTGACAGTGTGTTGCTCCTGCAAGCGAGTCTTATATCAACGTATATCGAACGCATAATTTATAACGGATTTTCTCGCTTGCTGAATTATCTCGCGTCTGGGTTGACAGAGTTTATAATGACCGTACGCCAGTGTTGTTTCACCGTCATCCAAGACATATCGTTTGTCATCGTATGGTGACAGCGATAATTTTGTAAGCTTTCTTGTGTATATGTTATGTTTTTCACTTTGGATAGTCTGCGCCGTAGTATAAGTTTGAGAAGTGGTCTTTACACATTGTTTATAAAGTTGATGTTTCAACTGTGTAGCTATCGCGGAACGTGGCACACCTTTCGCTACCTTTTTCTCTTTATCGTTTGCCGTAACGAATGAATAACATTTTGCGCGCAACCCGACAAATTCAAGTATCGGTATTCCATTTGTTTCGTCTTTAAAAGTACCCAACTTTTTCTTGTTTGTTTCACTATAGCACGGATGTGCCTTAGGGTACTCCGACGTGTCAAAGAGTTCGAGATGCTCCTCCATGTCTTTGTACACATCGTCGGTGCGAATGTCGTACAACAGAGAGTCAGTGTCCGTCATACATAGACGTGCACGTGACCCGTACGTATTCATCGTGAATCCGTAATGGAACCGATACATAATCAGCTTACTAATATCCAATACACTGAACCCAACGTACAAAGGTCGGTTCAGTGTAATGAATGTTTTTTTCATCGTGAGACCTACCAGGTCCTCGTTATAGATGAAGAAATGTTGTAGCCTGGGGTTAGCGGTTAGTTTGTAAAGTTTCTTCTCGTTTGGAACTAACTTGAAATCGATTCGCTTTCGTACGTTTTCCAACGATTTTCCGTACGGTGCGTTATTCATTAACTTAAAAAAGTCTTTTTCAAAGGTGTTTCTGGCTTCCTTTCGTCGCTCCGTATTAAAATCGATGAAAGGTTTCAACCATACGCACTGTGTGAATGCTAACACACGGTGAATCGCTTTCAACTCCATTCCTAGTTCGAGGTAGAGTTTCAGTGTTCTGTAATGAACAATGTATTTTGTCTTGTCCTCGAGGGACGTTATCAGTTTCTCTACCTTACCGTTACTACACACAAAGTCTTTTAACAGCTTCATGCGATAGCAGTACGGTGAAAGCATACTGTGCGTAATAGTACGCTTTTCAGGTGCTAAAGGGTAGTCACTGTGTAAGTCGTGTAGGTAATGTGGATACCCCAGATCGACTTCCAGGATATAACAGGTGTCACCATCGTCGCGTAACGCGTGCACGTTCAACGTATCGATCACTGTACGTTCCAACCATCGAAAACCGGACAGTGGTAAAGGCTGTGTCATAGCCGTTCCGTACAGGTTGGTACAATCGAGGTAAAGTAAATAGTTGTGCGGCTTGCTTGCGTCATAATCGGGAATGTACGGGTTGTTGGCTTTGGCGTACCTATTAGAAATTGCTGCTAAGCCGCCACGGATACCTCTTTCGATGTACAGGTGTACGTCTATATCGCGGAGTAACTCTAACCTGACTCCTGTCATTTTCAGCATCGCGTTCCACGCTAAACCGGCGGTGGTAAAAACGTTACACGGATCGAGTTCGTAGTACTGCAGGCTCATGTTTCGAAAGTTTTCAAATACATCAGCAAGCAGTAGTACATCCGTTTTTAAATAAAGGTCATGATAATCACCGAACGTTTGCATGTCGAAAGCCGACCAAACCGTTCGAGCGTGCGCGTAATCTTCTTCGTCTATATCCGACTCTGTCAACCCGTTGTAAAAATGTACGCGGTCCGGTAACTGCCTCTCGTCAAATTTTGAATCGTCCGTAACGTATTCGTAAGGGTACACACCTTTACGTAACAGTAAATCAACATTACGCGTGTAAAATTGATTAAGGATTTTAAATTTATCCGCGGATAAGTTGGAGACGAGTTTTTCAAGTGACGCGTTCATGAACCGCAGAGAATCGAGAAACCGGAGCTGACCGAGTGTAACGGAGATGTAACGTTCGCTTGTAGTAGCGATACACGTTATTTCATCTTCCTTGTACTTTCCGAAACCTTGCATCAAATGATGCGAGTCATAGCCACTTAAATTATGGAAAAAAACCGGAACGTGTGTTGGTATTTTGTAATTTATATTACACGCATTGTGAGCAGCGCCTAAATAGTTACCCGTTATGTGGCAATGATTTCGAACCGTGTCGTCCGTTAACGGCTGCTTGCACAGATGACAGTGAGTGGCGTTTCGGAATGACCGTTCATCGGCCGCTGTCATTTGGATCGGTTTATTAAACTTTCTATCGAGTCGTTGAACGTCGGCTAAAAGCACACGAAGGAACGTGTCCACCACGTCTTTACCGCGGTATATTACAGGTTCCTTGACGGCGTTTCCCATCCAGTCAACTATCACATAGCAGAAACTGGCTGGTATATGATGTGCCACGTTTTTACCGGTGGTCGGAACAATAAACGATTCGAAGTCAGCGTATACCGTATAAGGTACGCGGTGACAAAGTGAAAAGTTTTTAAAATACATCCACTTTTCGTCCTCGTCAGGAAGTTTTACTTTCTGTACTCCGTGCTGAGAACAGTTGCGTTCGTGTTCTTCAACTCGTTTTCGCGCCGCGTTAGTATCTTTATTGTCCGCAAATCTGTGTAGACAGTAGTTGCAATAAAACGAAGTGCCCTTTCGTTTTGTCAACGACGAAAGCATACGCGAAAGGTTCCGTATGAGGCAGTAGTGAGTAGTGTTCGCGTCGGACAGTAGCAGTAGGTTTACGTGGTACTTTCTACCGCGATGTTCAGTGATACGTAAAGGATATACCTCGCCTTCATAGCCAAAAACGTTAACGGATATGTTTTCGTTTAATTTTTCGAACCGTTTTATCTTATTGAGTGCGACGGGATAAGGAATGTCCTTCATGTTTATTTCTTCTTCGTACGGAAGGTAATGGCTAACGCGATGCGGGTTACACGCGATCGGGTGTATACCAGCGAGCACAGACCACAAGAAACACTTTTCATCGTCTACATTTTTTATATTGAAAATTCCTTTCTTACTGTTTGATAATTTCGATGGTGTAGGTAGAAAGCTCGACCCCACAAGAGGGTTGTATTTTGTAATATTTAATTCCACCGACTCGACACCGTTTTCGACCCACCCGCTTCCGTCGCGCGTGAATTTGTCAACGGATTCCATTATTTTCTCGCTAGCTATCGAATACTGTTCATCGATATCGTCATACTGTGACTTAAGTTCTGTACGCGATCTGAATACCGCATTACAATAAATATTTTCGGTGTTTATTAATTTTTTAAAAGATACACGAACTGCTAAATACCATTTTATATAATTATTTAATGCTACGGCTTCGCTACACATCTTATCAACAACCGTGTGTTTGTAATATAATAATACTGTTTGTGTGTTTAGTGTATTGTCAAGTATCATAAATTTTATGGTAATTACATTACCATTGATAGCACGGTGTTCGCTGCTGCTGCTGCTGCTGTCGGTCATTGTGAAAGGAGTGAGGCCGGCTTCGCGTCGTCGGTTCCCTATATAGACAGTCCGGTAACCGGTGACTCTGTCGCCGCGCGCCCTTGACCGATCGGCCTCGCGAGGAGCAGCGGTGCGGGGTAGGTAGTCGTCCGGTCGTGACCGACGACGCGCGTTGCGGTGGGTGGGGTGGGGTGGGGAGTGCGGTGTAGGAAGCCGACGTCCGTGACCGATGCGGTGCGGGGTGCGGGGTAAATGTGTGGGATGGTGGTGCGGGGTAGGGAGATAGGTTGCAGCCGGTGTCCGTGACCGAGAGGTAGGCGAGGTGCGGAGTACAGGATGCCGGCGACCTTGGCCGAAGCGCGCTCGTTGAGTCGCCTCCCGCGGGATGTAGGGTGCGGGGTACGGGGGGCTGGGTTGTACGACCGGTCGTGACCGAAAGCAGATGGTGACCCGAGACGACGCGGGGTGGGGTGCGGGGTAGGAAGCTAGGTTGTCGCTGACGGACTCGATTGCGGTTGGTGGGGGGTAAACCCGGTCGTTGCGGAGCGACAGACAAAGTAATTGAACAAAATATGTTGGCGAGGTGCGGGGTGGGTGGTGAGGCTCTGGGTGCGGGGTAGGGGAGACCGTGACCGACGGACTCGATTGCGGTTGGTGTTTTGCGCGGTGGGGGGGGGGGGAAACCCGGTCGTTGCGGAGCGACAGACAAAGTAATTGAACAAAATATGTAGGCGAGGTGCGGGGTGGTGGCGAGGCTCTGAGTGCGGTGTGGGGGTGCGGGGTAGAATGTCATCGTCCGGTCGTGACCGAAAGCTGATGGTGGCCCGAGACGACGCGGGGTGGGGTAGGAAGGAAAATTGTAGCCGTTACCGTTGCGGTAGAGGTGCGGGGTGCGGGGTAGGGTGTCGTCGTTCGGTCGTGACCGAAGGAGATGACGCTTTAGAAGGAAGGAACGTGGTCGGGGGAAACAGAATAAATACGCCAGTGTTTCCCTGTGCAGTCATCAGTACTCGCCATGGAAGGAATCGTTGCGAACGCGAAGACAGTTGAAAATTTTTTACCAAAAAGAGACTTGTCAAGTCTTTCTTTAGGAGTAAAGTATCATATAATTCACATGAAATTTGTGAAAACGAAATTCGGGGAGTCAGTTGTGGTAGATTTGGAAGATACCGGAGCCTGTCCTCAGCCGGAGGGTAAACTGTTCTATGTATACCTACCTAAAAGATGGTGTGACGTATTTACAGAGGAGCAATTGAAAGCTGTGAAGCCTTGTGTCCTATCACTATGCGTAACCTCACACACTCCGCTGGCGAACGAGAAAGTGAGCGTGCAGTTGGATATTGATTATGTGAGTATGATTTTTCAGTACCACTAATAATTACTTATACAGAAGTGGTTATGTATTAATTTTTTTCTCTTTTTTTCCAGACCAAATAAACGAGAACAGGATTGATTTATAATAATAATAACAATAATAGTAATAATAACATTAATAGTAAAATGTTTTTAAATGATGAAGTAGACTTCTCTATTTTTTTGTCGTTTTTTAATGTTAACTGTTCATTTTCAGAGAAAGAACAAGGTGTTGCTTGAATCTAATATTGTAGAAAAACTTTTAAACAGAGAAATAAATGGTAATAATAGATTATATTGTCAATGCGACATGATTAAATTCGATTATAATTTTAGAAATAATCGTAAGACACTGAGTAGATGGATATCAATACGAAACGAAAAGAATATTTACAAAATGAAAGTATTTATTCGTAATGAGTTTTTCAAACTCTTCAAAACATCAATTAGTTATTGTAACAACCATAATATTGAATATCTTCAAATAAAAGATTTGCTAATTGCTAAAACAAAGCTGGTTAATCAGATGTACTATATGATGTATAATTTTACTGGTACAGCGTATACCTCGCTGGTAAAAAAATATGAGTGGTCAAGGCATGACTCTAGCGGATGTCCGCTTCGTAACCGTTGTCGCGTCTGTTGTTATCTAAGATATCAAAATGACTTTAATTCAGAATACATGTTTTTTTAATACCACACTAACTATCATTTGATGTGTCTACATTCTTTTGTATTTGGTCAAGTATTATTAATTGTAGGAAATTATATTCTGTTTTTAATTATTAAAAAACGTATGTGGTTTATAACATAAAAAGTTAAGATAAACAATCATTAAAGTGTTAATTAAATTTTTATGTGTAATTAAATTTTTTAAAAGATTTCTCTCATAGTTACAGAAACCTTGTTTCGATGTTATGTGTTTGTGCGAATGCGAGGGAGATGTATGTCGTTCACCACCATATGGTGACCACTGTAACATTCTGAGTGCTTGTGAGTGGAGAGAATTTACACTCTGAAGAACAATTGTTTTAAAAAATTATAAGCGTTGTTACCTTTGTTATTATCTAAAATACTAAAAAGAGTTGAATTCAAGGTTTTGGTGTACCATTTTACACATGTAGTTAACACCATAGTAATTATCATTTGATGTGTGTCTACATTTAGTATGTTATTATTAACATATTACACATCAACATTGTAATATTGTATGTTATTAATTATTATTATTATTTTATATTGTTAGACATATAAGGCTTGTTTTGGTTGTAGTAAATGTAATTATTATTTTGTTAATTATGTGTGTGTGTGTGTGTGTGTGTGTGTATATATATATGTGTACAGAGAGAGAGAGAGAGAGAGAGAGAGAGAGAGAGAGAGAGAGAGAGAGAGAGAGCACCTTCAAGGCTGCAAAAGAGAGAGAAAGCGAGAGAAAAAAAGATTATTTTGTATAATTATGTAAATACATATATATATATATATATATATATATATAGAGAGAGAGAGAGAGAGAGATAAAGTGTTTATTTTGTTTAGTTATGTATATAGAGAGCGCGCGTATGTTTTGCACAATTATAATTGTCTTGTGAATATAGAACGTGTCTGTGTAGAGAGAGAAAGAAAATTATAGCTTATGATTTGATTGTAAAAGCTTTCGATATTATTAAAACTTATATATAAACCGTAACCTTTGTTATTTTATTATTATACCTTTATACAAAACAGTTATTCCTATCATACTTGAATAAGGTATACGCCAGCGAAGATAACAAGTTTTTATAGTTGAGATGCAGCCAACTTATTGATAAAGAGACACAGCTGGATTGTGGTATGCGCCAGCATGCGAAGAAAACCGGTTTATAGGGTTCAGATGCATCTCTCTCTAAAGAGAGAGACAGTGAGAGAGAGCGTATAATCTGTTTGTATCAACACACAGCGATTCAACCAGACCTGTTTGTTACAATTTTGCAGGTACACAGAGTAAAATATATTTATACAATTACACAATTTTAGTAATGCATAATTTTAATATGTTTTTTCTAAACAATATTCAAATGGATGCATCTGTTCTATTATAACACAATATACTCATATATAATAATACAATATATGATTTTGCGAACCGCAGATCCAGGTTCAAATCCCGAGGAGTCAAAATTTATTTTGTGGAAACCAACACCTGTCGGAAACCATCTGTATAGCCTCCTGTTTCGTCATACCCAGTGTTTTATACATGCGTCATGTGGGCGTACCCACAAATTTCGGGTACCCCCATCCGTTGTTTTAATCATTTAGGGTACCAAAATTCTGACATTAAAAAAATTTCGAGAGAGAACGATTATTTTGTTACATCAAAATAAACCAGAACGCGGAAGTGTTTTAACATTCGGACACCAGCTGCCAGGGCCTCTGTCATGAACTGGAACCCGGTTAGGGCGTACCCACAAATTTCGGGTACCCCCATCCGTTGATTTAAACATTTCGGGTAACGGTACCCGATACCCCCAAAATTTCGAGTAACGGTACCCGATGACAACGCCTCTGCGCGTCCGGGCAACCGCCGAATTCCGGGTACCCCCATCCACTACACATTGTTTTCGGCTACCAAATTTTGAACATGCAGAAACCACGGCCTTCGTGACGTCTTGAAACAGGTTTTAGCCATGCGGACGCCAGCGACTTGAGCCTCTGTATGACGTCATGAACTGGAACACGGTAGTGTTTCAGTCACACATACACACACATACACACACACACACAAAACAGTGACGTCACATGGACAGCTCGGACACCAGCTGCCAGTGCCTCTATGACGTCATGAACTGGAACCCGGTAGTGTTTTCGTTCGGAACCCGGAAGTGTTTTCGAACACTCACTTTCCCTCTACTCATCTTATCAGACTGTGACGATGGCACTGGTGAATCACCAGAGTGTGTTCCATTAGTGCGCCATCCAGGACTATTCCAGTGTACAATTACACAAAAATGTATACCTTCCGGATGGATATGTGATGATGAACCAGATTATGGGAATTCAGAGAAGCAAATAATTGATAAACCAGATGGAGAACCTCACAGATATTTTTCAGGTCATACAGCATATGGACCAGAGACATATTGGAATATAAGACAATATAATAATGGGCACAATACTAATTACCATGATAATAATAGTACGGGTCCAAATTATCAAAACCCGAATCGACCCTCTAATGGTTATCAGGGTAACCACAATCCCTACCCTGATAACGTAAATAGTCAGAGAAGCCCCAATTATGGTAACAGTCCTTACCCTAATAATGCTAATCGTGCGGGTCCCAATAATGGTAATTTTAATAATAATAGGTATCCTCGCCCTAGAGTGAACTTCATACAAGCCACAGAAGGAAGACAGCGAGGATTCAACCACAATCGACGAAGCAGTTACCGAAGATACGAAGAAAGGCGGAGGAGCCTGGAACGGGACCAACCGAGGTACTATCCGGCGCGTAGGAGCAATAGTTTGGACAACACTGAACAAAGGTCGTACCATGAACGACCGGAAGACCCTAGAACAGATCGGCAAGTAACCACTCTGAGCATCCCGAATGAGGCATCGAATAATATGGCTCAAAGAAACAATGATGCCGAGCCTTTAAACGGGCACAGGCAGTAAGAAATAACCAGAACCCATTACTGCTTCTGACTACTGGGTATGATAATGAGAATGAGTGCAAGTTCCAGGAAAAGTACTCCGAACTGACTGCCAGACTCCAGCCGCAACTGTCATCTAAAAATAAATGGATCTGGGGTAATGAACAACAAAACATATTGACTCTCATAAAACAAAAATTCCTTAAACACGTTATACTCCGTCATCCAGATTTTAACAAGCCTTTCTTTCTTAATTGCGATGCCAGTGACATCAGCCTTGGCACTACTTTATATCAAGAGGATGAGGAGGGCGAGCATCTTGTAATCTGTTTTGCCAGCAGAGCTCTGAACCAGAGTGAGAAAAACTATCATGTGACAGAAAAGGAGTTATTAGTGTCGTGTTCGCGTGCGGAAAGTTCCGTACATATATTCTTGGTTATCCCGTTACCGTCCGGACAGACCATAAATCTATCTCGTTCCTTAAGAGATGTAAGCTGAGCCATGGAAGGTTAACACGGTGGATACTATTGCTGCAAGAATACGACCTTAAGTGGGAGTATATCCCCGGAAGGAAGAATGTCGTCGCGGACGTATTGTCTAGAGTTAACATTGACAAGCAGACGTTCGAGGGGGAGAAGGAGAGTATTCTGAAGGTGTACCATATTCTCAGCAGCAGCGCCGGTCTACAATCAGTTCTAGAACAACTAAGCACACACCAACAAGCTGACCCGAAATTAATTACTATTATCTCAAGATTGGAAGCAGGAGATGAGACCATCTCCCGATATTACACTATACATAAGGGAATCCTGTTTTCCAAACCATCATTATATAAGGAGGAGTGGAAGGTAATAATTCCAACCCATATCGAGAAAGAGATAGTGATCGGTTATCATGTTCGATATGGGCATATGGGCGCTTTAAAGGTGGTAAAGGCCCTGGAAGAAAGCTGCTATATAAAGGACATCAATCGGAAGGTACGGAGGTATATTAGAAACTGTCGCATTTGCCAACTCGTAAAAAATAATAACGAGAAAAGAGAAGGGCAGATGATTCCAATAACATGGCAGTCTAAACTTGAGAAGGTATTCCTGGATATCTGCGGGCCATTTCCCCGCAGTGGAGACCGCCACCGATACAAATATATCGTCATCATTATGGACCATTACACCAAGTTCGTAAAGCTATACCCAGCGAATCGGGCGACTACGAATAAAGTTCTTAATATCCTGATCGACCAGTACTTCCCAACCGTCGGAAAACCGGTATCGATCATAACCGACCACGGAACGCAATTCAAGGGGAGGAGATGGCGGGATACACTGCTGTCCATGGGGGTTCACACATCCGTATACCACCCAAGCAGTAACCCGGCCGAAAGAGTCTTTCGAGAGGTGGGGCGCCTATTAAGAACGTATTGCCATGATCAGCAGAGAAGATGGCAAGAATATTTGGAGGCTACTGAAGAATTCCTCAACCTGGCCTACCATCCTGCCATAGGAATAACCCCATACTCCGCGATGTACGAGAGACAACCCCCTAGAGAGATTGCAGATATCTTGGAGTTCCCCAGAGAACATAAATATAGATTTGATAAGATTCAATTTTGTAATAAGGTGGCCGAAGATCAGGAGAAACGGCGGAATAAATACACTAAATGCATGGGTAAGGTTATTCATTATACCGTTGGAGAGAAGGTGTTGTTGAAGAATAGGGAATTACCCAGTTCCTTAGAGGGGATAACAAAAAAGTTATTGCTCCTGTATACTGGTCCCTATATCGTCTCAAAAGACAATAACAACAACACCTACGAAATCAAAGAAATAAGTTCAAGTAAAGTCAAGGGTGTCTTTAACCAGGCATCCATGAAGAAATTTTATGATTAAAAAATCCCCAAAATTCTAAAAAGAAATATAAGCACATATTATCTACAATTATTAGAAAATTTAATGGCAAGAATACAGAAGAATTAGAATTAAAACCCCTAAATTCTAAAAACCATGTAAGACCATTACATACAATTTGTTTGAAGAGAAACATATTTTAAAGAAGAATAACAAGAAGAATTTTGAAATATACAGCCAAATTCTAAAAAGAAATATAAGCACATATTATCTACAATTATTAGAAAATTTTATGGCAATGATAGAAGAAGAATTAGAATTTAAATTCCTCAAAATTCTAAAATACATGTAAGCCAATCTTACATCAAGATTATTTAAAGGGAAACCATTTAGAAGATATGCATAAGAATAAGATAGAATTTAAAAACCTCCAAATTCTAAAAAGAAATATAAGCACATATTATCTACAATTATTAGAAAATTTTATGGCTAGAAGATATATAAGATAGAATTTAAAACCCCAAAATTCTAAACACAATGTAAGCCAATTACATACAATTTATTTGAGAAGAAACATATTTTGAAGGAAGAATAACAAGAAGAATTTTGAAATAAACCTCCAAATTCTAAAAAGAAATATAAGCACATATTATCTACAATTATTAGAAAATTTTATGGCAAGAACATAAGAAGAAGTTAGAATAAACCTCTAAATTCTAAACATAATGTAAGCCAATTACATACAATTTATTTGAGAAGAAACAATTTTGAAAGAAGATATGCATAAGAAGAAGTTAGAATAAATCAGCAAAATTCCAAAAAGAACTATAAGCACATATTACCTACAATTAGTAGAAAATTTTGGAAGAAGATATATAAAACAGAATTTTGAATGGAAATCAACCAAATTCTAAAACATACGTAAGATCACCTTACATACCAATTATTTAAGAAAAACTTTATGGCAAGAATAGAAGAGAAGAAGTTTAAAAACATTATCAGCCAAATTCTAAAAAGAAATATAAGCACATATTACCTACAATTATTAGAAAATTTTATGGCAAGAATATAAAACCGAATTTTGAATTATGTATAAATCAAGTTTCCCAAACCAAGTATAAGTACAACTTACCAACCAATTATAAATAAAACACTATGGTGAGATAAACTGAAGAGATTTCATACCATATTTATGGTAAGCATAGAAGATAATTACCATGGTAACAAAGGATCATAATGGGATGAAGAAAGGAAACAGATTTACAATTAAAACAAATAATTCTGGACAGTATGATCAAGTCTAAGTTCAATATGAAGAGGAAAAACCTTTCCATAAAATGATGCTAAAGGAAAAAAAAAAAAAAAATTTCTTTAATACGATTTGAGTGATTGAATAATAAAGTACAAAAACTTCTTTGGAATTATGAGAGAATGAAACTTTGGAGTGGTATAAGGAGAAATTATGACCTCATTATGAAATTAATAAAAAACCATCATTCACAAGTATAATAACAATGACAGGAATAATGTGAAAATAATGTCAAAGATATATGTAATTAAGCGAATTAATATAAAATTATTTATGAATTAAATGACAATTATGATAATGACAGTTATAAAAATTCTAGAAAATAGAACAAGTGGAATTTTAAGAACAAAGAAACAGTCTAAAAATGTCATAAAGATATGCTACTATAAATAATGCAGATTATAATGAAAAAACCAGAAGGTAATAAAGAATTTATAACCAAAAGATTTATATGATAAGAAAAGTTGAAAACTGTAATAATAGAAGAGCTTCCTACCATAATATCCAATGAAAGAAACATCCAGTTAATGAGTCAGTAGAACAACTGAGATAGGAATATTAAAATCTCTGAGAAGTATAATAAGTAATAAGTGAAGTATCCCAAAGATATTTTTTAAATAGTAACAAATGTGTACTATTCTGAATAATTTTTTAATCTGTCTGAAGATAATTCCAGCAGGATTAATATGTTTTTTGAGCAGAGATGATTTGCCTCTGTACTCAAATATGTGTGAAGTATTGGACAGCAGAGGAAAGTAGCGTACAGTGCCTCTCTGAACTGAACCAGCTCACAAAGTAGGGAACGATAGGGAGAAAATATCCCAAGGAGAAAATACTAAGAAGAAATATAAAAATGAAATAATAGACATGAAACTCAGAAGACTATTACTATCAAGGAAGATCAAGTGAGAATGATATAAACTCAAATATAAATAAGAAAATTTTAAAATGGAAGGAAGTCCAAAATAATAACAAACCTTGAATAATTATCATAAGCAATTGTTTCAGACAAAGCAAGTATAGTCTGAAAAAATTACTTATGGAGAAGGGCATTCTGTAGCGTGACAGAAAATCCACTACATTTTAAGTCATGTGAAATCATAAAGTTTAATTACACCAACGAATGTTATAATAATATTGAATGGCATTTAAATAAATCAGAGGAATGAACCACAATAAAATAAAAATCCTCACTACATTATATATAAAAACCACTGTTTTAAAAACCAAAGAAAGTATCGAAGCAACTCATCAACTCATAGTATAATATCAGTAAGTTACCCAGGAAGCTCAGAGCAGTAAACCAGTTATATAAGGCCATATCAAGAAAAAAGAGACTCAATTAAAGAGTGGTGAATACCAAAATACCCTAAAAACAAGAAGAGGGAAGAATAAACTTTGTGAACAGGAAGAAAACAATACCCTGAAACCTATATAGAAGAATAAAGCCACAGTGAATAAATTAAACGTTCCAAACTAAACCTCAGTCGTGATAACACCAAGTACCTTGGTTTACCCAAGGATGAGGAAGGAAGAACAGAAGAGTGAAGACTAGACGAGGGACAAGAATGAAGACTAGAAGAAGGACAAGAATGAATACCAGAAGGAAGATACGAAGAAGGACAAGAAAGAAGACAGGAGGAGAGGAAGAAATAGTATGAAAGAGACACCGTAGTAAAACCTATTATTATATAAACTACTATCAATCCCAAACCCACAAAAACTATGCAAAAGAAAGTATAACATACCCAAAATCTTATAAAATGTAATTATTGAGAAAACTAAAGTGTTGTATAGCGTTATAAGAAGTGCACCGGCTAAAGCTATTGTGTAATAAAGAAAATAAACTAGTCTTAACGGTCCATGATTACTAAAGGTCTGGTCTGAGATAATAAGACTCAGAATATCAGAACCAACAGTGAAAGTGAATTTGTGTAAGTGTTTTTTAAAAAATGCAATAAACTTAAAGTTGGTGATACTATAACTTAGTAGTATGCTATATCACAACTTTAAAATCTAATAATAAACAGCATAATAAAATAATAAAATGGAAGGTTTCCAGTATTTTATTATTTTAATGTAAATCTTTATTTACAAGACATTTGTAAAAAATGATAATAAATAGAGTATGGGAGTTAATGTTTACTTATGTAGGGGATCACAATAATAATGGTTTAAACCAGAAAGGACTGGTACTAATATAGTATGAATAAGGGTAACATGTTTAAATACACTGTTATTTCACAGTCCTAAAATCAATGGGTTAAATAAATGTATTTGTAAGGTTTATTAGAAAATAAGATTTATGTTCTGTGTTTTAAAAAGAATTATGTTTGATAAATAATAACCTACATACCAGTAATAATGTTCTAATAGGTATGCTATGTTAGCTCAAAAATAGTTAAAAGATATATGTTCAAACCATATCTGCAATATGTTCAATTGTGCAGATTGCTAAACCATGTTCATAACTATTTATTTTAATAACTGTAGTGTTAATTAACTACTACACAACACAATAAGTTATAAATCATGTTATTTTCATATAATTGTAATTATGTAAAGTCAGAGGAGGAATTAAGTTTAAATTATTTGAGAAAGAAAGAAATATAAAATTCTAAAATCTAGGCCATTTGGTGAAATCAGAGAACCAATATAAAATAGTATAATTCACTTATAAATCCTGTAAACTACCAAGATTTATATAAGATAACACAATTAACCACTACTAGGAATGATCCTATGAATTAAAATGATAATAAGGAAATATACCTTAACATTTTGTAAATTGTCAAAATATATAAATTAATTAATTTTAAAGAGCAATGCCAAATTTACAGATTAACACAAAATACCAGTTCAAAGGTGTAATTTATATGTATTTAAGGAAAGGAAGAGGAATATGACTAATTAAAATGTATTATAATAGTATTAATAATATTTAAAATGGAGGGAATTTTGTATAAAGACGGAAATCCAATTTTGAGCCTATATTTCCATAAAGTAAAGAAATTTGTTAATTTCCACAAAATATCTACAGATATGGACTATAATAGATCAATTTAAAGGGAATGAGATGATTAAACCAATAATAAGGTTAATAATTCATAAAAGTGAGGAATAAAATAGATAAATTCCATACATAATGTAATATTTTATCATATGTATGGGAAGTCGAAAAATGTTAACAATACTATTTCAAGGATTAACTGGGCCAGATTTATGACCAAGTTAATTAGTCTTTTGTTGAATATCAAGCTGGACAGTTGTGTGAAGAACGTTTCTTTAAATCGAATTGAAAATGATACTAGTGTTTAGCCATTGAAATCAGTGAAACGAGAGTTAGGCGGTTTAAACACTTTTTAAAGCTAAAGCTGTTAATACATTCACGACAATAGTGAAAACAAACACTTAACTACATAATACGAGTGATAGAAACAAGTAAAACACTATATCTCAACTGATATATTCTGCAATTCCTAACCAATAACTTGAAAACGTAACCGCAGAAGTTGAACACATAGAAAATAAATTAACTAACACCAGTTTACACAGCACACTTCACCAGAATACACCAAATAGATTAACAGACATATTACATCAGTGCGGGGACATTTTAGACCTTGATGAAGGTAATTTTATAGTAATTTTCTGACACGACGCATATGCAGTAGCCAAGACCAACCCGAGTAGCGGCCATCTTGAAAACGGAATCTGCTTACCACATCACAGTGACGTCAGTCTTCATTGGTTCGACAAAACATTTATTCAAATATTATATACTGAATTATTTAAAATACTATTGAATAGTAATTATTGTATTTACATTTTTAATTGTTAATATTATACTTTCTCGTCACCCTTCTCTGACTATTAATCCTAATCGCTCAAAGAACCTGTCTTTTAATATAATATAACATAAAATTTTGTTCTGTATGACACAATCGATAATTCCCGAGACAGAGTCGATAATTGCTCTCCATCGATAAAATATCGATTCTTTATTTAAAATTGTCAATAAATCTTTATATTTCCATTATTTTGTATCTGTTACTTATTTCACAGGGTAATTTAAGGGTATTTATAAGGCTGAAGAACTTAAGTACGAAGAATATATTCTATCTGAACAAGATATTGGACCAGTCAGAAAAGTCACCAATCGATTATTACCTGGAGTTAATCTATTTAACTCCAGACTTGGTGCAAATCTTCAAGAAGTGCTCGACGGTCAATAAATACCTACCTGATATTAAAATTTTTCCAGAACCTTTGAAAAAACAGATTTATCTCTTATACATACCTCTATAAACATAAACAAAAATTATTTTATTATTTGAAAATTCTATTTTTATTGAATTTTCCGTATACATTTTATTCTTTTGTAACGACCGGCATACAGCGGTCTGGTGACCAAGTGGCTAGCCCAAACAGTGGGACTTGATTAAATTACACCACTAAAGGGTCATCTTACAAAGTGGCTTCCATCGCGGGGCTTGAACGAGGCAGACGTCTCGTATTATTACAAAGTGGCGTCCAACTTAGAGGGCTTGATAGGATAAGCCTGGCAGCGGTTATCCAGTCAGGAGAAGGGCAACAACGATAAATCAAAATGGAAGAAATTAAACAAAAAGAAGATACGAGCACGGAGAGGATATTGGAAATGTTCTCAGCACTTACACGAGATGAGAAGTGGGACAAGTTAATAGAAACGTTCCAACAGATGATGGACGAGGACAGACGATTCAAGAAAGAATTGGGTAACAAACTGGACAATATAAATCAGAAACTGGATGATTGGGCCGAAGAAAGAAGAGAGGACAGATTAAGGGGAGAAGAATTAAGAGATGAGAAGACCGAAGAAATAAATGATAAAACGCAGGAAGATAGCCAACCAGAACCAGAAGAAGTACTAAATGATAAAACGCAAGAACAAATAATGGTAGTATCTGAAATTGAAACTAACCGAAACCAGGAAGATATTAAACCAAGGAAAAGGAGAATGTATCCAAGAAATGTAATAAAAACGAAGGAAGAGTTGGAGATGATGAAACATGTGTTAATTGATGGTAATAATATCCCAATTACCTATGACAAAGACATCATGAATTCTATAAATTATAGAAGGAGAATCGAGGTAATCTCAGAAATAATGTACCACCAAACAGTAGTTTACCAATGGGGAAGGACCAGAGGTAAACGGAATACTACATGTGGACTAGATCAGTTCCAGTGCGGAACTAAACAGTGTATTTCAGAAAGATGGAAATATAACATCTTATCAGACTGTGACGATGGCACTGGTGAATCACCAGAGTGTGTTCCATTAGTGCGCCATCCAGGACTATTCCAGTGTACAATTACACAAAAATGTATACCTTCCGGATGGATATGTGATGATGAACCAGATTATGGGAATTCAGAGAAGCAAATAATTGATAAACCAGATGAAGAACCTCACAGATATTTTTCAGGTCATACAGCATATGGACCAGAGACATATTGGAATATAAGACAATATAATAATGGGCACAATACTAATTACCATGATAATAATAGTACGGGTCCAAATTATCAAAACCCGAATCGACCCTCTAATAATTATCAGGGTAACCACAATCCCCACCCTGATAACGTAAATAGTCAGAGAAGCCCCAATTATGGTAACAGTCCTTACCCTAATAATGCTAATCGTGCGGGTCCCAATAATGGTAATTTTAATAATAATAGGTATCCTCGCCCTAGAGTGAACTTCATACAAGCCACAGAAGGAAGACAGCGAGGATGCAACCACAATCGACGAAGCAGTTACCGAAGATACGAAGAAAGGCGGAGGAGCCTGGAACGGGACCAACCGAGGTACTATCCGGCGCGTAGGAGCAATAGTTTGGACAACACTGAACAAAGGTCGTACCATGAACGACCGGAAGACCCTAGAACAGATCGGCAAGTAACCACTCTGAGCATCCCGAATGAGGCATCGAATAATATGGCTCAAAGAAACAATGATGCCGAGCCTTTAAACGGGCACAGGCAGTAAGAAATAACCAGAACACATTACTGCTTCTGACTACTGGGTATGATAATGAGAATGAGTGCAAGTTCCAGGAAAAGTACTCCGAACTGACTGCCAGACTCCAGCCGCAACTGTCATCTAAAAATAAATGGATCTGGGGTAATGAACAACAAAACATATTGACTCTCATGAAACAAAAATTCCTTAAACACGTTATACTCCGTCATCCAGATTTTAACAAGCCTTTCTTTCGTAATTGCAATGCCAGTGACATCAGCCTTGGCACTACTTTATATCAAGAGGATGAGGAGGGCGAGCATCTTGTAATCTGTTTTGCCAGCAGAGCTCTGAACCAGAGTGAGAAAAACTATCATGTGACAGAAAAGGAGTTATTGAGTGTCGTGTTCGCGTGCGGAAAGTTCCGTACATATATTCTTGGTTATCCCGTTACCGTCCGGACAGACCATAAATCTATCTCGTTCCTTAAGAGATGTAAGCTGAGCCATGGAAGGTTAACACGGTGGATACTATTGCTGCAAGAATACGATCTTAAGTGGGAGTATATCCCCGGAAGGAAGAATGTCGTCGCGGACGTATTGTCTAGAGTTGACATTGACAAGCAGACGTTCGAGGGGGAGAAGGAGAGTATTCTGAAGGTGTACCATATTCTCAGCAGCAGCGCCGGTCTACAATCAGTTCTAGAACAACTAAGCACACACCAACAAGCTGACCCGAAATTAATTACTATTATCTCAAGATTGGAAGCAGGAGATGAGACCATCTCCCGATATTACACTATACATAAGGGAATCCTGTTTTCCAAACCATCATTATATAAGGAGGAGTGGAAGGTAATAATTCCAACCCATATCGAGAAAGAGATAGTGATCGGTTATCATGTTCGATATGGGCATATGGGCGCTTTAAAGGTGGTAAAGGCCCTGGAAGAAAGCTGCTATATAAAGGACATCAATCGGAAGGTACGGAGGTATATTAGAAACTGTCGCATTTGCCAACTCGTAAAAAATAATAACGAGAAAAGAGAAGGGCAGATGATTCCAATAACATGGCAGTCTAAACTTGAGAAGGTATTCCTGGATATCTGCGGGCCATTTCCCCGCAGTGGAGACCGCCACCGATACAAATATATCGTCATCATTATGGACCATTACACCAAGTTCGTAAAGCTATACCCAGCGAATCGGGCGACTACGAATAAAGTTCTTAATATCCTGATCGACCAGTACTTCCCAACCGTCGGAAAACCGGTATCGATCATAACCGACCACGGAACGCAATTCAAGGGGAGGAGATGGCGGGATACACTGCTGTCCATGGGGGTTCACACATCCGTATACCACCCAAGCAGTAACCCGGCCGAAAGAGTCTTTCGAGAGGTGGGGCGCCTATTAAGAACGTATTGCCATGATCAGCAGAGAAGATGGCAAGAATATTTGGAGGCTACTGAAGAATTCCTCAACCTGGCCTACCATCCTGCCATAGGAATAACCCCATACTCCGCGATGTACGAGAGACAACCCCCTAGAGAGATTGCAGATATCTTGGAGTTCCCCAGAGAACATAAATATAGATTTGATAAGATTCAATTTTGTAATAAGGTGGCCGAAGATCAGGAGAAACGGCGGAATAAATACACTAAATGCATGGGTAAGGTTATTCATTATACCGTTGGAGAGAAGGTGTTGTTGAAGAATAGGGAATTACCCAGTTCCTTAGAGGGGATAACAAAAAAGTTATTGCTCCTGTATACTGGTCCCTATATCGTCTCAAAAGACAATAACAACAACACCTACGAAATCAAAGAAATAAGTTCAAGTAAAGTCAAGGGTGTCTTTAACCAGGCATCCATGAAGAAATTTTATGATTAAAAAATCCCCAAAATTCTAAAAAGAAATATAAGCACATATTATCTACAATTATTAGAAAATTTAATGGCAAGAATACAGAAGAATTAGAATTAAAACCCCTAAATTCTAAAAACCATGTAAGACCATTACATACAATTTGTTTGAAGAGAAACATATTTTAAAGAAGAATAACAAGAAGAATTTTGAAATATACAGCCAAATTCTAAAAAGAAATATAAGCACATATTATCTACAATTATTAGAAAAATTTATGGCAATGATAGAAGAAGAATTAGAATTTAAATTCCTCAAAATTCTAAAATACATGTAAGCCAATCTTACATCAAGATTATTTAAAGGGAAACCATTTAGAAGATATGCATAAGAATAAGATAGAATTTAAAAACCTCCAAATTCTAAAAAGAAATATAAGCACATATTATCTACAATTATTAGAAAATTTTATGGCTAGAAGATATATAAGATAGAATTTAAAACCCCAAAATTCTAAACACAATGTAAGCCAATTACATACAATTTATTTGAGAAGAAACATATTTTGAAGGAAGAATAACAAGAAGAATTTTGAAATAAACCTCCAAATTCTAAAAAGAAATATAAGCACATATTATCTACAATTATTAGAAAATTTTATGGCAAGAACATAAGAAGAAGTTAGAATAAACCTCTAAATTCTAAACATAATGTAAGCCAATTACATACAATTTATTTGAGAAGAAACAATTTTGAAAGAAGATATGCATAAGAAGAAGTTAGAATAAATCAGCAAAATTCCAAAAAGAACTATAAGCACATATTACCTACAATTAGTAGAAAATTTTGGAAGAAGATATATAAAACAGAATTTTGAATGGAAATCAACCAAATTCTAAAACATACGTAAGATCACCTTACATACCAATTATTTAAGAAAAACTTTATGGCAAGAATAGAAGAGAAGAAGTTTAAAAACATTATCAGCCAAATTCTAAAAAGAAATATAAGCACATATTACCTACAATTATTAGAAAATTTTATGGCAAGAATATAAAACCGAATTTTGAATTATGTATAAATCAAGTTTCCCAAACCAAGTATAAGTACAACTTACCAACCAATTATAAATAAAACACTATGGTGAGATAAACTGAAGAGATTTCATACCATATTTATGGTAAGCATAGAAGATAATTACCATGGTAACAAAGGATCATAATGGGATGAAGAAAGGAAACAGATTTACAATTAAAACAAATAATTCTGGACAGTATGATCAAGTCTAAGTTCAATATGCAGAGAAAAAACCTTTCCATAAAATGATGCTAAAGGAAAAAAAAAAAAAAATTTCTTTAATACGACTTGAGTGATTGAATAATAAAGTACAAAAACTTCTTTGGAATTATGAGAGAATGAAACTTTGGAGTGGTATAAGGAGAAATTATGACCTCATTATGAAATTAATAAAAAACCATCATTCACAAGTATAATAACAATGACAGGAATAATGTGAAAATAATGTCAAAGATATATGTAATTAAACGAATTAATATAAAATTATTTATGAATTAAATGACAATTATGATAATGACAGTTATAAAAATTCTAGAAAATAGAACAAGTGGAATTTTAAGAACAAAGAAACAGTCTAAAAATGTCATAAAGATATGCTACTATAAATAATGCAGATTATAATGAAAAAACCAGAAGGTAATAAAGAATTTATAACCAAAAGATTTATATGATAAGAAAAGTTGAAAACTGTAATAATAGAAGAGCTTCCTACCATAATATCCAATGAAAGAAACATCCAGTTAATGAGTCAGAAGAACAACTGAGATAGGAATATTAAAATCTCTGAGAAGTATAATAAGTAATAAGTGAAGTATCCCAAAGATATTTTTTAAATAGTAACAAATGTGTACTATTCTGAATAATTTTTTAATCTGTCTGAAGATAATTCCAGCAGGATTAATATGTTTTTTGAGCAGAGATGATTTGCCTCTGTACTCAAATATGTGTGAAGTATTGGACAGCAGAGGAAAGTAGCGTACAGTGCCTCTCTGAACTGAACCAGCTCACAAAGTAGGGAACGATAGGGAGAAAATATCCCAAGGAGAAAATACTAAGAAGAAATATAAAAATGAAATAATAGACATGAAACTCAGAAGACTATTACTATCAAGGAAGATCAAGTGAGAATGATATAAACTCAAATATAAATAAGAAAATTTTAAAATGGAAGGAAGTCCAAAATAATAACAAACCTTGAATAATTATCATAAGCAATTGTTTCAGACAAAGCAAGTATAGTCTGAAAAAATTACTTATGGAGAAGGGCATTCTGTAGCGTGACAGAAAATCCACTACATTTTAAGTCATGTGAAATCATAAAGTTTAATTACACCAACGAATGTTATAATAATATTGAATGACATTTAAATAAATCAGAGGAATGAACCACAATAAAATAAAAATTCTCACTACATTATATATAAAAACCACTGTTTTAAAAACCAAAGAAAGTATCGAAGCAACTCATCAACTCATAGTATAATATCAGTAAGTTACCCAGGAAGCTCAGAGCAGTAAACCAGTTATATAAGGCCATATCAAGAAAAAAGAGACTCAATTAAAGAGTGGTGAATACCAAAATACCCTAAAAACAAGAAGAGGGAAGAATAAAGTTTGTGAACAGGAAGAAAACAATACCCTGAAACCTATATAGAAGAATAAAGCCACAGTGAATAAATTAAACGTTCCAAACTAAACCTCAGTCGTGATAACACCAAGTACCTTGGTTTACCCAAGGATGAGGAAGGAAGAACAGAAGAGTGAAGACTAGACGAGGGACAAGAATGAAGACTAGAAGAGGGACAAGAATGAATACCAGAAGGAAGATACGAAGAAGGACAAGAAAGAAGACAGGAGGAGAGGAAGAAATAGTATGAAAGAAACACCGTAGTAAAACCTATTATTATATAAACTACTATCAATCCCAAACCCACAAAAACTATGCAAAAGAAAGTATAACATACCCAAAATCTTATAAAATGTAATTATTGAGAAAACTAAAGTGTTGTATAGCGTTATAAGAAGTGCACCGGCTAAAGCTATTGTGTAATAAAGAAAATAAACTAGTCTTAACGGTCCATGATTACTAAAGGTCTGGTCTGAGATAATAAGACTCAGAATATCAGAACCAACAGTGAAAGTGAATTTGTGTAAGTGTTTTTTAAAAAATGCAATAAACTTAAAGTTGGTGATACTATAACTTAGTAGTATGCTATATCACAACTTTAAAATCTAATAATAAACAGCATAATAAAATAATAAAATGGAAGGTTTCCAGTATTTTATTATTTTAATGTAAATCTTTATTTACAAGACATTTGTAAAAAATGATAATAAATAGAGTATGGGAGTTAATGTTTACTTATGTAGGGGATCACAATAATAATGGTTTAAACCAGAAAGGACTGGTACTAATATAGTATGAATAAGGGTAACATGTTTAAATACACTGTTATTTCACAGTCCTAAAATCAATGGGTTAAATAAATGTATTTGTAAGGTTTATTAGAAAATAAGATTTATGTTCTGTGTTTTAAAAAGAATTATGTTTGATAAATAATAACCTACATACCAGTAATAATGTTCTAATAGGTATGCTATGTTAGCTCAAAAATAGTTAAAAGATATATGTTCAAACCATATCTGCAATATGTTCAATTGTGCAGATTGCTAAACCATGTTCATAACTATTTATTTTAATAACTGTAGTGTTAATTAACTACTACACAACACAATAAGTTATAAATCATGTTATTTTCATATAATTGTAATTATGTAAAGTCAGAGGAGGAATTAAGTTTAAATTATTTGAGAAAGAAAGAAATATAAAATTCTAAAATCTAGGCCATTTGGTGAAATCAGAGAACCAATATAAAATAGTATAATTCACTTATAAATCCTGTAAACTACCAAGATTTATATAAGATAACACAATTAACCACTACTAGGAATGATCCTATGAATTAAAATGATAATAAGGAAATATACCTTAACATTTTGTAAATTGTCAAAATATATAAATTAATTAATTTTAAAGAGCAATGCCAAATTTACAGATTAACACAAAATACCAGTTCAAAGGTGTAATTTATATGTATTTAAGGAAAGGAAGAGGAATATGACTAATTAAAATGTATTATAATAGTATTAATAATATTTAAAATGGAGGGAATTTTGTATAAAGACGGAAATCCAATTTTGAGCCTATATTTCCTTAAAGTAAAGAAATTTGTTAATTTCCACAAAATATCTACAGATATGGACTATAATAGATCAATTTAAAGGGAATGAGATGATTAAACCAATAATAAGGTTAATAATTCATAAAAGTGAGGAATAAAATAGATAAATTCCATACATAATGTAATATTTTATCATATGTATGGGAAGTCGAAAAATGTTAACAATACTATTTCAAGGATTAACTGGGCCAGATTTATGACCAAGTTAATTAGTCTTTTGTTGAATATCAAGCTGGACAGTTGTGTGAAGAACGTTTCTTTAAATCGAATTGAAAATGATACTAGTGTTTAGCCATTGAAATCAGTGAAACGAGAGTTAGGCGGTTTAAACACTTTTTAAAGCTAAAGCTGTTAATACATTCACGACAATAGTGAAAACAAACACTTAACTACATAATACGAGTGATAGAAACAAGTAAAACACTATATCTCAACTGATATATTCTGCAATTCCTAACCAATAACTTGAAAACGTAACCGCAGAAGTTGAACACATAGAAAATAAATTAACTAACACCAGTTTACACAGCACACTTCACCAGAATACACCAAATAGATTAACAGACATATTACATCAGTGCGGGGACATTTTAGACCTTGATGAAGGTAATTTTATAGTAATTTTCTGACACGACGCATATGCAGTAGCCAAGACCAACCCGAGTAGCGGCCATCTTGAAAACGGAATCTGCTTACCACATCACAGTGACGTCAGTCTTCATTGGTTCGACAAAACATTTATTCAAATATTATATACTGAATTATTTAAAATACTATTGAATAGTAATTATTGTATTTACATTTTTAATTGTTAATATTATACTTTCTCGTCACCCTTCTCTGACTATTAATCCTAATCGCTCAAAGAACCTGTCTTTTAATATAATATAACATAAAATTTTGTTCTGTATGACACAATCGATAATTCCCGAGACAGAGTCGATAATTGCTCTCCATCGATAAAATATCGATTCTTTATTTAAAATTGTCAATAAATCTTTATATTTCCATTATTTTGTATCTGTTACTTATTTCACAGGGTAATTTAAGGGTATTTATAAGGCTGAAGAACTTAAGTACGAAGAATATATTCTATCTGAACAAGATATTGGACCAGTCAGAAAAGTCACCAATCGATTATTACCTGGAGTTAATCTATTTAACTCCAGACTTGGTGCAAATCTTCAAGAAGTGCTCGACGGTCAATAAATACCTACCTGATATTAAAATTTTTCCAGAACCTTTGAAAAAACAGATTTATCTCTTATACATACCTCTATAAACATAAACAAAAATTATTTTATTATTTGAAAATTCTATTTTTATTGAATTTTCCGTATACATTTTATTCTTTTGTAACGACCGGCATACAGCGGTCTGGTGACCAAGTGGCTAGCCCAAACAGTGGGACTTGATTAAATTACACCACTAAAGGGTCATCTTACAAAGTGGCTTCCATCGCGGGGCTTGAACGAGGCAGACGTCTCGTATTATTACAAAGTGGCGTCCAACTTAGAGGGCTTGATAGGATAAGCCTGGCAGCGGTTATCCAGTCAGGAGAAGGGCAACAACGATAAATCAAAATGGAAGAAATTAAACAAAAAGAAGATACGAGCACGGAGAGGATATTGGAAATGTTCTCAGCACTTACACGAGATGAGAAGTGGGACAAGTTAATAGAAACGTTCCAACAGATGATGGACGAGGACAGACGATTCAAGAAAGAATTGGGTAACAAACTGGACAATATAAATCAGAAACTGGATGATTGGGCCGAAGAAAGAAGAGAGGACAGATTAAGGGGAGAAGAATTAAGAGATGAGAAGACCGAAGAAATAAATGATAAAACGCAGGAAGATAGCCAACCAGAACCAGAAGAAGTACTAAATGATAAAACGCAAGAACAAATAATGGTAGTATCTGAAATTGAAACTAACCGAAACCAGGAAGATATTAAACCAAGGAAAAGGAGAATGTATCCAAGAAATGTAATAAAAACGAAGGAAGAGTTGGAGATGATGAAACATGTGTTAATTGATGGTAATAATATCCCAATTACCTATGACAAAGACATCATGAATTCTATAAATTATAGAAGGAGAATCGAGGTAATCTCAGAAATAATGTACCACCAAACAGTAGTTTACCAATGGGGAAGGACCAGAGGTAAACGGAATACTACATGTGGACTAGATCAGTTCCAGTGCGGAACTAAACAGTGTATTTCAGAAAGATGGAAATATAACATCTTATCAGACTGTGACGATGGCACTGGTGAATCACCAGAGTGTGTTCCATTAGTGCGCCATCCAGGACTATTCCAGTGTACAATTACACAAAAATGTATACCTTCCGGATGGATATGTGATGATGAACCAGATTATGGGAATTCAGAGAAGCAAATAATTGATAAACCAGATGAAGAACCTCACAGATATTTTTCAGGTCATACAGCATATGGACCAGAGACATATTGGAATATAAGACAATATAATAATGGGCACAATACTAATTACCATGATAATAATAGTACGGGTCCAAATTATCAAAACCGAATCGACCCTCTAATAATTATCAGGGTAACCACAATCCCCACCCTGATAACGTAAATAGTCAGAGAAGCCCCAATTATGGTAACAGTCCTTACCCTAATAATGCTAATCGTGCGGGTCCCAATAATGGTAATTTTAATAATAATAGGTATCCTCGCCCTAGAGTGAACTTCATACAAGCCACAGAAGGAAGACAGCGAGGATGCAACCACAATCGACGAAGCAGTTACCGAAGATACGAAGAAAGGCGGAGGAGCCTGGAACGGGACCAACCGAGGTACTATCCGGCGCGTAGGAGCAATAGTTTGGACAACACTGAACAAAGGTCGTACCATGAACGACCGGAAGACCCTAGAACAGATCGGCAAGTAACCACTCTGAGCATCCCGAATGAGGCATCGAATAATATGGCTCAAAGAAACAATGATGCCGAGCCTTTAAACGGGCACAGGCAGTAAGAAATAACCAGAACACATTACTGCTTCTGACTACTGGGTATGATAATGAGAATGAGTGCAAGTTCCAGGAAAAGTACTCCGAACTGACTGCCAGACTCCAGCCGCAACTGTCATCTAAAAATAAATGGATCTGGGGTAATGAACAACAAAACATATTGACTCTCATGAAACAAAAATTCCTTAAACACGTTATACTCCGTCATCCAGATTTTAACAAGCCTTTCTTTCGTAATTGCGATGCCAGTGACATCAGCCTTGGCACTACTTTATATCAAGAGGATGAGGAGGGCGAGCATCTTGTAATCTGTTTTGCCAGCAGAGCTCTGAACCAGAGTGAGAAAAACTATCATGTGACAGAAAAGGAGTTATTGAGTGTCGTGTTCGCGTGCGGAAAGTTCCGTACATATATTCTTGGTTATCCCGTTACCGTCCGGACAGACCATAAATCTATCTCGTTCCTTAAGAGATGTAAGCTGAGCCATGGAAGGTTAACACGGTGGATACTATTGCTGCAAGAATACGATCTTAAGTGGGAGTATATCCCCGGAAGGAAGAATGTCGTCGCGGACGTATTGTCTAGAGTTGACATTGACAAGCAGACGTTCGAGGGGGAGAAGGAGAGTATTCTGAAGGTGTACCATATTCTCAGCAGCAGCGCCGGTCTACAATCAGTTCTAGAACAACTAAGCACACACCAACAAGCTGACCCGAAATTAATTACTATTATCTCAAGATTGGAAGCAGGAGATGAGACCATCTCCCGATATTACACTATACATAAGGGAATCCTGTTTTCCAAACCATCATTATATAAGGAGGAGTGGAAGGTAATAATTCCAACCCATATCGAGAAAGAGATAGTGATCGGTTATCATGTTCGATATGGGCATATGGGCGCTTTAAAGGTGGTAAAGGCCCTGGAAGAAAGCTGCTATATAAAGGACATCAATCGGAAGGTACGGAGGTATATTAGAAACTGTCGCATTTGCCAACTCGTAAAAAATAATAACGAGAAAAGAGAAGGGCAGATGATTCCAATAACATGGCAGTCTAAACTTGAGAAGGTATTCCTGGATATCTGCGGGCCATTTCCCCGCAGTGGAGGCCGCCACCGATACAAATATATCGTCATCATTATGGACCATTACACCAAGTTCGTAAAGCTATACCCAGCGAATCGGGCGACTACGAATAAAGTTCTTAATATCCTGATCGACCAGTACTTCCCAACCGTCGGAAAACCGGTATCGATCATAACCGACCACGGAACGCAATTCAAGGGGAGGAGATGGCGGGATACACTGCTGTCCATGGGGGTTCACACATCCGTATACCACCCAAGCAGTAACCCGGCCGAAAGAGTCTTTCGAGAGGTGGGGCGCCTATTAAGAACGTATTGCCATGATCAGCAGAGAAGATGGCAAGAATATTTGGAGGCTACTGAAGAATTCCTCAACCTGGCCTACCATCCTGCCATAGGAATAACCCCATACTCCGCGATGTACGAGAGACAACCCCCTAGAGAGATTGCAGATATCTTGGAGTTCCCCAGAGAACATAAATATAGATTTGATAAGATTCAATTTTGTAATAAGGTGGCCGAAGATCAGGAGAAACGGCGGAATAAATACACTAAATGCATGGGTAAGGTTATTCATTATACCGTTGGAGAGAAGGTGTTGTTGAAGAATAGGGAATTACCCAGTTCCTTAGAGGGGATAACAAAAAAGTTATTGCTCCTGTATACTGGTCCCTATATCGTCTCAAAAGACAATAACAACAACACCTACGAAATCAAAGAAATAAGTTCAAGTAAAGTCAAGGGTGTCTTTAACCAGGCATCCATGAAGAAATTTTATGATTAAAAAATCCCCAAAATTCTAAAAAGAAATATAAGCACATATTATCTACAATTATTAGAAAATTTAATGGCAAGAATACAGAAGAATTAGAATTAAAACCCCTAAATTCTAAAAACCATGTAAGACCATTACATACAATTTGTTTGAAGAGAAACATATTTTAAAGAAGAATAACAAGAAGAATTTTGAAATATACAGCCAAATTCTAAAAAGAAATATAAGCACATATTATCTACAATTATTAGAAAATTTTATGGCAATGATAGAAGAAGAATTAGAATTTAAATTCCTCAAAATTCTAAAATACATGTAAGCCAATCTTACATCAAGATTATTTAAAGGGAAACCATTTAGAAGATATGCATAAGAATAAGATAGAATTTAAAAACCTCCAAATTCTAAAAAGAAATATAAGCACATATTATCTACAATTATTAGAAAATTTTATGGCTTGAAGATATATAAGATAGAATTTAAAACCCCAAAATTCTAAACACAATGTAAGCCAATTACATACAATTTATTTGAGAAGAAACATATTTTGAAGGAAGAATAACAAGAAGAATTTTGAAATAAACCTCCAAATTCTAAAAAGAAATATAAGCACATATTATCTACAATTATTAGAAAATTTTATGGCAAGAACATAAGAAGAAGTTAGAATAAACCTCTAAATTCTAAACATAATGTAAGCCAATTACATACAATTTATTTGAGAAGAAACAATTTTGAAAGAAGATATGCATAAGAAGAAGTTAGAATAAATCAGCAAAATTCCAAAAAGAACTATAAGCACATATTACCTACAATTAGTAGAAAATTTTGGAAGAAGATATATAAAACAGAATTTTGAATGGAAATCAACCAAATTCTAAAACATACGTAAGATCACCTTACATACCAATTATTTAAGAAAAACTTTATGGCAAGAATAGAAGAGAAGAAGTTTAAAAACATTATCAGCCAAATTCTAAAAAGAAATATAAGCACATATTACCTACAATTATTAGAAAATTTTATGGCAAGAATATAAAACCGAATTTTGAATTATGTATAAATCAAGTTTCCCAAACCAAGTATAAGTACAACTTACCAACCAATTATAAATAAAACACTATGGTGAGATAAACTGAAGAGATTTCATACCATATTTATGGTAAGCATAGAAGATAATTACCATGGTAACAAAGGATCATAATGGGATGAAGAAAGGAAACAGATTTACAATTAAAACAAATAATTCTGGACAGTATGATCAAGTCTAAGTTCAATATGAAGAGGAAAAACCTTTCCATAAAATGATGCTAAAGGAAAAAAAAAAAAAAAAAATTTCTTTAATACGACTTGAGTGATTGAATAATAAAGTACAAAAACTTCTTTGGAATTATGAGAGAATAAAACTTTGGAGTGGTATAAGGAGAAATTATGACCTCATTATGAAATTAATAAAAAACCATCATTCACAAGTATAATAACAATGACAGGAATAATGTGAAAATAATGTCAAAGATATATGTAATTAAACGAATTAATATAAAATTATTTATGAATTAAATGACAATTATGATAATGACAGTTATAAAAATTCTAGAAAATAGAACAAGTGGAATTTTAAGAACAAAGAAACAGTCTAAAAATGTCATAAAGATATGCTACTATAAATAATGCAGATTATAATGAAAAAACCAGAAGGTAATAAAGAATTTATAACCAAAAGATTTATATGATAAGAAAAGTTGAAAACTGTAATAATAGAAGAGCTTCCTACCATAATATCCAATGAAAGAAACATCCAGTTAATGAGTCAGAAGAACAACTGAGATAGGAATATTAAAATCTCTGAGAAGTATAATAAGTAATAAGTGAAGTATCCCAAAGATATTTTTTAAATAGTAACAAATGTGTACTATTCTGAATAATTTTTTAATCTGTCTGAAGATAATTCCAGCAGGATTAATATGTTTTTTGAGCAGAGATGATTTGCCTCTGTACTCAAATATGTGTGAAGTATTGGACAGCAGAGGAAAGTAGCGTACAGTGCCTCTCTGAACTGAACCAGCTCACAAAGTAGGGAACGATAGGGATAAAATATCCCAAGGAGAAAATACTAAGAAGAAATATAAAAATGAAATAATAGACATGAAACTCAGAAGACTATTACTATCAAGGAAGATCAAGTGAGAATGATATAAACTCAAATATAAATAAGAAAATTTTAAAATGGAAGGAAGACCAAAATAATAACAAACCTTGAATAATTATCATAAGCAATTGTTTCAGACAAAGCAAGTATAGTCTGAAAAAATTACTTCTGGAGAAGGGCATTCTGTAGCGTGACAGAAAATCCACTACATTTTAAGTCATGTGAAATCATAAAGTTTAATTACACCAACGAATGTTATAATAATATTGAATGACATTTAAATAAATCAGAGGAATGAACCACAATAAAATAAAAATTCTCACTACATTATATATAAAAACCACTGTTTTAAAAACCAAAGAAAGTATCGAAGCAACTCATCAACTCATAGTATAATATCAGTAAGTTACCCAGGAAGCTCAGAGCAGTAAACCAGTTATATAAGGCCATATCAAGAAAAAAGAGACTCAATTAAAGAGTGGTGAATACCAAAATACCCTAAAAACAAGAAGAGGGAAGAATAAAGTTTGTGAACAGGAAGAAAACAATACCCTGAAACCTATATAGAAGAATAAAGCCACAGTGAATAAATTAAACGTTCCAAACTAAACCTCAGTCGTGATAACACCAAGTACCTTGGTTTACCCAAGGATGAGGAAGGAAGAACAGAAGAGTGAAGACTAGACGAGGGACAAGAATGAAGACTAGAAGAGGGACAAGAATGAATACCAGAAGGAAGATACGAAGAAGGACAAGAAAGAAGACAGGAGGAGAGGAAGAAATAGTATGAAAGAAACACCGTAGTAAAACCTATTATTATATAAACTACTATCAATCCCAAACCCACAAAAACTATGCAAAAGAAAGTATAACATACCCAAAATCTTATAAAATGTAATTATTGAGAAAACTAAAGTGTTGTATAGCGTTATAAGAAGTGCACCGGCTAAAGCTATTGTGTAATAAAGAAAATAAACTAGTCTTAACGGTCCATGATTACTAAAGGTCTGGTCTGAGATAATAAGACTCAGAATATCAGAACCAACAGTGAAAGTGAATTTGTGTAAGTGTTTTTTAAAAAATGCAATAAACTTAAAGTTGGTGATACTATAACTTAGTAGTATGCTATATCACAACTTTAAAATCTAATAATAAACAGCATAATAAAATAATAAAATGGAAGGTTTCCAGTATTTTATTATTTTAATGTAAATCTTTATTTACAAGACATTTGTAAAAAATGATAATAAATAGAGTATGGGAGTTAATGTTTACTTATGTAGGGGATCACAATAATAATGGTTTAAACCAGAAAGGACTGGTACTAATATAGTATGAATAAGGGTAACATGTTTAAATACACTGTTATTTCACAGTCCTAAAATCAATGGGTTAAATAAATGTATTTGTAAGGTTTATTAGAAAATAAGATTTATGTTCTGTGTTTTAAAAAGAATTATGTTTGATAAATAATAACCTACATACCAGTAATAATGTTCTAATAGGTATGCTATGTTAGCTCAAAAATAGTTAAAAGATATATCTTCAAACCATATCTGCAATATGTTCAATTGTGCAGATTGCTAAACCATGTTCATAATTATTTATTTTAATAACTGTAGTGTTAATTAACTACTACACAACACAATAAGTTATAAATCATGTTATTTTCATATAATTGTAATTATGTAAAGTCAGAGGAGGAATTAAGTTTAAATTATTTGAGAAAGAAAGAAATACAAAATTCTAAAATCTAGGCCATTTGGTGAAATCAGAGAACCAATATAAAATAGTATAATTCACTTATAAATCCTGTAAACTACCAAGATTTATATAAGATAACACAATTAACCACTACTAGGAATGATCCTATGAATTAAAATGATAATAAGGAAATAAACCTTAACATTTTGTAAATTGTCAAAATATATAAATTAATTAATTTTAAAGAGCAATGTCAAATTTACAGATTAACACAAAAAACCAGTTCAAAGGTTTAATTTATATGTATTTAAGGAAAGGAAGAGGAATATGACTAATTAAAATTTATTATAATAGTATTAATAATATTTAAAATGGAGGGAATTTTGTATAAAGACGGAAATCCAATTTTGAGCCTATATTTCCATAAAGTAAAGAAATTTGTTAATTTCCACAAAATATCTACAGATATAGACTATAATACATCAATTTAAAGGGAATGAGATGATTAAACCAATAATAATGTTAATAATTCATAAAAGTGAGGAATAAAATAGATAAATTCCATACATAATGTAATATTTTATCATATGTATGGGAAGTCGAAAAATGTTAACAATACTTTTTCAAGGATTAACTGGGCCAGATTTATGACCAAGTTAATTAGTCTTTTGTTGAATATCAAGCTGGACAGTTGTGTGAAGAACGTTTCTTTAAATCGAATTGAAAATGATACTAGTGTTTAGCCATTGAAATCAGTGAAACGAGAGTTAGGCGGTTAGACACTTTTTAAAGCTGAAGCTGTTAATACATTCACGACAATAGTGAAAACAAACACTTAACTACATAATACGAGTGATAGAAACAAGTAAAACACTATATCTCAACTGATATATTCTGCAATTCCTAACCAATAACTTGAAAACGTAACCGCAGAAGTTGAACACATAGAAAATAAATTAACTAACACCAGTTTACACAGCACACTTCACCAGAATACACCAAATAGATTAACAGACATATTACATCAGTGCGGGGACATTTTAGACCTTGATGAAGGTAATTTTATAGTAATTTTCTGACACGACGCATATGCAGTAGCCAAGACCAACCCGAGTAGCGGCCATCTTGAAAACGGAATCTGCTTACCACATCACAGTGACGTCAGTCTTCATTGGTTCGACAAAACATTTATTCAAATATTATATACTGACTTATTTAAAATACTATTGAATAGTAATTATTGTATTTACATTTTTAATTGTTAATGTTATACTTTCTCGTCACCCTTCTCTGACTATTAATCCTAATCGCTCAAAGAACCTGTCTTTTAATATAATATAACATAAAATTTTGTTCTGTATGACACAATCGATAATTCCCGAGACAGAGTCGATAATTGCTCTCCATCGATAAAATATCGATTCTTTATTTAAAATTGTCAATAAATCTTTATATTTCCATTATTTTGTATCTGTTACTTATTTCACAGGGTAATTTAAGGGTATTTATAAGGCTGAAGAACTTAAGTACGAAGAATATATTCTATCTGAACAAGATATTGGACCAGTCAGAAAAGTCACCAATCGATTATTACCTGGAGTTAATCTATTTAACTCCAGACTTGGTGCAAATCTTCAAGAAGTGCTCGACGGTCAATAAATACCTACCTGATATTAAAATTTTTCCAGAACCTTTTAAAAAACAGATTTATCTCTTATACATACCTCTATAAACATAAACAAAAATTATTTTATTATTTGAAAATTCTATTTTTATTGAATTTTCCGTATACATTTTATTCTTTTGTAACGACCGGCATACAGCGGTCTGGTGACCAAGTGGCTAGCCCAAACAGTGGGACTTGATTAAATTACACCACTAAAGGGTCTTCTTACAATATTCACATTAGAATCTCCTGAAATTATGTCCTGAACATTTTTAGATTTGTACTTCTTTCAAATAGAGTTTTAAGATTATTCTGGCCAGATCTTTCCAAAACTGCGATTATAGTTTTTTTGTAAGTAGTATTCATAGGGTAAACCCAAATAATACAATTAAAAATACTGAATGTTTTTGTCTAATAACAATAATTGAACTTTTAAAAATTATGTACCTTTTAGAAGTATGTAAAATAAAAAATTTAAAGTTATTAAACTTTTTTTAAATACATTTTTAATTATACTTCCTGATCATTTTTTATTCTTTCTGATCTTAAAAACTATCACTCACATCATCATCCAAAAACATCGAATTTCTTAGCAGTCGCCATTTGCCGATAAGCATCACGTTGAGCAATTGCTGTGGTATATTAGCAATTTCACTGTGCATATTACACAGGATTATACATAATTAGTAAAATTTAAGTTAGACTACATTCCTACTATTAAGCATTAATCCAAACTACTAAACTCTTATAATTTAGTATTTCTTCTTCTGCCCTTTCAGAGCTAGGCCCTGTTCAGGCTTCACCACCTAATCCTCGGTATTCCCACGTTTCTTCAGGTAACAATAATATAGGGTAATAATTCAAGGCCTGCTTTGGCCATTTCTTCTAAATTTTTTAAGTTCCTTTATACATTTCTGCCTGTATTGCAACCGATTGAATGTTTAGTTCTTTTATATGGTTGCATTTTGTATCCTCTCTCCCACAACAGAGCCTTCCACTGACCTAAAAATCTAGAAGCGTCATATCTAATGACTCCATCTGTCTAAGATATCGTTCCCTAGGTGCAAACCACACACCAATGTGGTAACTGACCTCACAGTATAAAATTATAGCTGCGTGTCTGTTAATGTCTTATTCTCAATTGTTTTTATAACTATACCACATACCCTTTGGAATTTATTTATTTTTTGCTGATGCTACTGTCTTCTTTGTAAAATATTTTGCAGCTTAAGTACTGAAAATCTGAAACCTACTTAAAAATACTATTTTTTACAACAATACTTTTTTTAATTGGATAGTTTATAGATATTTTTAATTTTTAACAAAGCTATTTGTATATTGCAAACGGTACTCAGCTGAATAAACTTATAGACTTATAACAGTAACATTTCCTCAGTGACTTCTACTGTAACTTGGTTATTCGCTAGAAACAATGTATTTAGGTACACGATTTTGAAAGCTGCATTCAGTAAACTGATATCCCGATGCTTTAAACTGTCATTTCTTTTACTTTTCTTGAATATAGATATCAGTTTTGCTTTATTAATAAATAGAGCATTTTATGTTCTAAGCATGGATATGAAACTGTAAACACGATCCACCATATTTCAACAATCCTGATTTGCAGTTGAACGATGCTTAATATACTGCGAATTACAAACTGCCACTGCACTTGATAGTGCACCTGAATATGCACGATCGTCAAAGATGTGTCATTTATTTGCTAACTGTTTATTGATAGAAATGCTTAATATCTTTACAAAGGTTAATATTACTGTCTTAGAGCCTGTTACCCTAAATAATAACGAGACTGAGATACATGCTAAAACACAGACTAGAATGTGTTTTAAGTTAGGGGTTATGCATTGGTAATTCTTGGCGGTCTGTAAAAACAGAATTAACATGTGCGGCAGATTATATTATATAGCCTATGTTTTCTAGAACTTTTATTGTATACTAACAAATTTCCCTATATATTTCTTTGACAATTTTTTTTCTAGGTTGGATAATTTTTCCAGTAGACTTGTCACAATTTATCTAGTGGTCTGAATAGATTATCAAATTTATAATGAAATTAGCGTCAAAAATATATAGAATTCAAAACAATTATTTTCTAGCAATTAATTGATATTATAGACTACTAGCAACTCCATACAATTTTCTACATTTTGGTTAGCACAGTTACGTAAAAACTGAATTACAAATTAATATCAATCTTCATAGTAGTACAGGAAAGACAATGGTAGTACCTTTGGATGCAATATTAGTTGAGTATATAACAGTTGTGACATTCAAAAAATAGGAAGTAATAATAAAATTGGTATTGGCGTTGGGACGTTACTCATTGTGATGCTAGAGTTCGAAAGAGAGAAAAGCATTTACTATGAAAATTTGAAAAATATCATCTTGGACGTAAACGTTGATGGTATAGATGCATAGGTAATCACAAGTTTAGTTAAAATAGAAATGCACAAAGAAATAATATATATGAAATAACATATTAACTGAATAAAAAAGGTACAATTTTTAATATGAGATATGTTACAAACGTAAAGGTAGAAAGAACGGGCGGAGAAAGATGGTTAGAATTATGACGAAACAAAGCAACAATCTATATATTGTAACGAAGATTATGGTGTAGCAAACGTCAATTATTATAATAATTATTAGTAATAATTTAAAATAATGTGTGTAATGGATTATAGACTGTGTCCGGGTAGAAGCATTTTACAATAAAATGTAAAATGAATACGACTAATGAAACCTGGTGATTAATAAAAGGATGTAAACCCCACGACCCCTTTTTTTCTATTTGTATTTTCATCTGATGATACATGCTAATTTCAGTTCTTTGTTCGATGTTCCTTTCTTTTTCTCCATAATTTTTCCATTCTTTCCCTATGTCTCTTCTTCCTGTCTTCAGTCCACTTTGAACCTGCCTTTTTCTCTTTCCTACCCTGGTCTCCTTCCATTGTCCACGGTCTTTTTATTATAATAAGGAATTTGCAGGCCCCTTATCCCGAAGATATCACAAAGAAATCCTACACCATAACCTCATAGCCCACTAATTTTCAACTACTCAGAAGCTTATACTTTGTACTTCCTTTCAGTCTGTTTATTCTCTCCTTTCTACATTTCGCGCTATCTATGTAACAAAGAATGATACATACAACAACATTCTCCGGTCCTCGCTAATATATTGTCTATGTTTCTAAAATTATTTATATAGCTTTTGCTTATTTCAATAGTAAATTAATAAAATCCCTTGTTTGGGAATGAGATTTTACATTTAAATGTAGTTTTCTTCAGTAAATCAAAGCTTCTAACTCCAAGAACCAAACTGATGTTATATAAAACACTGATCAGATCTGTTGTTGCTTATGCATCCGAGACATGGACTCTCGTAAATAAGGGTATAAGCGCTCTAAGAATTTTTAAAAGAAGAATATTGAGACAGATATTTGGACCGGTGAAGGAAGGGAATATGTGTAGGATCCGAAATAACAGTGAGATAAATGAGTTGATTGGTGGACAAGACCTGGTTGAGGCACATAAAATCAGCTAGAATTAGATGGCTAGGACACGTATCCCGTATGAATGTTAGAGGATGCCCAAAACTATATTAAGTGGAACGATATTGGGCAAAAGAAGAAGAGGCAGGCCTCGAAGATGATGGCAGCAGGATGTGGAAGAAGATCTGAGAAAGATGGGCATTAGGAACTGGAGACTGAGGGCAATGGACAGAGATGAGTGGAGACGGGTCGTTGCGGAAGCCAGGGCTCACCATGGGCTGTAGTGCTGGAGAGTAGTAGTAGTAGTAGTAGTTTTCTTCTGTATTATTATTTTCAGTTACGTAAGTTCTGGTCTCGTAAAAGCGACTTCTTGTAATATTAAGTAACTTTGAAGACGTCAGATTACGTTAAGGAGATGGTTTCTGACACTGATATATAAGAATCTGTCATACCAGCCTGATTAACGCTGATAGCTAAATGTAATGCGTTATTTACCCCAGCAAACGGTTACTCTGTAGCTAGAACGATAGGAAATAATAATTCATAAAGGCGTAATGCTCTTATTTAAGGGTAAAAACACTTTAAAACGCACATAATACATAATGAAAAATACACATTTTAAAATAATTTTACTGCAATCTATAAGCTAAAGATATTATTAAGCAGAAAGAGTTGCATACTCTTACAGCCACATAAAATTTATATGTTTGCCTTTGTCATAGTTTAAATAGTTTTTTGGAAACAGAATATTACTCAAGTAGAAATGTCGCACACTTACATTTTCTACGTGTAAGAATGTACGGCAGCTAAGTAATTTTATATTAAGGAACATTCTGTTGCTAATACTGTTATGAGTAGAATTAGCAGAATTGCTTAACATAAATTTTTGCTTAATTGTTTTGTCATAAAACATTGGACAACTAAAACGTAAACAAAAAGACAGATCTATTACTCCTGATTGAATTAAGAAACAGCAGCAAGCCTGCTTACTAGATTTTGAGTTACTCTTTCAAGTGTAGAGTAATTTTCTTTTATTAGGCCAAAATTATTCTTAATTAAAGAATGGTTATTTGTTTTAGAAAAAATATATTAATAATGCTTTTTAAATATATTTCTACGAAAAACATGCTCAGTTAGCAATAGCACTGAATTATAAAAGATAATTTTTAATAATAAACAAAGTAGTTTTGTAATAACAGATGCTCAACTTAATCCAACAGTTTGCCTTTAATGCGTTTTCCGGTAGCGATAACATTAAAACTACTATTACTTAATGTTAGCATCAAATTTAAATACGGTTGTTAGCTATTCTTAAGCGTAGAATATAAAGCTAATTCGTTTAGCACGTAACACATTCTTTATATAAAATATAATTTACAATAGACTTTACGAAATATAGAGTTAATTAAAGTATAAGGAAAGTAGCATTTCATTACACAGAAATTACATGGGTGAGTGAAGTTACTTTGAGCATGAAGTTAGCAGTAACAATGGTTGCTACAATAATACAAAACCAAGCCATAAGAATCTACTGATCTCCGTAATTATTACCATTACGTTTTAAATATATTGTGAAATTTAATGAAGATATTCTTTTAAAATCTAAATTCTTCCATAAATTGTCTCTATTCTAGAAAGTCAACTTTCTGTGAAATCTCATATTGCAACCTGAGTTTGTTCGCTTTACTAATTTATTGCAAAACATTAGATTGAATACCATGTGTTAAACGTAATTATTAAGCGTTCAATTCTCTTTTTTATTTACATGTTATAAAGTCAACACTAGGATTCGCGTAAAACATCATCTTCTTCTGTTTATACGAATTACAGACGTAAAACGAAGTAATGTTACGTGTCGCACTAATGTTACCACTGTTTTTATGTGCTACTCACAGTACTTGACTGATTTAAGCATGAAAAAGAAGAAATCTTACAACTTAATTAAATTATTCATATTTGCCTGTATGTAGCGTTAATTTATTGCCATGAATTGACATAACTAATTATTATATATACTTGTATTCTATCCATCACTTAAAACTCTGAATCGTAATCACTTTATCACAATAGTAATTCATAATTACGGAAACAGTTTTGTACTTTCTTATGTTCCCTTTTAACAAAAAAGATTGGTATTTCAACGTACAACAATGTCGAAAATAAACTTAGTCTTATTGGGCATCTACTATCCTAAAGTAACCGGCATATTCTTACTTTAATCTAACTTGAAAATATCTGTTTACATTAAGAAATTAGTTCTTGGCATTGAATAATAAAGAAATAGCATAACAAAAAACAACACTGTTGAGTAACGATAACGAACGATTTAGTCCAGTAAATGTGGAGATATTAATAATTCAGGGACGTCGATAACCACTTGCAAAGTGGAAATAGTTCATTTGCCAAGTGTATAGAATATTTTAGAAACAATTTCAATTTCTAAACATTTTATACGCAAAAGGTTTTTATAAAGTGGGAACTAATTAAATTATCTTCATTACTATTCCAGTGTTTTACTGATTGTATTTATTAATTTTGTTGGTAACTTTCAACTATCTAATTTTTTGTTAGGCGAATACACAAAACTGTTCAGTTACCAACCAACTAATTCTTAAAGGTTTCCTAAATGAGTAGAACATTCAATTATCCTTAAAAAGCAACTAGTATTTATTTAAATAAACATTCATACAAATAGATTTAAAATTTTAACATTTGGAGTTTTCTGACTTTCAGAAATCTTTTATACGTAATTTGTTTTCCACTACACTTATTCTTTGTTAAGCAATAAAAAATGTCACTTCATGTTGTATTTCTTTTTTTACGATCAAATAGATTGGTTACACTTAAATGTAATTTTTTATAAAGAGTCAAGGTTTTTATAAAATATTCTTGTTGTCACAAATTCACTAAAAGTTGAATTTCAAAATAAGATATTAAGCTCAATAATAAACAATCTAATTTCATTATAGAAAATTGGAACTTCAACTTTTTCAAGTTAAGTATGCCACACAAATTCCACCAAATTCTGTTTACTAATTTTATTGATAAAACATAAAACTACTATCATAATAAATACGATGGAAAAATTTCTCCGTGTTTCTGTTTCAATTCTTGCATGAAAATAATTCCACAATAGTTAAGTTAGTGCAGACAATATTAAAATTTTTAATTTGGTACTCCTACAACTTTTGTATTATTTAATATGTTTGTTGGAGCATGACAAACTTGAAACCTATAAACTAAATCACTTAGAGCAAATTATTAAAACAGTTTTAGGTTAAGTGACAACGCCTGCATTAATAGCAATAACAAATTTACATCCAACTATGGTGAGACGCCTCTGTTGACAATTTCTACTGAGAAACTCTTACTGGATAGTCAATATTTTACAAATATTTATTTGCACAATACGAAATTATACAATTAACTTTAGCTTTCAATATATAATACTATTTTGTGTGTGTGTGTGTGTGTGTGTGTGTGTGTGTGTGTGTGTGTGTGTGTGTGTGTGTGTGTGTGTACATGTGCAAGGTATATACATGTGCATACGTGAAGTATTGTTTAGTCTCTCTCTGCAGTAATGCACATCAAAGCTGAGTGGATAGCAAAGACTACAGTATACATGAATACAATGTTCGGCTGTGTAGTGTTGAGCAATCCTGTTTGTACATACACGGAAATTCCATTACAGCGACGTAATTACATTTGACTGGACCTTTACGTTTGCAAATGAGGGATGTTAAAAATGCAGATGTCACTCCAATGCAGCACAACTAGCATTAATTTTTAACTTTTGTTATATTTTAAATTAGAAATTAATAATAATCATCATTAAGATTTTTGACATTGTTGTTGTGATACGTCTTCTACACCACATCAGTGTATGTTATAACTTGACAAACGTTCTAAAACGGATAGCTCTGCGTATTGTAAAAACGTGTTGTAATTTCTGTTGGGAAATGCAGTATTCCCGTTTAAATTAACATTAAATTAGAACATTACAACATTCAATTGTAATTAACATTACAAAATTGAGAACAAAGTACTTATAATACTACATAAAACACAAGTTACGTAGTGTAATTCAAATACTTGTTTTATAGCTCAACGTCGGTTTTGGTCACAGCTGTGCGAAAAGTGGGATTAAAGCCATAATAAACGTAAAGCATTCTCAACAGAGAGGCTGATGTGATTCAACTATTACGTAAACTATTGAATTTAGTTAGTTCATCTATGTAAAACTTGATTTCTACGCACTGATTGTACAAAAAAGACGTGAAAAGAAATCTCTTGAAATATATTCTAATTGGAAAAATATGGACACATAGTTTCACAAATTCTACGATATCAGCCAGATATTGATCCTATAGCCATCGTCAAGGAACAGTTTAAAATAATAAACGTGCTGTTTTATAAAAACTTTTATGTTTAGCAATAAACGAATTTGAGCGTATTTCTGCCGCGAATGGATATCAATATATGACCACGCCGGTAAAGTTTAAAATGACTACATGGAGGCACAGGAAACAATAGATCGTGTAATAGATCCATTCGACGTTGACGTTCAACGTGGCGGCAGTAATTATATTTGAGATATTGTCATGTTACCTTTAAAGGAAACTTGAGTGACGTGGAAGGCTGAGTTAAATACTCCATGATCTAATGTCTAGCGCAATTCAGGCAATATCCCAGGGCGGCGGTTTTTCTATACCCAGCATGCTAGATCAGCGTCTGCTAGACAGACGAGAGTCAGCTCGAATCTTCTCGGCTGCGCTGTCGTCCTTTGAACTGAACAGCGCGGGGTAAGCAAATGCGTAATTGCGGGAATAACCCTACTGGTCGTAGCAGCTGATCGATCCGGTTGACGTCTTATGTTTGCGCCTGTATGACAGAGCGAATCTAGATTGTTGTCGGTGAATTGTCAAGCAAGCCACAGAACTGTCCCTTCTGTATGGAGCAATTAAAGAGTTCATCACCTCCATGCCGCATCGTGCATATGGCACTCGCACTGTACCTCCTTGTGCAAATGGCACTCGCATTGTAACTCCTTGTGCTACGAAGGATTGACGATGCTGCATTGGAGTAACCTGGCGTTCATCGAGTTGCGACTCGGACAAAGTAAAATGAGGGCGCAAGACGCGCCTCGCAACTTTTCTATCTTCAAGTTTAGTACACAGTTGTAAATGCAAACGTATATAAACTCTGTATTACATAGTGTTACGACGGTCTACTCGATCGTCGTAGGTACAGTGGAAACAAAATCAAGACACCAATTAAGTCACTAATCACTAGCTTTAATTTTTACAGTTAAACAGTTTGTAATTAACAACACAGTCTATTACAACAAACCAAATAAAAATTGTTCACACGCAATAAAATTTCCAATAAAATTAAACACTATTTAATTACAATTATCCCGCCCAATTATTAAACACTTCACTAATAACCACTGGAACGCACACAGTAATATTTTCCGATAGTCACTTGTAATCACCCGACAATAAACTGAACTGAGCGGCTCTGAGTAATTGTGTTTATAGACCGCCGAAAATCTAGACGATTCCACATACTACGTATTACCTCTAAACTATGATATAATTGATTGCGCCCTTGACACAGTGAGAGCGGCCGCGCAAATTCTCACACCGTCTAGCAAATGCGTCGACAAGCTCGTACGCCACACACGTTACATTCCGGATCCCTCTGGAACATTCGATAAACACGTAGATTGTTCTGTGATGTCGTAACAATAGTTTTAATTCCATTGTTGCATTAATATTTCTCTGCTATTCTAGGTTGACATATATCCATGTATTTCTGTAACACACACAAAAAGCATACCTACGTACACACACATACAAACAATCTTTCAATTAATCATTTAACAACGATTGAAGTAACTATGCCAAACCAATACTTTAGCTAGAAGGCAGTCGACTGGGGAAGAACGTTATTTGGATAAACGGCATAAACATTTATTGCAAAATAAATAGCAAATTTTAATTATTTAAAAAGAAAAATATCGGTAAAATATTAGATATTAAAGTCAAAATCTAGTCAAGGAGATGTGAGTAAACCGTTTTGCGGAAATAAAAAAAATGTAATTAAGCATACAATATTCAGAGGGCAGAATAGTAACCAGTTACGCCCATGTTTTGCCGTAGTCCATGTTTATCCTTCGCAGCTCATTCTCGTGAGTTATACGGGTTTTTACGTCTTTGAGGAAAGTAGGAAATAAAAATCAAACAGGAGTGGAGTTAAACAAAAGTATTATAAAATGTCTAGATATAAATTAAGTGATCCATCATACTCTGGAACATGAATTATATATGCGGCTGAAAACCAAACGAACGGAAAAAAGAAAAATCTATGTCAGTATACGTATGTCAACTTTACAATTGCACACTCTTTAATCAAAAATAAATAATTTTTAAATACACAAGCAAATATCAGAAATTTTTATGTTGAGTAGATTCATTTAGTAACTTAGTAAATTTCTCAATTGGGGTATACAAAAATCTGTTAAAATAATATGTTTCCTTCAGTCAGAATGGTGTAGGTTGAACTGTAACAGATACGCGTAATATATAGATATTATTATGCAAACATTTGTTTAACATGCAATAGCTATAAGTGTGTCGTCAAATTACAAAAGGTAGTAATTACTCAAGGTGCCGTTGTCCTACTTTTGCTGTGTAGATAATTCAAAGGCATTCGACCATACTCATGAGCACGAAAAATGATATCTATGTTGCTTGAGATTAAGTTGGTTTGAGATGATGATATTAATGTCACTGTAAGAAAAGTGTAAACAGCTCTACGAGTTTCTACCTGAGAAATTTATGCTGACTGTAAATGATATACGTTATTACAAAACGAAATCGTACTGTTTAATGATAATAACGTTAAGCTGTAATAAACGGTTGTTGGTTCACTGATGAAATCCGATTGAGTAAATAGTGTATCAGTTGTTCGGTTGTTATTTATGTTGCGTGTTTTGTGACGTGATTTCAGATATAATTTTTATGACTGAATTATTCTGCCTCGTTTAATAATTAGAATTGGTTTATTTTCATTAGTCAGTTAATATGTTCGAAATTAATTTGAATGTAGCGGTTGAGATGTTCCAAACAATTCTCAACGTGCACTTTCGATATTAGGCTTAACCCAATTCGTTGAGGTTAATCTTGGTTTTGTAGTTTATATGGTTCCAACAACTCCTCGACGTCTTCTTGATCTTCGTAAGTATAAAATAAATATTGATTATATCTTACCTTCAAGAAATAAGAACTCATGGATATGATTTATTAACATTATCGTTTAATCTTTGCAATTTTAATTCAAGTTGAGGGAATTTTGCATGCGATATACACGCTAGTAACAATCGATATGTATCTTAGGGTCGAATAGCAAAACATGTGCTAAACATATAATGTGGGAATTATTTTGGCTGCTACGAAAGGTTCCATTACATAAACAACAACAATATAGAGTACATTAAAAATAATTCTAATGCTTATAATCTAATATGAGAGTTATAAAAAGTATTCAGACCAACAAAATGTCTGGTGATATTCAGTCTGCTACATGCAGAGCATGCTGGTCTTAGAATGACGTCACCATCATGGCCGCCTTGCTCTTCTCTCTTAATGCAGAATTTTATTTTACCAATATATTTTAAACAAAAGTGTTCCTTGTACTCACTGATTCTTATATAATGTGTTACACTTTAGGAAATGTCCACTAGTGATTATTTGTGGTGTGAGTTATTGACGTGACCAGTCATTGTTCGTTTTGGATTAATAATTTTGTCTATTAGAATAATGGTGTTATACTTTACTTATACGTGGAAATTAACTGTGCGTCTTCTTGTTAATCGTTGAATTTTCTTACTGGTGTTCGTTCTTTTTGATGATGTGAATCTAGTTCATAATTTCGGTATCTTCTATTGTGGTTATATTTTTTCTTCCAAATCGGTTCCTTGGTGTTATAATTTAGTTACATAATCATTCTGTGAGCACTATTCAACTGTCTTCAACCATAATTAACAATCCAGTGTGTTCTACTTTTTTGTCATCGAACTGACCACAATTTCTTAAATTCTGATTGGCCCCTTATGGACAGTTCAAGGGTTATATGACCAATACCCCTTAATCACTTTATATTTTACAAATTACGTTTAGCTTATTATTTTATCATCATTTACTAATGGTTCATACAATTTTTATATAGTTATTAATTATAAAATTACAAATAATTTGGTACTAAACATGTCTTGGTTTAGTCCTGTAAAATCTTCGTATTTAGTGAAATTTCTATATATCTGATGGTAGAAATGTATAATGGTTGATGGTAGTTGTACTTTGACCCTTTGAGATACATTAATTTAAATTAATTAGATGGTAACATAAAACTCTTATAATATATAACAAAACTCTTAATAATACTACTTAGTTTAACAATTTAATTTATTCACACTGTTCAACAATTGTCTGTATGATAAATCATTTATCCCTACTGTTAATAATAACTAAACACTTCTTTATAAATAATAGTACACTATTAAACTATAGTTTGTGTAACTATTATTATTATGCCACTTTTTCAGTGTTTGTCACCACCTTTATCACTGTAAGGGGTTGTGCCCTTTTTCTCTCTTTAGTTTCATCTAATTTTGTTTAATACAATTTGGTGTAATAAAGTTAATACAATTTTACTTTTGAATTTGTACTCTTTATTGGGTCTGTTTAGGTTACTCATTGCAAGTTATTTAGGCCTGCTAGGTTTCTTTATTTTAAATTTGGTTTGTTTACTGCCCTATTGTACTGATTAATGTCTGGGTGTGTCTTGATAGTATTAATTAAGTCAAAGGTTGATGTGGTTGAGTCATAATTGGCTGCTTACTGATCTTCAAAATTGAATATTTTCTGTTAACTAATTAGTGCATTGTCTTGAGTTCCATCCCTGGATAAGGTTTCACTATTGTCATTATAATTATCTTTTACAGTGTTCTGTTTCGTTACAACGTACGTGCTCATTTTTACTTTAAATAATATTGTCTTCTATTATTACACGTAACAACGAACTTTCAGAGTTGCTTTTCAATGATAACCGACACACAATATTATCTCTCGACATCCTTTGCTCATTCTGGCAAATTTTGTAAGGTATGTTTGCAAAAAGTCTCTATATATTGTCATTAGTTATATAATTTGTGAGTATTCTAGATGTTCTCTCATAGTCTCTGTGGAGACTCACGTAACTTAAAAAAATAAGGCTATATTATTTTTTGTTACTTAAAAATTTGACAAGAAAAACAATGCTGTAGTTCGACTTATAGAGCTCATTGTAATAAACTCTCTTTTCCAATTATTACTGTAGTAAAAACAGTTAGCAGAATAATTGATATTTAGTACACGTAGTTAAGGTAATAACGTTTATGGTGTTTCCGTAAATTTCTGATGATTAAAAAGCATCTAATATCGAAATATATCTATTAATAAATACGTTTCGTTCAGAATAGTCTGAGAGGTCTGCAACTCAGGGTACCCATTTACTAATAGGTATTAATTTCACCAGCTTTATGCTGAAATTATATTTTTGAACATATTTGTTTACATTGTTGTTAACTAGACACATGGCTAGTGTAAAAAATTAAAATTTTAACCCTAAACACACTTAACCATTATTGTTTAATTTATCCGTTGGAATTTCACAGCTTCTGTATAAGAGTTTATGCAATTCTGTAATATTATGTAGTTATCAGATTAAATACTTTCTAGGCGGATTAGTGTCATCAAGCTCGAAATTCTGTTAGACATAACGAAAATTCTGTATACATTTATAATGCAGTACTTACTCCACCCGTATAGTCCAACTAAATTAAACTTTAGGAAATGTTTAATCTGCAGATATATTCCTAAAAAGCTAGAGTTTTTTGTGGGCCTTAAAGTTGTCATTTTATACTCTCTCTCAAAGCTCCTCAAGTATACGGCCCCTGCTTAACATTTTTTTTGGTGTTCAAAGTTAAAGAAAATCATTTTACATCAAATATTTGTTAAATATTAATTTTATGGAAAGAACATCGTCTTTTCTGCATAAAATACTACGATTTTTCTCGTAGAGGTAACTGTTTTGCAGATGGGGAATGCACAAATGAAAATGTGTATTATATAGTAAAATGAGTATATAGTAACGTATATGTGATTATATAATGAATACAACTTAAACTATGAAATATCTTACTACTACTATGTGTCAATGGAGGTATAATGCAACTATAACATATTACACGGTAGTATGATTCATACTCAGATTCATCTCAGCAATGCGAATTCTGGTTAGAATATTCTTAGGGTTTTCCAAATGATGAGGACTCTTTCCATATCAGGATTCCCTAATTATCTTAAAACACAAATGGTCCATTATAAGCATTAGTGTTTTCAACGTGGCTGGTGCGTTATACAGTCTAAACAGCATGCCTTTAAATTTAAAGCCATTTGGTTTTGAGAGAAAGGTCTCTTCTTTATATTGAGTCTGTAAAGCGACTTTCCAGTAACCACTCTTCAGATCCAGTGTAGAAAACTACTGAGCTTTAGACAGCGTGTTGAGCGTATTGTCGACGTGGGTTAGTGGAAAAGATTTTTTCTTTGCCAGTCGTTCCGCTTCTGGTAGACTACACAGTTGCGTGGCCCTCCGCCTTTCATCCAATTAACACTACCGGAAGAGACCGGAAATTACTTAACAAAAGTTCGATAATTCAATCTGCTAACTGCCAATCTCTCGCTATTTTTCTGAAGTGTCGAAATTACATGTTTCCTAGGGACTTGGTTCTAGGGGCTTTGATCCTCCAGTTAGTTAGCAAACGCACAGTTGTACCGACTACTATTCGTTTTCCAGTTGTTTGCTTGTGTTAACTCCAGACTGAAAATTCCATTGTAGATGCCAAGTTCCTTTGTACTGTGTAACACACCAAATGTTCCTACTGACAATTATTACTTACAAGAATCGGTGATCTGTATGTTCAGGTGATCGCAATTGCACGTTTTAATAGATTTTGTAGTCATATTTGTTGTTTGTTCTCACTTATTCTCTGATAAAATATTTGTTGTTAGTATTTGAAAATATTTAAAATATATATGATTATATATAATACACACATATATATATATATATATATATCTATTTAATATACTGTTATTATTTGCTGATATTTTATTTCTATAAGTATTGTAATTAAAATATTTATTTACAGATATTACTTTTTTCTATCAGCACATAAAAAGAAAACTCTATCTGAGGGTTAACAATTATTAAGTTAATTTATATTGTTTAATACTGTGTATGATTTATTCTTTTCTTTAATCCGTACCACATAATGTTAGTGTATAAAATTGTTCATATATAGCAAAATAAGAATATCCACCATAAAAATGTAAATAGCTTGATTCTGAATTCTTCACAACTGCAACGGGTTCAATTCTAGTTTATGTTTATCATCTTAAAGGTACTGCTAGGCTTTGTGATCTGTTCCTTCTCGGGAATTCCTTATTAGATTTAAGGTTGAATTATATTTTCTTCTATGATTACGAAATGGATACTTCTTCGGAATATTGGGTTTTATTGTATTGACACTCAAACAATCTTCCAGTATAGGCTTCTTCTTTTAGTTCGGCGTTCTCTCAATGATATATTCAGACTTCTTGAAATATTATTATTTACTAAGTTTTATACAAACTATGATTCTTGCAATGTTATAGATTGATATTCTCGTATATCTATTAAATTCAATATCAATGTTAACTGCCTTCCTTTGACGGTTTCCTTTATTAAATAGACAATTAAACTCTTTTATGAAAAATTAAACTTTTTTAATGTGTATCTTATTACATATAACATTAGACTTTGTGATGTGTATCTTCTGAATTATAAATTTTGACTTATTTAAATATTACAGGCTCAGTGATGTTTATCATATTGAATTTAAATTTGGACTAACAAATTTTCTTCTATTTTTATACAATTCAAATCTATCAATTTACATTTTGCCATAGTGATACCTCACTACATTCGTTACATCTTTCCATCATATGACTCTTAAAAACATATATAACTTTTCTAATTATCATTAAATACATTTATTTGATTTCTAACATTCTTGATTCTAAATTGTATTTCTTAGATTATAAATTTATTACTCTTTCATTTTATTTTAACATTTATTTCCAACTTAATATAATACTTGGCAAAACATATATCTTAATGCTGTTGTATCTAATATTGGAGTCTACCTCTATGTTGGTTGGGACTATCAACTCAGTGTTTTTGTTTACAATTCAAACATATGTTCCAATTACTATTAAATTTATATCTTCTCTCTTTTAAAATTATTATTTCATCCTTATGTACTGTGTTGTATTTTAACAGCAGTACATAATATATGTTGTTCTCACTTATTCTCTGATAAAATATTTCTTGTTAGTATTTGAAAATATTTAAAATATATATGATTGTATATAATAAATACATGTATATGATTTCTCGGTTAATTTTTAATCAGACAAAAGAGTAACGCTTAACATTACAACGGCATAGTGCAAGAACACGTTCACACCCTATACATGTAATGCTGATATTCCAGTTTACACTTTACGGTCACAAATTATACAATGCGTATCAACAGTTTATTACGTTGGCGTCTTTCCTTAAAATGCTTGGGTTTTCAGTGCTATGGTAAAGTTTATCATGTAATGCAGTATAAAACTCAGTCAAACATTCTACAGGATGCCGTGGAGTATTTATTCTATACGCGGTCTTTACTCACCTCATCATTTGACACTTGCATTTAAGAATTACCTATGTCGATTTCAATGCGCTTGTTTTTCTTCACGAACAGGCCAGCCGTGAACCACGTGAATATCATTTCCTTTTCTTCTCCTGCCAGAAGCCCCCCATTCGCACACTATGCGCCCCCTTCTTTTCCACTGTCCACCCTTTTCTCGTCTTCTTCTCACCACAAAGAACCTCAAGATTTTGATTTTGTTTCTGTATGTATTTCTATCCACACCGTCGTTCAAAGAGATGCCCAGTTTCATCATTTCCTCCTTGAATTGTTTGGTGTATCCGTTCAGACTGAAAGTTGCCAAATATACTTAAACATTTGTTAGTTTTATCTGGACCAATCCATCCGAATCATATGTCCAAGGAATCTCAGTCTTTTCCTTTGGAAAGCAGTTTTCAGATTTTCCAGATTCCTGTACAGCTCTTCTTTGGGTCTATGCCTGTACCCATTTTCGGTTTTTGTAGGGCCATAGATTTTCCAAAGAATTCTTTATTCAATTTTAAGAAAAGGTTCCAAATTTTGAAAGTACATTGTTTTCACTCCATACATGATCGCCGGCTTGATCACAATGTTATAACTGCGACTTTCGCACTTCTGGAAAGGTTTTTCTTTTCGTACAGTTCCCGGGTTGAGTAAAGGCTTTTGCTAATTTGAGTTTCCTTATCTTAACTGATTCTTTCTCTGAGGCATTTCGGGATATGTTTTTTACAAGATATTTAAAATTGGTAGTAGTATATTTTATTTCACCATACGTAGTGTATAGGCACGTTTTCAGGAATTGAAATAAAGTGGTCATAATTTCCGTTTCAGCAAAGGAGATTTGGAGGCCAGTTTTCTCCGCTATCTATTTGAGATATTCTACTTGCTAAAATGGGTCAAAAATGTGACCCTTGTTTGAGATCTTCTGAATGGTCTAAAATGGCAAGATCATCCGCGAAATTTAAACAGCTGATTTCTACCCCTTTGAATTTTTTATCTATTCAAACCCTAGTGGAATTGACTTTGTGAAGGGTTTTCATGACTGTGTCTAAGAAACAGTTAAAGAGAATAGGGGAGAGTCTATCCCTTTGGCGTACGCCAGTGTGAATTGGAAAGGGATCACTAATTTCTCTTAGGAATTTAATTTTGGAATTTAATACTGTGTCGGTTAAAGTATTTTAACTAAATTTAGAGTTTTGGGATTGATACCGCATTCATTCAGACACTGGAAAAGGGTTTCTCGATCTACTGAATCATAGGCCTTCTGAAAATCAATGAAGGTTATGAAGAGGGGGATATTTCTTTGAAGGAAATGTCTCATCATCAAATTCAAACTGAGGTTCTCCTCCGGGCAGATATACCTTTTTTTAGAAGCTACCATGATGTTCACCAAGATGGGGATCTAGTCTATTAAGGAGGACCTTAGAGAAGATTTTATAAGTTACTTGTAGCAGTAAGATTCACCGGTAGTTATTCACGTCTATTTTACTGCCCTTTCTGTGGAGAGGGTGTATGAGGGCTGACTTCTACTCTGGAGGGATTTTTTATCCTCACCGTATTTTTAAAAATATCGGTATGGAGATCCGACTTCTATGTTCTAAGATTTATATTTAAAATCATATTCGAAATGAAATATTTCCATAGAAACTACTTCTTTCTATTGCTTCAACCTTAACCACACTACTGTGGTCACTAACGTATACCACCTCACGTTTTCGCACTCGATTTTCACTGATGATGACAGTCGATGGCATTGCCGAAACGTCTGGTTTTGTAGTAAACATTGGACTACGGCTAAACAGCCCTGGAAGGAATTTTAACAAAAAACTACTTTTTTGTTGCCTATAACGTAGTACACATATAAAAAATTCTCCCCTCCCTCTTCAACTATAATTTTCATTAATAGAAAATTACCCCCACCTCGCTCAACTAGCCTCTTCATTTATAGATATTTAATCTTCGTTTCTACAGTGGATTATTATGAGCTTCTTATCAGGATACTTTGTTTATCAAAATTAAGTACTTTATTCTTGTTAAAACATAAAACGTTGCCGGTAAACTAACCCTTTCTCTTAACCGATTTCACCAAAATCAATAGGCCTTCATTCCTTTACAATTCAGGGATGCATTCAAAATATATTTGATTCTGTTTGAATGTGCAGCAGTTATCGTTCGTCATAGAAACAATTACTCTTGTTAAAACCTGAACAGTGGCCGGTAAACTACCCCTATCCCTTAACCGATCTTCACGAAAATCAACAGGCCTTCACTTCCTAATAATTCAGAACGGTATGCAAAAAATTATTTAATTCCTTGGAATTTGAGGCAGTTATCGTTCGTCAAAAAAAAATTACCTTTGTTAAAACATAAAACGTTGCTGGTAAACTAGCCCTTTCCAACCGATCTTCAACAAAATCAACGGACCTCTTGAGTTCTCTATAATACAAAAAGGTATGCAAAAAATAGTTGATTCTGTTTGAATTTACGGTTGTTATCGTCCGTCATAGAAACAATTACCCTTGTTAAAACATAAAATGTTGCTGGTAAACTACCCCTTTCCCTTAACCGATCTTCACCAATAGGACTTGAGAACTCTAAAATTCAGGGCTGTATGTAAAACATTATTTGATTCTGTTTGAATTTGCGGCTGTTATCGTTTGCCACAGAAAAAAAATTACCCTTGATAAAAAAAACGTTGGTGGTAAACTACCCCTTTCCCTTAACCGATCTTTACCAAACACAACAGGTCTTGAGTATTCTATAATTCAGGACTGTATGCAAAAATTATTTGATTCTATTTGAATTTGCGGCTCTTATCGTGTGCCATAGAGAATACCCTTGTTAAAACATAAAACGTTATTGGTAAACTAACCCTTTCCCTTAACCGATCTTCACCAAAAACGACAGGTCTAGATAACTCTACAATTCAGGGCGGTATGCAAAACATTATTTGATTCTCTTTGAATTTATGGCAGTTATCGTTTGTAATAGAAAAAATTACCATTGTTAAAACATAAAACGTTGCTGACAAACTACCCCTTTCCCTTAACCGATCTTCAACAGAATCAACAGACCTCTTGAGTTCTATATAATTCAAGAAGGTATGCAAAATAGTAGTTGATTCTGTTTGAATTTGCGGCAGTTATCGTTCGCCGTAGAAAAACTTTCCTTGTTAAAACATAAAATGTTGCCGGTAAACTACCCCTTTCCCTTAACCGATCTTCAGCAAAGCAGCAGGCCTTGAGACCTTTAAAATTTAGTGACGTATGCAAAAATTTCATTGATTATGTTTGAATTTACGGCAGTTATCGTTCGTCATAAAAAAATTAAACTTGTTATCACATAAAACGTTGCTGGTAAACTACCCCTTTCTCTTCATTGATCTTCACCAAAATCAGCAAGTTTTGAGTCCTCTACAATTCAGGGATGCATGCAAAATATTATTTGATTCTATTTGAATGTGCGGTAGTTATCGTTCGTCATAGAAACAATTACTCTTGTTTAAACATTAAAGGTGGCTGGTAAACTACCCCTTTCCCTTAACCGATCTTCACCAAAATGAATAGGCTTTCAGTACTTTACAATTCAGGAAAGTCTGCATAAACTGATTTGATTCTGTTTGAATTTGCGGCTGTTATCGTTTGCCATAGAAAATACCCTTGTTAAAACATAAAACGTTGCATGTAAACTACCCCTTCCCCTTAACCGATCTTCATAAAAACAACAGGGATTGAGAACTCTGCAATTCAGGGCTGTGTGTAAAATATTATTTGATTGTGTTTGAATTTGCGGCTGTTATTGTTTGCCAAAGAAACAAATTACCCTTCATTTAAAAAAAAAGTTGTCGGTAAACTACCCCCTTCCCTTAACCGATCTTCACCAAAAACAATAGCTCTTGAGTACTCTACAAATCAAAGCAGTATGCAAAAAAGTATTTGATTCTGTTTGAATTTGCGGCTGTTATCGTTTGCCATATAAAAAATCTACAGACACACAGGCACAAGACAGACGTCTCACACACACAGACACTTTTCGAAAAATGACATATTTAATGTTTTGAGTGTAGTACAATCAAAATCTGCAATAATCTCGAACACGATTTTTTTTTGCCATCTCCATACTTCCATTTCCTTAAGGAACATGAATGTAAATAAGGCTGTGAATCCGGAAAAGAACTCTTTGTTGACATTCTTCCAAAGTTCTGCGTTGATACCATCTTCACCAAACGCTGTATTGTTGCGAATGGACTGGATAGTTTCCCAGATTTCTTTGTCATCTGAGGGCCGAAAATTTGGGTTTTTCGGAACCTTTTGAAACTAGAGCTTGGAAGTTTGAATTCGGCAGTTCGGAAGGTATTACAAATTTTGGGCTGGAATCTGGTAATCTACCTGGTAGCCGTTTCCTTTTTGAAAACAAACTAAGGGAAACATATTTAGGGAGTCTGGAGCGGAAGGTTCTGCAGAAATTTCTGGAGTTATTGTTGTAGAAGTTTGCATCTATTTGGGAGATTTTATCTTCAAGAATCTTTTTCTCTGAGATTCAAGGACTTGACAGGCCTTCTTGCATAGTAGCCGAAGGGTTCCAGGTTCCGTGGCGTTTTGCTAGAGTGGGAAACTTTCCAGGATTTGTGTCTTGGCTTTAATGGGCTTGTTTATTAAAAATTTATAATTTCATCTTTCTTCTTAAATAGTCTTAGTTTTTCTTGATTTGTGACCTGAAACTTGGTTACTCAGTTAAGTAGGAAAGTTGAGTGGTGATAGGTAGAAGAAACTAAATTGCCATCCAAAGGAATTATTTAAAAAAATCATAAACATAACATAAAAAGTGATATTTTATTTGTAACTACTTTAGGCAAGAGTTTGGATCATAGTCTGGCATATATAAAAGTCGGCAGCAAAAAAAATTAAAATATATTATCTCAATTTAATTTCCTTTTTAGAGTTTAATTTTAATTTCTTATTTTAAATTTTCTTTTTTTGCACGTTACTGAGAAAGATAAATAGAATACCTTTTTTAGAGCACAATTTAAGAAATTATCGCTTATTCTAAAGCTTGAAATAGTTACGGTCTTCGGTAAATGTCCAAAAGGAAAACTCGTACCACACATAAAGCATATAAATGTGAGCGCTAAAAACAAAATATTTACATGTACTAAATAGTGAAAGAAAATCGAAATAGAGATCTGGTATAAGCGATATTGAGGTTAAAAAACTGAATATGAGATATTATTACATAATTGCAATTTACCGCACAAAAGTGTGAGCATAGGATAACGTATACAAGTATTCCTTTATATGATCGCCATTTATTTCTAGATTAGTGACTTCTGTATTTGTAATAGTAGAGTCAAAGTGCTAAACCACAGTTCAAAGCAGAACGTACATAAGCAGAATTATTTTTTAGAATTAACAAGAAGTTTCATTACACAGTTCAAACGGTCGCTCGCATTTTGTAGAATATTTAATTAACACGTTAACTTAATAAATAAACACTTGGCATAGTTCTACAGATACCTTAAATTATCCGTAGAAGTAACGTAATTATAGAAGTTTCATTGTTGCAAGAAATCTCCTCATTGCTTAACGCCTTTTTTTCATCTTTGTAAATGTGAAGATATTAACTAACAATGAATAAAATGTTTATTTGCATTTAAAAACAGCTTTGCTGTGTTTGATGTGTTCACATCTAAATTTATCTTCTTAAAATAGATGTTATTTCCTACAGACCTAAGTATACATATTAAAAAAAATTAGAAAAGTTCTATTCTGTAAAGACACAAAGAATAATTGTTTTGTTTGTTTTACATTTCAGGCCAGGAAGTTATTCTTCTACTTTATAAAAAAATGTTGTTTTCTTTGATGCATCAGTACATTATTTATCATTGTACATCTGCTCTTTTGCATTCAAAGGTCACAAGTTATAATCTAACTGTTACTGAAAAAGGAATTCATGCATAGGACATTGAAATAGAGCATAGGCTAATACATGTGTAACTTTACTATTGTAAATAATAAATTGTTTCAACTACTAGTATCATTGCTGTAACTTATTCCTGTTACTGACATGTTGATCGTTTGGTGTACGTTAGTGTGCACATGGCAGTTCAATATAAGTTCTATATTTTCTGTCTCCATTTAAGACTTTTTTTGTAACTTATTAATGTGTATCCTTGTGTTTACAACAGCGTTTAAGTAAAAATAGTATATTTATGTGTAACTCTCTGATATTCTGTGTGCACTGAAACATAATTAGCCGTACAAAAAGAGTAAAAAGCTTTAAACTCAATATTGGGAACAATGGAGAGGAAAGTGTTCAAAATTAATGCCAAAGCAGACTAGACTAAAGCAAGAATATTAGACTGAAAATGTAATAAGTATCAGATTTAATTTCCTATAATTACTACAACGAGTATATAAAAAATTTGCACACATAGATTATATTAAGAACCTTTAAAAACTGCTGAAATTTAAGCAGAAAAGTTGTTATTATATATATAAACTTTCACAATATGAACTTACTTTCATTTATCTTTCCCAAACGTTTCGATGTGATGTTCCTCTTCCTCAGTGGGATTAAATACTGAATGTCATTTTAACAGTATAACGGTTATGGACTGGTGTGTGTGGTGGGGGTTGATGGTGGGAGAGAATTGGCGCTGAGATTCAAATTGTGTGTTTGGAGCAATGTATAGAACAGTTTATGTGATCTATAATGTAATTGTTCATTTAATATGTTGTTTGGTTGTAGTGCGTGATGTCTCAATATTTTAAATTGTTCAGCTGTGTTTAGCTTTCTACTTTTAGGTAAGTAGTGTAATATTTCCTTGTTGTGTTCTATGTTTGTGTAACTGTGGTTTTCGTTTTGTAAATGTGTGGCAAATGTGGAATGTATGTAGTTTGTGGTGAGCGCTTTTAAATGTTCTGAAAATCTGGAGGAAAAAGATCTTCCCGTCTGGCCGATGTAGAATTGGTGACAATCATTACAATTTAATTTATATACCCCTGTTTGCTGTATGTGTCTGTGTTCTTGTTAGTATTATTTATGTGTTTCCTAATGGTGTTGTTGGTTCTGTAGGCTACTTTATAATTATGTTTTGTAAATGTGTTTGCAATTTTGTGCGTATTGGAATTGTAGTATGTAAGTGTTATGTATTTACTGGTTTGTGTGCTGTTGATCTGATGTGTTTGTGTTATATGTGTTATGTACTTTTTGTGTTTAGGATGCGTTTGTGTTATATGGTGTGTATAAAATAGAACAGGAACACATACTGAACAATAACAAATACACCGATAAAATAATATATTGGCACAGGTATGTTGATGACATTTTACTCCTCTACAACGGCAACAAAAGACAAAAAGAAAATTTCCACAAATACATTAACACTATACACCATAAATTAAAATTCACGCTTGAAATAGAACTAAATAATAGCATAAACTTCTTAGACCTTACAATCACCAAAACAAACAACACACACACATACAAAATATACAGGAAACCCACCACATCAGACATGGTCATACATAACTCATCCAACCACCCAACTCAACACAAACATGCAGGTTTCAACTACATGCTCCATAGGCTCAATTCAATACACCTAAACACACATGACTACCAAGAAGAATTAAACACAATCAAATATATAGCAGGCAACAATGGATACAACCCCGATTTAATAAATAAACTACACAAACGCATCCTAAACACAAAAAGTAAAACACATCAGATCAACAGGAAACAACCCAGTAAATACGTAACACTTACATACTACAATATTCCAATACGCAAAAAATTGCAAACACATTTAGAAAACATAATTATAAAGTAGCCTACAGAACCAACAACACCATTAGGAAACACATAAATAATACTAACAAAAACATAAACAGGGGTATTTAAATTAAATTGTAATGATTGTCACCAATTCTACATCGGCCAGACGGGAAGATCATTTTCCTCCAGATTTTCAGAACATTTAAAAGCCCTCACCACAAACTACATACATTCCACATTTGCCACACATTTACAAAACGAAAACCACAGTTACACACACATAGAACGTAACATGGAAATATTACACTGCTTACCTAAAAGTAGAAAGCTAAACACAGCTGAACAATTTGAAATATACAGACATCACGCACTACAACCATACAACATATTAAATGAACAATTACATTATAGATCACATACACTATTCGATACATTGCTCCAAACTCACAATTTGAACCTCAGCGCCAGTTCCCTCCCACCATCAACCCCCACCACACACACCAGTCCATAACCGTTATACTGTAAAAAGGACATTCAGTATTTAATCCCACTGAGGAAGAGGGACATCACCTCGAAACATTTGGGAAAGATAAATGAAAGTACAGTAAGTTCATATTGTGAAAGTTTATATATATAATAATATTTATAAAGTGAAAGAAGAGGATGAATCATCAAGATAATTAGAAAAGTTGTGTTATGATTTTTTACTAACCTCAAAAGTGAATGGAAAGTTTTGTTTTTAATGGTGAGGAGAAAAAATATTACCTAAAATAGAAATTAAACTGAAATAGTAATTGAAGTACTAATTGAATACAAAAGTGCGACAAAGATAAATAGAAATATTTGTCATGACAAAATTGGAAATGAAGAGACAAAATGTGGGATAAAAAATATATTAAAAATAAAATGCTTAAAGAGCAAATAAGCAAGCACATATATACTAAGAAAAAGCAACATGTTTCTACAGATCTTTGAACATTGAACAGATCTTTCTACGATCTCTCAAAGCCACAACATAAAGAATTCGAACAGTTTTTACATGATTTAATAATATATGTGGCAATTTGAAGCCAATCGTAGGAAGCAAACTTTCTTATATAACGTGGCATCAACACAGCGGTTACATCAATGATTCGCAACCTCCACGGAGCGATCGTTCTCTAAGCACGAGGAAATGACTCTTATAGTACACGACATTTTGACAGAGGGACACATCGATCTTTTGTAAAATGCATGGTTTTCACCAGTGAGACTAGTAAGGATGGACAGTGGGCGGCATTTATGTGCAGGTATCAGTAGCTTAAAGAAACAGGTGACAAAGAAAGAGGTGTTGACTACCTCGCGTTGGCGACATCCTCGTCACCTTGTCTGAAACTCAGTTGTTTCCTATACTGGACCAAAAAATCAGATATTAGCAAGTAGGTATTTAGGAAATAGATAAGGAGAAGACGAATTTACGGGACCGAACTGCTTTTTCCATTATAACGTAAATGGAAAATTTGAAGGGACGTTCCAGGAACGTTTGAAGAAATAGGTCAGTCCTCCGAGGCCTGACATGGAAAACCTATATTATTTACTTATAGAATTTTTCATTATTGCTAAGTATTTTGATTAACAGTATAGGGTACAGTCTGGTGACTAGAAACTAGCAAATAAATAAACGAAATGTGTTGGGAGTATGAGTTGTATAATCCTTTTTGTATAAAGTTTCTAAATGGTTTGCAACCGTAATTTTTCAAATTAAATTAAAATGTGATGTATTAAGTCACCTTTGCATTTATTATCCTAGATTGACAACACTACATTTGAGCAATTAATTTGGATTCTTTAATTAATAATTAATATAATTATTTATGTATTATGATTGATTCAAAAATTGTGTTTCATAAATATTTTGCCCTATTGTTTACCGTTATGAATACGTTATCAATGTATATACGTTAGTACATGTGGCAACAGAAAACATTACATTATTGTCTGTAAACAATGGCGTAGAACTCACTGTTAAAATTTGGCATTAGACAATGTAGTCACGGTAAAGAAAAAAAACACATAATACAAGCTAACCTGGATCGGCTACAGAGGTTCGTAAGTTGTTAGTCTGCTGACGAAGATATGTCGTGCATAATTCAACACGGCAATATATGCGTACAACATGACTCCACAGACATGTTCTTTTACACCGTCTGTCTGTTGTGACACCACTGCTTGCAAACGTATATTATTTATTGCTATTAGCAGATTCATACTCTACTTTTGCTTAATATAATATTCAGCATGATTCTTTTTCTTACCAGCTTCTTACACGTATCTTTTATCTTAAATTCTTTAATAAGTCCTGGCACGCGTACACCTGCATACAAACTTGTATAAATTTTCTAAATTGTTTTATAAAATACCTGATAAATAGCCTAAAAAGATAAGACAGGCGTCTGATAACTTCATTATTAACAAGGGATAGATCCTTTAAAAATTAATAAAAGCAAGCTGAAGATGTAACATACCTAAAGTGGAGACGAAAGTGATAAAGCAGATGTATTTAAAAATGAAACACATCCAGATAGTTTAACAGGAAACTGTGTCTGAAAAAAATGAAAAACTAGAAGACCGTGTCAAACAGTTACATAAGAGAAGCCAAAGATTTTGCCCTGAAAATGTGTCTGTCATCAATTCTAGAAAAGTTTAATAAAAATTACTAGATTTTGTTAAAAACAGTTGACAATAACGTTAACAATTCAACAGTAGTCATAAATTGTTATGAATGTAGGCAAAACTACAATATTTTTACGTAACATTTCACAAAGCTTCAATTCATTTAAAAAGCTGTTATTAAGCATTACAAATATAAGCTGAAGAAAGCTGCTCTTTGTCTCCGAGCGACAAGAACACTACATGACAGGAGTTGACTGGAGTTTTGACAATTCAGGAAAAGCATGAACCACTGTATAGTAGTCACAAATTTGATTACGGTTACACTAACAGCACAGCTTCTATTAAGATAACGGTGTATTATAATGAGTGTAGAATAACAGGCCCTAAAAGTAAATTAATGAAGAAACAAATTAGTTGTTGGCTACATCACAGACTTTGCACAAATACAGTATATAACCAGCACTAATGAGCATAATTTTTGTGTTAGATTTTATAATATGAAGTATAAAATTAAAATATATTCGATCTTCAAATATAAGTGATAACATATGCATAAGGTAACGTAAGAGTGGTGATAAGCTTCCACAGATTTATCAGGAAGTAGCGACTTACTCTCCCGTCATGTGTAGCCTTAGTTCACTAGTGTAGTCAGCTACTTTTTATGAGACCTGCTTTATGTTTAAAGACCAATAATGCTGCAAGCCTTTTGAAAATTTTGTTTGTTCTAATTAACTGTAAATACGACAGATGTACAGTGCAGACACCATTTACGAAAACATTTTCTTCCTTTTACATAACAAATTTGGAAAAAGTAATTATGCATGCAGTAAAAATATTTCGTTTGTAATTTCCGCCGGTATTGTGCGTCAGTTTTAAAACTTAAACATAATCAATTGGATAAAGACAACTATTGAATTTAACTCACTATATTTTCAAATTGTTACTATTATTATTACGATAAAAATTTTTTAAATATAATTTATCTAAAACCAACGTCTAACAACCTGTTAAATGACTCCCACGTTGCCTTTCGAATACATTGGGCAGGACTTGTTGAATACAATAAAATGTGTAGCGTTAGTTATTGGTTATGAGGCATAACATTTGTAGATTTTCTATACAAGTAAAGAATATGAAACGTAAATTCAAAATATGTATAACCTCGGAGTTATTTACTTTAATTATTGATTCTGAAGTAGCATCAAAGACTATAACTTTTAGTTATAACATACAAGGACCTATAACTCAAGAACAGTCTTATAAAAATTCTACAGCTAGATAAACGTGAGACATTAGAGATAAAAATAGGAAAATAAAAATACTGTAAATGTTTGGAAGTTTTGTATATCATAACTTTTGCCTTCAAATGGTTCAACAAAAACAAACACAGTAATACAAATTCTGACAAACAGCAACTTACCCCTACTACAGTTCACTTCAAAAAAGTTAGGTGTGATACTTGATGAAAAAATTTATATTCATGTGAAAAATGATGTTACAAAATTGGTTTTTGTATTTTGTGTAACTGACATAAACATTTTGCCCACAAAAAAGTTGTTAACATTGAAAATGTTTATAAGGACGTGTCGCACATTTGCGGCCGATCGCTGGTGCGTGATCGAAAATAGGAACCGGTGAGTTTCCATAGAAACTATTTCTTTGTTGTCAATAACGTAGTACACATATAAAACTTCGCTTATGAATGCGACTACATTTAACTTATAACCTATACATTGGTAAATGAAGAATGAATTCATTGATTGGTGAATGAAGAATGAATTCATTGATTGGTGAATGAACATAAATATATATATATTTTTTAGATTTATTGAAGCATTTTCAATGCCCTTCTCTGTGCAATGCCTGTAAATTTTTTGGTAGAGGTAGACACCTACTTTAGGGCAATCAAGTGTAATGTAATAAATGTTTTATCCCGTTTAGAGTTAAGAAACAGACCATTTGCCACTTGCGTGTTTTGGGGATTATTAAATTCAAACTGTGTCACTAATGGCATTTTTAATTACCTTATTGTGTCTGCTTATTTTTTTGTTTAGAAACTACATCTTTATGTCATTATAAGACAAATAAACGTATGCAGACTGATGTAATCATCGAGTGAAGTGGAGGCACATAACTGAATCAAAATGTTCAAAATCAGTTGAGCTATTTTGTGCATTTAGTCTTCGTTGTAAATTTTAATTAGACGAACAATTATGATATTAAGCTAGCTACTTTCAGTAAAAATATAAATACACAAAGTGATATGCAAATAGAAAGTAATTATCGATTTAAAAATTATAAGAATTTTTTACACTGTTTGCCAAATCTTAAACAGAGTAAATTTCAAATTTGTATACTATCGTAATAACATTTTTTTTACCCCTCTCTACAATAGTAACTTAAATAGGACGGAAATGAGAAGAAAAGGACCTTTTCACGCTACTTATCGGGGTTTAATAGAATGAAGATTGCTCTGTGTAAATTGTTATTTCTCTTTTCTACCCCTTTTTCCTTAACTTGTTTCCCCTCGAATCGTTACAGCTACCGTTATACCGTTGTAAAGGAAGTAATCAGCATTAGCTTATCTCATTAAGTGGTTAATAGTTTTGTAGTTGTCACTTTAGTGCTTTCTTTTTCTATATAACACCCATTAGAAAGTTCAATGTAACGTATAATATCTACATAGATCATTCAGTAGAGTATATATAGTTAAAAGAAATTTCATTTTAATTAAACTGTTTTTTAAAAAATCGCTTACTTTTAAGTTGTCAGCAGTGTTTTATTCCAGAACTTTGAACTGTACATTATTTGTAATAACACGTTTTAATTATTTTTAGGCGTTTTAAAACTATTCATTTTTCAATGCTCTCTTACTTTTTATAGTCGCCAAATTATTTGTCTAACCCGAAAATCTACACCAGTGTTTTTCAGAACTTTAAATATTTTTTCCCAATTTACATTTCTAACGCCTTCTCCGCATCCACAAAACCAAGGCACGTTTGTATCCCTTTGTCTATTCTCCTATCTATCACCATTCCCAGAACCAGTATCACTTCTCAGAGTCAGTCCCTTTAGTCCAAATTCAGAAACAGAGACACAAATTGATCCTACGTGAGTACTTCTTCTATTTTCCTTTCTATTCTTTTATTGTGGTTAGAAGTTTAGAAGCACGTGTAAGTAGACTGTAGACGTATAGTAGTGGTCGCATTTATTTGCCTTGATTTTCTTTCAGTGTTTTTCGGAATTATTCCGTGTAGATATTGTTGATAAGATTGTATAGTCTACCTGTAAGATTTCCTCCTCCTTTATTATTAGTTCTGCAAGAATTGTGTCCACACAATATGATTTATTATCCTTCAATATTTTATAGCTTATCAAACACGCTTCTCTTCTTCTTCAGCTTGCGGTTCTATGTCAATAATTGTTTTTCTATAGGGTTTCCGCACTACAGTTTTTCAATATATCTTTTTCATCTCTTTTCTAGATCTTTTTCAAAGAGCAGTACTTTATTTTCGTCGATCACAGCATTTCACAAAATGTTTGGTTCCCATAGTACTTTCCAGCCAGCTGTAAACCAGCTTTAATATTCCTCTTTTTCATGCACACTTCAATTTCTGCGCATCTTTCGTCAATATATTTCCTTTTAGCTGCTTTTTTTGCTTATCCTATTTCTCAATAATGTATACTCCTTTTAAAAGATTCTTTTGTCGTACATCATACGCACTATTTTCTGGGTTATCCATTCCTTCATATTAGTCATTCTTATTGTTTCCACAACTGTTTCTGTCGTTTCAAGAATGCTCCGTTTCATTCCTTCCCACTATTTGTTGACGTCCCTTACTTCTTCGCTTCCCCGTAATATTATCTTTTTTAATATGTCCTGGTACAATTTAGTGCCTTTTTCATGTTGAAATTTCTCCATTCGTTATTTTTCCGGGTTTTCCTCTGTAACGTCTTGAATTTTAACCTGAATTTTGCCAATATTAAAATTGTGATTGCTGTTGAAATACCCATAACAATAAATGCATAATAAATTCTGGTGTTTCTAAATCAATATGAGAAACCAGACGACAAAAATCAATTGATTTTCAGTTATCTTCTGTGTTTTAGCATGTGCCTGGGCTTCTTGCTGTATGAATAACATCAAAAGTGAAATCCGTCTGTGCAAATATTAGCAGGCACTTACTAAATGATTTAATTGTAAAGAAATCTAGGTTTACCGTTTGGATAAAATTATATTTGTAATTTACTTTGCGACGTAAATTATTTCTAAATGTATAATTGTGATTTGTAAAATTTTTACTACATTTTGTGAAAAGCTTAAGACGCAGTAAAAGTGTTAGTTCAGTCCATATATGGGCCACTTCGTGAAGAATGTACTGTTTTAAGTGTTTCATTGAAAGCTCACTAATGTTTAATACAAGGAAGTGAAACCCATTATGAATTCTAAATGTTACCAACAGGTAAGGGTTTTGGGTATTTAAAATATGTTTCTCTTTGTAGCATAAATTGCATTGTCATGACAGTACAACAACGTTTTGCATCCAGCAGAAGTCGTATTCGTAGTAAGTGACGTGTCGTTAGATTTTATTGAAATAATTATGTTTTGCAGATCAGGAATATAATTGTGAGGTTGTAGTGTTAGTGTTTGATTTATATGATTGTTAGATTTAGCTTTAATATTATATTTTGAGAGCTTGAATTGCTGTACTTAAAAACTATAGCATGACGCTTGCTTAGAAAACTGGTTTTTCTGTTTGGCAACAGCACATGAAAACGGCAGACCTAGGTACTGAAACAGGACTCAGCCAGTATCAAACTGCCCCGGAGTGTGCGTCGAAGATACACTGAAGTAACCAACAACGTTAATATAAACAAGTGTCGCGAAAGAATACGTATCCTCTTGTAAGCCTAGTAAGTACATTCACGTACACACGCCCCTGAGTTCACACACACGAACAACATTAGGTGGCATGTTGTAACAAAACTTGGGTATATGTGTGTCCGTTTATTTCCATGTATGTTTCTTTGTGTCAACTGCTTTATTTTGTATGTAATTTTACATTGTCGTGATACTGTGTTAATAAAGAATTGTCGGGGGAGATACAACCTGAAAACGTCAGAAGAGTTTCAGTAGATACGAGCTTTAGACACACTATTCAACGGCGACAGGTAGTTGCCGCAGTAAAGTGCTAAAGCCATTACGTTACGTTCGGAATTACCTTCACATCGGACGTGAAGCTGTACTAAGTACATTGCCTGACTGATAAATGTTACATTTCCTTCGCTTTAAATTCAAAGACGGAAGAGGCAAGTCAATGATACCAAAGCAACCTTAAACAGTTTCCCAACTGACACGGTAAGTAAAGCAAAGCAATAGCACTCAATTTTCAACAAATTGACACGTTACGCCTTTATTTTCCGTTATAAAGCAAGTACTCGTACTTTTAAGTTAGTTTTACTGTAGATGGAGAGAAACGTTCAGCGGAAAACATTTGTGTTTGTTCAATATCGCCGAAATATAAGCGCGGTAAAGAGTTTAGTTTTTTAATGCTTTTATTTCCCAGCGTAGGTATCCTGGTAATTTTTAAAAATGTGATTTATCAGCCAACATTAATATTTGTTTTTATAATTTAGTTTGCTTTCAAAGTTTTGTCGCATTAAGTGAGATTTAGAGAACCATGTCTATTCTTTGTTGCACTATAAGATCTAGCGTTCTTTTTTGCAATGGTCGTAAAGTTTCCACATGTGAACTTAATGTTATCCTACATCTAGAGTGGATATTGGTGATCATATATTGGGGGAGGGCTGTATCAATGTAAATATGTGCACATATTTTTGTTATTAGTATACATTTGTATACAGTAAACATATAACAGTATATACACTTTTATTTTAAATTTCCTTGCTCCAGAAATACTTGCTTTATCCGCTACGTTGGAAAAGATGACGTTTTATTAAGAAAGGCGTGTATAGAAAATACATTAGCTATAAGGCTATTTCTCTATACTAATATCTCTTCCTCCGTGAAATAATAATGCTTTTTATTAAGGAGAAGATGGTATAGGAATAACTTGAAAAAGTGGTCAAGATTTGCGTTAACTAATACATAAGTTGTGAAACACCAGGTTTTGAATACACCTCACAATATGATACGTAATTTAGGATATACAATGTATATCCTAAACTACGTATCATATTTTATATATAATGTATATTGTATCATAATGTATGTCATACATTTTAAAAGGACCTGCATTTTCCTTAAAATTATAAATTAAAATATCTTACTGAATCAAAACATCGGTGTAAATTCTGCAAGCGCGACGGTGTATTTAAAAGGTTCAGTAATTACTATAAATTCAATACATACAATAAATACAACAAAAGATAACATTTGTTACCATCAACGATGAGTTTATTGTCTATTCCAATTAAGCTGCGATTAATTAAACATTAGTAAACAAATATTAATTCACACTAAATATTTTTACAACCTTTAAAACTTTAATGAGAAAAAAGTCTGACGCACTTTAAAATTACGTTTTTTTATTTCGTTATTCGTATTTGAGCATTAAACGTTAGTAAGTCATTTAACCAATATATATTTTACAAACTAACTAATGCCGCCATTTAATTGCATTTAGTGCCTACAATAGCAGTATTTATGGATTCAGACAAATACAACAGAGTGAGCACATATTTACTATAGCTTTCGTGAATAACGAGGAATCTAGATACTTTTTATACTTACAACCGAGTGTATCGTTCAGAAGGATTCCCTAGTGGAAGGAATTATGAATAATGAAGGTTTTAACAAAAGATAAATAACGTTTCTCTTTTCTTATATATTTTGTTATTACTTTTATTATACACGTGGTTACCAATGTGTAGACAATGTAACTGCTGCGTGGAGAGCACGTCAGCCAAGCTGTAAACAAATAGCTTAAGAAAAATAGAAACAAGATAAAAAGGAAAGAATAATGACATACGAAATTGACGATTCCGGATATTGCCTTCTAAAATTTAACACAATGCATACACATTTGTTTAGAATAACAAATTTTATGTATGTATTTTATCTGGTGTCTTTGTTGTATACTTATTATACTGCTTAGCATAATTTATAGTATACTTATAACGCTATATTTAATAACGTTGTAAGAACAGTGCTGTATGCTGAATATGTTTGCTGTTACAAAAGAATCAGGTTTTTATTATGCAAGCATAATTTCAATCTGTTAAAATAAAATAATTCAATTTAAGGAAGATCGACCTCCAAATTAAAATTAATGTAACGTTGGCTAATTCTAGCATTGCGTCTGCTAGACGAAATACGAAAACTAGAAATGTTCAAGCTTTTTTTAATGAGAACCATGATTTCTTTTTTAAACAGTCAAGAAAACATATTCGTGTAATAATCACTGTAACTCCCTTTAAATGTAACTTTACAGACAATATAAGAATAACATTATATGGATCTATATTTGTATCATTATAAATTACTAAATAAAACATTTAGACTAAATTTACTTACATAAAAAAAGCAGACATAAAACTCAAAAATCGTTTGTTTTTACAGTCAATATATAAAAATTACAGTGCAGCTTGTAGCTTTCAAACATATGTAACAATAAAACGTGTCTTCATATCTGACAATATACAAACAACTCTAAAAATTGTATCAAGATTTGGTAGCCTAACATCCCTCATAATTATTCTAATATTATATAACCTTTCTTTAATTACAATATTCTTGGTAGGACATGTATAGAATTGTATATATGTACTCATGCGTTCAATTCCCCATGCGTATGTACTGTGGATCTCCTGGTTCAAAAAATCTTACACTTTGTTACAGCTGTGTTCACTTTTTCTGTTATATTCGCAGCCTCAGTTATCAACGTATACAACTTGTAAGGACACATCATAATAAATGTTTAAATTATAAAGTTAAAATACTGTTTACGTAGTATTATAATACAAATTTGCATTAAGTCTTGTGTCTTGTATATGATAACTCAGTTTTCTCAAAATTAGAGTACTACATAAACTAATGAAGAGAAACCCATTTACTGGCAACTACGTCTTTTCGGGATATCTAATAATGTGAGAGTACTACACTTTATTACACTTTATTGCTATGTACAAGTACAATACGAAAATTATGAAACATATTCATATAACAATTATAAATTACTATTTTATTTATTGTTTGCATTAAAGGAATTATTGAGTCATGAGTTCTACTCCTAATTTGAAAGTTTCCATCAAGTAACAATTATATTGGACACAATAATTTACTGTTAAACATTACATAATTTTTTACATTCATATCATTTGGGTTTTAATCGTTTCACTAAAATCTTTACGGAGTTTTTACATGTGTTGTACGGTAAAGTAATTTATTGGTAGAGTTTATACTACGACGACAGGTCCAAACAATTATTCGTTTTCCTCTGACCAGATTATTGAAAAAACTCAAACTAATATTGGAATTTCTTAAAAGTAATGTTACTGTGGTACAGCATTTTTTCGTGCATAACTTGAGCGTGTGATTAACAAGTTGTAAATTGTATGCAAAATAATTCATAATTTGTTGTGGAAGGAACGAATGTTGTATTTTTCTCGAGATACTTTAATATGCCTTATGCCATAATTAGCGTAAGCAACAATATACATCAAAGGTGCACTTGGTTAGATACATCTGAAAAATTGAAAAAATTACGTCAGTATTACACTATAAGAAAACGTGTTCATAACTGAATACAGCCCGTGTATGTAAAACATTCAAACGTACTGGTTTTATAATTTGTTTGTAATCTCGTTTATTCCAGTTTTGTTATTTAAAGGAAGACTTGTAACATGTGTTAACATATAAACCCATGCAAATTAATATGACTAGACTATGTTTAGGTCTAACATGTGTTTTCGTTAATCGATGTTATTTCTAACATTACAACATACTGTAACATCTAAATTTCTGTTTGCTGTGGTTACATATAGGCCTACTACAAATTTAAATGTAATTGTATGGGAAAAACAATAAAAAATAAAAGGAATAAAAGTTAAAATTAATCAGGCGTAAGAAATTGTTCCTTTAGCTTATATCACTGAAAATCAATACATTTATAAAAGACATTCTATAGTTTCCTTGGTAACACCAATTCAGTGTCCAAAGGTAACAGGCAGTTCTATGAATACAGCCTACAAGCAAGCTATTATAATTTCAGCAATACTTTAACGATAACCTGACTACCGCTACCCATAACGATAACCATGGTAACGCTAAATAGAATGTGGATGGGGTGTTCTTTTAAAATACGTGTCATTTTATACCAAAAGATTTTTACATTGTGTGGAAACTTGTCGAGATTAACTCAATTTGCGCTAGCGTAATCAATAAAAGGGTTTTTCTTTGATTGCGAATGTAAACTCCTTTGAAAGAAACAAGTATGTTTTGAAACAGATGCGTGTTTTCTGTCCTTGAAGCATGCATTCTTTTTCTTGCCGTTTTTTTGTCTTTCTCCTTGCCATTTTCATAAATGTTAACGTATTATAGGGGACATGCCTACATGATACGTTTAACGACTTTCAATAGACTACAAAATGTTTGCCCAGTTCTTTTACTTTAATAACCTACCAAAACTAGCCATAATTTTCCAGTAAGGCAACGCCACATTTGCGTCTCATCACCCACTACGCACTTTTGAACGCCGCTCTCTTTAAAGACGTGTTCAATTTTGTAAATAGTTTCCGAAATTGTAGTGCTAGCCTAGCTTCTAGCAGATTACACAGCAACGATATGGGGAACACAAAAAGCGTTCACAATAAAGCCAGCTCCCGCTCGCACAAAGGCACAAATTACTTTTTCTTCTCACTCTCAATTTTCTCTCCCCTTCTGCCTCTAAATTTTGCTTGTAGGTTTATATGAAGATCACTTTCAAATGACAGTTTAGTTAAATTTTGAAATTTGTGATATAACCCGAATATACGATTTTTTGTAAAATCTGACCCAAAGTTGTTGTGCGCGCTCGCGCGCGTGTAGTTTGTATGCTTCTACGCTCCGACAGATTTAATCAAATACATTTCCATTACCTTTATAACACGTTTACTGAAAGTTCTACGTTTCGTATTTTAGCATGTCTTTTTTAAATGCGGCTAGTAATTTCATAAGCTTAAGAACCGAGTAGTGGATGTAAGTCATAAGCCGAATGTTCATGTTTTGTCAAAGTAGCCTTGTCCCAGTGTCTTTTGAAAGATTGTATGCAGTGTTTGTGTGCAGGTTTATTATTCGTTTTGAACCAGATAGTCTTGGCTTCCATTTTTGTTTTTGATATTAGAAGGTAAACCTTTCTGCAAATTATGATAGCTGACATTATCTGTTGGTATTAAACTTATTTTACTAAATTTTGAAGTACCAATTTTATTAAGCCAGTATTCAGAATATGGAGAGACTCCTGATGTAAAGCCTGATTTTGACTTTAAGAGGCTAGTGGTTTAAACCAATTTTCTCCACCGTAATGAATTGAAAATACCAGTTGAGCTTTGTTAGTTGTGGTTTTTAGGTCACTTTCGTCATTATTTGAACACGTTTATGTAACTGAGGTTGAACTATGAAAATAAAAGTCGTTTGTGTAAAGGCCTACTATAGGGTAAAGTTTTCCTTTGTATTTTGTTCTTACAAAATGGTTTCATAAGTTTGTGAAATCGTATTTCTACTACGATTCTTAATATGTTCTGAATGCTGCGATCACAAATCCATTTAAGGAGAAAGCAATTCATACTGAGTAAACTGTCATTAAATTAATTCATAATTTCAAAATCCTAGTGTTGGTCGTTCCACTTCTCTCGCGTGGTAATCGTTAATAATTCGTCGAATAGTATACACTTGTAAAAACCGTTTGAATTCGATTTCGTTTTCTTTTTCAGATGTTTTTATTGAGACGAGGAATGGTAACTTATTTTATCTTCCGTAAACGCCCGATGCTACTTTATAATACTAAAAACACTATTTACAGACACCGCTTGTCTGAGCTATCTGTTGCTTTAATTACTTTATGTTATTTCCGTAATCATCCTCTTTCAAAACTTATACAAACCATGAAAAACAGTTGAAGATTACTGACTGTGAGCACATAGTAGAAATGGTAGTGATGTAACGAACCCAACTACATATCTGTCAGATATCAACCATGTATTCAGCACTATGATCAAACGTATGTGTTGATAAACGTTACAGGAAAAAAATAATAGGAAGACTCTGTTTACAATATGTCCAGCAAATCAAAGAAAATATTGGTTACGGAAAATGTGTTGATATGAAGATATGAGATTCGAACATACTGAACGATTACCGCAGACGGTAATAACCAATAAAGAAGAGACATGGCACCATGCGATCCTATGTATGTAATGTCAGTGTATAGCAACTTGTAGTTTATGTAAGCAATTCGTTGCTACTTCAGACATTAAGGAAACGAATTGGGAACGATGAGCGCTCGGCAATACTGGAAGTCCAAGATAAAGGAATGGTTCATATAAGGTTAGTGAACTGACAATCGCTTGATGAACACATTCCAAAATTTTTATCATATCAGATCAGAGGCAGAATCAGAAATCAGAGGCAATATATACGTATAAAGTCCTGCAGTCACATAAATGTTGAATGTTTTTGTGATTGAGAAGAGATAACTTTTAGATGCATGTTTACAAATTAAGGAAACGTATAATGAATAAATTGTTGTAAAGCAGTGTTATAAAACGCTATTATTTTTAAACGTTTTATTAAAAACGTTTATATTTAATCAAATATTATATTTTTAACAAGAAAAACTATTGTGGTCTCACACACGCTTATGCTACGAAGACACGTCAAGGCTGAATTAATGTGTACCACCTTTCAAAATGAAGAATATGTTTTGTGAACAATGTGCAGTTTATTTTGTAATTAAAATGGATATCACTTTAGGTAAAACGCGGTAGCTTGATAAAGTTTATTATATACAGTAATGTATTGAACACAACACTTATTAAAACAAGTTTTAATGTAATATGTAGACTAAGAATTGTTTTATGAAATCGACCAGATTGAATTGATAGTTTAATATTATTACTTCGTTAAATTTCATCAGTATTAAGATTAACTCGGCTTGTCATTAACGGCAAAACGAATATTTACGAAGAATGCTATTTTTTTAGCAATGAAGTTAATAAGTAAAAATTTTAAGATTCTTCTTACATGTAGAATAAACGTTTACATAGTATAGACAGACACATAAATAAACAGAAACACCGACAAATACCAAACTGTCAAATTAATCTGACAGCTCCCTTTACTTGTTAAGATACAAAACTATATTCACAAACAGAGAACAAAACACAGTAAACTTCAGTAACAGATACCACAAAATTAAGGAAAAGACTATTTTCATAAACGTTATTCTATTCAAGTAAGTTAACGTCTTATGACCTAGTGGGGTATATAAGTGTATTAGAGTTCGGTTCAACAAACGCGCTTGGATGTAACATCGCAATGTGTGTGTGTGTGTGTGTGTGTGTGTGTGTGTGTGTGTGTGTGTGTGTGTGTGTGTGTGTGTGTGTGTGTGTGTGTGTGTGTGTGTGTGTGTGTGTGTGTGTGTGTGTGTGTGTGTGTGTGTGTGTGTGTGTGTGTGTGTGTGCAGTAACTACAAGCGCATAGTATATTAATTAATTTATGCATTGCAATAATGCGATGTAGGTGAAGCTGCTTTAATAATTGGTCATTAACCTGAATGCACTCGTCTGCTTAGCGCCACGACGCTGGTTAGAGTTAACTGAACTTACCGTTAGACGAGTTACCTTGGCGAGCCTGATAAATATCTCACCATTACCTACCCGTCTCAGCTTTATGGGTTGATAGTTTTGAATGCTTTACCACTGCAGTATATGATATAATCGAAACATTACCCTTTGCTTAACGATTTTTACTTTAATCACTTTATTTCTCTTGCTGCGTATGGCATCTGGCACGATATAACAGGTTGACACTAAAGCTGTATGACGACCCTTGACAAATTTAAGAAACATTTAACGCACCTAGTTTAGTTACGGCTTGATAAATGGTACATAAAAATCAGTCCATCCAAGTCACCACACTTAAGGCTAACTGTCCTCCAGCAACAACTAATGGTCAGCTAATACCACAAGCTGAAAGTAATAAATACATAAGATGCACCAGGACAGGATACTGACTTGGAAGAAAATAATGACTTCCAAAGGGAAGGAACTTAACTTCAATCTTAGAAATGTCTACTTACTGGTAGGTAGAAAATCGCGGTTTATTCTCACCAACAAACTTTTAATAAGCAGTTCTTAAACCGGATTGGACTTACGGCATTCATGTTTGAGGTAGGACTACTGCTAAAGTAGCAACCCAAAGATTCTACAGCGCTTTCAGTCCAAAACACTAAGATCAATAGTCGACGCCCAATGGTTTGTTTCCAACAACTCAATACGCCAAAGCCCAAAAACGTTCTACTGTACAAGAAGATATTGTGCGCCTCAGCATTAAATCAGAATGTCATCGCAACCTTTCAGCTAATAATTTGTTGAATTATAGTAAAGGCATTCAGAAACTAAGCGACAGAATTTGTTAGATCTACACTTTAGATTCAACAAATAATCTGTTATCTAAATAACAAATAATGTATAATGTGATGTATGTGTTATCTATTCTGTATTATCTATATTATTTGTGTTCATGTTAACATTAAGTGTTAATTCAATTTATATTTCTGCCCTAAAAGCTGAGTGATTAATATATTAATGTTAATGTTCTCAGTTCATGGAAGCAGTAAATGGTAGTGTCATGTTTGTTTTTTTGTTTTTCTTTAAATATTCATAAAATTAGATTTTTAATTTTAGTTGTTGTGTACGTGTTTATTCTGTGGACAATAATAAGAAAAGTTTCAGAGGACAATTCTTGAAATCGTGTATGTGTATACGATTTCAATTTGTTTGTTGTTTTCATGACTAACAGATTACAAAATTTGCAATAATTTATATTAAAAAAAAATGTAGAATAATACGATTATTTATTTCTGCTACCAGAAACGTAAACCATAAACTTACTGCAATTAAGTCAGTTGTGTTATATCATACACTGCCCAATCGTAAAGTATTTCTCACTTATAATAGCACACGTTCATATCATAAAGGCAAAATTGTAGTCTTGTTCATAACTTGGATCTAATTCATAAGAGAAAAACATAAGTTCTGTACTAAACATATGTAATATTGATAATGTCAGTTATATTTGACTGTCATTATTTAAATAACAACTATTATCTATAAGTATAAACCTAGTGCACAATATTACGTATTATATATTACATATGTTAAGTATTAAATCGTATAAAAGACGTGCATTTTAACAAAATATATAAAAAGTAATTAGACTATATATAAAAAGTAATATATAATATGAATAAGCGAGCGTGACACAAAAGAAAATAAATTATTTTTGTTAGTCACAGAAGTCTGGTTTAGAAGTTGTCTTTAAGCGACGAAAAGATTAAGAATCACACGAATGGGGCGAAGGGAAAATGATTATTACGACGTTACGGAGATTTTAATCTCAATATTATTAAATGTCTTGAGTCTTATCCGTGTAAATAGTTTCCACGGGCCATCTTTGAAGACACTTGAGTATTTTGTAAGTAGATGTAGAAAGTATATAGTTTTCACGTTCTACGAATGACAAAATATTACCTGTGAGATTCGTTGAAAACGTGGTTTTCTCTCCGCAGTTAAACGATTCAGCTTTTCAAACACAAAGACAATATCTTTCTTCTTTTTATCTCTTTTTTCTACATTCACTCTATCCCATTACTCATCTCTAATTCTATTTGTGAGATGTCCTTTATTGATTTAAATTTGAAATTACATGCTAATTTTCTGGAATCGCTAACGTAGAAAAGAATAAAAAAACTTTTTAGTAGAGAAATTACAAAATTCGTAGTGAACCGTGCGTACTTCACCAAAAGTTTCTATTACTTTTTATTTTTTTGCTTTAGAACTGTCCGATAAAAATATTTTACTATGTCTTTTTTCCTTGTCTAAGAAATTTATACACAAAATTTTCTATTTCAATCTTTCCCCCTAACCAAGTATTAAAAAAATAAATTAAAAAAACGACGATCTGCGATTGGTAAAGGCGTAGACGAAAAGTAGTTTCAAAGGTTTCCGATCACTAAAAAATCATGAGTATTTATGGGATAGAGACAACTAAGAGGATAATAAAAATATATGTATAAGTTTTCAAATAAAGAAATATTAAATGAGCTTCTTGAAAAAATTCGTATATTCTTTACGCTAATAACAATGTAGAATTAATTTGAGAAATGCTTGAAATACTGTAACAGTTAGTCTTCTTAAATATAGCATGCAAAAATATATAGAATAAAGAAATACTTTAAACTCAAACATAATTATTATCAATTTTTTTAATTATAAAGGAATGTGTATGTGTAATCGTATTTTTAGTTACTTGAAATTTGAATTGTTGACACAATTTTAATTAAAGAGGTTTTGTTATTTTCCATAATGTCAGTCAAGCGCTGGAATAAACTCATGATGGTGTGACTGGAGTCAGAAGGATAGTAAGTTAATTTCAAACGAAGGAATTGTAGGTCCACCACAAACACAGACTGAACACACGGAATGGTACCAATACGCTTACCTTACGTAATGGTTTGCAACATCAAGTGGAAGTTTGCCTCTGTATGCAACTAACTCAGAAGAAAAGAAGTTCTAAGCACATAAACAACTGTATAAAAGCCGGTGCCAATCTGAGAGCTTGACCTTGAAACAGTTCCGACAGGCGAGGTAAGGAAGGACGGGTTGTATGCAGTTGGAACTGAAAACATCCGCTGTCTACGGTTCGCAAATGAATGGATTTTTTTTACTTCAGTGTACGGCTACGCCTCGAAGTGTATTGCGTAATCTATGTTGTACCATTTTGTTTATACTCGTTGGTGCGTCTTGTTAGTGTAGTGAGTCTTCAATTGTATATTCATAATTTTTGTGTTTGTGCTTCGCAATTTTTGCAAATATGTCAGAGTTTGTATCAAAATTAAAAGGCAAGAAACTACATAGTCAGAGCAGGGACATAACAAAAATCGTTTAGGATTTCATGAAAAAAGAAGCCCAAGCAATAATATAAATTGAAAAATGTAACGACGGTTTTATTGTGCCCATTCAAAAACCCAAGAGAGAACAGCAGCTGCATGTGGAGTTTCAAGGACGGTAGTTCAGACAATATTGCAAGAATCCAAAGTCATGGGTGAGGATAGCAGTCCAACATGTTCATTTTCGACTCCAAAGAAATAAAAAAAGGGACAAACCCTTTACTGGTATCGACGATTTCGATAAATGCGTTGTTCGTAGAACCATTCATGAAGTGTACGTGGCTGAACGGAGACTTCCAGCCGCAGATATAATTGGGAAAAAACTTGAAGAAAACATTAATTTTAAAGGTAGCGACCGTAGTTTAAGAGTCATTTTGAAATTGCTAGGTTTTAAGTGGAAAGCCAGCCCAAGTACTCGTAATAAGAAAGTTCTTATTGAAAAATTGACTTACACCAAAAACGTATTCACAATTTAAAATGTCTCATTAAGCACAGGGAAGAGAAAAGGCCAATTGTTTATGTGGACGAGTCATATATTCTCTCTAGTCATGTGTCATCTAAATCGTGAGAGACGACAGTGCAAAATGTATACACCGGCCAGTATCTAAAGGCGAAAGGCTGATAATTATCAACGCTGGATGTGAAATGGGTTGCATACCGAATTGTCTTTTAATGTGGAAGGCTGGAAGAAAGAGAGGCGATTACCATGACCAAATGAATAAAGACAATTACATAAAATGGTTGCAAGAGAATCTTCTTCCCAACCTACCTCCTGAAAGTGTTGTTGTAATAGATAATGCAGCCTATCACAATGTGGAGATAAATAAGGCACCCACCTCGAATTCCAAAAAGGAGGATATGATAAAATGGTTAGAGGATAACAGTGTCCCATTTTCGACAAATATGTTGAAGCCTGAACTTGTAACGCTTATAAAAACCAACCAGAGTAACAAGAAAACGTACGTAGTTGACAAGCTACTGAAAGCACATGTTCATACGACACAGCGACTTCCGCCTTCCCGATTTACACCCGATCGAGATGATATGGTCTATCGTGAAAGGGCATGTTGCAAAACACAATACTACATTTAAAATGAATGATGTAATTGCCTTGTGTGAACGACCATTTGCTGAACTGTCCGAAGATGACTGGAAACCTCTGTGTGATAGAGTTAAAAGATTAAAGAGGGAATACTGTGAAAGAGACATAATTATTGACGAAGAAACCGATAGGTTTGTGATTTCATTAGATAGTGAGAGTGACAGTAATTGTGAGCCGGAAACACATTCCGGCGCAGATATGTGCGGTATCGAAATGTTTCCTGACTGAAAGGAAGTTCAGTAGACATCAGTCGTAATGATTTATAATTATCAGTCGTAGTAGACGCATTTTAGTAGTGCGTCTATTATAATATTTCCAATTTTATTTACTGTATTAATTTACTGTGTTACTCTTACGAGAAAGGTGAATTTAGACATCGTTATATGTGAATAACTGTATGCAGTGTTCACTTTAAGGGGATACGGCACTGAAAATGCTAACTTCCTTAGTATTAATGCTGGGCATTTCAAACTTTTTTTATATATTTTCTAGGTATATAAATGACCACAAATGTAGATAAAAAAATGTTATGTCATGTATATATATACGGCCAGAATTTTTTTTTGAACAAAATTATGTAATATATAAAATTTGATATAACTCAAGTTCTCTCTATTGGATGTTTATGAACAAACTTCCATTTTGTAGGTAAGTATATCCTCTAAACATTAGGTAGAATTATAACTGTAGCTTGTTATGTGAATTTTATACAGATAGTTATTTTTAATTTTTTGAAATAAATTTTTGTTCTGTAAGAAAAATATTTATCTTATTTCCTAATAACGTTACATTAATAATTCTACCTAATTATTTAGATAATACAACCAAGAAGACTTGGTAAGAATTTGAACCCTATACCATAAGTAGTTTTTGAGTAATATCAATTTGAATATTGAAAAACATGAAAAATCTGATTTGCGGGAATCGTGCGTTGAAAGTTACAATGATGTATCTGAGCAAGTATTGAGATATATAGGCCAATAGATAGTTGTTTTTACAAGTTTGAACATTTATTTATTTCTAAATTAGGCATATACTAAATAATTACAATATTTCATAAGGTTTATATGTCAACTTTACATGTTTTTTATGTCATAATATTCAGTTAGGCATAACTGTACGAAATTGAAAAACTGGTAAGAATTTACTAACTTGCCAAAAACTCTGCAAAGATTCAAAACTCTCCAGCACCGTAGGTAAGGCCCTCCATTTCTTTCTTTCTTTCTTCTTCTTGCAGTTGAGCTTGTCTCACTTTCTTCTTGTATTCAGAATATTTTGTATCTTTACGAAACTTAGCAATGTGAAGCCGTTTCCTATCAAAACTCTTGGCTTTTTTAGATGTTATTGATCCAGGGCTGGTGCCTCCTAATTTCTGTATATCTGAAACACTTTTGTTGCAACCAGTGTTGTATTGGCAAATAGCCTCACTTACACCAATTTCTAGTCTTTTTCTAGAAGAAAATTTCGTTTTGTGGCATTTCGACCATATCACCCCATGGAGTGCTTCATTAGCGTTTTGCGTTTTTCCGGTAACACCTTTGTAATAATTTATCTGATGATAACCTCTTATACAATGGAAGAATTTTCTCTACTACTTTGTCTCTAAGAGGTGTTTTCAACTTTTTGTCATGACTTTTAGGTATTTCGTTCTTCGCTATCGCTCTATTGAAAAAACACCATGAATCCTCACCTTGAGGGCATTTCTCATGCTGAGGCTTATTGTCATTTGAGTTGCAGTGCTTCAAGGTTGCAAAAATTGCATCATTCATTTTTGTAGTATCTCCTAGATTGTTCTGAATTGCGTTTCTATAGTAACCAGTTAGTTTATCAATAGTAATAGCCTTTAGACTGCCACGTTTTTTCCTCCGAGGGGGTCTCCTTTGCCGGTGTTTTCTGCGACAATTTTCCTCAGTCCTGTTCCTAATCTTTTAGCTACATGGTTCAACCACTCTACTTTTTCAATTTCTAATTCCCCATATGGTTTTACTGAAGTGAGATGAGTGTGAGTTTTTGAATCCCCATCTGAGACCAAGGTAGTGTACTGAAAACCGTGTTTCTTGGATCTTTCCGAAATCCGCTCCGCTGCAACAACTTCCATGTTAGGAGACGACCCATCATAATTTTGTTGACATTTACTTTTATGGGTTTCAACCCAGTTTTTAAATTCATGTGAGTCTTTTCCCAGTTTAATTTTCATTGACTCGCAAATCCTGCAATATTTAGACAATACCTCGTAATCAATGACAAACCCGGTAAGAACTTCCACACAGCAATCAACTCCATTTTTTGAGGTGAACCCCCTTTTTTGCCAACTTCTGTCATAGCTTACACTTATATTGTAGGGGCCTTCAAAGTCTAATGGCAAATTTTCAATTTGAGTATATGCTTTACGTACTTCACATCGAGCTTTTCCTAATTTCTCCTTGGCGGACTCAACGTAAATAGTATGTACTTTGTCCAAGTGCCACTTGTAGGATTTGAGTTGAATTGGTTTCATATTTAGGTGCATACTGAAAGTTTGCAATCCTCTATGCCCCTTGCCAATAGACGAAAAGGCTTGCACCATACGACGATTGATATCGTAAGGAGGTCGAGTCGAGTTAGTTTGAGCTAGGCCTGAACGTGCCGATGTTTCAAAAGTAGTCTTGTATTCACATGCCTCACATTTTACTTTAAAAATTGATGCATATCCTTGGAGAGATATATCACTAACCATCAAGTTTTTGTTCAAACATTCAGAGCATGGGAATGCACATATAAATTTACTTAGTAGGCCCTTGTCAACTATCAGATAATTAGCCCGGGTTTGTCGATTTCAACCTTATCATTGTAGCTATTGTACAAAGCAAACCCTGTCAGGGGTTCTGGTCTTCTATTATATAAATTACCATTACTAGTACTAGCTTCAGGATCATCAAATATTTCATTGTTTGAAAGTTGTGGGAAACTAACCTCACTTTGCACTTCACAGTTTTTGTTAGAATTCACTTCACTGTCACATTATTTATATCGCTTATTTACATTGTTTATATTCCTTTGTTTGATGTTATGTCTTTTTTTAGATGGTCTACCCATACTAAAGCACTAAAACACAATAGTTGTGGTAATCTGTTGATGAAATGTTTACAAACAGGAAATAAACCAACTCAGAACATAAGGTGACTGGTTTTTGATACTGGTTGTTCATACCAGCTGTTCAGTTGAAATGAAGGCTTTATTAGTGGCTAGAATCAGTATGTACATATATATAAACATATATTTCAATATAATAACATACTTGGAACAGAATTTAGTAGTGTATATCCAAAATGTAATTAGGCCTACACTGTTGAACAAATAACTCGCTGACAACAAATTCTGCATTTCGGTAAGGTAAAAAAAAAACTAAAAAAAATACACTTACTACCTTCATAAAGATGTTTTAACACTTTTTCCTGGTTCCTAACACTCTACAGCGTAGAAAAAGAAAAGAAAAAAAAATTTTTAATTTTTGACATTTTTTGTGATTTTCGGTGCCGTATCCATCCCCCTTTAATGCATTTTTTACGAAAAATAGTGCAAGGAAATCGAGTGTTTGGTGGAAAGAACAGAAACCCTTAAAAACAAAGTGCTGGGTGTCCTGGACTTTATGGTAAGTTATATTTACGATGTTTAGGATATTAGTTTGTATTTACTTTATTTCAAAACGTGTTTTACATTTTCAGTATGCAATAGATTAGCCTATTCTTCGAATTATGTGTGTGTGTTTTTTTGTTAGTGAGAGAGAGAGAGAGAGAGAGAGAGAGAGAGAGAGAGAGAGAGAGTGAGAGAGAGAGAGACCTCCGATGTTTTCATAACGGAGTATTTGCATCTTTGAAATATTAAACAACGAAAAACTATACGAATTTTTTCGTATTTATTTTATTTTATTATTTCAACGCATATTTCAGTATAGTCAACGACGTTTATAAACTATAAATTTTGTTTTACGATGTTAAACAATACTGATTCAACGAAATAGGCGTATAAGAAAACAATGTGTGTGTGTGTGTGTGTGTGTGTGTGTGTTTAATATTATAACATACAAGCTTACACACCCCACCCCACCATGTATACATAAGCACAACACAGCTCCCGTCTTTTCTGTTAATGCTCCCCTACGCTCTGCTTACATCCTTGATATCTCAAAATGTTTCCTCAACACTTTCTCGGATTGTGATCTTAAAATATTATTTGGACTTTCAGAAAACGGTTAAGCCAAAAAAAAGTATAGGTCATCGCTTTGGAAAAATAGTTCCCCGCTGGATGAATAAATGCTTACGCTCGCGTACTTATTCGATGCCTCTTTGATGAAATTTACAATTACATAATAAGTTACAGCTTTAGTATTCAACTACTACTCAGAAAATGTATAAATTTAAGTATAACAAAGATTTGTTATAAATGAGCGCAAACTATTAAAATATGATCCCGTATAAAGTAATGCAAATAGTCACCTATAGAGTAACGGCACGATATTTTTAAGTTGACTATTAGCCAGCTGTCGTCAAGGTCAAGCTCTCTCAGATTGGTACCGGCGTGTATACACGTAGGCCTATACACTAACGTACAGACACACGTAAGCACACACGCGCATACACACACACATTCTTACACACAACTTTCTTTCCGGTAATTGAAGATAATTATTCTAATTGAAAAAAATTTTTAAACGTACTTCCTATTTTTTGTCAGAGAGTTTTTATTTACATATTGCGCATCCCTCATTAGTCCTTGACAAACTCACAGTCACTGCCTCCCATTTTGTATGTGGATGAGATTGTCCAGCAATGGAAATGGGTGGATACAACCAGCCCCACATGCGGTATGCAGAAAAATAGTAACACCTACTTAATATTCAGAAGAAAATGATCCGTATAAAACTGAATGTAAAATCACCAATTATAAATTTAAAGTGCAATCAAATTATTGCAATGGTACGTTTTCATTGTTTAACAATAATTATTACAACATTTGTAGAATAAATTCCAAAACCATCTTCCTGTATTTTTTTTATTTATTTTTGAAATTTAGATACGAGTTTACAGAACATTCAAGAGCCGCCAAGCATTCCTAATACACGATCAATGACCGCACTACCTGTTCACAGGCATAATTCGATACGTACAAAGTCTATAAGAAAACTAATAAACTCTAATAACATGCAACTTCTAACTTATGGGTGTAAAATACAGAACAGTTATATTCATAACGATGTAATTGAGGAATAAGCACAACATTTTTATATTTGTAAGGGTAACTGAAATATTGTGCTCAGTTTTACAATAATAATAGCACCATTAATGATAAATTTCCTATTATAGTATAATGATAGATGACACTATGATAGTTTATCAGGTAAACATAATACTTCGCTGATAATTACAATTCTAATGTAGGAAACAAAGCTATATCGTTTTCTTGAACAATGCCTGCATGTAAACGTTTTTTCTTTCATTAAACTTGCCTATACTTGTGATTTTAATTCTTACTATTTTACTACTTCAATCAAACTTTTTTTTAAAACAGCACGCATTAGATATAAAGATGGAGTGACTTGTAAACTAACTTTTAAATTAATACCAAATTTAGTAAAAGCTCTTCTGTGTTTTAGTTTTTCTTACGTTGTAACTGATTGCGCTTTAAAATTCAAAAATTAATCTCGTTAACAGGCTTTACCTATTAATCTCAAAATCATAACTTAAACAGGCTGTTATTTATTGACAATGTAACGTACCTTGTTTGTTACTATACATTATCAATGGAGATAATATTCTATATTCTTCTAGGGTGACTGGTCATCTAGTATATATTTGTACATCTAATTTTTAAATCTATGTGTACTTTGAGCTTTTGTAAAGCATCCGGCGGTTTAAGACTAGTTGAGGTCTCCATCAAAAGTTATGTAAATGTCTATTTATGAGATATGGATGGCCCACGAAAGACACAGGAAGACTAGAATTATCGGTAACAAGCGTACGAATACGTTGGTGTAAAATATGATTTTTATTCACAGATTAGTTGTTTAAATTTACTTATGATATTACGTGTCATGTGACTTTGTTTCTAGGTTCTATGTCGTAGTGATGACACTACGTGTGAAGGCGAAATAGGTTCTGCGAAACGTTACTCGCGTTTGCTTTAGACTACATATCATATTACTTATGGCAAAGTGGAGACAAGGAAAAAACAGCGACCGGCAAATTTCAGATTTAGCCAGCGGCGATGGAGTGCGGTTTGGAGTGATTTGACTTTCGGAGTAGTGTTAAGTGATTTTGTGTTACTGCGAAATTGTAATATGTTGATATTTATCTATGGGTGGTTGGCATTTTGTAACTTGAAGAATTGTATACCACTGTCTTTGTTACTGCTTACTGTAATTCAAGTTGTAATCAGAGACTTCAGCAGGTGTCAGTTATTCTATTTCTACAATACAACACGATGATCTTTGTGACCGTCGTAACACCGTGTTTTTTAGGAATTTGATACTTGTCATAAGCAGTGAAAACACAGGGCGCTTCGTTGATGAGGAGTGTACGTGGTAGTTAATTTGGTTAATAAATTCAAATCAGACAATAGGAATTTCTAAGCGTTGCTACTAAAGAAACAACGCCGAAGGCTTGCATACGGCTGTAAACTCACTAAGTCGAATTTCCAAGGATTTCGGGTTTCAGATCTCCACATTGTAGATCAACGTCATCGGATCGTTTCGTGGCCTAATATATTCAGAACATTGTAACCTTTTGGATGGCTGCCGTATCCTAAACACGTTTTGAGTTAGAAGCCGAAAGGTCGGAGAAATATGGGATGTCTGAAAAAGAGATGGACTGAAAAGGTCTAGTCTAGCTGCTTCGGATCGGAACAAACCAATTTTTGATTAAACTTTTATGATGATTATAATGTCCTAGGTCCTCTGCTCTACCTCCTGTTCACCTCGGACTTACCGTCAGCAAGTGAAACCACTGTTGCTACCTACGCCGATGACACAGCGATCCTAGCGACACACTCCGACCCCTCAATAGCATCTCTTATACTACAAGAATCATTAAACAGCGTTCAGTTATGGCTTGATAATTGGCGCATAAAAATCAATTCATCGAAGTCAGTCCACGTTACCTTCACCACACGTAAGGCAAACTGCCCTCCACTCACAATTAACGGTCAACCAGTACCGCAAGCTGAAAGTGCTAAGTACCTTGGGATGCATCTGGACAGGAGACTAACATGGAAAAAACATATAACATCTAAGAAGCTTCAACTTAATCACAAGGTCAGAAACATCTATTGGCTTATAGGCAGACAATCACGGTTAAGTCTCGTCAACAAACTCTTGATCTATAAAGCCGTGCTTAAACCGGTATGGACTTATGGTATTCAACTTTGGGGTACTCCAAGTACAAGTAATATTGAGATTATCCAGCGCTTTCAATCCATAACACTTAGATCAATAGTCGACGCTCCTTGGTTTGTCTCAAATAACTCTATACACCGCGACCTCAAAGTTTCAACCGTGAAAGAAGAAATCATGCGCCTCTGCAGGACTCACATCTCCAAACTAGAACAGCATCCCAACCACCTGGCAATTAACTTGTTAGACAACAGTGAAGATATTTATAGACTAAAAAAGACACAAACTATTAGACTTACCATTCAGGTTTAACTCATAATGTATTCTCTGTATTTTCTGTATTGTACTGTCTGTGATATCTGTTCTGTATGTTTTGTATTCGTGTCATTCATACGTGTTAATGTCAACCTGTATATGTGCCTTATGGGCCCAGTGTTTAATGTTTGAACTTATTGTATCATGCCAGCAGGAAGTGATAGTGACTTTTGTTCATTTGTTTACATGTTTTTATCATTTAATTTTGTATTTTGTTACTTCTTTAATCTATTATCAAAACAAGAAGAGCTGTCAATGGTCAGCTCTTCATAATCCTGTGTGTTGTCAGCCAATTTGTTAAATGTTCGCTCAGTCGAACAGCTTACAGATCTCCAATAAATTAAAAAAAAATAAATAAAAAAAAATAAAAAAATAAATAAATCATTCTGCACGGAAGAATTATGTACGTTCTAGGCCATGCGAGATAGTGCTTCCAGACGTTACTGCAATATTCTACCAACATCGTGGCCTGCTGTGTCCCTACAATGCAAGGCGGCCTGAATATAAGTAGACTACTGAAATTCGAAGCGATCAGTTCAGTTTAGACATGGCAACATTAGAGTGTGGTTCAAAGTTATTGTGGTCGTTTAGTGAGAAGTGATTATTGTTTTAATTATTGTGAAACTGAAATAAGGTGACATTTGTTGTTGTTTGTTGTAAAAATTTAGCTTGAATTAATTTATAGGGATTACTTTCTTGATTTCTACCACTGTTGTATGTGTCAATTGGTGACTTCATTGGTGCCAATTATTCTGCTCCCTCTGAATAAGATGAAGATCGTGAGACAATCGTAACAATGTGAGTGTGTGTGTGTGTGTGTGTGTGTGTTTATATACCGACAATAAAAATTATTGTTACTTATTATAACCTTATTGAGCACTGTGTAAGACATTAGCAAAAGATAAAACAGGGGAAATATTTTAAAATAAATTTATCGTTCTGATAAGTTTTGGTCTCATTAATAACAACTATAATAATAGGTATTATTATAATTGGTCGTATTTTGTTAAACTGGTGTGAATGAAATTTCAACGTTTCTTAAAATATTAGGGGTGTTACAATTAACTCACCATATTTACAAGGTGGCCAATACGTGGTAGTGAAATGTTTACCAGTACCGTCACTTGCTTACACAAACGTCTATGTAGATGTAATTACGTTAGGTAATGGGGTTTATATGTATCTGCTAATGCTATCTGTACACAGACAGCCAGACATAGCTTATCTTGTGTGCAAGTAGGATATGCTCTTTGAGACGCAGTAAATTTTGATACTCAAACTCTCATTAACATCTCTCATTCAGTTAGATATTTTAGATATGATTCATACCGAACGAATAGACTTGTTATTACCCATTTAAATACGGCTTTATTAGTTTTTGTGCGCTACAAAAATAGTGAACGTACAAAGCTGTCGAATACATAGTGAAATTTACATAGGTCGAAATTACATATTTTTAAAAACATATCTAATGACATAAAGAATTAAGCGCTATGACGTTACGAATTTTTTTATATTAATTTTTTTTGTATCGGCCATTTAAGGACCACATGTCAATTTCAATTCTTTATTCTTTTCTTTATCTCCAATATTCTTTCATCATTTCACTGTGTCTTTTCTTCCTGTCTTAAGTCCACTTTGAACGTGCGTTTTTCTCTCTCCTACCCTAGACTCCTTCCATTTTTAACACTTTTGCCCGAAAAAATTCTCTTTCAATTGTTTATTCTGCGTGTATATTAGTTTTCTCTAAATCCCGTTGGATTTCTTTAATCCAACTTGATGTTGACTTCTTCCCTCACAGATATTTGAGGATCTGCTTTGTTAACCTATTGTCGTCCATTCTATATATAAATTTACAAAAAATAATAGTCTTCTTTTCTCATTGTTTCTGTTGTATTTTCTGTACTTTGATATATTTCATCTTTACTTCTTAATTTTCAACCTTCTAAAGTTTTTCATGGGCCTAATATTTTCCTAACAATTCGTCATTCCAATATTTCTGGTTTGTCTAAATTATAATTCAATTTGATATTAATTGATTATAACTTCAAATTAGAAACAAAATTTACAGTATCATCACAGGTATATAATTTTATGTTTCTATTTTGATAATATTTTAATTGTATATCAAGAGTATATTTATCCGGAATAAATGTATAGATGTGTATCTCTCAACTCCAGATAATTGCTTTGTAGTTTGGTATTTTCCTCTAAGTTTCTTAAGTTCTTGTTATTTTCTCCTTATTATTACACAGCTTGCCGTAAGCACACATACACTTCTTCTACTTAAAAAAAGGATAAATCATTACTTAGGCCTAGAACATTGACATTACTTGAAATAAATAGACAAATACACAATTATAATTGCCGTTGATTTCTCTATTTGACTCGTAGTTTTATGTGATTAGGGGTTCTTGTATGCTTTTAAAATATATAAATACTTCAATATTTTAATTAATATATATCACGGAAATGTATATGAGTCGGAAGAAAAAGTCGACCTACACCGTCTATGCTCGAACATAGGTCTCTACCCTGACTATGTTTAACAGATCTCCAAACAGTCTTAGTTCAGCTATATTTACAAAAAGTAATAAAAAATATTTTAGTTATAAATTGATTAACTCTTCAACCTCAAAGCGATATTTGTGCTTAGTTAATGTTAAGTTGCACCTTACAGGAGTGTCCACTTGTAACCATTCTTGCAAACTATGTTTATGAATGCAATTCATTAATAAATAAATACCTTTTTCTTTATCCATGCTGCGACTACGTCTTTGATGTCTTACGACATGTTTCGGGAACACGTTCCCATCATCAGGTAAAATTGTTTTCTCTTCTAGTTCATAACGAACGTGTCAAGAATATAATAATTAAAACACATCAACACATAACACAATGAGTATGATAGAACTCAGTCCACGTAACAGTGCGCACTGCCGTACTATAACTGACCGCGTAATCAAACTATATATTCGGCTGGTGTACACAAGCGTTATCACTCTTCAATACAGTATCATATAAACAGTGAGATTTAAATGTTAATTGATCATTAAGCAGTAGGTTTGGTTGAAATAAAAGCGCTTTATATATTTCATATTCTTCCATGGCATCCATGTATCGGCTCTTACTGCATATATCTATGGGCGTAAAGTTATCTGTGAAACCACTATAACTGTGATTGCTGTTTACCAGATGTAACGCAAAGTTGGATTTGATTGACTTCATGTTCCTTTTTGGCAAATGTTCTTTATATCTGTCTTTAAATTTCCTGCCCGTTTGTCCTATGATTCATTCCACCCATGTGTAACTGTCCATGCTGATTCATTCCACCCATATACACAGAAAATGGCCTCTTTTAATGCTTTCGTAAATAGACTTTTAACTATACCTATGAACCAGGAAGATTTTCAAGATGAAGTAAATATTATTAAACATATAGCTGTCAATAATGGATATAAAAGTGATATAATAGATAACTTAATTCGCAAACGTAGGAATAAAATGGAAAGAAAATTAAAATTAGATGGTAAAAAGAACCATTATATTTCAGTTGAATATACTAATGTGATTCCTAATATAATAAAAAATGAATTAAGAAAATTAGACATCATCGTGTCCTTCAAAACTACCAATAACATATTGAACATATTAAAACCTCGAACACAAAAAACAACCGAAAACAGTTCTGGCATATATAGAATCCAGTTTAGTGAATGTGATAAATTCTACATAGGACAAACGGGCAGGAAATTTAAAGACAGATATAAAGAACATTTGCCAAAAAGGAACATGAAGTCAATCAAATCCAACTTTGCGTTACATCTGGTAAACAGCAATCACAGTTATAGTGGTTTCACAGATAACTTTACGCCCATAGATATATGCAGTAAGAGCCGATACATGGATGCCATGGAAGAATATGAAATATATAAAGCGCTTTTATTTCAACCAAACCTACTGCTTAATGATCAATTAACATTTAAATCTCACTGTTTATATGATACTGTATTGAAGAGTGATAACGCTTGTGTACACCAGCCGAATATATAGTTTGATTACGCGGTCAGTTATAGTACGGCAGTGCGCACTGTTACGTGGACTGAGTTCTATCATACTCATTGTGTTATGTGTTGATGTGTTTTAATTATTATATTCTTAACACGTTCGTTATGAACTAGAAGAGAAAACAATTTTACCTGATGATGGGAACGTGTTCCCGAAACATGTCGTAAGACATCAAAGACGTAGTCGCAGCACGGATAAAGAAAAAGGTATTTATTTATTTCAATTTCACTGCGACTGGAGACCAAATATAATGAATTCATTAATGTTCCGACGATCACAGGGATCCACGTGTTGTACACTCGAAACAGAGTAACTGACACTTGATGAGGTCACTAATTACTACTTAGTTACACAAAAGAAGTACACAAAGACACTATTATACTTTTCTTCAACTTCAACTTTAACTATCTCACTAGTAATATTTTGTGAAGCCGTCTAGGTAGACGACCTTAAATTCCCTCTATACTTCCTAATGTATCTGATAAACGATATCATTGATTCTCTTCTTCACAGAGTAAGGGGCTTCCTCAGGTAACTTTAAATTTCTGGGTTTAAACAAAGGCGCTTTGCGTTGTACTACGAAACTAAGTTTCCTTCTTTAAAACCCAAACTATTGCTGGGAATGTCCCCAGAAAAACAAATAGTTTGCACAAAACCTGTTTTGTATGGATCGTGTCGATTATGCACTGAGTACCTAAACGTCAGTGGGAATAATGGCACACGCTGTCCCAGTCTGTTTCGTTCTCGTCACCAATTGTTGATAGATGCTCCTCAGGTGCCGTATTGAATCTATCAATCTTCTTTATTCCTTAGGATGGATAAGGTGTTTTTCGGGCCTTTCCAATGCCAAGTAAGTGACATAATTCTTTAAAAAGTACCAGCTCAAAATTCCTATATATGGTAGTAGTATAGCATTGTTTTCCACAGTGTAACTTCCTTATTTGGAGTTGCATAACCTTCACTCACTCAGTAAAGCAGTGACCTAGAACATTTAAGATGTCTGAAACTGGGAAGAGCCCAGTAATACCTATGGCAATTCTCTCGAGTTGTAGTGCAAGAACAATACAACGTCTTACTCCCCATCTCTTTCTGCTTCGTGGGTCTTGCTTCCAGCACATATTTTACAGGTCCGACACCATTCCTCTACATACTAGCAAAGGTGAAGCCAATACAATATTTTTCGAACTTTCCCAAATTCTTTATGGAAAATAAGATGAACTCCAGATGCCCCATCATGCATCTGCTTGAAGACAGAATGCTTTCTACTTCTGGTACCGATCGGTTGCATGACGAAGTGTCGTCCATCTATACTTTTCCTTTTTAGTAATCCGTTCTCCAAGGTTACAGACTTTTATTGTGCCCAATAAATCTTTAGCATTTTGGAACCGTGGCAGATATTTTGCAAATCAGTGAGACTCCTCCTCCTCCCCCTCTTGTCACCAAGATTAGTCCTATGCCTTTGTAAACCATTTGTTCTTGTCGCATATTTTATGTCGTCCATCCGCCTGCCACAAAATTAATAGTGGTAGGTTGAATTGGTTCACCCGCGTTCTGGTTTTCTCTTCTGCGGCAATATCGGCCAACTTTGGAGCACGATCTTTGAGAAGATTACCTACAACCATCAAAGTACCCGCCGATGTTGTACTTTGAAGTTGTACTCTTCCACCGTTCGAGCATTTTTGCCATCTGCCTTACGGATTTTTTACCCACAACACCAATGCAAGCAAAGCACGGTCGGTACGCATTTGCAACTCCTCCCCTTACAGTTATCTGTGGAAGTGCTCTAAAGCTCAAACAAAAAACTGCAAATCTCTCCTTGAAACAAATTAATTTTTCTCTGCTTTTGAAAACCCGTTGTTGTAATACGGAATTACTCGTTTATCACCACTTTGCATTTGAGAAAAAACTGTTCCTAAATCAGTATTGCTTGCGTCTGTGCCTACGACGTTCTTCCCTTCGGAGACTAGGAAAACAAGAATTGACTCTCAGCATAATGCAAAGTCTACAAGGCTTGCCACACTCTCTTGACCACCGCAATGTTTCTTTATTTTTCGTTAGTTTAAGTATTAGTTTAGCAATAGTAGTGAGGCTTTCTCCAAAACGTCTGTAATATGAGCACAACCCCAGGAAACTCCGAACATCCAGTTCAATCTTTGGAATTGGCTATTTTTTCAAGGCGTCTACTTTATTGGGCTCTATACTAATACCAGTTTCCCAGAACAAATGGCCAATTATAGATAATCCTTCTGGAATACAGACCATTTCTACGGACTTTGGTTCAGTTGGAAATCAAGAATGCTGGTTAAAACCTCCTAAATAATTCTCAAGTGATCTTCAGAAGTCCTTCCAATAGCTATGTTATCGACTAAATAATGAAAACAAGTTTTCCACGTCAAGTCTTAGAGGTCTAGGCCCATTAGTCTTTCAAGCATTGCAGGTACCTTACAAAGTCCAAATGGCATGCCTTTAAAGTAGAAGAGGCCACTGGGGGTCGAAAAAGCTGTCTTTTACATATCTTCTTGTTAAAAGACTACTAACCAATATAGAAAACCATTGAGCTCTAGACAGCATGTTCAGAGTATCGTCGACGCGCAGTACGTTATAACAATTTTTCTTTGTTACGTTGTCAATCTTCCGGTAGCCTTTGGTTCCGGTCCCGTAATTCACCTTCCTGCTTCACTGCCAGCACTAGCGGAAATCAAGCACTTGACGAAGGCTTGATAATTCTCTTTATCAACATGTCTTGTACTGACATAGAGACTTCTTCCTGCTTAGCTAAAGGAGGACTTTGATAGGTAGCCGTGTCGACGTTATATCGCACTGTATTAATACGATGTTGTACAAGAGAGGTTCTTCCTGATGTTTGACCCCTAACTGTAAAATCACCTTTAAATTCATGTAAAAACTATTTGAAATCTTCAACCTCAGCCCTTGTGAAATCGTCAGGAAATCTGGTCAAGAGTTCCTGAATTTCCTCTAGTTAGTTTTATGTGCCCAAAGCCCTAGTTTTCGTTTATTAATAGTTTTAAGGTGTTCTAATTAAGCATGCATTAACAAGTTTAATTACACTTGTTCGTATTCAGTAATTAATATTTCATTCAAATCGACTGTTTACATTTCACCATCATCATGGTTCATAAGCTGTATAGCAGGTTTTCTTTATGAACTCCTCCACTGTTCTCTGTCTCCTGCCAGCCTTTTCGTGGTAATGTAGTTTCTACCTTGATGTTGTCCATCAACTGTCGTCTCTTTCAAATGTTTACATTTGGCCCATCGTAATGCGTCTACAAAAAAAAATTAATCCATTTAACGTAATCATTCTTTTGTACGTTTCAGGACTGTACAAAATTACTGTCATTTCCTGTCATTATTATAAATCTATGGACTTTGGAAAATCTTATAAAATCTTACAGATATTCCCAATCTACCTAAAGACAAAATTTTATAAAAACACGATTCATAAAACTTTGTGCTACTGTTAAAAATGTCTCCCCTTTGAAGGGCAGAAAGCCTGTCAGTATGTGTTTTGCCAAGGCTGTGTTAGTATTACCCGTTTATTTTACACATATAAACACGCGGGTGCTAATAATGGATTTACACAACATAATAAAATTGATCAAGTTGTAAGCTGAGTTCAATTTTTCCTTTGTGTCTCATATATTTGAAAATTTGTATTGTCTGCGTAAATATTTCGCCTTTTTAAACATTTTACTTTGCCTCCAGAAGCGGTTAAGACTCAAAACAGGTTACTTACCTTCTGTCGCACTTCTTAAAATCCAAATACTGGATTACTAGCGTTTCGACAACTAATGTGTCATCATCAGATCCTCATGAATATAGTTAAAATTCATTTGTCGATGTTTATACATCTCGTCGAACAATAAAAACAACACGTACATGGCACAAAAATATTAAATAATTTAACACACAGTAAAAACAAAACAAAACAGAATGAAACGCAATACACGTGGCCGCCGCGAACCTGCATACACAGGAACGCGTTACTCAGTAAAACTAATCGATACCGACTTGACCTTCGATTAACTTTATCGATCTGACATAGCTAATTTCTCGTTCTATATTATTGACTATATTGAATAAAATATTATTTTCATGTATTGATTTTTCATTTAGGATGAGATCGTAATTTTCTTTAGTGGCTTTATATATCTCAAACCGTTCGAGAGTGTCCAGTTTAAGTGATTTCTTGGATTTATTTAATATGTCCAAACTCTCACTAATACTTTATATATTGTGATATTGTAAACTTAAATCTTCAGCAAATGAAGATCTTTTTATATTTGACTTAGAGCTTGGGCTGTGTTCTTTACAACCCAATTTGAACGAACGACACGTTTGTCCCATGTAGAATTGTGAACAATCTGAACAATTAAGCCTGTATACGCCAGTACCGTCATATTCATCGAAAGATTTATTTTTGTTTTTAAACTTAAGTTTGTTCTCCAGCTTATTATTTGCTTTTAAAGCCAATACAATATTTTGTTTTTTCAATTGGTTTTTTTAAGGTATGATATAACATTTCGCCATACTCTATTGCAATATATTTTACTTTTTCTTTAGGCACGTCAATACTTATTGGTCTATTTTGTTTCTTATTTATTATTTTATCTAGTATGTTACTTTTATATCCATTGGCTGTCGCTATGTATTTAATAATGTCAACTTCGTTTCAATTTAAGTAGTCCAACTATGTTCAAGGCCGTTTAATTGATATTTGGGCAAGGGTGATATTTTGAATCCAATTTGTTTAAAATGGACCTGTCTCTCGCCTTCCGCTATTAGAATTAAAGTCTCTGACAAAGTATTTATACTCATTTTTGTCATTACGGATTCTCGTGCTTTATAAAGTGTCTGAATGTTGATTCAAACGATCAAGCAAAATGCAAATGTATGATAAAAGGTATTATTTAATTGTGCTAAGCTATTGTGTGTGGATGTGAGACATGTACAGCCTAAACACGGAGATAGTCAAGACAGATCTGCTGCAAGTGTTATACTTGGCTAAAACGACGAGCACAAACCACTTGGCTAAAATGGCAGCCAATTTCAGCGAGGAGTGTAACGGCAAGAAGATGCTACCGTCCATATTCCCCTCTTCCCAATCAAACCAAGGAAGATTTGTAAATATCAAAGAGGGAACAAAAAATGTCCCCGAAAACAAGGATATGAGCTCAGGATCTGAGTTCAGTTATTCGTTACCGTGTCAGACATCTTACCAACCTTGATGCCCTGTCAGAGCATTTGTTAGAAGAAGGAGCGGCGAGGCTGACCAAACGGGAAGCCTAGGATGTAAGCATGGTCAGTAGCAACCGATTTTTCGACATCCAGCATGCAGGGCATCTTTTCAAAAGTTAACGAATTTGCTGCAATGAACGCTGCCGATTTCGGGGAAATAAAATCCAGTTATTTTAAATATATAAACGAGTCTTATGTATATCGTAGAATAAAACTAAGTGCTTACTGTGTTGTGGAAGATTGGCCTTCATAGTTTTGGAAAGATATTTTAAGCGTTCTGAAATTGTTGTATGATCACTACATCATTACCGTAACAAGTATAACTAATATAATTATGCACCCAATAGAACTTGGAAAAATAATTTGATTAATGTACAGACGTCGGAGATGAGAGACTTGTAATCTATTAAAGGCCACACACAAAGAAATATGTTCTACAGTGAAAACATACACAAAGAATTAAACGTTTCTAGTATCTAGTCTCTAATTACGTAACAGAAAGAGAAATGGTTTGCTTTTCTGAATAGTATGCCACACGTTAAGATTGCCTATTAAATTTCTTAATAAAAGCCTACGGGAAAAAGACGTGTCTGATGATTTATTGATGTAGTTCCTTCGGGACAGCAACAGGAGATTCGCTTATTCCTTAAAGACAGAAGAACAACAAAACATTGATAGAAGAGCAAAGACAGAAGAACGACAGTTGATAATATTTAAAAGTTATTACTCCCACATTACGTGACAAATCTCTGTTGACCATCATAAATAAAATAAACTTAACTTAAAAAAACATTATTTACCATGACACATGTAGTTTCTTTTTTTTGAAGAAAACCTTTATTTTATATACTGTACTAACTACAAAAAAAAAAAAAAAAATAGGAAATCAGTTTGTCTAAAATCATAAATGTATTTAAAATAGCAGAAACAAAGAAAGTGTAATTACAATTTTTCCAGTAAACCAAGCAACTGCTACTGATTATCTTTCAGATTTACAAAATTTGGAACTCAATTAGTAAAAAAGCAAATATAAACCGTGTTTCTTTCAAAATTGCCTTAATACACCTCTCTAACAAGTTGTGTGATTTAAACAAAAATACAATGTTGCAGTTTTCAGAGCTATTTAAAAATGTTTGCCCATTTGAGGACTGCGCAGACACAAAGTGATCAGTCGAGTCAAGAGGTGTAACATTTAATAACAGTAAGATCAGAATCCCGCTGCTAGTTTTTGTTGTTTTCATCTTACTATCTCTTTTACACTGCGACTTTTAATTATTTTTTGTTGCTGACAATTTCCTCTTGGTGCAAAAATACATCAAGTCCTCTTTAGTCCTCGTTAGATTTCATCTTTTAGTCTTGTTCAAATGCGCTTGTCCTCTGTACTATTTAGCAGTATTAGTTGCACATCATTTGCTTTAAAAAATAAGAAAATGTACATTAAAAAATGAAAAAATGGGTTATGATGTGATTAGGCTATATTTCATAATAAGTCGACACAGTTTTAATATCCTAAATGGATTTACATATTGAATTTTTAAATTAATTAATGATTCTGAAATTAGTAATTATAATGTTAGGGGTAGAGCACCCAATGGGGTATTCTTTTAATTGTATCCTCCGAATCAGACCACAGAATAAACAGAACTACAATGTAATTGTTTTATTTGTCAACCCACTTGCACATTCACAATTAGCAGAGATCCTTTAACATATTTCGTTTATGGAGACAGTGGTTTACGAAATGTTTTGGGGAATGTTTTACACATTCGCTAAAGAATACACCTGATACTTTATTCCATTAGCTTTATCATTTTAATCTAGTTTGAAATTTCCTTTTATTTCACCAACTTGTTCACTCATAGATATTTACAGACTACAAAACAATATTTTTAATCTAATAGGTTGTTTTCAACGGTCTTTTGTTCTACTTAAACAATATCGTTCGTGAACTACGCGTTCACTTGTAAAATACGAGAGACAAGGGACAATATTTTGTGAGAAGTTACTCTTCTGTTTGTAGGTCTTCGTTCCTATTCGCGTTTTGTAGCGCGGAAATTTGACTTAGTAAACCATCGTACACGAAAACAATATGTGCACACTCATGATTTAAAAATTGTAATAGCATCTCGAAATTACGTTTTACGAAACACACACGCTTCAATGCCGAGCTTACAGGCTAAGTATGATAAGAAATTAAGCAACTGTATTATAAATTTATTGCTAAACATATATTTCCTAATTTGAATTTAATTTTGAGTCTGAATACTGTAGTTTTTAAACTTTAGTAAATCGATTTAGTTAATTCTGTAAAAATTATTTTTGTATTTAAATTACTTTCCCAATAATAATTAAATAAATATTTTTGTTAACTGAATACATTACTATTATTAATAAGTTGTTACTATTAACAAATGGTTTGCAGTACATTACCAGAAGAAGAAATTTCTTACATTTTTTTGCTGTGTTTCTTACTCAATAATATTTTATATTTTAATAATTTCATTTGTTTTTGTTTTATATCAAATTTCTCTTACTTAAATTTTTTATTAGCTGTATTTCAAATTAATTTACCTTTATATATTGGCAAATTAAACAAGTAAATTTACATCAAAACTAAAAAAGGTGGTTTTTTCCGACACTAAACATTTTGAGACAGGTGGTTTTTTGAGATTTACGAAACGTTTCTAAAAAAAATACTAAATACACAGTTATGAAACACTCCTTTTTCAAGTTTTTAGGTCACAAACAATATTCAACCATTAAAATTACTCTATATTCAAAGATTCAAAAATTTCAGTAAAACCTGACTCTTTCCTTGGAGCAGAATCAAGGTGAAATCTTTTGGAAACCATGAATAAAAATCGCAGCGTTTTCGAAACTAGGTTTATATGACATTTCTTCCTTATTACAGCCTATGAAATGCATTGCTGAAGAGTGTTTTATTTCTCAAGGCACATTGCGTATATGTTATTATAATAAACGTAATTAAGTAATTAATAACATTATTTGAAATATAATTGGTTCATGTGCATTTTTGTGGTTTACAATCTTCTATAATAGACCGTATAAGTGTAGATCTTTCTTATTTATAAAGAAAGTAATGTTAAAATCTTTGACAAAGTACCCCGTATATAGTAGAAGACGTAGATATCTTGTCGTTTATTACAATGAATTTATACATTTTCTGAAAAGTTTAACTTTACTGTGATGTTTAGACCTCGCATATTTTGTGAGTAACTAATAACACGCATTGTATAAATTACAATAAAATTCTCTTGTAGATCATCGTAGTGAATCTCAATTCGTGTACATTTTTGTTTACTTTTCATTAACAGTGTGCAACCAAAATAAAAGCGATAACGATTTTAATGCCCTGAATGCTCACTAATCACTGTTTTATTTTTCCTATATTTTAAATCGTAAAAACTCTTCATGAAAACTACATTTTTATATCCCAAATATTATTATACATTGTTAAACAAGAATAATTTTTAATTAATTATATTTACTTTACAGTTTCTTAGTCCGACTCCACTATTAAATTTTGAACACGGAAGAGCACGGAATTTAATGTTCTATAATAGATAACATTTATATTTACTGTTGACAAGCTTAAATTGAATATAATCCTATTATCCAATTATGCAAATACACTTTATTACACTAAGCTATTGTATTTTATTTAAACACAACAATTTGGAATTTTGAGCGCAATGTGATTGCAAATTATTAATTTACATTTTTTCATATTTTAAAGCAAAGCTTAATTAAGTGGGCAAGAAATTTTAAAAATTCTCTCTACCGTAGAGTAGCCACCCCATACAAATGTTGTAAACTCAAATAAGATAATGCCAATGTAATTTTCGTAACTACTTATAATAAATAATCTGGCATAATGTTTCTAACTTAAATCTGAAATGTTCTTTCTAAATTTTTAACAAGCAAAGCTTTTTTGTACATACGATTATCTTTACCAAAGCTAACTATTTTGTGCTAGAATGTAAACTACCGAATTGAAACACAAACTGTCCTAAACCAACTTTCAGTTCTTTGTACGTTCCGATGTATTGACTTTCTCTCGAATTTACTTTATTTGCTAAAAGGCTGAAAGGTCGAAACAACCTGTCAATGGTTACGCAGGATAATACAGTTTTTAATGACCCTTGTTTAGTACTTTAACATATCTCTGCGACAAATAAAATTTTATTTCACACTTGTAATGTTATTATCAGTACACATAAACGCAGAAAGTTCCTAACGGTTTGCTTTTTGTGGAAATCAAATACTACAAATATACTTTTATAAATATTACTTCAAAATGATGTTGGAAAACAAGAAATACAGGACCATTGTAATAGTTTATATTTTTATTTTTATATTTTCTAATAGTTTACCATAAACGTAAGCGTATATTATTTGACGCGTAAAAAAGATACTGACACTATATAATAGAAACGATATTGAAATTTAAGAATAAGGGGTACGCAAAATACCAGCAATGTGCACATGACTAAACTAATAATTTCATTTTTAACAACAACATAGGTAGATGTATGCGAATATGGAGTAACCAGATAGAACACTACATAATGTCGAACAGAAATTCTTGTGTAGTCTTTGTAACGCTCCATATTTTATGCATTAGTATATGCAGAGACTTACTGATTACAAATGATTTATTATTCATTAGTAATCGGAAGTAAATAGAAGTTGGAAAAATTAAATTTCGGAAATAAAGTCACTTTAGTAGAGTAGCTGTGGTTTAGTACACTCTGTGCTGCAACCTTTGCTTCACTTTATTAACTCATGGTGAGCGCTTTTGGCCACTCGGGTCATATTCAAATCAAAATCACTATAATCAATGTACTTAGCAATCATCTCTCTTATATACCTTAGCCTCAACGCGGAACCGTTAACTTCACGTAAACAAACAAATCAAGTAACCAACACTTTATACGCCTTAACTACTAAAACACAGGGCACGTTACCGCCCTGAGCCTAGTAATATTCCATTACTGCCTACTACATTCCAATTTTGACTTAGCACTTTTTCAGTCGCTGTGTATCAACATAATACAAATCTTTGATTTTCAAAAATGTAAAACTGCGATACTACAATGACATAATAAGGAAAATAAGAATCAGAAAAGGCTGAAATATCTAGTTTGGTTAACAGCATATGTAATAAAAGAGGAAGAAAGGGTTAAAATACGGTTCAACGGACTAAAAAATACAAATAAAAAGGGATAAAATTGTAGCCCATAAAGCAGATAAGGTAAATGCGTTTGACAACTAAGGAAACATGAGTGTATAAGTAAACTGGAAAATTTATTAACGAATTAGGAAAATAGCGTAATTACGATTACGTAAGTACGTTTCGAACTGGGCTGAAGACGTTGACATTTATTAATGAATAAAAGAAAATAAATATGTGATTTGAAGTAACCTTTGTCTTTAAAATTTAAATGTCTGATAAAATTATATAAAGAAGATATAAATGTTTAAACTATACTTGTAATTATTCTATTACTTAACTTGTCTTTTAAAGCCTGGTATGAAGCCAAGGAACCACAGACACTTTTTTCGCTTCCCATCCCATTATGTATTTTCTGGAAGCCAATTACGCTTTTAGCGGGAAGTGTTAAACTTACGGTTTCTCGTAAAGAATTTGAGACCTGTAGAAAAACATGACTGTCATGTTGACTGTAGAGAGACATGAGACATGCTAATGGCTGTCTTAACCAAATATACATTGAAATCTATACGAAAATGTATATATCAAAACGTAATTTTGAAATCAGCGGTTATATAGTCTAAATTATACATTGGTATGAGCCGTATGACCCTTAAACGTGACTGTTTCGTTGCATACTCTATTGATTGTTTTATTTGTCATGACCTTCAATGTCAGTTAACGAACATTCATTTCGTAATTAATTGTATCTTGTTCGATAAGTGCTACATAAGATATATACCCATTTCTATACACATAGGCCTACCTATTATACAACGATTTGTAAATATATAACCTAAGATTTTTAATTATATTACGATCGAAATGTATACGTATTAAATATGCAAACTTAAATAACAACAAACTTGAAGTAGACAAAAATGTTTACCAAAAACGTGCTCTCGAATATTTTCGTGTGCATTTCTTGTAATGCCGTTAGCTGTTTAAAGAACGGAATGCTCATTTATTTCCTTATAAAAGTTTATTGTTTCCAAAATTTACGTAATTTATGTTATTTGTTACATAGAAATTATTTGCCTTCAACAAATATAGAAAAGATTGTGCAAATAAATAATTAATAATAGCATTGTATTCTTCTTTTAGAATCATATTAGGTTAGAGAACCAACCTGTTTAGGTTGACTACTGTTACTACGACAAGAAATGTAGCGTCGCTAGAGCTATATTTCCATTACTACCCCCGCCACGAAAGCTAAACCTAGTACTCACTTTTAAAAGGCTGAGTCGATCTGGAAATGATAAAAACCCGAGATGCCATGATAAACTGTTGCTGTGAAATAATCTAACCCAGTAGGCCTACCTTTAAGTTAGTTAACAACCTGCTTTACTAAGTTCTGAAAAGTACTGTATCCCAAGTGACTTGAGAATTTAGAAATCTGCAACAAATGTTATTAAAAAAAATTGTCTTAAGTTTAGTAGCGTATAACTGTCACGTGGGTATAATCGTAAATTTTTCTCACCAAAGTAAATAGGTACAGAAGGCCTATAAAACTGGAAAAGTTTCGCACTTTAATTTATGGCTTATAAAACGACATGAAAATTTAAATGAATTTAAATGAAAGAAGGCTGACATTTTGCAAATCTATATAAAGGTCTCGGAAAGACGTCCCTGACCTGTAACTTCATAATTCATAAAAATGTTCTGTACAGCGATGATCCTGGAAAGGTCAAAATTTTAAACGCAATAATGACTGTCAGCGTAAAAATTTCTATTCTTATAACAGCAGTAATATCGATAGGTAACTAAATTTATTAAATGTTATATGAAAACGCTTTCATACTCAATGGTCATTACATGTTTGTATGAAGCTAATTTTGAAACAAACACCAAATCTATTAAGAATAGTATGTAAACAGAAACAATTGAGTCAAAATAAAAATTCTGATATTATAAATATTTATTAATTCTAATGAATTTTACAACAATTCATCCGATACGACAATAATATCATTTATCTCACATCAATACTAATACTGAAACTAAAAATCTAAATATTAAAAGCTTGCACTCGCTTGTTGAGATGCAAGCAGTCGTACTATACAAAACCGGATTCAGTAAGTGCGTAGCAAACTTTTTGTCAGTTTGTTTCATCGTATTTTACCCGAGTGAAAAACACAACAAAGGAAACAGAGAAAGACAACACACAAGAGAGTTGAAAGAAATGAACGTTTCTTTACAACTTGTTGCTTAACTTTGGAGTTTGCATTTACTTACAAAAAAGCATCTGTTTTCTCATAACAATTTCAGAAACAAAAGACAGTTTAGTGATACCACACACTTGTATATTGGTGTCTCGAGGAGAATAGCTTAATAATTTTACTGCCTCACTGACTAAAAAGTCAGTTAATAATTTAAAGTTAATAATTTTTCCTACATGACTATAGAATGCGCCTTTACTTTTAAGATTTGTAATATAAATTTAGAATATATGTGAACCAATCTATTTTACTAATTGACGAATCAGTGGCATAATAAGTGTTTTCTTAGAAAAGTGTATTCATTTGTAGTACTTACAACATCATGATTTCCCGGAAAGCATTAATAAACTATGTGAACGTATAAAAAACACAAATAATACTTTTAATTTTACAAGTAATACATTAGGCTAACAATTACGAATCAATTTAACATAGTCTACAAATTGCAAACATTATAAACTAATATCCGATTAAAGGGGAATTTGCTTGATGACTGTCAGGTATTTTTAGACTTTGTGTATGGTAAAATGAGTATGTTACAATTTCGTGTTGTTATAATATTTTATAATACATTAAAGGGCAGGAAAAGTTTGGTAACTTGTTAATGAGTTCACATTTACTTTAGTTCTGTCTTGTGATTGGTATAGGGGTGAATTCAGTGAACTAGCAAAATAAAATTTGTGTGTTGTTTTGTGTCAACTATGATGCCGCAGGAACGTGATGATTTTAAAGTCTACGCTTATACCGTAGCCCTGTAATCATTGGCATATTTACAAATGTGATTCAATATGAGATATTTATTTGAGACGGTTAGCTTACTAATTAATTCACAATCAGAATGATCACTGTTGCACACCACTATATACAAATTATTCCGATTAGCGCTTTCAAGCTTCACAGCCCATCGTCAGATCGAAATAGACAGGAAATATGTAAAAACAAACCCTTCACCCCACTCCCCCACCCTGCTCACACACAACAAGCTATAAATTAATGACCCTCCCTCACCCCCTAAACCCTGTCCCACCATCTGTACAGTTACATATTTTTCTAGCAAATTCCTTGTGTTTCAGTGTTGTGTGTGTGTGTGTGTGTGTGCATCCTTTTAAACTACCCTCTTCCTCTCCACACACGTGGGTCAGTCACACAACCTTATTTTAAAACAACCAATTAGTACTATGCAATATAATTCTTAATCTTATCTATCTGTCCTCTCTCATTTATTTCTTAATCATGTTATAAAATATTTCTTTATTATAAAATTTAATTTTAATATTAATTAAATTGTCTAACCCTTTTTCTCTTTCTTTCATAATTTCTAACTTCTCTCTAAGCTTCCTTTCAACTGTGTTATTTACTACTTTTACAATTTCGTATTCTTCCAAAGGATTAACAAACTTATGGTTGTGTCTATGAAATGTCTTGCATATAACGAATTGGTTGTTCTATTACCTTCTCCACGTTTGTGGTCAGACAACCTGCATACGAATTTCCGTCCTGTCTCACCTAGGTACACTTTGTTGCAGTCTTTACATTTTAATTTATAAATTCCGCTTTTCTGTAATACTGGAATTTTTTCTATATTCTTATTCCTTATCTTATCAAATACCGTTTCACATTTTTTAATAGCTATATCTACTCCATATTTATTAAAACATTTTATAATTTTTCTAGTATGTGAACCTATGTATGTCAATGACCCTGCATAATTCTTTTGTTCTGGTTCTATTTTAGCTTTTTGTATGTTAACCCTTTATCATAACTTTATCCACTATGTTGGTGTTATAATTACTATTCCTTACAATTCCCTTTATCGTTTTTAACTCCCTATCTTTTGATTCAGTCTCTTTTAAACACTTCTGAGCTCTGTAACAAAATGAATTGATTGCCGCCATTTTATATATATATGGGTGGTAAGACTCTCTTGGTATAATTATATCAGAATACGACTCTTTCCTAAATATCCCAAACTGTAGTTTCTCATTATCTTTAATTTCTATGTTTAAATCTAAGTAATTTATTTTCTTACCTCCTATCTCTTCTTTAAATTGTAAGTTTTTATCCTTATTATTTACCTCATTTATAAACTCATGCACTTCTACTATGCTTCCTTCCCAAATTACTAATACATCATCAACGTATCTAGACCATAATTTTATATTGTCTTTATACTTAGTGGAAGTTATTAATTGCTTTTCAAAATCATTCATGTATATTTCAGCAAGAATAGGGGATAATGAAGACCCCATAGGTAAACCTTTTTTCTGTATATAAAACTTGTTATTAAACCTAAAATAGTTATGATTTACACATTCTTTAATTACTTTCATCAACTGCTTTTTATACCTGTATTCTCCCATATTATTATCGTTCATTAACTTAACAACTTTATTTACTGTGAACATGTGTGTTGGTAAACATGTCCTTAACATCCAGTGATATCAATTTTGTATTTACATTAATCCTAATATTTTCTAATTTTTCTATCAATTTTACATTATTCTCTATGTTGTATTTTGTCCCAAATGTGTGCAACAGTGATCATTCTGATTGTGATTTCAACCATTAACACAAATTTCTTCATTAAACGTCTACTAATTAATTGATCAATAAATTTTTTTTAAATAAATGGATATTTACCACATGTTAAAAGAACCACTATATGTCTATAACGACAAAAGTGTAACTGTAAACCCAGAAAAAACAGTACGTAATAATCGATTGACGCGGGCAAGATTTTGATACAAAATTGCATTCAACAATCAGTAACAATGTTTTAACATTTCGGCGTGCATTAGAGCACATATATTGCTACAACGGGAGGACAAATTAACGACGAAGTAGTGCCATAATGGCAAAGGTGAACAACATTGTAAGGAAATTATATGGCATATTATGATCTCAAAATATGACAAAACTATTAAAATATGTACTCACGAGATTAACTTAAAAATATAAAAAATTGAAACTTCGAATTATATGATTTTAATAACATGATATATCAGATATAATATATCCTCAGCAGAGACGAACTCTTTCAAAAGGCGTTGTAGAAAAAGAAGGCAATATGCAATACGTAACGATTGAATAGGAAATCATTTGGGAATTGTGGATGTATACAGAATGTTGGTTATTTACGATTTATGGGCAATATGGGCAAAGACAATTTGAAATTTTAGTGAGTACATTTTTCTTCCACTACTAAAAGTCTCAATACCAAAACGACTGGTCCCATACTTTTATCATGACGGCGCATCTACACATTCAGTTCACCACATGAGGGATTTTGAAAAGAAAATTTTACTGGGAAATAGAAGGTCTGTCGGAGAAGGTCTGTTATTTTCCCTCAAAGGTTATCCAAATATCATTCAATTAGATATAATTTAATGTGTTATAGAATTGGTTACGTTTCTAATCGAAATTAATTGAAATACATTAACACGTTTGTCCATTTTAAAACACTGTTTCCCTCTAAAGGGAGTAAAGATGATATGCTTATTATAAAATACGATATTACCTGTAGCTAAAAGTATTCGTCAAAATTAAAAAAATTAGATATTTTGTTTTTGTATTCACAATCTTTAGGATAATAAATGTGATATTCTTATGCTTAAATATAGACATTTTAACACTTTGATTAGTAGGTAACCTTAAGACATTCTGTAACGCTTTGCTTTTAATTAAAGTACATAATGTATTTTTAACAACCTTATTGACAATTATTGACAAATAAACAAACTTATTGGTAAATTTAACATGAAATTACATGTTCTACAAAAAACGTTCCTCGAATGCTAAATTATCGTACGCCAACCTAACAAAGTTTAGAGTTTTTATTTGCACTATTTGTAATTTTTATACTTTTTTAAAAAATTGTTAAAAATATTACTCTGAAAATCATAATTTCTTATATTTTTTATTAAGGAACATGTGGAGTCAGCAATATTTTTTCAATGCTTGCGTTTCAGGAAATTTCATATTTCATTTTTGTACCTTCGGCACTAAAACATGGAAAAAATTTTATCCGATGTTAACTTAAAAAGAAATATTTCACAGCCTATGTTTATAAAAAACGTTTCCTTATGTTTAGATCTGGAATCGTCAACAGAAGTGTTCCTTCCTACGGAACACCCTGTAAAAGCCAAACGATTGAAATAGTATGGATATTTACGTTGTATATTAGTTGATACATGACCTATTAAAGTCTTTAATTAGACATCGGAGCTAATGAGAAAAGAGGAGAAGGCCAATAAAGATTGTAGGGAAAGAAGGTAATGCTGCAGTGATGACTAGATGACTGACAGAATTAGAGAAGTAAAAATACGTAGAGAGAAGGATGGGAACAGCGGGTACAACACTTTACTTATACAATGATCTTGTGTTTGAGTACCGTGATCGATTTGAGCATAGGCATAACATGGTACAGGCCAGGTTTAATACCAAGAACGTAATTTTTCATGTGATTGATACATACGGCCTCGTGACGTTATACGTAATTTAACGACGCGACGACTCCAAGCTACTAAATATATAATATTTTTACGATACTACTCGATGGTTTTCAAGATTATATCGTATAAATTTTTAGAAGGTCCATTATTCATACTTCACCTACATCTTCAAAACGCTTGTTTTAAAAACTCCTAGCAATGGTAATGCCAATTTACATACATTAAATAAGTTTTCTAGAGCGTCAGCATGAATCCCTAATAAATGAGTTATTCTAGAAGAAACCACCCACCACTTTCAACTAACGTTTACAATTGAAAGTTTTTAAGCAAACAACAACCGGGTCTTGGAGATAAAACAGCATAGATTTCAATAGCTCTTATAATAATATAAATTATTATCGGTGCTTTTACCAGATTAGTAATTTCTGCTCATAGTGCACTTATTATTAAAATTCATACAGGCAACAAATCTAAACGCATGTAAGACGTCTATTGTATTGACTTTCAGATTTCGTTAAACCTTTATAAATCCCTTTGAGACAACACAAGAAGTCTCAAAACTAATATATTAAGCAACAAAATAATCAGTAGTAGGAGTATTTGTTTTTTACTACTGCAGAGATCCTTTGTAACTGTTAAATCATAAAAATTAACATTTAATAATTTGAATTTATTTGCTGTGTTTAGCTGGTACAAAACTAACAAGCCTTCCCTGATACACTGGAGTTTTATAAAGAAAAGTGTTTTGTTTGAAAGGACAAAACTACTTCCAATATCAACAAGACCATCGGGACTCTAAAGGATTTACCGAAGTTGACGAGACTGAAATACACATAAGCAGACAATTTTAATAGCTTAAAATTTTATTTTCTTTCATTCAGTGTAAACAATCAATTAAAACCTCTATCCAAGTGACGTTTTATTGTCTCAACACAGTAAGCATCTTTAAGTGAGTGTAGAGCGACCTAAGTATAAGCAGCTGGAGCTAAAACCCAACACCAAAATACCTATATATAATTAACATTGTTTGTGTTGTCAATGTCTGATGAAAGTAAGTGACTACGACTGTTGTAATATTGTAAAGAAATTTCTGGCTTGTAGTTGCAAACAGCGCAATATGTAAACGTACTAGATGAGCCGGTACTTTCTAAACGAGATGACTCACTTCAACGAGATAATTATGAAAGCAGTTGAAAGGAAAAAGGAAAAATAACAATCGTTTGGGGAACATGAAAATGGGAATGAGAAAAACACATAATAAAAATGAAGTCGTTCATAATAAAAAACACACATAAAAACACATAATTCAACATACTAAAGATTAAAAAAAAAAGTCTGTTTTGTTTTTATATGTATAAAAATTATGTTTCCTAAAACCACAGAGATGTCACGTTTATAAAACTTTTATAAAACTATGTACTATAATTAAAATGGGTAAAAAACATTTATCATCAAAGGAGCAAAGAAAAAGCAGAACATTACATATGAATATACTTAACTTAGGCTAAATTGTCATCCTTTTTTAAATTTATAACACCACAAAATATCCAAGAATTTGTGAATATTAATGTTTTAAAAAAATAAATGTAATAACTGTTATAAAACCAAGACTGTTGTTTTCAGGATATATGATCTGTGAAGTGTTCAAGATTCATTTACAAAAAACGTGTTGTAGTCGCTTTCAGGAAATATGATTTGTGAAGTGTTCAAGATTCATTTACAAAAGACGTGTTGTATTAGCTAGACGGGATTAAAATATAAAGTCACGGTGATAATGAATAAAACATGTTGCTACAGAGACAGTGAGCGAAAGGGAGTATTGTGTTTGAACGTCGCGTTGAGGGGTACTAACAGAGCTGGAACTTGGCTTGTTTCCATTCACTCGCAGACAGTTTAAAAATCTTTCTCTGTCCTCAAAATCTAAAAAGTTCTGTCGTGATTATTGTAAAGAATATGGTTTTGGGATTTTTGTTCCTCCTTTATCAATAGTTTTTCTCTTCATGTCGTCTCCATTTATTATGTCTTCCTTTCACCATTCAACTTGTTTCGTGAGTTACTCTTTTCTCCTTTAGTAATACCATAAAATATTTATGCTGTTTTTAAAAAATAGGTAGATATTGAAATAGATCAAACAATTAACTTGATTTATTACTGGTAAATCCTCTATCCGGACTGCCTCTATCGTAATTTTTGGTAGCTTGACGTTTCGATCTCTGGATTCTGGGAACGTGTTCATGAACACGTTCCCAGAATCCAGAGTGCGAAAACCTGTGAAAGATTCTTAAAAAATTACGATAGAGGCAGTCCGGATAGAGGATTTACCCATAAGAAGTCGGCCATTGCTTAGAGGTTTTAAAGAACTTGGTTTAAATTTTATTACGATTATAATTTGTTTTTAAAACTTACTGGTTAATGATGATTAGAAAACGTTTTAAGCTGATTGAAAATAGTAAATAAGTTCTACAGAAGTCCATATATCTTTGTATACATATTTTACACGGATACACACATTTTTTTTAATAATGACAAACAAATACACTATTTAAATAGTTTATAGGAAACTGCTTCATTATTTTGGGAATTACTATGTTTTCTTTACTTACTTGCCTGTATGTTTCTGTACACATATACAAGAAGGTAACATAATATTTTTCTCTTTATAGCTTAGAATAATATAACAAATTTATTTAAAATTTTTGTATCCGGTTTTTACTCTTATAACAATTAGATTTAATCACCACCTTTTATTTAACCAGTGCTTAAACTGAATTTTTAGCTTTATTGTAATTCAAAGGAGGCAGTGTATAAATATTTTAAAGTTCTGTTTCTGAAATACTTTTATTCGTTTATCGACTCATATAAGAAAATATAAAAGTCAAAGCTGTTCTCTCTCTTCATTATTTAAAATTCTAATAAGAATTTTAAAGATTACTGTCTACCTTTCTTTTAGCATTAAGCTTATAAACTTTCTGTTGCAATGAGGATACACTTATGTTTCGCTATTCGAAAGAACGTTTTGTAAACTGCACAACTTTTGCTTAATTTGAAATACCTAATATTCTCGTAATACTTAAGTTTACTTTCTTTTTCTTATCCTGTTTTTTTACAGTTTTGTATTTTTGAATAAAATATTTATCAAGTTATGAAAATTATTATTTTAGTTTTGTTTTTTTCTCTAGTTCACGTGACTTAACTTTCACAGATGGTAGTTCACAAGTACTAGTAACAGGTAAAATGAAATACGAAATCGCAAAAAACTTGTTTTCCTTACGATAAAGAGAAATGTAGTCTCAAACTTTATCTTTCCGAAAGAACTAATTTTTTAATTTACAAAACGTTTTTGTACAATATTCAAATATAGAAAGAATTGTCCATAGTTTTTAACACACTCTTAAGTACTTTAATAATGTAATTTATTAAAACTATGAAATAAATATTTTCTTTTCCGGTTTGACACGATTTACTATAATTTGCTGTTATACTTGATCAGGAATATTAGGAACATATTTACGAGAGTATTGTACTTAACTATTTCATTTGTCATATTTTCGTTAAATATTTTATAGAAGATATTCATTGTTAGAGTAGATAACAAACATGCATATTTGTTTTAATTAATAATTGGCTAGACATAATTACATGGAAGATATGTAGGATCTGTCTAAACTGAAGTCTGTAAACGCCATAAAATTCCATAATGCATTTGTAATACCTATTTTGAAATTATCCATACAGTTTTATAAATTATTTTAAAACAATAGTCTTTGTTATTTACAATAAATATCTATTAAGGAATACTTAAAGGAAGACACGTTATTGACTGCAGGCTACAAATTTGATTACGCTTCATTAATAAACAATTTATAAAATGTAAACCGGTGTAATATCCTGCAAGTGGCTTATTAAAAATAAATAATTTTTAAGGTGAAAAATTAAAAAACTAGGAGAAAGAGAAAAGGGTATTTATCATTTCTTGGTTTAATATGTAATAAGGGGGAGATTTGCGATTTATGGCTAATTACTACGAATTCTTCTCGGAAGTCAGTAGACAGTATTCAATTCTAGTGATTTCTCCGCTAACACGTAAATATTAAACTTTGTAGCACTCTACACATGGTAGAGTTAGTTATGAGAAAACGATAGCGTTAGTTAGCAAATAGATTCATAGCGAAAGAAGCGCATTATATTTACCCAGTCTTATTTAAATGTATATTATGATAATTGAGGTACTTGTAACTTCCTGTTGTTATGTGTTGTATAGAGCCCATACCGGATATCCTGCCTGCTGTAATACGTGCCTGATAAGTGTTATTAAAATTCTGAAGAAATGTTAGGCAATCTCTTATTTATTTCTTAGGTATGTAAAAATAATTCTAATGTTCCCAAACCCATAAGTATTTTATCCTGGTAACAACAGGATACTTTTCGCTAAAAGTATTGATGTATTGACTTGTCACATACGATATGTGGATTTTTAGGTGTACTTTCATCATGGAAATGAAGCACTGAATTTCGTTGAAGATTTGTGTTTGATTTAAAAACAAACTTTGTTTGCAAGTAATAAAAAGTAATAACTGTAGTATTAAGTAAAAAGCAAAGTAGAAATTCATAATGAAAAATTATTTTTCTATAAGTTAACGGAAGTTATTAGTTGTTAAAGCTAGCAAGCTTAACACACAAGTATCCTTAGCAAGTGTCTCCTTAAGTAATCAAAAGCATGTGATTTAAAGCTTTATAGTAACCTAGTCCTTCTAGTAATGTTTGGGTTTTATATTTTACTGCCGGTTAATTATTTAGCACCAATATATGTCATTAATTTGGCGGACTTTTCTGAATCTATTGTTGCTTCTATGTAAATTGTAAGCAAAGACCCGCAAACAGATATGCTGATTCACAAAACATTAGTTGAATTGTTTTGTCCAAGTAGTGGGTTAAAGAATAAAGTTATTTACAGAAGACGCAATATAGAATAGAAAATGAAGGTGTACTATACGTTGGAAAAATTAGACATTATAAAGGGAATTGACATTATGTTTTTGTTATAAATTTTAATAAGCTTATAAACTAAATACACAAAAGAACTTATACAAAAATAATTTTGATGTATTAGATTATAGGAGAGAAAAATTATTTTAATTTGTAGTCAAGTCAACAGGAACAGAATAATTAGTTTCTTTTTTCCAATATCATTAATAAATCTAAAAGCATTCCAGTACACTTTTTAACCTACTGCTTATCCTATGCGACACCTGGACATATCGCAAAACACACACACACACACACACACACACACACACACACACACAAACGCTTCTTGCTATAGAAAATTTCTTGATACCTAAATTATTTAATATTTACTACTATTTTACTATGAAGATATATTGTTTCCTCACTTGGAACACGTTAAATCAAGATTGTGGAATGTTTGTTAAAGGTTGGTTTTTGCTGTGGCTTTCTTTTGGGGTTTGGCAGTTTAAATTGGTATTATTGTGTAAACGTCTTTAAGTGTTTTCAATTTTAAATATTCTGAAATTTGTAAGTTTTGTGTTGATTTGTATTTGTTCACGTAGTTGTTTCTCTTCTGTTTTATGTTTATATATTTGTAAATTTTCCCATTTATTCATTATTGTGATTGTTGGGATAAAACATACCACCAAGGCAGTAAAGTTAGTGTTCATGAATCGAAATTCATTTACATACAGTTGTATGTCTATGTTATTTTCATGATTTATTTGTTCCCAAATATTTATTTTAAAACTGAGCTTGCCACGTCATTAGTCGTCTCATTCTCTGTAAGAGGAAAAATGCATATAAAGTATTTCTGTGTTCTTTGTTAAAACGCTTAAAATAAGATATCATGACTATTAGCTACTTTATTTTTTTTTCATTTACTGACATATCTAATTTTTACTACATTTTACAGAAATTATAATATACACCCTTTGTTGTTTTTCACACGTTTGTTAGTTTCCATTTTAATAATCATATTTTAAACCCACAAACTTCTCATTTCTCACCCCACTTGAAAAGTGATCTACTGTTTTTGAAAAAGAAACAGCTTTTTAAATAAAACATTATAAAAATGAAATTGGTTTCCTACCTAACCTGTTTTCTATCTTAGACATTGACAATCATTCCTTACTTTTCGCCTTCCGTAAATGGTTAAATTTTGTTATGCGTCTGGACGTGATCTTCTTCTCCTTCTTCTTCTTCTCCTCCTCTTACTCCTACTTCTTCTCCTAGTCTTCTACGGCCCCTACCTTATTTTAACTGTGATAGTGGAACACACTCCTCAAATGAGGGATTACATAAATTAGCAAATAAGTACGTTTAACTAATGCATCTATACACACACACACACACACACACACACACACACACATCACACACAATAATAACAATTTAAAGCACCAGAGGTCGACAGGAAACCACAGCAACAGCCAACCAACACACAAGTACCTCACAAGGCTCAAATTCAAGAAGACTGAAGATGGGAACAGAAGGCTTCCCGAAGCATGTTCCAAATTAGGAGAAACATCTTGAGGTAAAGTCTTTATAAATATTAAATATATTTTATACATCAAGAAACAGACTGTACAAAGAGTTTTTAATATATATATATTTAAGAGTTTATATATATATATATATATATATATATATATTGCAACAGTACACAGGATATGAAGTTCATTTAAGTAGAATACTAATGCTATATAACATTTTCTGATGGCCATAGACATGTTTTAAATTGATTTTGTTATTTCTTTGTAAAGTAATCATACGTTTTGAACCAAGATATGTTTTAAAAAGTATGTTATGTCAAAATGTTCACAATTTTATTCTCTTTTATGCCATGTGAAATAGTTGTGCCTAAGTGCGCGGGTGCGCGTGTGATTTACATTTTATTTAATAAATTCGAGGAAAATTAACATTTCGTTCTGAAACTTGGACAGAGTATTCTCATGGTTATAAGCTACATTTTCCATATAATCAATTCTCCACACCTATAATTTGTATACGGTTTTTTAACTAAATCACTCGTCTTTTATTCTCGTTATCTCCTAGAAAGTAATAAAATTTGTAGATTAAATCTAGACAGGGCTTTGCAGAATCGGACAGAGTTTAAGCCTAATTTCAGTCTAGCTGTGTTCTCATCTGTGACGTTACTAAAGTTTCAACCAGTCAGAAGGGCTAAACATTATTTTAGATGGTTCCCTGTCGAGAGCACTTTGCTTAGTTTCGTCTAAGGACTCGTTATAGAAACACGTACTCGCTGTCACGAATTTGCGGGACAAGACAGGTCGTTTTCATTTAAACTTAGAAGTTGGTTTACGGTTCGAGGTCTTCGAAACCAATACCACTTAGAGAACTCAAAAAAATAGATAATTCTAGTGCTTTTCGCGTATAGTGGAAGATTTTTCTGGAGTAGGGGCTAAATATCAACAGGGATATTTTGATAGTTACGCGAGAATACTTCAAAATCCCGAGTTTGTATAAGATCAATACACGATCTATTTTACCCAGTTTTAATTCCTGAGATTGAATAAATAAAATCATAAACAATAACAGTTCATATCGCAGTGTGCGTGGGTGCAAAGACATAAATTGTCAGCGTTAGTGATCTTCGATCGGTCGACGTGCAGGCACAGCGCTCCAGTCGTGGTGCGGGGAGCGCTTGGTGTCGATGCAAACTGTCGGAATTCAACGCAACAAGTAACAGAGTTGTAAAACCAGCAAATAGATTCAATTATTGAAAGAAAAATTTTAAGTAAACAATTTAATATTATAAAGTAATAAGACAATAGTAAGTTTTAATGTTTTAATTTAATAAATTTTCCTACCTCCAGATATAGACTCTGTTGTAATTATTTCAATATTACCTATTTATGCAGTTTTAATTTGTATCGTTACAATACACACACACATATATAAGGGTTCTTCATTTTCAACTAACAAATAATAAATTGTAAAAAAATTCAACTTCATAAGCAAACTAACAAGAGATAAGTAACCAATAACTTGTACAGTTTGTTACAGTATAAATAGGAGTCGCTACAATAAATCTAATTCCATTGCAAAGAAGCACGTGAGTAGTGAGTTTTGAACAATTTGTTTTCCAGTACTATCACCCATATAAAACTACTGATATGTCAGTTTTACATACTTATTTTCATTTTTTTTAAACCCTCCCTAAATTGAGGATTTATAACACCGTTAAAATTGAGGATTGATGATGTTCCACTAACACAGTTAAAATAAAGTAAAGAGAAGGAAGTATAGGACGAGAGGGAGAAAACAGTAAGGAGGAAGGAGTAAAGAAAAAGTGTAAAGACGAAGACGATAATAATGATGATGATGAATATAAAAGAAAGCTAAATTCTAAGGAGAAGGAAAAGAAAAAAAATATTAGTTGTTTTAAACTAGTTCGTGCTCAGTTCCATTTAAAAGAATTATATAAGAATAAGAATCTTAAGGGTTTGGTATTAGAGAAAAAACAAGTTGGATTAAAAGGCAAGAGAAATATAGTTTACATTGTCTTCACGTATCATATAAGATGAGGGTAGCAGAGAAAATGTTAATGACATAATAAATACTGCGATAAAGGCTACCTTTAGACCTAATGCATAGAGCGACAATAATAATAATCGTAAACTGTGTACCCGCCACAAAGAGCGAGAGAGATACAGAGTGACAGAGAGAGTATGAAAGAATGGAGGGAGGGACAGTGGGAGAGACAGTTAGTAAGAGAATACAATGTAGCCCTACACAGAGTAATTTGTATTTTCTGAGAAGGTTGCTGTTCAGCTTGGGATGGTCTATTCACTTCTGGGAAACGAATCCGAGAATATAGGAAGAACAGGAACTGATATTGACTTTTAATAATATTACTTGTTTTTAAATGTCTGTACCGCAAGGGACGCTGGGCAAACCTTATCGGCAAGGTTAGCACTTTATCAACTCAGAAATAATAAGAAAATATTATCTACAAATCCAACTGGCTTTGATCCTCCAAAAGCCTTTGATTAGTAAATACAAAAATTGTGTTTAGTTTTAAAATACTCAGGTTTCCCGATTACTTAATATGGCACATTCAAAGCTACTATTAAGACAAAAACTTTGAAACTGTTAGAGATAATAAGTTCTAACATATAAAAAGAAAGGTAAGCGAAGATGTTGTTTTGAATATTTGTATTAACCAGATGGTAATATAATAGGTTGTGCGTAGCTTAGAGAGAGACCTTTAATGAAGACTACTTATTGAAAAAACTGCTATTTGCTGAAGATCTTGTACTGACAGTTCTGACTGAAAGCGATTTTCTATTTATATAAAGTTGTAACAGAGAATTGAAAAATTATGTCAGCAGAGAAACAAAAGCAGTGGTTCACTGGGGGAAAGAGGTGGTTCGAAAAAAATGGTTGTACGAAATAGTCCCTTAGAGCACGTTTGTCACTTTCAGTTGACTGTTATACCACATGTGAGTACAATGGATAAACGTCAAAAAAATTAATAAGTATAAAACTGTATGTAGAGTAGTAACAAAGACGTTTAGACACAAAACTATATTAGTCTTATATTAATTTAAGACTGTGTCTTGTCTCAAATTAATTATCGTTAAGCCATTAATTGTTTCCTATGGGTTCAACTCTGCAGCTGAGTCTTCCCAATCGAGGAAGATGGAGAGAGAGAGAGAGAGAGAGAGAAAGAGAGAGAGAGAGAGAGAGAGAGAGAGCGGGGGAGAGAGAGAGAGGTTTTCTCTCAGACTATTGCTTAGCAGGAGCTTATTTTTAATGCTGGAGCTTTAGCCTGAAGAGTGTTACTATAGGCAATGGCGCAGTGACGCTTTTCTTTCCTCTTATTGCCTAATCTTTCCAACTCTTATAGGCATCATTGCCTCTTCAGATATTTCCTCCTAAGGATATGGTTTTATTTCGTCTACTCTTATTTATAGTTTACCTTGAGCTAGAAGGTTTTCTTTAATAATCGTAACAAAGTTTGACTCTGCGATAGCCAGTCTTTCATAGTCAACATAATTATCACGGGAGGTCTTACAATATTTCTTCTTTGCTAACCTCGCCGGACATAATAGACCCAGCTCTTCTGTTATATTGTTTTTGAGTATTTTATATGTATTAAACTCAAGAAGATTTTCTGTTTATAGCTGTTATTCATCTAGTTATCTTTTTACTTCTTTTTTTGTTTCTTCGCTTTTAAGGTATGTCCTTGTTCTGGTTTTTCTGATTATTCTTCTGCCCGTTAAAGTACATGTCTCTAATGTTACTTTCCTTTTTACAGTATTGTGTTTTTTCTTTTGGATATTGCATCATAGCTGGAAGACTATGTAGGTTAAACTTTATTCTGTTACCCAATTTCAATATTAAATGAAAACTTAGTAACAATAATCGTTACTGAAGTCATTCAGTGTACTACCTGTAATTAAAATGAATTGGAAAATGAGATTCACTTCCCAACGTCCATGCTGTTAAGTTTGAACTACTCTGGTGTCAAAACGGATCTGAACTGCACAGCCCTGGTACATGTCTACTTATACTGTCAGTCATCGTAACCATATCAGTGATACTGAAACCAAGACGTTAATTTACTGAATGGAAAGCTAATGACGTTTTTTAGAGAAGCTGTACGTATTCCAAATAAAATTATACTGAACATTTATTTACTTATTCGCAGAACGCTAGTTACGATGACTAAGGCTTAGCCGCTTAAAGTTAAAATTATTGATTAATTTGTTTTTTTAAAAACAATATTAAGTCACTGAGGATTAAACTGTTTTGTCAAAACAAGACGTTTATAAAAAAAATGTTTAAGAAAGAAGGAGACAAAGCAGGAAAGAATGTGAATAAAAGTTAAATATACCCGTATTACCTTATAAGAAGGAAAATGTAACAGAAATTAGAGTGAATATACAGAAATTGCGTTAGTAAAGAAAACGCAGGGATAAGTATTATGATATTTTGTCCTTTAGTAGGGTATATCGATTGTAAACCCAGTCACGTAAAAGAGATGGTTAGCGGATGTGGTGGGAGAAACTGTGGGGATATTTCTGCTCAATATAATATAAAGTAATTCGCTTTATAGCATAACTCCCGATGATATTTGGCTTTTGTGTTTCTTTATAAATTTCTTTTTATTTTAAGTTATTACTCAGAAACTTTTAAAACACAAAGCGGACTACGTTAAACAGAATAACGTTACTGAAACAGTTTTCACTAATTGGATGATGACGATTATGTGAGGTAGATTTATTTGGAGCATGTTTTTTTGTTGTTGTTAGTCTGCTGCAAATAAACGCTTACTAACGTGTTTAATTGAAGTGTAGTAGCTTGTGACGGTTGACTGGAACTAGTTTCAAATGGTTTGCTACCCAGTCTTCCTGCACAAAACTCTTCCATTTGCGAGGGAAAAGAGATATTAAAACCTTAGTGTCGACAGTGGTAAAACGAAGCGTGTTTAACATCTGTAAGGCATGCAATAGTGAAGATTTACGTTTAGGTTTTTAGACTGCTCTCAAAACTTTGCTTTCCATTATATCATTAACAATTAAAAAGCCAACAATTTAAATCTTATGAATTTTAATTGTTGTAATAAGTTCCACGTTATTTCCTCATCATCATCATCTGCTCCAAGGATTAGACTTCAGCGATAGTTGCGGCTTGGCACGGATCATTTTCGTGTTCAATCCATCTTGTTCTTGGCCGTCGCGATCCTCTTGCAACGCGGTGCAGCATCCGCTTCGCTATGCTAGTTGATGGTTGTAGTTGTTGGTAGCCTATCAATTTCTATCTATATTCTTTTAATTTACTACAAAGCTTAAATTTAGCCAGTTCAGTCCTGATATCTACACTTTCCTTGTGGGCAATGAGTTTACGTATATCTAGAATCTCATTCGCCGTAGTTTACGTATCTTGCAGAATCCCATTTCAACAACCTGTATATAAGTTGGTAGCCATTCTTATTTAAAGTCAACGTTTCACATTAATGGTAAACAGCAGGTATTGCGATCATTTTAAAAATTTAAGCAGGTGTGTCTCGGAGTTTTATTTTTTAGAGTGCTCATAATCGTGCCACACATATTTTGATGTGCATATTTTCTTTTCCAAGTTGTAACTAACATCAAAACTTAGCAGACAGCGTAGATAATTAAACACATTTACTTCTCCAATTGATCTTCCCTTTTATTGCATGTTTTTTTCTGAAAACCAAGAAACGTGGTTTTCTCTGATGAAATTCTCAGAGTGTATTATCTGGTAATGTTTTCTTAAATTATGAAACGCTTTGTGTAGTTGATTTGACATACCAGATACCAGAACTTGGCCATACGTATAGTATAAAGTAGACCACTTGGAATAACTTAAATTATTTACATTAATACGATTCTACTATGAAGATAAATTGTTGTTCAGATGTAAATTGAACAAGACCCTTGTCTCAGTGTTATATAATGAGATAAAAGTGTTTACGGCAGTAACGACAATAATTGTATATATAATAATAATAATAATAATAACGATATTATAACAAAAGTAATTTCTTATATTTACAAAATTGTATAATGGTAATATAGATTATTTTTGTAACAATAACAAAGATGATGATGATGATATTGAACATCGTAAAAAACAACAAAGTACAGAACAAAATATTTGACACAATGTAGTGACATTCTTAGTATACGTACAGCAACAAAGAAATTTAAAATTTTGATTTTTATGAAGTTGAATTATTGATATAAATGATATAACCAGAGGTAAAGGTGGTGTATAGATTTATTTGCTTTATCATTATTATTATTTTCATTACTATTATTATTAATATTTTAAATATATTTGTTATGTTCCTGTTTTGTTTATTCCAGGCTGCGGTACTCGAGAGATCTGTTGTTGTAGTCTGTTTATTTCCATGGTAGTCTTGGAACTTAAAGACTCCAAAAGACTGCTTATACCAGCTTTCAAGCAAAAGGTAGGTAACTTCTTTAAAGTGATTCCCGTCTTGATCGCCGCTCTCTATCAGCCGTAAAAGACATCAAATAAGCCACAGATTGTTTTCTGATTGAAAGTATAACCGATCACCAAGGTTTGAAACTACAGAAAACAGAGAACACGGATGTTGAGTTGAGTTCCATACCACTCTAATCACCATGAAGGTAGTGGCAGTGTTCAAGGACTTGCTTAACTGCTGAGAGAAGAATACTGCGACGGTACTTGCACCACAAAAAGTGTTAGAATGTCGGAGGCTAACAGTACAAAGCAATGGACAGATGCTGTCATCTGTGTCCCGTTTATTAATTTCAAAAAAGAAACAACACTGCTGGAAAAATAAGACCACGCATTCATAGGCTGAGTTCAAGACCGTTTTGCCTTTAGCGATCGCAGTGTTTCCAGTGCTTGCTTTTGGTCACACTGCACCGAGATGAGTCCGGGTCAAATCGTCCTTCTGCGTACGCTTACGACCCCGTGCTAAGACCACAAAATCTGTTAAATTGTGGTGTCAACATTAATCTAGATTAAGCAATTTTTCCATTTTTTGAAGTTATGCTTCTTTAGGCGCGTTGAGGGTGAAATTTTTTGTATGTAACGAAATGCGCGCGCACCATGCAACGGAAACGAAAAGTTAACAGGATGAAGTTAGCCGTGGACAATGTGCCTGAGGCCAAAAAACCAAAACATTTCGGTCGCGGCCCCGATGGACCTGCTGGTGCTGATCGTGAATGGATATATAATTAAATAACTTTATATACATTGTGCTGTGAAATATTTTTCGGTGACAAAAATTGTGTAACCAAATTTTAATAAGTGGTTAAAAATATTTGAGGTTAATTTTTCGTAAGTATTAATTTCAAAAGTCGTTTTTATATTAAATCAATAAAAGTTTCAATAAATAGCCTATTTTATCATTATGTTTGCTTGAATCCAATAATCTAATATATATTTCTATATTTTAAATTATAGATCACACTTAGTTATTCAGAAGTCTATCGAAAAGTAAATCCATTACTCTAATACAGTATTCATAAGTATTTTGAGCTATTTGATAAAACATTAATTTCTCTCTACTAAAATATTATAATATCGAATTTAAGTTAATTCAATTGAATTAAATTTTTATCTTTTAGTGTATAATAGTCATATTATAAACACACAAACACACGTTTACATGCTATAAAAAAGTAGTGGCAAATAAACCTCAGAAGTGTAGATTTGAAGCAACTTTTATGCCTTGCCGATCTACAACTATATTATCACCTATGCGAAAAGATGAGCCTGAAGTCAAAAATTATGCAAATTGTTATAAAGATAATAGGGTTAATCTCGAAAATAATTATTACTCTGATTTTGATCCTTTTTATCAAAATAACAATATTTCCTCAGACCAAGATTATTGCAATATACTTCGAGCTGGAATTAAAAGGCTAAGAGTTTTTCTCAAACGTCAACCATATGAAAAATGGCATAATAGTAACGATAAACGAAAAAAATTTTGCTACATGTCATCTCCAATCTATTAACTCCAAACCGCAATCCGTTCCAAATATTTTTCACGGGTCCAGCTGGATGCGGTATCTATAACCGATAATCGTATTTACAATCTCCCTTCACTCCTCTTATCGTTCTACTCGTATGAATTTTTAGCATGCATGTTAACCCTTAGTTTTTCAGTCACGCCAAAGAAGTACAAAGAAATATAACTTCTAACGCGCGTACATAAGTACATGCACCCACAATTTTTTCCATTTTACAGCAAGAGGTAGCTATTCGGGAAGTACGCATCCTGAGAAAAATTCCCAGATCAAAATAAGCTACGCACTGTCTATCAAATCTACAGTATCAACCGCCTGTAAAAGAAGTATTACCTGCGGTAATAGAATTCACTGAAAAGTTTGTTACGGAAATATATAAATAACGCAAAGTAGGTAAAGACAATGGGGCTGGTATAGACAAGCCTGCAGTAGGAAAAGACGGGTCTTCTGAAAGACCCACAATTTGCCCGTCAAGAATAGCATATATAAGCGTTGTGGTTGTAATTGCAGCCGATTTATACGTCGACTGCCGGATGAAGCTACATGGCTACACTACTAGAAATGTATAATACTACCTAGACCCAAAGGTAACTATCCAGAACTTTGTAGAAAAGAGATCATTATCCCGCTTTTAAAAATTGGAAAGGAACCCCCTCAAAGCGGGGAACTATCGACCAGTATCGTTGACGTACTGTTTGGGAAAATTGTTGGAGAGGCTGGTTAGCAACCGGTTCATCTGGCGTATTGAAAGACAAAGGATCTCCGACCAGGCACGCAGTGTGGCTACCGGAAGAACCATTCAACTACTGATGAATTGGTATATCTGAAGAGCGCAGTTCAGAATAGTTTCGTCGAAGGTAAACGAAGGTTTTCTGCATTATTCGATTTAAAGAAAGCATTCAATGAATATAGTGATACAATATTCTGATAAAAATTTGTAATTGGCGGTTTAGAGATAACCTGTTCAAATTCATCTCTTGGTTTCTGAATGACAGACTTTTGGTGTTCGGCTCGGATCATTATTGATCTCACTTGAGTTGGAAAATGGAGTAACACAACGATCACTGTTGAGCAGTAGGCTTTTTACTGTAGCGATCAATGGGATCTTTGACGGTATAGAAACATCTTTTGGTAGTGGCTGTAGGCTATATGTTGATAATCTCGTCTAAAGCGGATTAAGCGGCAATGATCAAGCGGAAAGTTGAAGGCATTGTAGGCACGTTACTAAGAAATTTGTTTTAAGCAACAAGACGAATTGTGTTTATTTTTGAAAGCGCCTATACCAAATGATAACTACGAACGGTGTTCGGTTGCAGTATAAAACAAAATTAAAATTTTCAAGACATTTGAAATGTTTAGGGGTGCCATAAGTAAAATATATGGCTGACTAGGTACAAATCATCGTAACGTGCAATAAAGTGCATTCTCCACATGGACTATATTGCATAGTGAGGTTTTATTGCGCCTGTACAAAGCGTTAGTGCTATCGAAAAACGATTGCATGTGCGGTTTACCGTTCAGCCGCGAGTTCATGATTGAAGCTCCTGTAGGATAGGCGGGAAAGTTCTAAACGGTCGTAGCAGGGAAATAATTAGCAATGTGTTTCAATTCATGAAGAAAGAGGTTAATAAAAAAGAGGTGACGATTCCAGTTGTTAGAACTAGGTAGCGAACTGCTGCTACTACTGGCGTTTCTGAACGTGTGGTGACCAAAATAAACAAGAAATTACGACAACTTGAAAATTGCAATGAGTGTGATATACTTCATTTGTTACTCCGAACAAGAAGCGAACGAAAGCAAAACCTGTTCGCTTCACAATTGATAATTGTGTTATGAAAACTAGACTAGATGAGTTTGATCAAGGTGTTGTGCATGTTTGCGATTTCCGATTAGTGCATGAATTTTATACAATAAAAAACAATTGCCAATTGCAGAACGTTTGAAAGAAGACCTGCAAAAAAGAATCTGGTTTACCGGAAGTGAAAACGTGTGTGTATAATTCTGAAAGAACTAGGTTTTTGTTGGAAAAAATTAGCATTAATAGAAAATTACTTAGTGAACAATCTGATATCAGAGAACAGAGTATTAGTTATTTCCAAGCTGTCAAGAAATATAGAGATGGAGGCCGTCCTTTAATTTACACGATGAAACATACATTCATTCTTCTCATGTAAGTGGTAAAGCATCGTCAGACGATTCCAGCCAAGGCATTCATTCTCTGATTTCTAAAGGATATCGTATGATTATTATATATGCTGGAGGGAAAAAATGTTTCTTTCCTGGTGCATTAACTATGTGGAGAGCACCATGTTCTTCAGGAGACTATCACAAAATTGTGAATAAGGAAAACTATGTTAGTAGATACGTGAAAAGCTGCTTCCACAACTAGAACCTCGATTAGTGCTTGTGATTGATAACGCCCCTTATGATAACATTAAAGTATAAAAAGTACCCACGTCAAAAGTACCTCAGCAAGAAAGATGAGATGAAGCAGTGGTTGACTAGAAAGGGGATTCCTTATTCAGACACTATGCTAAAACCCAGCTTTACAAACTTATTAAATCGCGTAAGGGGCAATTCAAAAAATATGTTTTGAATGATATTTTGGAAAGTGAAGGACATGAAGTGTTACTTCTCCAGCTCTATCATCCTGACCTCACCCCTATTGTACTAATTTGGGCTAAGATGAAAGGATTTGTCGCGAGAAAGAACATTTCATTCAGTCTAAATGAAGTGAGAAGGTTGTGTGAGGAGAAACCTAATGGGACCCGAAGAGTGGAAACCAAAAATAAAACATGTTCAAGAAGTGGAAGAGTATTACGCTTTACTGGAACCAAACATAGACAGTTTTGTGGATTCCTTCATCATCAACCTTGATAAACACAGCTCGGACACGGAGAGCAACAGCTCTGATAGTGACTGTGACATGGAAGGAATTCCTGAATTAGTGTAATCTTTGACTAACGACACAAGTAAGTTTATGTTTTATTTTATTATAATTTATTGGTAGTTTCTATATTGTATTCATTGTCTATTGCTTTTTGTTTCATAATATTTCTTTCTTTGTTACTTTCTATTCATTTAATGGGATTCTATACATACGGTATATTAATGAATTTAGTGCTGCTATTTTATGATGGGGAAGATGATTAGACTTATTTGGAATTATTAAATTAGCTTACAATGGTATTATGTATACTGAGTACTCAAATAATTTTTAGTTCTATTTATGGTTAGGTTTGAGTAATTCAGTATATTATTCTATTTTTCTTCTGTTTTGAATTTTATTTTCCTATATTATTTGTTAATTGAATTTAATATATTAGATATGTTAATGCCTTTATTTTGGGATATATATAGAGTGTCATCAACGTATCTAAATTAACTTCCTAATGGGTCTTTCGATTGTATTATAATGTTACGACGGTCTAACTGATCGTCGTATGGTACAGTGGAAAACAAAATACAGACACCAATTATGTCACTAATCACCAGCTTTAATTCTCACAATTAAACAGTTTGTAATCAACAAGATAGTGTCTTACAACAAATCAAATAAAATTGTTCACACGTAATAAAAATGTCAACTAATATTACAATCACTCATGACTGTATTACAATTGTCCTGCACGATTATAAAACAAATAACACTTCGGCATATTACTTCGAACCGCACTGTGTAAATCGCCACTTAAACACATTGTGTTATCGCCCGACAATAACTAACTCGACCGTCGCTGAATGGCTGTATTTATACCCCTCCGATTTCCAGAATAATCTATTACTTTGGATGACTTGTTAAACAAACAGGCGCTCTCAAGAATCCGCTAGAAACAGTGTCCTTGAACACACTGCACTGACCGGTATGGTCTGGTATAGACCCGATAGTTGACGTGTAATTACACACACACACACACACACACACACACACACACACACACACACACATTACAGCTGGAACATTCAAGAAACTTGTAGAACATTCCGTATTACGTAACAATATTTATTATTTCTTCGTCAAGTTTGTAAAAACATTCGGAGGTAACAGTGGAGGTTGGGGCTTCCATAGCAAGTCCATTTGTTGAATGTATAGTTTGTTATTATATTGAAAATAATTTTGTTTCAATATAAATTTTAAACTGCTAGTTAAATGTCTAATGTATGTGTCGTTCTTATTATTTGTTTTCAGTGTAGGCCTATTTGTTATAATATTTATAGTATCATTAATAGAAATATTTGTGTACATGTTTAAAATACTTAAAGAGTATAATTTTGTGTTTTTATTTGTTTTGCGAGTTCCATCCTTTTTTATATTACATTTGTTGTTGAAGTTTTATTTATTTTTTAATATTTGTGATAGTAATTTAGATATTTTGTAATTTGGTACTGTCTCAGCGTTTATTACGGCCCCAATGGAATTTTTAATTTTTTGTAATCTTATTAGTGATCTTGTATAATCTTCTTGTTTGCTTGACAAAACATAACAAAAATCCATTAATGGTTGAATTAAAAAGTGTTTAATTTACTAATTATTGTTATTTTATTATGATTATCATAATTATATTTATTAGTTTTTACTAGTTTTAAATTTGAGAAAAATTAGTAAAACCAAAGATTTTTACAAGCATAATAAAGAATTGGGTGAGGCGCAATATTCACTAACTTTCCTGTGAATATAAAAAAAAAAGATTTGACAGATACCGTAAATATATTTTGATTAATCAGTTAAGTTCAAGTTATTTTATTTTATTCGATTATTATATTAATACTAGCAAAATACCCGTGCTTCGCTACGGAGTTTCACGTTGTACGTAATGAAAATGTTAGTTTAATTAATAAAGTTCATTTAAAGTAGGTTTCATAAAAATAAATAGCTGTTGCCCACGACTTCGTTCGCGTGGTCTTCAATTTAATGCGATAATATATTTAGAACAGAATCTATTTTATTGGGTTGCCATAGTAAGCAGATCTAATAGTTTTAAGACACCAAAGGACCCCCCAGAGGATCGTATCGAAAAAAACACCTGTGTTGTGTTGGTTCTCCCGTTGCGTAAAATATTTGTGCTAAGTTTGGTTGAAATCGGTCCAGTGGTTTAGGAGAAGATGTGGAAGACCCAAAAGTACCCCCCAAAGGACCCCGTCGAAAAAAACACCTATCCTATGTTGGTTCTCCCTTTGCGTAAAATATTTGTGCCAAGTTTGATTGAAATCGGTCCAGTGGTTTAGGAGAAGATGTGGAAGACCGCAAAGGATCCCCCGAAGGATCGTATCGAAAAAACACCTATCCTATGTTGGTTCTCCCGTTGCGTAAAATATTTCTGCCAAGTTTGGTTGAAATCGGTCCAGTGGTTTAGGAGAAGATGTGGAAGACCCCAAAGGATCCCCCGAAGGATCGTATCGAAAAAACACCTATCTTATGTTGGTTCTCCCGTTGCGTAAAATATTTGTGCCAAGTTTGGTTGAAATCGGTCCAGTGGTTTGGAGGAGATGTGGAAGACCCCAAAGGACCCCATCGAAGAAAACACCTATCCTATATTGGTTCTCCCGTTGCGTAAAATATTTGTGCCAAGTTTGGTTGAAATCGGTCCAGTGGTTTAGGAGGAGATGTGGAAGACCCAAAGGACCCCCAAAGGACCTCATCGAAGAAAACACCTATCCTATATTGGTTCTCCCGTTGCGTAAAATATTTGTGCCAAGTTTGGTTGAAATCGGTCCAGTGGTTTAGGAGAAGATGTGGAAGACCCCAAAGGATCCCCCGAAGGATCGTATCGAAAAAAACACCTATCCTATGTTGGTTCTCCCGTTGCGTTAAATATTTGTGCCAAGTTTGGTTGAAATCGCTCCAGTGGTTTGGAGGAGATGTGGAAGACCCCAAAGGACCCCATCGAAGAAAACACCTATCCTATATTGGTTCCCCCGTTGCGTAAAATTTTTGTGCCCAGTTTGGTTGAAATCGGTCTAGTGGTTTAGGAGGAGATGTGGAAGACCCAAAGGACCCCCAAAGGACCCCGTCGAAGAAAACACCTATCCTATATTGGTTCTCCCGTTGCGTAAAATATTTGTGCCAAGTTTGGTTGAAATCGGTCCAGTGGTTTAGAAGGAGATGTGGAAGACCCCAAATAACCCCCCAAAGGACCCCATCGAAACAAACACCTATCCTATGTTGGTTCTCCCGTTGCGTAAAATATTTGTGCCAAGTTTGGTTGAAATCGGTCCAGTGGTTTAGGAGAAGATGTGGAAGACCCCAAAGGATCCCCCGAAGGATCGTATCGAAAAAAACACCTATCCTATGTTGGTTCTCCCGTTGCGTTAAATATTTGTGCCAAGTTTGGTTGAAATCGGTCCAGTGGTTTAGAGGAGATGTGGAAGACCCCAAAGGACCCCATCGAAGAAAACACCTATCCTATATTGGTTCCCCCGTTGCGTAAAATTTTTGTGCCCAGTTTGGTTGAAATCGGTCTAGTGATTTAGGAGGAGATGTGGAAGACCCAAAGGACCCCCAAAGGACCCCGTCGAAGAAAACACCTATCCTATATTGGTTCTCCCGTTGCGTAAAATATTTGTGCCAAGTTTGGTTGAAATCGGTCCAGTGGTTTAGAAGGAGATGTGGAAGACCCCAAATAACCCCCCAAAGGACCCCATCGAAACAAACACCTATCCTATGTTGGTTCTCCCGTTGCGTAAAATATTTGTGCCAAGTTTGGTTGAAATCGGTACTGTGGTTTAGGAGAAAAAGTGGAAGACCCCAAAGAACCCCCCAAAGGACCCCATCGAAGAAAACACCTATTCTATGTTGGTTCTCCCGTCGCTTAAAATATTTGTGCCAAGTTTGGTTGAAATCGGTCCAGTGGTTTAGGAGGTGATGTGGAACATTCATATAATGTTAATCGGTGGCGGGGGGGATGCCCCTTAGGAGTGAAAGTTTTTAAAACCGTTTCTTAGTGAGCATCTACGACCCCATAAGAATATACCTTCAAATTTTGAGATCATTATCTACAGTAGTTTTTGCTCTACGTTGATTCTCTCTGTCAGGAAAAAGCCGCTTATATATATATATATAGAGAGAGAGAGAGAGAGAGAGAGAGAGAGATAGTATTTGTCAAAAAAGTCCCACATTTAAAATATTTTTAAAATGCGATAAAAACACACATTGGAAACAAAATTTATTGTTGACATAAACACAAGTATATAAAGACAATTAAATTTGTATAGGCATTAGGAAAACAAATTAAATTCAGGTGAGGTGACACAACTCAGTGTAGGCAAATCGATGTTTTAGCAAGACTAGTACAGCGAGACCGGCCGGAACCCAGGCGCAGAGATATGCATCGGTAGCTGTAGTACCTAGTAGTAGTAGTAGTAGTAGCAGCAGCAGTAGTAGTAGTAGCAGCAGTAGTAGTAGCAGTAGCAGAGTAGTAACAGTAGTAGTAGTAGTAGTAGTAGTAGTAGTAGTAGGAGTAGTAGTAGTAGTAGTAGTAGTGGTAGTAGTAGTACTAGTAGTAGAAGCAGTAATGGTAGCTCTCATTGGGAACGTTTGTAATGCGAAATAATGTACAGGAACTCTGTATCCATATTGTCTTTTATACGATCAGCAATATCGTGTAGGTATCTCAGTCTTACAGTGCTGTTTTTGCTGAAAGTTCGCTTTTGAATAGTTTAGTGTACTCAATTCTTGTCTAAAGTAATATTATTTACTTTACAGTGTTAAACAAAAGGAAACAATGTTTATTTAAAAAAATCATTTCTATATATGCAAAATATCTTAAAACACTTTATTTGAATTATAATTTTGTTAGTAAATGTGTTTAGCGAGATTTGTACTGACGACAGTACCTTTGTATTGCATAAGTTCAGCTATTACTCATATCCTCTGTACGTACGCGACAGACGAGAGAACGCAATAAAGGCAGCAAAGGCAAAAGACAACAACAACAATTAATTTGTGTTTTCTGATATTTCTGCTGTATAAATTAAAACTTAATAAAATTAATACAAGTTTATTAACCAAGCTGTCTACAGACTAAAGAGGGATTATGCCTCTAGCCATAAGGAACCAACTGTTTCCGTTTATTGTTTGACCTGAAGTAAATTTCTTGTTTTGTTGGAGATCTAAACATTATCTTGTAATTTGTAATAAGAATAATAAAATATGTAGTCGTCTTGATGGATCAGGGTTCTTTTTTCATTTATTAATTCACGTTTGGTACTATAGGGAGTTGTATACAATAAAGTTAACTTACGAAGCCTCAGTTATAATAAGTTACCTGGGGAAAAATGTGTCTAAATGGACTCAGATTGTTGGATGTAGCGCCTAAAAACAATCTAGATAATCTTGGATTCAATTCCCACACAGCGCTATAAAATCGAAATGTATTTGTGAATCCCATGTGAAAATGAATACCCGAGATATGACGGGTCTGATCTAGACCTTGTATACAATGTTGGGTTTTGCTATGCCATTTGGGGAATTAACTACTACCCAAACACGAAATGTACATTGTGAAGCAGAAATGACCTTATCGTCAATTACTACTGCTAAGATATGTGGCTAACAATTAAATACATACTTGCAAGAAAGTCCAACCGCCGTTTACACAACCAGCAGTATCCATGCTGTTGAAATAGCCCCCCGCTGCAACACCCAGGCGCCTAAGATCTGTGTGCACGTTCCAAGTGAGGTACCGCCCTGGCTGCATGTAAGTAGATAGAAATAAGAAATTTACGCAACCGAACCGAACAGAATCTCATTTTCAGATCAGCGTTGGGGTAATACCGTTCAGATTACACTATTGGATACAATAATTGCTCGAAGATGGAAAGAGGAAACGGTAGTGTGTTTGTTATCGAGGGCGCCTACCACTCCTGGACACTGCCCAATGCGGCAAGTGCAGACACCGCCGATCTGTATGCGGTGTGGCAAGCTCTTCGTCTCTGTGAACACCGAAGAAAAAAAAAGTTGTTATCTGTAAGGATTCACTTAGTTTTTTAATTGCTTTAGACAATAAGGGCACAGTGTATCCACTAACCCCACAGATAATGCAAATGCATGCGCTAGGCCGCATAGGTTTATCTATTAGTTTTATTTGATGTCCGGGTTATGTAGGTATCAAGGGTAATGGTAGAAGCTGACGCTACAGCAAGAAATGCTGCGGGCGGCACAGAAGTGGATGTATTTAAGCTTGAACAAATTTAATAATAATAGAGTAAGCAAGTTTTGTACTACGATTTAATTTAAAAATTATACCTCAATATTATTAAAAATTGATGTCCATGTTAAGCTGACGCTACAGCAAGAAATGCTGCGGGCGGCCCAGAAGTGGATGTATCCAACCTTGGAGAAAATTAATGTTAATAGAATAAACAAGTTTTGTACTTCGATATAATTTAAACATTATACCTCAATATTATTAAAAATTGATGTCCATGTTAAATTCTGTAACATTTGAAGGAATTGTTTTTAATCATGAATGTTTATTTAAGTCTTGTTCTTTCAAGAATTCTAGTGTATTTATTTTTATTCAATACTTAATTTTATGGTGGGAGGAAAACTTTGTAGCCAAAACAAATTTAAATACTAAGTTGTGAAGAAAGGTATGGGTGTGTATTTTGTCAGAAATATAAATAAAAACATTATAATAGGAATTAAGTAAAATCAAAAATTCATTAGTTTAAAACAGTTTCTCTCTCTCTCATTCTCTCTCTCTTCCTCTCTCCCTCTCTCCCTCTGTCACTCTCTCTCCCTCTCTCTCTCTCACACACTCTCTCTCTTTCTCTGTCACACAAACTAACACATACACATCTATGAATAAATCATTATATTTATTACTAATATACAGTATGTTTTAAATTAGGTTTAACAGAAAAGTGACGGAAATCGTATATACTGTAAAACAATAATGTACATTATTATGAACAAAAAAATTCATAATCCTCTAATATTACATTTCTGTTTTAGTCTTACAGGTTCTCCAGTTTAGTTACATATCGAACGGGTTATTCAACTGATACAAAACTCAGATTCCTTTGTTTCTATAATCCCTGTCTAGAAATTAATTTCTCCCTGTTTTCCAAGCTTCCTTTTTCTTTTTTGTTCTTTCCTTTAAATGAGTATGATATTTTGGATACCTCAGTCATCTCTTCATACTTTTGTTTACATCTGTGGCAAGATGCATGGCGATCGTGCTAGATGGAAAACCTTTTAATGTAAACCAGTAATTGATTCGGACATTTCGACGACACGTTTTTGTGTTTTTAATTAAATTGATTTTTCAGAACATTGCTTAATTCTGCATAGCGTGTTGGGAAATAGTTTATCTTCTTCTTTAGTGCTTTTAAATGCGATTGCCAAGCACTGACGAAGTCAATGAGATCTCGAAAACGCTCTGCAGAATTAAAGTTAACTGCAGTATGAATGCAGTATTGAATGTTACTGCTATTATTGTTACTGCAATAATGCAGTAAGCTTTGCAGTATTGAATGTTAATTGTACAAGTATTATTAAATTTACAAGCAATGGGGCTCTTTTATGATGAGAACTGCAAAAATTTAGACTGATTATCTGCTAGATTGTCACGTTTTTTTGAACTGTGTATATTACATTTACAATGATTTTCCCTATATTGTTCTATGGAGTAATGTTGTCTAATATCCTTTTTTCTTTCTGTTGCAAGGAAAATACTCTTTTCAGTAGCTTAACAGTTATACAATTTGTTGTATTATATATAATGTACATTATTACATTTGTTCTTTTGGTTTTTTTCCTTTACTTGTTAGGTTTATTATTACTTAGCGATACACACTTGCGGATCTTAACGGAACGTTTTTTCCTTTTTGTTTTTGCTACTTGTACCACTGTCCGTTTTAATACGTAATATTAAATAAAATATTGAAAGTGTTACTGAAAGCTGACTAGTCTCAATATATGTTGTAACAGTAGACATTGTTACTAAGTATCCAAGTCGTCTGAAATCTGTAACAATTTTCACGAATTAAAGAAACACGAATTTTTCCTTAATGTATTTTATAATCATATTTTATTCAATGCTATTCAATTTAATAAATCTATCAAACAATCTTATTATCCTTTTAAGGTATTATCAGCCCTATTGAGTTTTAATTTTTGAAATACAAACACTTTTCCAAATTACCATTAATGTAGTGTCTACATACTCGTTTTTACGTCTAGAGCGAACGTACATTTAAGATTCTGAACAGTTTAAATATAAAATAGTCTTCAAATATTTGAATGTTTTTAAAAATCAGATATTCGCAAGCAGCAATTTTGGAGTTCTGCGTATAACAATTAACTACAATACACTATAGAACTGCACATAATAATAATTGTTTAATACAACAGTTTTAATGTAAATCAAGAAAAAATTAATAATGAATATTTTGTTTCATATTTTCTTCCGTACGCCTAGGCAAATTCTTGATTTCAAGAAACTTTCAATGTATTACATTTTTATTTACAATAAGTAGACAAAAAGGGTGGCTTGAGTAGATATTTTACTTGAAACAAGTCGTCCGTGCCATATCCGAGTATCAGATTGTACAATTTTTAATTACTGACGTGGTAAAACACAAACAATTCTAGCCCGTCAAATGTAACTGCTCCTCTGAACGTAGCTTTTTCTTTTATATTTACTGTACAAGGACGTGTACATACATGAGGAGCAAACATTCAAACCGTGTTTTGTCACATCCAAAAGTTTTTTCAGGAAACACAAAAAACGTATGAAGAGCAGGTTCATAAGTTTTTCTTGTTATAAGTACCTTTTATAGATTCCAGATACACTCCAGATTAATTTGAAACATAGTTTCCCAAAAGTTATTCATGAGAAATATGAAAAAAACGTGAAATAAATTTGGACAAAACACGTTTTGACCGAACTGAGTGGACAAAGCATGGAATGTAATAAAAATGTTGTTATAATAGGTGTATTCAAATTTGTATTTTAAACAAAGGAAAAGGAAAAAACACAATTTCCAAAAAGTTTTACAGTAAAAGATATATGACTACAAAATAGCATAAGATGAAAAGATTAGGTTTCTGCCCATTCAATTTGTTAAATTTACTTACTTGGTTTTAAATGTGTAGGTCACACAGCTCATTCTCCAAACAGTCACATTCAACTTCTATATCTTCAGCAGCAGCTGTGGGAAGGTTGAAGATAATGTCTTTATACCATTGTAATCGTTCATCAGAAAATGGTTGCCCTTCAGCCCAGTTTTCACCAAACATTTTCTTCAGAAGCTTTTGTACATCATTCTTTTTTTCTTGACTTATAGCATGGCCAAGAGGCACATTTTGAAGTTCAATGTTACAATAGTCAACATTCTTTTTCTTCCTTAACGAAACAAAGTGGTTATGTTCATCATCAAACCTGTAGGTGTTTAATCCTTTTACAATTACATAGTTTTTGCTGTCAGGTCGTTGTGCAGGCACCGTTTCAACTACTTCTTTTCCTCTCACAATTTTTGTAATCTTATCACCTTCTTCTTTCACTTTCATAACGATTCTTTTTACTTTGCTAATACTATCAATATCTTTGTAGTATGTGTTAAGATCTTTGTTGCTTAGGATGCTTCAATCTTTTCCTAGGTATTTTACATCTCCTATTTCTCTGTAACACTCAAAATACTCATCCAAAGTCAGGATCATGGCTTTTTTTCTGAGTATCTTTTCTGCCCTGCCAAAAACTCTGTCAGCAGGGAGAAAGCTATGTCCTCTCACTGGAAAAAACAACAAGACTTTCTTGATTGATGAGTCAATAGTCTGCAAAAAGTGTATAAGGGTCCTCAGCACAAAGTTATTTTTATTTTGTGACGTGCACCCATCACAAAACAATCGCAATGTACTATTTCCTTGAAAATCAACAGATTTTAGATGGTTAAGTAGAGCTGATGATATTTCTTGGCTTCCTTTACCCGCTTGGTCCTCGGACCATGTGTAAAATATTGGACTTTTAGTCTTTAAGTCAGTAACACAGAAGATGTAGGCCTACAGGTTTAACTGTCGTGAGTAGAACGCTTCTTGAATCGGTGTCTTTGGCAAGGGTTGAATCTGTTGTAGGTCAAAACAGAGGGTAAATGAATCTGGTACATCCTCTTTGATATGCTGATAAAAAGCTTTGGCTCTCTGGCTGTGGATCCTTTTCTCCACTATATATCCTTGTTTTTCAGCTGACAAAGGAAGTGCATTTTAATTTTCTCTTTAAGCAAGATACATGTACTACATGCATCTGATGCAGGTGACCTGAAGCCACAGTTGAACTCTGTCGTGAATATTCTTCTAAACATTGCATCACTAACTTTAGTATCTTCTGTAGTCTGATCATTGTATATCTATCGAAGTTTTCTGATTGACAATTCAGAACTTAAGTAAATTCTCTTTGGTTTCTTCCGATTGTAATGAGACTCTGTTCCATTTAGAGATCTGATAAACTCCCTTACTTTTTCTTTTTTCAAAATACTCCGGTTGCTTTTCCTGTCACCCCTCTTGTTTCTTCAATTGGCTGACAACAACTTACTTTCTTAATTATGTTTTTTAGCCTAGTGCGTCCAACGCCTGAAACAACTGAAAGGAAAAACTTTTTGCAAACCGGAACTTTTCCGAATTGCAAGGTTGGTAAAGATTATGTTACGTTGTATTCATGTTGTGTCCCAGGTATTTTAGACTTGTTGAAGCCAGTTGGTCTTGATCTTCGTCGTTTTACTTCACTTGTGTTTACTAGTGTAGAAACAATAGAGTCTTGTCTTATTTTGTCAGGATATTTGTAAAAGTTGTTATTAAATATTTTTACATCTCTGGGCCTAAACTTGTGGCAAGCAAACTTAGCAGTATCATGTGCACATGGCTGAAACACAAGGGGTTTTTTAGGTGTAGCATACCTGGCTTCCTTTTCCTTCTTACGCTTCCCTCCAGTACAAATTCGCTTTCTTCTACCGAAACTACTTTCCCCAACCAACACACTTCCATCAGGATCACTCAAAATTTACTTAATTAATAAACTATTAATTAAATAAACGCTTTAAACAACACCGATATACAACAAGTAATACACCAAACAACTACATTGTAGGTTATGAATCAAATGAAAACAAACAAGCAGTAACATGACCGAAAAACTGTAATCCCATTGGCCAGATGGACAAAGCTCAGTTTGATCTGAAACTGAGACGTGGACAAAACACATTCTGATTGAAACCCCAATTTTTAATATTAGTTTTAAATAGGAAAGAGCTTGTTTTGACTGAAAAGTGGTGTTGGATCAGGTGTAAATGACATAGAGGAATAAAAATATATCCATAACGCATTTTCCCAAAAATATGGACAAAACACGATTTGAATGTTACCTCCTCACATACATAAAATAGATAAATATGCGCTTGCTCATGCCCATAGTAAGAACATTCAACGGTACAGATTAATAAATATTCACACGAAAAGGTCCCGAAATAGCAAAATTATGTTTATAAAAATTGTTTATGACACAAGGTAAATTCAGAAACAGAAAGACAGCAAACTCCGAAAAAATTATATAAAAAAGAGGCTGAAGAACAAGATGAATCCGAAAAACTGTATCGGTCCAATTGTTAAATAACCACAAATGGGGCAATGTCGTTTGTTTTCTGACGAGTATAGTACTATAGAAAATTAACCGTCTGTCCCATTGTGTATGAGACTCACATCCACTTTAAAAACCCACCTCTAATTGAGGCGCTGATATCCACTTTGGAACCTCTTAACGTATTACTTCAGGATGAAGCCTATTGCAGCCTTATCGGACACCTTTTTGGGCCTGGATTTAATTTTCTTGTAGAGCCGAGTGACTAAATATAGAAATATGGGAACATTTCTTCTTGCCACAAATCTCATCTACACCCTTGGGCGTCAACTCACCGAGTGTCGTCTCTACTGCTGTCGTATCTCTTGAAAATCAGCTGCACATGAAAAAAGTGTGCAAGACATTTTAATGGGGATAGTCACCGTAGTGATATGCAGGGCTTTACGCCTTTTCCAATTTTTTTATAGTTAGGCGATAAAATTGATGTGTTCTCTGACGAACGCTGTGAAATCGTAGTTAACCTCAATTTGGTCGGCGGGCAACCAATGAATTCCATTGAGTTAGGCTGAGTCTGCCTTCATAATTCATCTGTCCTCCCTAATCCAACGATCTTGACAGTGCCGGAGAGAGAGTTTTCTATTTACACTCTTTGCCGCATCTCTTCTAATTTCACATCTTCTTTATAAGAGGTATTTTCTCTCTTGAGCGAAAAGGTTTTTGGGGACCATTTTTATTAGCACTATGATTACTGGCTCTCTCACTGTCATATAAGAGGATGCTACTCTAAGAGCTCTTCTCCTCTGCACCGATGCCATATCTTTTATATATTTCTCTATCTTTAATGCATCACCTTAGATTTCTCAACCATACAGCCGGATGGATTTCATGACCGCCATCAAGAGTCGTCTCTTGCTCGCAGTGGGGGCTCCTACATTGCCCATAAGGCTCCTGAGCTGTGTCGTGATATATGCCGCCTTATCAGCTGCATAGTTGATTTGCTTCAAGTACTAAATTTTCAAATATACCTCTTATCCGTAGGTGTTTAACATCTTCTTTATCAAAATTGCCTCATCTCCCACTTTAAGCTGAATAATTGTGACGATCCGTCACCGGGTAAGCAATACTATTTCCTTCTTTTCGGTGGCTAGATTCAGGGAGTCTTCTTCAAGCTAAAGCCTCGCTCGCCGTATAAAATGGATAAATAAACCCTTATGATCAAAAAAATTTTCTTGAAAAATTTTACATTGACACCAATTTAAAAAAATGTTAGGTGTAGTGTTTAAATTGTAATGAAACACAAAAATGTTTACTATCATTATTATTAATTTTGTTCTAAATTTGGATACGTCTACTTCTGGACCGCCTGGAGTGTTTCTCGTTGTAGCGAGGAGCTTCATAATTACCTTCGATTCCTACATGATCTAGACACCAAACATAAGTAAACGATGAATCCAAGTGGCCTAGCGCATAGCATATTGGCGTTGTCTGTCCCTTTTGTGGATCCACTATGTCCGTATTTCTAAACAGTTAGAAAACTACGGATGAAGAGTGGAGCGTGAAGACATTAGAGCTGAAAGGTAAGTAGAAAATAATAATAAAAGTGGAGAACAACGATGAAAATTAAATAACGTGTTTTACAAATATAAAATATTACACATATTACAATGAAAATATACTTAATGTATAGAATGTCTAAGAGAAAGTTGGAATAGGGATTATGATGTTGTGGTTTTCTAAGCCGAATGGATTTATGAATAAACCACAACGTAAAAACAGGTAATTTAAGTGACTGCGAGTAGCTGGAAAAACGAACACATTTCTAAGATTTTAGTAAGCGTAATATTTTTATTTGCTAAAACTCGTCAGCATTCTTGCATTTTCCTCTTCATAGTTTACATTTTTTTAAGAGAATCTAATTTGAAAACTAGAGACAAACAAACTGTGTTAACTATGCAATTTTATTTCCGTAATTGGATGCACTCTGCTTTTTAACGTGGATACTTTCCCGGTTGCCTGCAAGCTGTATTTCCAGTGTACCGTAAGCGTACTCTATGTACAGTATTATGTTTCTTTTTTGTTTTAGTAACATTTAATTATAAGCTCAGTTCCACAAGTGGAACAACTTTACAAGTGGAATGCTGACCAATTGTGTCTGGGAAACATTCATATTCTGTTGTAGTAAAATAAATTGAAATATTCGTCTCCACTGTTTAATTGTCATAAGTCAAAACAATGACCAGAAATGGCATGAAGAATGGTCTTTAAAATCAGTTACAGGAACAGTAGGGAGGGAGTAAGGTCTTGTTACCAGTCCGTATCTCAGTTGTCTTTTCCGTTCTTCGAGTGATGCCATGAGCAAAAGGACGAAAATAAAACAGCAGCTCGTAGGAGATTCTATGTTTGCTTATAACCAATTCAAAACGCAGGTCATCTGAAAAACGTTTGGAACTTCTAAAAAGAGTTAGACTATTAGCCCCTGTGTAGACAAGGCCAACAGGCTGAGTGATGACGTCAGCAAGTGGAGGTGATAATGTAAACTTTATATACACCCCTACGTTCCACATTTTGAAACTTGAATATTTCAACAACTTATCATGCTCAAGTTCATGCACACGTTTTAAGACTTTGAAAGTTGCAGGTTTCCAGTTCCAGTTTCAAAGTCTGGAAAGGTTAGTTCTTGACATGGCTTAGAATTCAACCAGTTGTTTCTAATACATTTCAAGACATGGACAGAATCTAATAAATAAAACAGTTGTCTTTTGTTATACACAGGATGAGGATAAACTATGTAAATATTACCTTGACAATTCTCCAGGCTATTAGCCCGTGATCCAATGCTGTCACATAAAATGGAATTTGCGGTTCCACCATTTGGACACCATCTTCAGTGTAACGACTAGAGCAACAACTTTCTTCACCAGGTTTAGAATTATTAGCAATTTTTAAACTGCTAGTTAAATGTCTAATGTACGTGTCGTTTTCATTATTTGTTTTCAGTGTAGGCCTATTTGTTATAATATTTATAGTATCATCAATAGAAATATTTGTATACATGTTTAAAATGTTTAGAGACTATAATTTTGTGTTTTTACGTGTTTTGCGAGTTCGATTCTTTTTTTTATTACATTTGTTGTTGAAGTTTTACTTTTTGTATTAATATTTGTGATAGTAATTTAGATATTTTATAATTTGGTACTGCCTCAGCGTTTATTAAGGGCCTAATGGGGTTTTCAATATTTGGTAATCTTATTAGTGATCTTGTATAATCTTCTTGTGTGCTTGACAAAAAATAATAAAAATCCATTGATGGTTGATTTAAAAAGTGTTTAATTTACTAATTATTGTTATTTTATTATGATTACCATAATTATATTTATTAGTTATTACTAGTTTTAAGTTTGAGAAAAATTAGTTAAACCAAAGATTTTTATAAACATAATAAAGAATTGCGTGAGGCGTTAAAAGATGGTGAATATTCCACTATATTTTCCTGTGAATATAAAAAAAAATTGACAGATTCCGTAAATATATTTTGATTAATCAGTTAAGTTCAAGTTATTTTATTTTATTCGATTACATTAATAAAGTATTTGTCAAAAAAGTCCCACATTTAAAATTTTTTTAAATGGAATAAAAACGTGTAATGAACACACTTTGGAAACCAAATTTATTGTTAACAGAAACACAAGTATATAAAACCAATTCAATTTGTATAGGCATTAGGAAAACAAATTAAATTCAGGTGAGGTGACACAACTCAGTGTAGAGAAATCGATGTTTTAGCAAGACTAGTACAGCGAGACCGACCGGAACCCAGGCGCAGAGATATGTATCGGTAGCTGTAGTACCTAGTAGTAGTAGTAGTAGCAGTAGTAGTAGTAGTAGTAGTAGTAGTAGTAGTAGTAGTAGTAGTAGTAGTAGTAGTAGTAGTAGTAGTAGTAGTAGAAGCAGTAATGGTAGCTGTCATTGGGAACGTTTGTAATGCGAAATAATGTACAGGAACTCTGTATCCATATTGTCGTTTATACGATCAGCAATATCGTGTAGGTATCTCAGTCTTACCGTGCTGTATTTACTGAAAGCTCGCTTTTGAATGGTTTAATGTACTCAATTGTTGTCTAAAGTAATATTATTTACTTTATAGTGTTAAACAAAAGGAAACAATGTTTATTTATAAAAATCATTTCTATATATGCAAAATATCTTAAAACACTTCATTTGAATTAGAATTTTGTTAGTAAATGTGTTTAGCCAGATTTGTACTGACGACAGTACCTTTGTATTGCATAAGTTCAGCTATTACTTCATATCCTCTGTACGTACGCGACAGACAAGAGAAGGCAATAAAGGCACCAAAGGCAAAAGACAACAACAACAACAACAACAACAACAAGTAATTTGTGTTTTCTGATATTTCTGCTGTATAAATTAATATTTCAAAAAATTAATACAAGTTTATTAACCAAGCTGTCTACGGACTAAAGAGGGATTCTGCCTCTAGCCATAAGGAACCAACTGTTTCCTTTTATTATTTGACCTGAAGTAAATTTCTTGTTTTGTTGGAGATCTAAACATTATCATGTAATTTGTAATAAGAATAATAAAATATGTTGTCGTCTTGATGGATCAGTGTTCTTTTTTCATTTACTGAATTCACGTTTGCTACTATAAGGAGTTGTATACAATAAAGTTAACTTACGAAGCCTCAGTTATAATAAGTTACCTGGGGAAAAATGTGTCTCAATGGACTCAGATTGCTGGATGTGGCGCCTAACAACAATCTAGATAATCTTGGATTCAATTCTCACACAGCACTATAAACTCGAGATGTATTTGTGAATCCCATGTGAAAATGAATACCCAAGATGTGACGGGTCTGATCTAGACGTTGTATACAATGTTGGGTTTTGCTATGCCATTCGGGGAATTAACTACTACCCAAACACAAAATGTACATTGTGAAGCAGAAATGACATTATCGTCAATTACTACTGCTGAGATATGTGGCTGAATTGTTAGTGCTTCGGAGCCAACAAAACAACTTGTTCATTGCGAAACACATGCTTGCAAGAAAGTTCAACCGCCATTTACACAACCAGCAGGATCCATGCTGTCGAAATAGCCCACCGTTGCAACATCCAGGCGCCTATGATCCGTGTGCACGTTTCAAGTGAGGTACCGCCCTGGCTGCATGTAGGTAGATAGAAACAAGAAATTTACGCAACCCAACCGAACTGAATCTCGTTTTCAGATCAACCTTGGGGTAATACTTTTCAGATTACACAATTGGATACAATAATTGCTCGAAGATGGAGAGAGGAAATGGTAGTGTGTTTGTTATCGAGGGCGCCTACCACTCCCGGACACTGCCCAATGCGGCAAGTGCAGACACCGCCGATCTGTATGCGGTGTGGCAAGCTGTTCATCTCTGTGAACACCGAAGAAAAAGAAAATTTGTTATCTGTACGGATTCACTTAGTTTCTTAATTGCCTTAGACAATACGGGCACAGTGGATCCACTAACCCCACAGACAATGGAAATCCATGCGCTAGGCCGCCTAGGTTTATCTATTAGTTTTGTTTGATGTCCGGGTTATGTAGGTATCAAAGGTAATGGTAGAAGCTGACACTACAGCAAGAAATGCTGCGGGCGGCCCAGAAGTGGATGTATCCAACCTTGAACAAAATTAATAATAATAGAATAAACAAGTTTTGTACTTCGATATAATTTAAACATTATTCCTCAATATTACTAAAAATTGATGTCCATGTTAAATTCTTTAACATTTAAAAAGTATGGTGAGGCACAGAGCAGAAAACGAGTTTGTGCGATGGAAGCAGTGACGAAGTATTTAGCAACATAGACCGTTACTCTGCCAGGACATAAGTGCTTGTTTTACAAAGTTATTGTTTGAAGATGACTGGACTACTGGGATATATAGTATTTGGTAACAAAATCTTGCCAATGTACATATTTGCTACTCTGGATCTACCTTAATTTTAACTTTCATTGCGGAACTTTTTTGCAACATGCTGTAATTCCTTGTTTAAAAAAAGTTTGTTTGTCAGGGACAAGATATCCCATGTGGAGCTAACAGCATATACATTCTGTTGATAGTAAGGTGACTAAGCTTCATGTGATTCTCATAAACGGTTTTAATAGCCTACAATTTAGATTATAACTTCTGCATTTAAATTTTTTTTTATGTGTTATTGATATTACATAAAAAAATAGAGAAAACTGAAAAGGCTGAGAATGAGAGTTATATGCATCCATGAATTTGGTGTTTCCTTTACTGCATAAATGTCAACAAGAATAAAGCAGTAGAGAAATCAGATCTCGACACAATGTAAACGATAATTCTGTAACATTAATACTACTACTACTACTACTACTACTACTACTACTACTACTACTACTACTACTACTACTACTACTACTACTACTACTACTACTACTACTACTAATAATAATAATAATAATAATAATAATAATAATAATACCACTAATAATAATAATAATAATAATTTTAAGAGGGGAAAAATGTTTTATGCACCGTCAGAGGAAATCGTGTGTCCCCTGGTGTGTGTGACTGAACCACTACAAAACTCACCTGTAATTCAGTCAATTCATATCCATCCTAGAACCACTTAGCGTTTTACTTCAGAGTATAATCTGTTGCGCCTTTATCAGTTTCGTTATAGTTGTCCCTTATCTTCGAGTGCCCGTTGGGTGCAATTTGGGCTTGTCTTTTCTTTTCTAGTAGAACCCACTGTATAAATCCAGATATGAGGTCCTATTCCGTCTTGCCTCGAAGCATAATTTCAACTATGCTCTCGGCCGTTAACTTCCCTAGTTTCATCTCCAGGGCCATCCTCTGTCTTCTGGATCTGCAGCAATTAACAAAGGTGTGCAAAACGTCTTCACGGTGAAAGCCACCAAATTGGCATTTTGCCCTTTGCATCTTTCCCATTCTATACAGGTAGACATTAAAATTACCAAATAATAATAGTAGTAGTAGTAGTAGTAGTAGTAGTAGTAGTAGTAGTAGTAGTATAGTAGTAGTAGTAGTAGTAGTACTTATCGAAAACCAGTGATAAAGTGAAGTCTGACGGATGGAGGAGCACAAGGCATAAAGAGTAATTTACATTTAATGAAAGTAAAGCTCTTAAACATTTCACTTTAGAGTATCTTATTTACTCTTCTTTCCATCTTTGGAGTTTTTTTAATTCCTTATTTCCTTAAAAAGCGATAAAATATTCTGGAAACTAGAGATCAATTGCATTAACTAAGATATTTAATTCCGAGTTTGTAAATTTACTCTATTCAGTAGCCTTTTTTTGAGCTACTGTATTCTTGTTATTAGGTCATCAAATTATCTTTTGACTGAGTTTAATTATACTTTTTGCGATTGTTTGCAAGCGACAAAATTATAATTCTGGGGGAAATATATGTCATTAAAATTTTTTTTAATAAATAACAATTTGTAATCAGTTATTAAAACATGCTGTAACTACGACGTCCCACAAAGAATGCGTGCACGTGTATGGGGGGGGGGGGGGAGCAAGCGTAATGGGAAGATCAGCACTAATAGCTTTAAAAATCGGAAACACCGAGCGGTTCTACAATGTTCATGAAAAGCCGACGGATTTTTCTCCGTGCTTATAATTTTGTTTCCTTCTGGCGGCTATAAAAGACCAGGTTCAGCTTAATTGCGTGAAAGTATTTATACCACAGTGGTATCAAAGCAATTTGCACAACTGACGATGGAAATATAGGTCTATACATTGCAGACACCGGTGCGACAGCGGACAAAGCACTACACTCGTTTTCTTGGTCTTACAGCAGCTTAATGGTCAATCGTGACACTACTGGAAGCTTCTTGCTATTGACGCAGAGCGTAGGCTACTTGTGTAATGCTTAAACCTTTATTTTTAAGAGATTAACACTTATGGGAATGTGACAATCTGAACCATGTTGCCAGATTACAGGACAGTTGTAATAGTATGGAATAGGTCAACTCTGAACAACACTTTTCCTGTCTCTACTGACTATTACACTGCAGAAATATTCAGAATTTTATATATTGTCACCAGACAATAGGCTTGTTACATGACAAATGGCGCCAATCGTACAACTCTTCGTTATTTTGGTGACCCTAAAAAGGGCCGTGTGGCGAAAACGCTGTGATGTTTTTTCCCCCCCAGCCGCGCTGAGATGGTCGGCGGCAGCGCCCGCTGTTCGTGGCGTAATGCAGTCCTCCTCTTCTTTTGGCATCGGTTTTTAGAGTCTGCTGCCGGCCCAGCGATGTCCATCGCTGGTGCGTTACAGGGCGAAGAATGCGAAGAACGTCCGTTCTACACTTCGGCTGTTCCTTCCGGTTGGCTCCGCGTCGATGTCGTCCCATAGAGGAGAGGAGATGAAGTTTGTCCGATGGCGTAGAGATTGAGTACGCCAAAAATGGACGTTATGGGCTGTGCGGTTGTGCGTCGCAGAGACGAACCGCTCGGTATCTGAGTTCCGAGCTACCTTCTGGAGCTCCTGCCTCGTGGCCCTGCCCAAGTAGGGCGTGTGCTCTATAGCAGGCAGATTCTCGGCTGTTGTGCTAGCCTACAGTAGCGCAGTATACACCAAGGGAGTTTCCACGAATCACCTGGACGTATACGGTACCTGCCCAGCCCAGCCACAAGAGGATTGTCTGGGAACCTCGCCGCACGTGCATAAAATTTGCATGCAAGCCGCCTGAATGTTTCGTCTAAGGAGCGGACGCCAAGACCTCTCCTTAGAAGGCGTGATGAGAAGCGACGGTGACTTTGGCCGCTAGCCGAAGACTCCTGTCGAGGACGCTCTGCAACTTCTTTTTATGCATTGCGGCGAGGTAACCCCAAACCGGGCAAGCGTAGGTAATGACCGGGAGCAAATTAGCGCTGACGATCATCTTACCCAGTTTCCTGGTCATGGCTGAGCTGATCAGGAGTGGAAACAGTAAGCTCAGACGAGCGGATGCTCGCTTAAGAACTGTCTGAGCGTCGGTACGCCAGGTGAGCCAACGGCCGAGGTGTAATCCGAGGTACTGAACCTCGTTGGAAAAGCGCAAGTACGTTCTGCCGATACGTAACTGCCTCACAGGGTGCTTCCGTCGTTTCGAGAATTCGACGGCTACACTCTTGGTAGCGTTGAGTTGTACTCTCCAATTTTCAGTCCAGTCCCCGCGAGCGTGTCGAGCTGGCACTGCAATCGTTAGACGGCTCTTTCTACATGACGATCGGCCGTAAATACGGCCGTGTCGTCCGCAAAGAGGGCCACCTAGACTCCAGGTTGTCTCGGCACGTCGTTGACGTATAGTGAGAACAGAAGGGGCCAAGAACACGACCTTGAGGGACGCCGGCTGCGATTCATCTCTCGGAAGAGACTGAATCTCCAACTCTCACGCAGAAAGTCCTCTCCGTCAGAAAGCTAGCAACCAGATGGAGGTAGCAGTCCGGGAGCAGGACTTCCCTAAGCTTGAATAATAGGGCATCATGCCATACGCTGTCAAAGGCTTTTTGAACATCTAAGAAACAGCCAACAGTCCGTTCTCTCCGACACTTGGCGTCCGCGATGTATTCCACCATTCTCATTAGTTGATGAGTGGTCGAATGCCCCACACGGAAGACGAACTGTTCGGGGACCAGCAAGTCAAAGTTGGTTAGATGTTCTCGTACACGACGCAGTACGAGGCGCTCAAAAACCTTGGACGTAGCGGAGCGTAGGCTGAGAGGCCGGAAGTTGTCGGGGCGAGAAGCATCCTTTCCCTGCTTCGGGATAATGATGACCATCGCCTTTCGCCATTTCTTGGGAAAGTAGGCCTGTCTGAGACACGCGTTGAACAAATCATTCAAGAATTGAACTCCAAGCTCGGGGAGAAATCATAGAGCAGTGTTCGTGACACCGTCCGGGCCTGGAGCTTTTCTTGGCTGAAGTTCAGCGAGCCGGTCTGAGACCTCTTCCAAAGAAATGGGTTCGGGCTCCACAGTGATCAGAAGAGACACAAAGTCTTCCATGCCATCTCGACTTGTTCGTCGAAGTCCCAGTCCATGGGCGGGTTGGGAGCGAACTGTCGCTCGAAACACAAGCCCAAGTACTCGGTCTTCTCCTCCGGGCTACCCAGGAGTCGTCCGAACGGCCCAACGATGGCGGGGAGTGCACTTCGTCGCCTCCGTCCCGTCATCGCGGTAGGTATTCTATACGGGTGACTTTGCGGGTCCCCATCCCCCGTCCAGGCCACAGCTGGTTCCCAACAGCTACGTCGGAACGCCTTCAGACTGGAACCATATAGTCGTCCGGTGAGCCGATTGTATGCTGCCTTATCGGCCGAATCACGGGTCTTCTGCCAACGTTTCCGAAAGTAATTCCTCTCGCGAGCGAGAAGAGAGACTTCCTCAGGGATGCGTTGGTAGTCAGGCGTGAAACCAGCTGGCGTACATGAAGACACGCCTATAGCCGAGATGATTACCTGTTCGATTCCCGCTACTGCATCGTCTAGGAAGCGAACAAAATGAGTGGGCCCGCTGGCGGCAATCTACGGCACACACCCGGGCCATAGCGGTCCCAATCGATAACCTTCTTCTTGTCAGAACGGGCATAGGCGTGCTGGGTAGCGACATGGACCAAGATGGGGTTGTGGTCTAAAACCATCTTGGTCCACGTCGCTACCCAGCACGCCTATGCACGTTGTGACAAGAAGGTCATCGATTGGGACCGCTACGGCCCGGGTGTGTGCCGTAGATTGTCGCCAGCGGCCCCACTCGATTCCGTCCGCCTCCTAGACGAAGCAGTAGCGGGAATCGAAGAGGTAATCATCTAGGCTATAGGCGTGTCTTCACGTATGCGAGCTGGTTTCACGCCTGACTACCAACGCATCTCTGAGGAAGTCTCTCTTCTCGCTAGTGAGAGGAATTACTTTCGGAAACATTGGCAGAGGACCCGTGATCCGGCCGATAAGGCAGCATAAAATAGGCTCACCGGACGACTGCGTGGCAGTCTGAAGGCGTTCCGACGTAGCTGTTGGGAAATCGCTGTGGGCCCGAACGGGGGATGCGGACCCGCAAAGTCACTCGTACAGAATACCTTCCGCGGTGACGGGACGGAGGCGACGAAGTGCACTCCCCGCCATTGTAGGAACGTTCGGACGACTCCTGGGTCGCCCGGTGGAGAAGGCCGAGTATTTGGGCTTGTGTTCCGAGCGACAGTTCGCTCCCAACCCGCCCATGGACTGGGACTTCGACGAACAAGTCGAGTTGGTTGTGGAAGACTTTCTGTCTCTTCCGATCACGGTGGAGCCCGAACCCATCTCTTTGGAAGAGGTCTCACATCGGCTCGCTGAACTTCAGTCAAGAAAAGTTCCAGGCCCGGACGGCGTCACGAACACCGCTCTACGACTTCTCCCCAAGCCTGGAGTTCAATTCTTGACTGATTTGTTCAACGCGTGCCTCAGACAGGCTTACTATCCCAAGAAATGGCGAAAGGCGACGGTCATCGTGATCCCGAAGCAGGGAAAGGATGCTTCCCGCCCCGACAACCTCTGGCCTATCAGCCTACTCTCCGCTACGTCCAAGGTTTTTGAGCGCCTCGTGCAGCGTCGTGTACGAGAACATCTAATTAACTTTGACGTGCTGGTCCCCGAACCGTTCGGCTTCCGTGTGGGGCACTCGACCACTCATCAACTGATGAGAATGGCCCACACCACGGTCATCGGGACTTAATACATCACGGACGCCGGGTGTCGGAGAGAACGACTATTGGCTGTTCCTTAGATGTTGAAAAATCCTTCGACAGCGTACGGCAAGATGGCCTATTATTCAAGCTTAGGGAAGTCCTGCTCGCGGACTGCTACCTCCATCTGGTTGCTAGGTTTGTGACGGAGAGGACCTTCTGCGTGAGAGTTGGAGATTCAGTCTCTTCCGAGAGACGAATCACTGCCGGCGTCTCTCAAGGTAGTGTTCTTGGCCCCCTTCTGTTCTCACTCTACTTCAACGACGTGCCGAGACAGCTTGGAGTCCAGGTGGCCCTCTTTGCGGACGACACGGCCGTATTTACGGCCGATCGTCATGTAGAAAGAGCCGTCTAACGATCGCAGCGCCAGCTCGACACGCTCGCGGGGACTGGACTGAAAATTGGAGAGTGCAACTCAACGCTACGAAGAGTGTAGCCATCGAATTCTCGAAACGACGGAAGCACCCTGTGAGGCAGTTACGTATCGGCAGAACGTACTTGCGCTGGTCCAACGAGGTCAAGTACCTCGGATTACACGTCGACCGTTGGCTCACCTGGCGTACCCAAGCTCAGACAGTTCTTAAGCGAGCATCCGCTCGTCTGAGCTTACTGTTTCCACTCCTGATCAGCTCAGCCATGACCAGGAAACTGGGCAAGATGATCGTCGGCGCGTATTTGCTCCCGGTCATTACCTACGCTGCCCGGCTTGAGGTTACCTCGCCGCAATGCATAAAAAGAAGTTGCAGAGCGTCCTCGATAGGGGTCTTCGGCTAGCGGCCAAAGTCACCGTCGCTTCTCATCATGCCTTCTAAAGAGAGGTCTTGGCGTCCGCTCCTTAGACGAATCATTCAGGCGGCTTGCATGCAAATTTTGTGCACGGGCTGCGAAGTTCCCAGACAATCCTCTTGTGGCTGGGCTGGGCAGGTACCGTATACGTCCAGGTGATTCGTGGAAACGCCCTCGGTATATACTGCGCTAGTGGAGGCTACGACAACAGCCGAGAATCGACCTGCTACAGAGCACACGCCCTACTTGGGCAGGGCCACGAGGCAGGAGCTCCAGAAGGTATCTTGGAACTCAGTTACCGAGCGGTTCGTCCCTGGGTCACACACCCGCACAGCCCAGTGCGTCGTCGAGCAGATGCTTGTCTCGCTGCCGTCACAACTTGTACTTAATTGTTGTATACTAACGTTGTATAATCAAGTAGTCATAGTCCTAAGCAATTTAAAAAATGTTTAACGGTTAGAAATAATCCGTTAATTAAACAAGTAAAGTTTCTTTTCTTCTAAAAAACAAAAGAAGAAAATTCAAAAAATTGAAAATTGATATTTCTTACTTGTTATATTATGCTCACTGAAATGGTATACTTTCCCGTAAACTTTGAAAATGCATGCGTAACCACAATTAATTTTGTAATCGCCCTTGAAAAGAGTGTTTCTGGTTTTCGGTTCGCTCTGTCACTATTGTGTTTCACATGTTGCAGCGAACCATGCTTATAAAATAATTTTTAATATATCTAAAATGCAATGTTTTTAATGTGTTGATATTAAGATATAATATACATATTAGGTTAGGTTAGGTTAGAGTGCGTTCTGTTAAAACCATCAATGTATGTGTAGAAGAACCTCTGGCAGATCCAAAAGATGAGAAAGATGTGGACAGACTCGGACGTTGAGACAGTCAAACGTGTTCAATCGTTAAATAAAAAAGAAAGGAAGAAAAAAAATTTTAATTAGAAATAAAGATAGATACGGTGAAAATTGGATACATTTTAGAAAGTTTATAGCCTAATCCTAAGACGATGATGTAACAGGTTTAGTAAGGCGATAATTTCTAACCTTGTAATAGCAGAAGTTTTGAGAACAGATAAATTGTCTGATGTTAAGCAGCAATCATATGACAAACTATTTATAACAACCGTTATAACTGCATAGCTGTCTTATGTCTGCAGGCCAAAATGCATACCCCTACTCCGATATATTACTGGAATATTGATACGTACGAGGGTCAGTTGAAAAGTTTGCAAAGCGACATCTATAGTTTAGAAGTAAATTAAAATATTTCGTATATTGTAATACCCGTATTTTGTGTAAAGACCTGTTAATTTCCAAGTCTATCTGTTGATTTCTTCACTGTTTATTAGCTTTTCGACATTAAAGTGTCACAGGTGTGTTTACAAATTGACGAAATCAATATTGTGCTGTTACCACACAAAGGCATAATGAACATTTCCGAAAATTTACAAATATTCAAAACAACTTAATACCTGAACAAATACAAATCAATACAAACATGATACAATTTCCTAAGCATTCATCATCGAAAATACACAAAATACTAATATATACATCACAATCACACAGAATAATTTTTTAATTGTTTCTTTTTTAATGTGTTTGATGTTTTGATATTGCTGTTATTATTGTGTGTTAATATAAGAGGTATAACATTACGTCATTGTATCTTCTTATAAAAGGTAATAATTTGAATTCATATTCATTTTCATATTTTAAAGTAATAATTAATAAATCGATGATTTACATTTTTCAAAATTTTAATTAATTATTTCGTGCCATTAACATCTCAGTTTTCTATTTAAAAATTTTTTTATTGTGCTACAATTATATTTAAGATAACGACACACAAAATCCTACGACCAACCCGGCGGTTTAAGCACAGTGCAGTTGCGTTGGTTGTAAATAGGAAAAAGTTTTCATTTATGATATTACTTGTATTGTTGCTATGTGTGTGTGCGCGTGTTTGTGTGTGTGTGTGTGTGTAGTTACCTCCTTTTTTCAAACTTACAACTATGTATTTTTTTACCATGCGTATTACTGTAACTAATTATTCGAAAATTGTTTATTGAATACTTTGAACTCTGTGCGATATAAATATATTGCGAGGTAATTTTATTTGATTTTATCTTGGAAATGTGGATTACAAAAAGAAAAAAGCTAGTAGATTAAAGTATCAAACGGAGGAGTATTAAAAAAGGAGGCGGTGCATGTAAGTGACAGTTTACGGCTAATGTAAAATGTTCTCTAACTTACGAGTTCAAAAAGCTATAAACTAATTGAAATAATCAATATGAAGGGACGCAAAAACAAAAACGAATTATTTCGTATAATAATAGATGCCTTAAATATAATAGTTTTAAATTTATTAACAAACTGTGTATACACAAAACAGGACTGCTAAACGGGTCGTCAATAAAAGAAATGAAAGTACAACACAGAAAAGACAAAGGCAATTAATAACTATCAGGGACCAGTATTATACCTATACATATGATAGACAATATTAAATTTAGTAAGTGTCTCAAAAATGAATAATAAAGGTGAGGTTAAAAAATCTAAAACAGTATTAGATATTATTTAATATGCAAAAATTAAAGAAATACTGATAATATGTGGCGTGTAATTCTTACTTACGGAGAATTTAGTAAGGTGTAACTGCACAAAGGAGAGGTTTAACCATTAACTACTTGCGCTAGTGTAAAAAGTACACCAAAATCGCGTCGAAAGCTACCTATCTTTCCAAAGTTATCCCCACCCTAGCCGATCTATGTAACCTACGGCCATTGTGTCACCTAGAAATATACGAAGTGGTGTTTTGACTGTTGATAAGACAAGTGAGATATTGCAGAAGTTTTGCTGTGGTGTACAGAATACACCAACGCGAGGAACTAAGTAAGTATATTCGAAAGTGTGTATTTTTTGTAAATCTCTGCAAAAAACTGTTTTGTTGTTGTTGTTGAGTGTTTGTCCATATATTTTCGTTGATTAGTTTTAAGGACTATGACATATGTCAGGGATCAAGTAAAAATTAGAAACCCAAATTATCTGACAGATGCTGAGTTAGACAGTCTTTCTCAAGTTATATGCAATACGAATTTTAGAAAACAGGAACCAGGTGAAGCAGATACTTCAGAAAACAAAGTTATAGAGGAAAATAAACTTAATTCAGCCTTAGAACAGGAAATGAGTGACTCAGATAAATTAGAGATGAAACCAACTGAAGAGGGAAAACAGTATGCGGGTAGAGATTAAAAAAAAAACTATGTAGCACATTACTGCCATTAGAAGTAAATTTAGTGAAACAAATTTTATAGTCTGCATATGTATGGCAGAACCATACATGACTTCCATATTCTAAGATTTATATTTAAAATCATTTTCAGCCAAACAGGGAAGGAATGTTAACAAAAAAATAATTCTTTGTTGCCAAAAATTATCCCCTCCCCCTTCAACTATAATTTTGATTTATAGAAAATTACCCCCAGCCCGTTCAACTAGCCTCTTCATTTATAGACATTTCATCTACGTTTCTACAGTGGATTATTAAGATCTTATCAGGATACTTTATCAAAATTAAGTACTTTACTCATGTTACAACAAAAAATGTTTCAGGTAAACTGCCCTTTCCCCGTAACCGATCTTCACCAAAATCAACAGACATTGAGTTCTCTATAGCTCAGGCACATATGTAAAAAATTATTTGATTCTGTTTGAATTTACGGCAGTTATGGTTCGTCATATAAAAAATTACCCATGTTAAAACATAAAACATGAGATTTATAAAACATATCTAAGATTTATATTTAAAATCATTTTTGAAATAAAATATTTTCATAGAACCTACTAACGCTGGGGAAATCTGAGGAGCCAATCAGAGTTGGGCCTACCTGTCACTCTGCTGAATTTGCTGGAATGCCCTGTCACTGTCGTCAAAGTATCAGCCTTGACAGGGTCCTCTTTTTCTGCAAAATGGGAGAGGCTTGAGATGGAGTGAGTGACATGGTCCCCACCTCAATGAAGAACCCATTGTTTTATAAAAATATATTTAAATTTTGAAAACTGAAAATTCTTTTCTTGTTGTAAATATTTATATTTTATAATCAAAATGACTTTATTTTTGTTACCTGGCAACAAAATTATTTTATTTTCAACAATTACCATTGTTTCAAAAAGTTTAAATAAATTTTCAAGTACTTTACTCTTGTTAAAACGTAAAAGGTTGCAGGTAAACTACCCCTTCCCCTTAACCGATCTTCACCAAAATCTAAAGGCCTTGAGTCCTCTACAATTCACTGACGTATGCAAAAAATTATTTGATTCTGTTTGAATTTGCGGCTGTTATCGTTTGCCATAGAAAATACGCTTGATAAAAAACGTTGCAGGTAAACTACCCCTTCCCCTCAACCGATCTTCACCAAAAACAATAGATCTTGAGTACTCTACAAATCAGGGCTGTATGCAGAACATTATTTGATTCTGTTTGAATTTGCGGCTGTTATCGTTTGCCATAGAAAATACCCTTGTTAAAAAAACGTTGTAGGTAAACTACCCCTTTCCCTTAACCGATCTTCACCAAAAACAACAGGTCTTGAGAACTCTACAATTTAGGGCTGAATGCAAATAATCTTTTGATTCTGTTTGAATTTGCGGCTGTTATCGTTTGCCATAGGAAATACCCTTGTTAAAACATAAAATGTTACAGGTAAACTACCCCTTTCCCTTATCCGATCTTCACCAAAAACAATAGGTCTTGAGAACTCTACAAATCAGGGCTGTATGCAAAAAATTATTTGATTCTGTTTGAATTTGCGGCAGTTATCGTTTGCCATAGAAAAAAATCTACACACACACACACACACACACACACACACACACACACACACACACACACACACACACACACACACACACACACACACACACACACACACACAGACACTTTTCGGAAAACGACTTTTTTTCATGTTTTGAGCGTAGTAGAATCAGAATCTGCAATAATCTCGAACACGATTCTTTTTGCCATCACCATACTTCCATTCCTTAAGGAATATGGAAGTAAAAATACTGCCTGGACCAAAGCAGTGTGCACGAGACATAATTTATGAGATGGATGCTTTTATGAAAATAATTAGTGATGATATTATTGAACATATTGTTCAATGTACAAACTTGGAAATTGCAAGAGTTCGGCATAAATATGACCGACAACAAGATGCAAAGGACAAAACAAAAATACAAATTTTTAGCGTTCATTGGTTTATTGCTTTTATCAAGTTCTAAGAAGCAGAACCATACTCACATTTTGGAACTTTGGACGAAGGATGGGACAGGATCCGAAGTATTTCACCTGCATGAACTACCAATAATTTTTCTTTTTGCTTACTGTTATTCGGTTTGATAACAATAATTGCAGACATGAAATAAAAAAGTATGATAAGTTACCTGCAATAAGGTATATTACAGACAAATTTGTAAATAACTGCAGAAGAAACTACTCTCTGCGTGAATTTTTGACATTCGATGAAATGTTGATATTATTCAGAGGATGGTGCAGTTTTGTTCAGTACATACCGAATAAACATGAAAAATATGGGGTTGAAAGTGTTTGTTTGGTGTGACGCAAAAACTTTTTTAGTTGGTAATTTAAAAGTGTATTGTGGAAAGAACCAGATGGACAAAACAACCAAGGAAACACACCGACAGCGATCGTTCACCTTTTGCTTGAAGAAGTAAAAGTAAGTAACAGAAATCTGACATGCGATAACTGGTACTGAAGCTACCCCTTGGCAAAAGAACTTTTGCAAGACGGAATCACAATGATTGGCACCCCGAAGAAAAATAAACGGGAGCTGCCAGCAGAGTTTTCCCTTAACAAGAAAAGAGTTGTTAGTTCATCTGTATTTGGCTTTCAGATGGATGTAACGATAGTGTCTTTTGTACCCCGGTAAAACAGATCCGTGAATGTGATTTCAACAATGCACCATGACTTTGCCATAGATCCGGATACCAACAAACCTAAAATTATAATAGAGTACAACTCCACAAAAGACATACTGTGGACAAAATGTGCAACACCTATTCTGTATGTAGACGAATAAAAAGATGGCCTTTGGCAACTTTTTTCAGTTGCTAAATATAGCAGACATCAATAGTCAAATTTTGTATAATGGTACTCATTATAATACACCTTACAAATACAGAAGAAGTTTCTTAAAAGGACTCTCTTTGTCTTTGATGAAACCACATGTTTCTGACCGAGCTACAATTATGACGTTGCCTAGAGATATAAAATATTTGCTGTCCAAATACAGGGCAACTGAAATAGAGACAGACGGAGAGCTACCTTTAAAAATTTGAATAAGGTGTTTCATCTATGGAAGAAGAAAGAACAGAGTTACTATTATCACATGTAGCTCTTGTAACAGATCAGTATGTAAACAACATATGGACAATGTTATTACACACCACAAGTGCAAATATAGCGAATCTACTGAATAAACAATATTTTCGTAAAATGATGCTTTTCATTCCATTTTTGTTTGTTATTATGTTTACTACTATAATGCCTTGAGTGAATCAGAGGTACAGAGTTAACCAACAGTAGAGTTAGTGCAGTAGTAGAGTTACTTAATTTTTTCTAATATTATTGTTCTATAATATTATTGTTATAATAAACCACTGATTACTTTGTTTACTTAAGGCATGTTCTTTGTGTTAATAAAAATGCTTGAAACTTAACTAACCTTTTTTCTTGTGTTGGTCACTGGTATTCAAACGTAAACAAAGAAAATGCCATGTGGTGTACAAAATACACCGCGCGAGTAATAACGTTAAATTTTATGGCGCGAGTAGCTAAAGGTTAGAGAACAGTTAAACGGTAAGGTGAAATAATCACAGAGTCGTTATATGCAAAACACTTTATACAAGAAAGTGACAAAATTGAAGATCCTTTTGACAAATATAAGATAATGGAAGTTATAGGCGAAGAAGAAAAAAGTCAGTAGGTATATTAAAAACAAGGAATCTATATATAAAACAATGTTTAGAATCAACAAAAATTTACCAGGTTTTTTGAAATCAAGGAAAGGACATTATGTTGAATGGAGGGGAGGGAAAAGAGAAAATTCTATTCATTTTTCCTATAACTTTCTGCACGTTTTTATCAAACCCCATTTAAGACGTAACATTCCTCCGACAAATACACTGCCATTTTACTTAATACGTTATTTAAAAACGTGTAAAATTAATTTTATTGTTGGTTTCCCATTCTAACGTTTGACTTTTGTGATTAATACGTCGAATGTTGCACTTGTCAAATAGTATAAATTGGTTGCGGTTTTCGTTTTTGTTCTTGCACGGTGTTTTGTGGTGAAGGGGGTGATAAATAATTTTGTCGTCACAAAATAAACAATTTGTGACGCGTCTTTAACAAATTGTAAAACACTGCTTAGAAATACCAAACGCTTGCCGTTGTTTGCAACTTTCTATCTAATATTTCCTACTTTTCAATTAAAATTCTGATGTTTTAACTAATAACGTTTTTGTTGTGGTCCCAAAACAGCATTATCCAACTAAAATTACAAAGTTTTCAAGTGAAATCGTGTCAAACTGAGGGTAGACGAGACATTGGATTTAAGACAATCAATCTTGTGAAATTTTCTTATAAATTTCCGTCCTCTACACCAGTTCACTTGAACAAGAAAGCTTATAAATTTCTTAATTATTCATCATTTTATTTAAATATCTTTTTTAATAGCTTCATGTCAACTGTTCTCTAAATCCATTTCAGTTATGCGTACGCTACCTTTCCACGTGTGGTTATTGATTGTAATTATTGCTGATCATAATTAATTATTTTACTGCTGCTTCTAAAGCAGTACATTCTCTTGTAAATTTTAATTTATTTACAAAAGTTTTATTTATTTAATTTGCAATTACAAGGTTGAAAGGTAAAGATTATTTAGGCCAAAGCAATAAAATTAAGAATGACAGCTTCTTTAAATCTCTGAACGACATGAAAATTTATAGATCTCACCAGAGGTTTTCTTTTTACAACCACTTTTGTATCTGAATAAACAACTGGTACTCCATTAACCCTGTAATTTTTGTTTAAGCACTCACCTCATTTATTGTTTGTTAGGTCAATAGTCACTGATTAACGATCTGATCCTCGTTTTGATGGATAATGTGTAAATCATAAAAAATGCTATTGGACGATTTTCCAGTTCCTCATATAATACAAAATCTTTTGCGATTAAAGTAGGCAACAGATTCTGTAAAGCCGTTTCCGCGCTCATTTATTAATTTACTTTGAAAGACTAACTAATTAAGACAAAAACATCATAATTAACTATATGTTCACTGCATATTAACAGGATGAATACAGTCAACAAAAGATTTTAGTGAATATAGTTGAGTGCAATCCAATTGTTTTTAATACGATTATTAAGAATCAATTAACGTAGTTGAAATAGTTCGCTTATAGCTTTAAATTATTCTCTAGTAAGAAAAGAAAAACGTAGACTTTGAAAAGAAGCAGGTAGAAAAGAATTAATAGGTTCCAGTTTTACAGTATTCCTTTGACAAAAGGCAAACCGACTTTGTAGGCTATATTTTACACTTTGACTGTCTGTTTAACTCTCTCTCTCTCTCTCTCTCTCTCTCTCTCTCTCTCTCTCTCTCTCTCTCTCTCTCTCTCTCTCTCTCTCTCTCTCTCTCTCTCTCTCTCTCTCTCTCTCTCTCTCTCTCTCTCTCTCTCTCTCTCTCTCCCTTATGTTTGTTTCTATTCTGACTAACCTTTGATTATTTTAAGTGTGTTTCTATGCTTAAAGGCATGTTTCCAGAAAATATATTCCTATATTAGCCCTATTAACAGGCTTATATTTTTAAATCATTTGTATTACGCCTACAACGTACTATTATTTGGAACAGTCTTACAAAAATATTTATTTTAATATTTAAATTCCTCTTTCTTGCTCAAGGTTTTTTTAACAGAAGTTAATTCTAACAAAAAATTTCGTTATTTTTATATACCGATTTAAAAATAACATTAGATACAGAGGCAACTGTACGTTTTAACGCAATCCAATTGATAAATCTTATTGTTGTTTATACCTCCGTCTTATTTTCTGTCCGATTCGTTGTGGGAGTGTAACTAATCGTTTTATTTCGCTTTACAGATCTGACTTTTGAGTGTGTGTGTGTGTGTGTGTGTGTGTGTGTGTGAGGGAGAGTGCGCGCGCGCTTTTCTTTATAACTCTAGATGAATCAAGTTTATTAGAGTATTTGTACGTTATGTATTATATAATTCAATAATAGATTATTTTGAAAGTGTTAGTTTGTTCGAGATGTCACATATTTATTTATCCTTATATAACATAATAAAAATAAAACTTTACATCACAAGAATCATAGATTAAACTTTCCCACGGTTAGCTGTGTAGTCTCGTGATTTGTTGCTTAAAGCAATTTCGTGCAATTATTAACGTTCTTGAAATTATTATAATACATGGAAATAACAAACTGATTTAGAATATTTACGCATTTGAAGTTGCTTTTGCAGTTATATCTTCTACTGACATGTTAATGTTAGTCAAGATTGTTTTTGTGCAGACCCGAAGGCTACAAAGTTTCAAAAAATGTAATTGGCAGTTAAACAATTAAAATCGTAATACGGAAATATTAAAGAATAAAACAAAGAAAAGAAATAAAACATATCAAGTATAACAAAACAGCAATTTTAATTATCTATACCAGTGAAATTAGGGACAACTTATACCTCACTTTTCCATTACACTAAAATTGGAAAATATCTTTTAGAGATTTTTCTGGAAAAGTAGACAAATTTACAGATGATTGCCTCGTCAAATTAAATTACTTATTTGTTTTGGATCGTTGTTAAGTTTCTCTTGCCGTTGTTTTGTGTCGTATAAAAGTGTGGCCTAAAATTTCTGAGCCATGTTGAAAACGGACAAAAGAGGCTCTCAAAACGTCTCTACCGCTTTTAACATGTCAGTTGCATGGACAATCTGTTACAACTCCAAACACTTTTAGATGCACAAGTCAGCATTCAAACAAATAAAACTATTCGGTAGGCCTAAGTATTTCTTACATGTTGTCTTAATAACAACAAAACTTATGTTATAGATGGCAATCATTAATTAGTATTACATACTTACTGAGATATCATAAAAACCATCAGTCGTGACGTTAGTAATTAGAACTGTTAGCAAATAGTATATTTTCATAAGCAAAGGAAAACTTCACATTTTGAAACAAATCTACTAAAAGAATAACAAATGTATTTTAAATAATCCATAATATTCCCCTGATATTGAGTGTTGTATATACATTCCGTAAAGTCACAATAATAATCAGTCAACACAGACGATTTTCGACTGAATAATAAGTTCAGGTAGTAGCAAAGTCTGGTGAACTCAAACAATATGTAAGTCGAATGGATGCAGAGATTAATCGATTAAATGTTTTGGTCAATATAAATTTTAGTTTTCATAACTGTGTCTGAGATTTTAAGGAAACATGATATTTATAAGTTACGAAGAAGCGAAACAAAAAATTAAAATTTCTCTAAGAGATCTGGGTTCCTTTAATAAAATGCAAATAACTGTTTGTACGTAGTACACTTTCACAATAACGCTCCCAAACTCTGTCCCTTCCAGTTCACCACTGAGTTACGATTATTATTATTACAATGCCTAGTATTATTGTTAGCTTTATCGCTGAATATATTACACTGTATTGAGATGCCATTCATTTACTACTTTATTCTTGTCCTAAAGTGTTTTGCGACCAGAATACATAATGTATGTAAGACTATCTTCCTTATATTGAAATCTGTACTGTCCGGTTGCGTTTTTAAAGCTGCTCTCTTTTTTATTTGGAAAATATAATCATACACTTTAAAAATTAGAATGTAACACATTAGATTTTATAAATACTGAAATGGTTTTGTGAAACACACAAAGTTTAGTTCCTTTAACAGGAAACAGTTTATTATTTTACTACATAAAGGATATCGTGTCACAGAAAAAGAAAACCATTTTAAAAGATTGCTATCTTTAAAAAGTTATGATTCGTTACCAAAAATGTGTTAAGTCACGCGGTCTACAATTGAGGGAAAGAAATTTTGAAAATACCTTCACAGATTTTTTTTTTGTTTAAGAAAACACGAGTTGTGAATCAAATAAGGGTTTAAAAATTTCTAAGAGAAGCCCAATTTTGCCGTTAAACATATCCAATTGAATGAACCGTGTCTCATCTGAATTCTTCTTTAAACCTTATGGTTTTTCTACAAAAACAGAATTAACAAGTTTCAAATAATTTTTTCTTCAAAAGAGAAGAATATTTCTGCCATATACGCACAATTTCATTTCAGGTCTATGTTTTCTGAAAGTTGCAATGTTTTTTTTTGGAAAAGCAAGTTTTCATAATTTTTAACTGTTTGTAATTAAGGACAGAAACAAATGAGAATGAAAGTCATAAATAAATAACTTATACAGAATAAGTTATACTGAAAATAAAAATTGGTTCATTCTAAAATTGCTCTATACAAATAAAATATAAATAGACTTTTATTAAAATTAAAATATTTAAGAAAAAAAATAAAATGAAAACGAAAATATATTTCTTTTTCTTTAATACTAAATGTGCGGAGACAGTAAGATATAAAAAAGAAAGAACCAGATAAAGAGGTGAAGAAATGTCAAACAGAAAATTGTTCAATGATAGAATAAGATTTCTAATAACAAAAGTGACTTTAATTATACTACAAAGCGAATGCGTACATCATATTCACAGTATTGTAGTGTTAAAGTTAACTTTAACTTCAACTTATTTAAAGTTATTTAACCAGTATAGGTAGTATTACAACCTATTTCAGTTTTTAAATATAAGTTTTAACTTGACATTCTTTCGTGTATCATATTGAATAAATGAAAACTATGAGTAAACTCTTAAAATTATCACGGTAACCTCCACAAAAAATATGTAAAGATATATAATTTAGTTATCTGTATCCAGTATATTTGGTAAACATTTTTTCTGAAATATATTTTGTTAAACCAAATTGCATTGTTTACAAAACTTAAATAAAAATACGTAAGTAAAAAAATACAAATTTTTAAACAAGATATCCGTATTTATCATTTTTAAAGTCATAAATTTGGGATAACCTCACGTAGAATCAACGTGGCACAGCATATTTAATAATTTACATTATTGGTATCACACTGGCATTAATGGACAATATATGTGGATAATAAAAACTGCTGCGTAAGAATTATAGGAGGATAAAATGTGACTAAAAATTGCAGTGGCACAGAAACAGTGAAAAGCTGGTGAATAATCAAGATAAAAGAAATCTGATATTTGGTGGCTGAAGGCAGTGAGGGATAGTTAAACCTTTTGCAAGCGAATAGAAACAGTCATGGTTTCCACCCTATTACCACCGTTTAAGTCGATGCCGACGTCCAACCACAGAACTCCGTCACATTTATCTGTTTCGACACCACTCTACGCTCATTCATTGTTATCATGATTTATTTGTTCACAACTTATAAAGCGAGCGCATTTGCTAAATGACGTATGCAAATGTTACAGACAAAAATTAGTGAGTAAAGGTAACATGAATTACAGTCGCAACATTTGAATTGTAAACGTAACAAAACTAAAATGGTGTTTTGTTATTTTACTACTTACTGAAACATATTCGCACATTTATTGGAACATTTATTAGTTTTAAATTTTGGTGGAGACTTTTAAAACTTTTAGCATAATATAAAAACAGTTACACAATTTTTAATAATGTACCTTGCCATTATCTTTAACTATATATAAGAACAAATATTTGTGACTTTGGCATTTGTCTTTCCAATTTAACGTGCAGTATTTTCTGGTTGTCGAAAATAAAATATGTAATGAGAGCTGTAAAGAGGCAAATATCTTAACGTAGTCTAAACGTATAGACACATAGTAAAATAGAATACAAATTTAGGAATATATTAACTGTGTACGAGTTTATATTAAATTAACTTTGACTTGTACAAAAATTTTAATTAAGTAATTTTGTATAAAATATGTCTGTAATTGGATACAAAACAAGCATATGCAACTACAGAGATAAAGCAAAAACTTATTTACCATTCAGTGCATAGACAATTACGTGTAATGCTTCAGTGTACTTTTAATTAGGATATTCACTACATTTGACTCCTCATAGGTTAAACGAGAAAAACGAATTCTCACTTTTAATTCTATAAATTAGCATTTTTCTATCTGTCTGTTTACCTCACGATAATTTCTGAGTGCCAAATCAACCAATTACCTAAAACGTAACATTTGTATCTGTAATTTTCTGTACAGGCTCTTGTGTTTTGAAATTGATTCACCTCAAAACAAGAGCAAAAGGCGTTGTAAAGATTCCAATTTTTCAAAATTTTGGCGGCAAATTTTTTAGTAATATGACAATTGTACAGCACGTAATCTTACAATGAACAGAAAAAGTTCAAATTATTCCGACTGTGGTTAAAATTTTGCCTAATATCTTTCTGTAGCCTTATAAATTTTTATCTTTATTTGGGGCATGGGGTCCCAAAATTTTGAAACTTCCAAAACTTATGACTTAATTCAGACAATAGTTAAAATTCTTTAATTTAGCATCGCACACGGGCTTTTCTTCACGACTTGAACTAATTTTTCGGGTAATCAATCTCAAATACAAGAAGATTCAATAAGATAAAGGGATTGGGTATGGTTGCCAAATTTTACAAAAATTTCGGTTGATGTGTTCAAATGTTTTTGTAAGACATACCTCTAATAGACAAACCGGGAGACAAATGGTAAACGGTCGAGATAAACTAAGAACTCGCTTCGCTCATTCAGTGATTTAACGAATACACTGTTATAGAACAGATTGTATCTTGCCTACATTAACTACCTCAGATTACACTTAGCAAACAGATACCCGTTTCCCTTTCATACGGTGTTTGTACATATGTCGTGCAAAAGCGTAGTTAAACCCGCCTATTACGGATTTAAAAGCCCATTACTCCCGACTGGTCTTAAAAGTATGTAAAGCTGATTTTGTAAGCGATACGGGCTATCAACTTCTGTTATAATAATGTGGAAGGGACAGCGCTGTTGCCTCGAGCTGTCTGTGTGTGGTACTTTAACCACAATAAGTCAGACCATTCTGTTTCCTTTCCTTTTCTTTCCATTATTTTCCTAATGTATATTTTACCTCGATACGTTAATGCATATTGTTTCTTTTTTAAATATTTGAACGGATCCATTAATGTAATTATTTATGAATCAGTATATCTTTTTGTGGGTTTTCGCTCCATTATATTTTTCTTCACACACACACGCGCGCGCGCGCGAAAAGTACAGTTCAGGAAAAGTCTCCATAAAATGTTGTCGTTTATAACTGGAGTTAATAAATCTCATATAAAAATTAAAATCCAAATATAAGTCGCTGAACTAGCTTACGAAAGAGCTGCTAAGAAATTAACTTATATTTATTGGTTTGAATATCCATAGAAAATTCTGTACGGTATAGACCTACTGGTATTAAAGGGATATCAGGTTCTACAAGCAATCATTTCACCAGGGTTTAGGGTTATGAAATAATAACTTTGTGGTACACTACCACTACGATTCAAGGTGCATTCAAATATCTGTCTACTCCTGCCGTCGTCTTCTTTGGTACGCTTGAAGTTAAATACACTGTAACTTCTAACTAATCTTCATAAAAAATTCAACACGCGTACCTTAACAATTATTTTCAGCTATAAATATTTAGTAGTACATAGTGGTCAAAACGTTAGTTAGCTACCAAAACGGTCAACAATAGTAGAATTACATTTACTTTACTTTATAGATGATTCAGGTCTTTTACAAGTTGGAGGTCGGCTACGGTATTCAATTCTACCATTTTAAACACGATATCAGATCATTCTGTCACACCGACATCACCTCACACGTTTAATAATTGAACGCGAACACAAGAGACTCCTATATGCAGCTTCACAATTGTTAATAAACTGCTTTCATCACCCTATTGGATACCATCAGCAAGAAGAGTTGTAAAAAACATATCACAGATGTCTTCGGTGCTTTCGACTAACGACAAAACCTCAAGGTCAATTCATGGGAAATCTACCAAGTCAAAGAGTTCAACCTGCAAGAGAATTCCTCAACAATCGTGTTGATTATGCAGGCCCAGTGTATATTAGACCAGGTTCTCGTCGGAACAAAATTCGGATCAAGTGCTATATTGCAGTTTTTGTGTGTCTAGCAACGAGCGTTATACATCAAGAATTCGTGAGTTATCTAACATCTGAAGCGTTCATAGGAACCTTACGCCGATTCAGGTATTGTAGAGAGAAATGCGCAAACATTTTTAGCGACAACGGATCTAATTTCACTGATGTTTCAAGCAAATTTCGTGTACAATATGAAATGCTTAAAACCGAGTGTAATACCATCGCAGATTCATTAACAGTAGAATCATGTCAAAGGCAGTTTATTCTCCAATTCACCAAACTTTAGAGGTCTCTGGGAGAGTGCAGTTAAGTCAATGAAGTATCATCTCCGTAGAACTGCAGGCAACAGCACACTAACGTTTGTAGAAATGATACTTTACTCACACATTAAAGCTTTTTTAAATTCTGGGCCACTATCAATGTTGTCTTCTGCTTCATCCTACCTAACACCAGGCCATTTCCTAATTGGTGAAACTCTTACCAGCCTTGCTGAACCAGACTTGAGTGATATGTCTGTCAAAGAGATGGCACCGGATCCAGCAACTCAATCAACAACTGTGGCACAAGTGACACAAGAGACTACTTAACGGCTCTTCAGCAAACGCAGTAAGCGGACAGTTTCAAAGAACAACGTTCAACGGGGCACAGAGGTCTTGATCAAGGACGACCACCTCCCACCCTTGAAGTGGAAACTAGCTCTCGTTGGAGATCTCCGCCTAGCTACCGATGGACACGTGCGTGTAATGTCAGTGCGCAACAATCAAGGTAGCGTCATAAAAAGACCAATTGTCAAAATATGTTCGTTACCGCCACAAGATATTACTGGTTAATATGTATATGCAATAATAATACTTGTTTGTATATACTTTATACTTATTGCTTTAATTATTTTGATTATTGTGCTTTGTTGTATTTGTTTTTATCTTGTTTATTATTTCAAAAATCTGTGTATTTTTTGGTAAGCGGTATGTACGATAAAGGGTTCTGCGCTCTGGATAATGAGACAATAATATATTATTGTCTTTGTATTAATCAAATAAAATCAGTCGGGTTCAAGTCAGTGACCTAATAACGTAGTTTTACGACGGTCTGCTTGATCGTCGTAGGTGCAGTGGAAAAAAATTAAAGACACCAATTAAGTCACTAATCACCAGCTTTAATTTTCACAGTTAAACAGTTCGTAATTAACAACACAGTCTCTTACAACAAATCAAATAAAAAAATTGTTCACACGCATTTAATGTCAAGTAATATTAAAACACAATTGTATTACAATATACCGGCCGATTATAAATCACAACGCTTCACTATTAACCACTTGAACGCACAGAGTAATATAGCTTGTAATCGCCCGACAATAACTTGAACCGCACTGTAAATATACAGAAACTAAGGGCGCTGTCGCCTTGTATTGATACGTCCGCACAGAGACCAGAAGATCCCAAACTGCGTCTTAGCGCCAGTGTGTACGACGTAATTAATTGCGGCCTTAACAAAGTCCACGCGGCTGGCGGCTTCCAGAAAAATCTCGCGAATGCGTCGAGAATCACGAACACCACACAGACTCCACTCGATTCATCTGGAACATTCGATAAACACGTAAATTGTTCTGTGATGTCGTAACACTCCCCCTCCTTAAGCTTGTTCGTCCCGAACTGGCAAACCATCTCTGAAGTAATACTCGACCAGGCAAACTAGGTGGACATCCTTGTGAAAAATTATTCTTCAGTCTCGTGTGATCCGAACATCACGTTCCCAGGAATGTGAGTCTTCCGCTCAACCACTAGTTTTGCTGGAATCACTCCCGTTGCGCCATGTACTGATCACCTAAACACCACTGGGTGATCCAAGTTTGTTTGGTTCTCGTCAACCTCTTGAGTAACCTCATCTTCAGCCACTTTGCCCTCGGGCGCTTCTATCAGCTCAGCAACAAGCAAGAGTTTTGTCTCGACAGCCATAGTTGTCTTTCCAATCACTTCTTTTGTCGTTAAATTTATTTGTATTTCCTCTGCTAGTTCTTCCTCCATTTCCGCTTGCAATAGGGAGAGTTCTTCTTGACCAGACCGGTTGACTTTTTCTTCGACTAATGCCATTCGCTTAATCGAATGGTTGGTAGACCCTGTCATTTTAGCCATGGAAAGATTTATCTTCTCTTGGCCAAACTTCAGGACAACTATTAAGTCCACAACGAATCCGTATGCATTCATAATGTCCGTGCCAAGAATCACTTCATCGACAAAGTCTGCAACGAGCATTTGGTGGCTAAACTCGAGAAGACCCAGGCGTACACGTACGTCTACCTTTTCTAGCACCTTGACGGGGCTTCCAGTTACAGTCTTCATTGTACAAGAGCTAATTTGCGGCCGTCGGTTGCTGATTAAGTCAGGGCGCACAATAGACGCCCGTGTCAACTGTAAATGATGTTGGTTTACCTTCCGCAAACCCATTAACAATCAAGTCTCCACTGGTCTTATGTAGCGTGCAAACTGTGTGCTGTTCGCAGGATTTACTTCTCCAATTGGTGCAATCACTCTCTTCTCTCGGTATCTTCTTCTCCCAACAGTCTATCTGTAGATGACCACGTTTTCCACAGTTGCAACAGTTTCGGTCTTTTGTTCTTTATCCCATCGTTCAAATCGTTGCGACTCTCTTTTGAATTTCTGAATTGTTTGTCCGACACCATTGTTTTTCTGCATCCATCGCAACGGCAATGTGTTACAGTGATCTTCTGACACAATGTGGTGGCACAAACCCATTAATGTAGCAGGACGCTGACTTGGCAGCTTCAAACTCTAGGGCGTGAACAAGAGCTTCTGAGCTCTTTCGGTGTCTTGCCATTCGTAACACTTGTTGAAGTTCACAATCTCCGATGCCATCAATAAATGTCTGCACCGCATCACTTATTCGAAAATCTTGTGGTTCTTTAGGATAGACCAATCTAATCAGTCTGTCGATTCTTGCTTCATACCCTTGAAGGCTCTCCTCGGAACGTTGTCGTCTTGTTCTCAACTGAGCGTAATACACATCACGCAAAAGTTTATCACCATACCGTATTTCCAGAGCTTTTATCAACTCGGCATAGATGTTCTGGCTGTCAGGTGGCACTGTCTGTAGTAATTCTGTTGCAGGTCCTTTTAATGCAAGAACGAGTGAACAACTCTGTCCAATTATTTGTGCATGCAGCAGCTTCGAATTGGCGTAAATATGTCGCCCAGTGCGTGCTTCCTTCAAAGGTTGGGGCGTTGACATGAACTCTCCCAACCGCAGGTATGGTAACCTTCTCTACTGACTTATTTTCTGTGTCTTTTTCTGTCTTTATCATTGGTACAGTCTGTTCAAAAATTTGTTTTGGTTGTATTTTCATGAACTGTTCAACTTCATTTTTAATTTGCTCTTTTATATTCGCCATTGAGTTTTCTACTCCAGAAATTTTTGTTCACATAGCTTCTTCCACACTGAAGACAAATTTTTCTACTTCAAATATTTTATTTGGCATGGATTCTTCTACGTCATATATTCTGGTAATCTGATTATTAAGCTCACCTCGTAATTCACCTACGTCACCACGTAGGAGAACCAATTCTGCTGTAGTATGTTCTTGCATCTGCTTTTTCTCCTGGGTCTGTAACAGCAGCGCCTGTAACTTTTTCATAATCTGAGTGGCATCCATTGTTGACCGATTAATTATGAATTACACTCGTCTTGTACAAAGTGAACACTGTTTTCACTGTTAACCTTTCTATCCCACGTCTGCTGACACCACCGTTACGACGGTCTACTCGATCGTCGTAGGTACAGTGGGAAACACAATACAAGACACCAATTAAGTCACTAATCACCAGTTTTAATTTTCACAGTTAAACAGTTCGTAATTAACAACACAGTCTCTTATAACAAATCAAATAACAAAATTGTTCACACGCAATAAAATGTCAACTAATATTAAAAAAAAAATTTTAATGAAGAAATTTGTGTTAGTGGTTAAAATCACAAACAGAATTATCACTGTTGCACAGCACTATAGAAAAATTATTCCGATTAGTGCTTTCAAGCTTCGGACCATTGGGGTGTCATACTACTCAAGCTTCTCAGATCATTGTCAGATCGGAATTAACAAGCAGACCTAAGACCAAAACCCTTCACCCCCCACCCCTAACCACACACAACAAGCTTTAATTCAAATGTCCCTTCTCAAACTCCGAGCCCTGTTACCCCGTGTGGGCAGTTACATATTTTTTCTAGCACATTCCTTGTGTTTATGTGTGTTGTGTGTGTGGTGTGTGTGTGTGTGTGTGTGTGTGTGTGTGTGTGTGTGTGTACATTCCTTTTAAACCTAACGTTGCACCGCCTTTCTCATTCACACTTGTGGGCGCGGTCACTCACCCTTATTTTAAAAACATCCAATTAGTCCTATGCAATTTAAACCTTAATCTTATCTATCCGTCCTTTATCTTTTACATTTTAATTATATTATAAAATATTTCTTCATTATCAAATTTAGTTTTAGTATTCATTAAAGTGTCTAACCCTTTTTCTCTTTCTTTCAACATTTCTAACTCCTCCCTAAGGTTCCTTTCAACTGTGTTATTTACTACTTTTACAATTTCATAATCTTCCAAATGATTAACAAACTTATGGTTCTCTTTTATGAAATGTCTTCCATATAACGAATTCGTTGTTCTATTACCTTCTCCACGTTAGTGGTCAGACAACCTGGATACGAATTTCCGTCCTGTCACAACTAGGTACAATTTGTTGCAGTCTTTACATTTTAATTTATAAATTCCGCTTCTCTGTAATACTGGGATTTTTTCTATATGTTAATTCCTTATCTTATCAAATACCGTTTCACATTTTTTAATAGCTATATCTACTCCGTATTTATTAAAATATTTTTTTAATTTTTCTATTATGTGATCTTATTTATGTCAATGACCTTGTATAATTCTTTTCTTTCCGGTTCTATTTTAGCTTTTTGTATGTTAATACTTTCATAACTTTATCCACTATGTTGTTGATATAGTTATTATTCCTTACAATTCCCTTTATCGGTTTTAACTCCCTGTCTTTTGATTCTGTCTCTTTTGAACACTTCTGAGCTCTATAACAAAATTAATTGATTGCCGCTATTTTATATCTATTAGGGTGGTAAGACTGTCTTGGTATAATTATATCACAATACGATTCTTTCCTAAATATCCCACACTGTAGTTTTTCATTATATTTAATTTCTACCTTTAAATCGAAGTAATTTATTTTCTTACCTCCTATCTCTTCTTTAAACTGTAAGTTTTTATCCTTATTATTTACCTCATTTATAAACTCATGCACTTCTTCTATGCTTCCTTCCCAAATTACTAATACATCGTCAACGTATCTAGTCCATAATTTTATATTGTCTTTATACTTAGAGGAATTTATTAATTGCTTTTCAAAGTAATTCATGTATATTTCTGCATGAATAGGGATAATGAAGATCCCATAGGTAATCCTTTTTTCTATATACATGAAACATGTAATTAAACCTAAAATAGTTCTGATTTACACATTCTTTAACTACTTTAATCAATTGCTTTTTATACCTGTATTCTTCCATATTATTACCGCTCCTTAACTTAATAACGTTACTTACTGTAATATTCGAAAACATGTCCTTAATATCCAGTGATACCAATTTTGTGTTTTCATTAATTTTAATATTTTCTAAAAATTTTACATTATTCTCTATGTTGTATTTTGTACCAAATTCATATTTTCTTTCAATATTCTCCAAACTTCCTTCGGTAATTTATTAATAGGTGCATTAATAAAAAGAACAAGCTGTCTAATTGGTTTTCCTTCTTTATGTATCTTAACCTGACTTTTAAAAGTTGGATTACTTTCCAGTAAATACTTTTTCTTATTTTCTTCTATAAATGTTATTGTTTCATCATTTGTTTTATCCTTGACTGATACTTACTTGTATAATCATACATTATTTCTTCATATAGTCCTCCACTTATAAATTCTTCCGTTTTCTTGATGTATTCATCCTTTTTCAGTAGCACCATTGTATTTCCTTTGTCTGCCTTCGTAACTACAATATCATCCTTTTTATTTTATTTTTTAGTTTAGTTACAGTTGATCTGATTTTTTGTTCATTTTTTGAGTTATACAAACTTTTCTTAAATATTTTATCTACTATATTACCTATTTCCCACTTTATTCGTTTCTTATTATTTTCATTTCCTAGTTTTTGTATTATGCTTTCGCATTCAATAATGGTTTTTCTTTATTTAATTCTGGTGGCGGAGCGTATTTTAAACCTTTTGCTAACATTACTTTTTCTTCTGTATTGAAAGTTACCTCTGTAAGGTTTATTACTCTTTTTCCATAGTTATTTTTAGAGAGGTGTTCCTTTTTTATTTTGTTCTTCCTTATTAATTTATTTAACTTATCTACCATCTTTTTATTTTTATTTTCCAATTTCTTTTCTACGTACCCCAAACCAAAATTATATAATATCTCTTCTAACTCTACATACGAATATATTCTTAACAATTCTATATGTCTGTCATATAATTCCCTATTATATTTATTAATTAAGCCGTAAAGTGATTTTATTTCTAATTTTATCTACAACTTCTCGCTTTGTTCTTTTAACAATTAATATTTAATATACTTTCACTTGTCAAAAATTTGCTTTTTGTTATTTCCTCAAACGTACGTTTCGAAGTGGTTTACTCCTTCCTCAGTGAGGTATAAATGCGGAATGCGTCAAGGCGTTGGTAATCTGTAACGGTTTTATGTTGACTGGTTGTGTGTGGGGGTGTGTGGATATGGAAGGGGGTTGGCGCCGATTCTGAATTGTATGCATTGTGTATTATTGTGTTGAATAGTGTGTTGGATTTAAATTGTAATTGTTCATTGAGTATGTTGTTTGTTTTGTTTTGTTGTGTTTATACATTTCGTATTGTTCTGTGGTGTTGAGTTTGCGACTTTTGGGTATGTAGTGTAAAATTTCAAGATTGTTTTTTATATTGGTGTAACTGTGGTTTTCTCTCTCGATGTGTGTGGTAAATGTAGATTGTAAGTTGTTATTGGATAAATTATTTTACGTACAATAACAAAATATACACACAAACAGACGGACTACCCATGGGTTCCCACATTTCGGGCATACTATCTGAAATATTCATACACCACATAGAACAAGAGCATATAACACATAACAACAAATACACCAACAAAATTATATATTAGCACAGATACGTAGACGACATATTATTATTATACAATGGCAATACAAGACAAGCAGAAAATTTCCACAAATACATAAACAAGATACACCCAAAATTAAAATTCACAATAGAAATAGAAAAAAACAACAGTATAAACTTCCTAGACTTAACAATCAACGAAACAAACAATACGCACAGATATAAAATCTACAGAAAACCAACCACAACTGACATGGTCATACACAACACATCAAATCATCCAACACAATATAAACATGCAGCCTTCAGCCATATGCTACATAGACTCACAAAAATACCGCTAAATAAACAAGACTACAATGAAGAACTTAACACAATAAAATACATAGCAATAAAAAACGGATACAACCCTGAGTTAATAAACAAATTAAATAGAAAAATCCTATACAAAAACAACAAAAAATACAAACAACACACAACTAAACAAATACATCACACTCATATAGTACAACTCTAACACACACAAAATATCCAACACATTCAGAAAACACAATTACAAAATAGCGTACAGAACTAACAATACCATCAAGAGACGCATTAACGACACAAACAAAGACATAGACATATACAACAAAACAGGCGTATATAAATTAGACTGCAACGATTGTAACAAAATTCTATATAGGCCAGACAGGAAGATCATTTTATTCCAGATTTTCTGAACACACAAAACCTTTATCCAATAACAACTTACAATCCACATTTGCCACACACATCCAGACAGAAAACCACAGTTACAGCAATATAAAAAACAATCTTGAAATTTTACACTACATACCCAAAAGTCGCAAACTCAACACCGCAGAACAATACGAAATATAAAAACACAACAAAACAAAACCAAACAACATACTCAATGAACAATTACAATTTAAATCCAATACACTATTCGACACAATAATACACAACGCATACAATTCAGAATCGCGCGCCAACCCCCTTCCATCTCCACACACCCCCACACACAATCAGTCAACAATTACCGTTACAGATGACCAACGCCTTGACGCATTCCGCATTTATACCTCACTGAGGAAGGAGTAAGCCACTCCGAAACGTACGTTTGAGGAAATCACAAAAAGTAAGTTTTTGACAAGTGAAAGTGTATTAAATATTAATTGTTAAAGTGCTGTGAAAGAAGTTATGATCATTCAAAATAATATTTGTTCTTTTACTTTTTTAGCTACCGTGTTCTTATTCTTAATTTTAACGTGCGCGTATTTCGGAATGACATTATTAGCCAGGTATTGTTTATTGAACCATATTTTACTTAAGACCCTTTTCAATTTGACTTTTAAGAGGGCGCCAAGGTTGGCCCGAGAATCGCATTTTAGTTTACGGGGTGGCCACCAAGCGCTGTCATCGCGACGCCTGCTCTTGCAGCTAGGCAACATGCAAACGTTCTATCCACTTTCATGAGTCACATAAGTCAGCGGCGCGGTGTTGTCACTTCGCTAGGGCAAGCAGCGATACGTGCAGTGTTGTCGCTATTTGCACAACACTCCACTCAAATTCAACCAATTTTACTCGCGTGGCAGTGCCGTGAACTTACCACGGCACTTCGTCGTATGGCCCTCCTAAGTGCCGACTGTGTTATGTCGTTTAGCACCCACGGACCGTATTAGCTTATCTTTACACTAGGTGTCCCCGAGCGCGGACAAAAAGGGGCGAAGTTCTAGACAAATGTGAAATTTTCCATTAAATATAGAAATGAATGTTTTCATATCTTAAAAAAATATTTGGGAAATGTGTTCAATAATAAGAATACAAATTGATGCAAATGATCAGTTATCCACTATATTTTATAACAAAGTATTTACATATAGCATGTAACAAAAAAAGTAAGACATTTGAATATAGTATACAATAATAACAATAACTTTTGAATATAATATACAATAATAATATATTTAATGTAATAATAACAATATGCAGTAAATGGAAGTAGCATCTTGTTAAGATGACATATATTTTTTATAAGTAGCATCTATTTTGTATTACATATATTCCACAGTCTCTGTAATTCATTTCGACGTGCATTCATTTCGATCGTTAATTTTTTTCAAACGATCGAAGTTAAATGATGGTTTCAACAGCAATCCACTCAAAGTTTTTACTCTCGATAATGCGACATAAGTTAGACCAACTTGGAACTCGTTATCACCAATGTCGACAATTGCTTTATCCAGAGTTATTCCTTGAGATCTGTGAATACTGATCGCGTATCCAAGCATAAGAGGAAACTGCTTACGTGTACAACTGATTCCACGCCGTTTAAACGAAGACGTAATAGCCACAATAGGGACTAAGCTTCCATAAATAGTCGGACCAGTACATTTTTCAAATTGAACGAGAATGCATAATGGCATATGTTCACTATAAGCCTCGTATTCAATAGAAGGATCATAAATTATATCAGTAATTGTGCCAACTGATCCATTCGCGAGACCCTTGGGCACCCAAAGATTTCGTCTTAAAATAATTCTGGCTCCTTTACATAGACGTAATTCAGCAGACAATCCTTGAGCTTCATCAGAAGATGCAGCAAGGGCTTCTGAGCAGTTATGTATAGCTTTAATCAAGGCGATCGGTTGTTCATTTTTTTGTAACTTTTCATAATTAGATTTATCAATATCAGTATTTTTTGCCATTATGCACACTGCATTTTCAAAAGACTTATCCCCAATATTATTGACAAAAAATCGAGAAGATAACAGTTGATGATCAAGCTCAGTAATACTTCCATTCGAAATCCTATTAAGAGTTTCTCGGAAAGATCGTTGTTCATCTCCAATTTGTCTCATTATTTGTGTTAAAAAAAATACCTTTTTGAACTGTAAATATAATAAACTTGACTGAATAGTTTTAGCGTTTTTTCCAATACTGTAAACGCTATAATCACATACTGGAGGAAGTTGTGACCAATCGCCCACTAAATAAATGCAAAGACCTCCGAATGGCAGGTTGGCTAATTGTGGTTTAGCGTCTCTGAGTCTTTGATCAACTTTGAAAAATAAGTTCAACCCAAGCATACTGGCTTCATGTATAATAACAAATTTAATGTCTTTGAATTCATCTTCAAAAGAAATTTTAGCATCACTGTTTAATTGTGGTAGAGCGTTTCTCGAAGGAGGTATTCTAAGAGCTGAATGGAGGGTCTGTCCGTTAATATTATTCGCTGCAACACCTGTCGGAGCCATCAAAAGAGTAGCATTGCATTGGAAATGAGAGTTTATTCGATGAACCATCTCGTCGTTGATGATACAACTCTTTCCTGTTCCAGCCTTCCCTTGGACTATTGCAAGCTTATGTAAACAATTATCGTAATCCATTAGCTGTTGATCCAAAAAAGACAAAATGGCATTTTGTTGTTCATTGAAGTTGATATTCAAAGGTTCAAAGAATTGTCGTTGATTTACAATCGTTTCACTACTGTTCTCAATGAAATCAGTGTTATCTTTTATATCTGGATAACTATGATAAGCTTCGTTCCAGTCATGAAGTATATCGATGTCACGATTACCAAGAGTAACATAGGCTGGTAGGTCATTAGGCATAACTACAGCAATTGCCATCCACTCTCTCTCATTAAATATAATTTTATTATCATTATTTTCAAATTCATCTTCGTCTTCCACTGGCTGTAAAGACATATTAATCTGCTGAGGTTCCACAATGTTACTTCGCTGATATGCACTTTTCCAGGTTTCATCCTTATTTTTCAAATTTTGTTCACACCACCAGGGTTTGTGTAACATTAGCTGTTGTTTACAAAATAATTCGAAGCTTGATTGATTCAAGTTTTTATCAATCTTAGGATAGACTTGTACTATTTTATGTTTTCTGTAAATAACCAGTCTATTTCTACTTCCTTTAGAATATCTTTTAGCAAATTCTAACAAAGTCTTATCTTCCATATTTAGTGGTCTCTGATTGTAGAATTCAATAAATGATAAGGCAGTACCATCGCCTTCAGTTTCCGGAATAGCAACATAATTTTCAAGTTTAATCACAAGTGTCTGAAAGCTCCTCGTGCAATGGAATAATGGGATAGTCATAAGTATATGACAGGTTTCAGAAGCTCCAATATCTCTTTCGCCAATTATTTTCATCATTAAACTGGTGTACGCCTGGCGAGCCTGATCTTCAGAATTTCGCGATTTAACGATTTCTTCAAACATTTCTAACACATTTTTAGAAGTAGGTTCTGATTTTGAGGCGTACTTCGATATGTATTCAATTACAGCATATAATGACGTAATAATCTGGAAATCGGTATTAGCTGTCCATGTTTGAGCAATAAAAAAGTTGAATACATTGAGTTTCTCGTCATTTCTCACAGGAGTGTACACCCAATTTCCTTTACTATCTTTCAGTAAAGTCGATACTTCTTGAATTGCTTTAGGGAATTTAAAGCGACAGATAAATTCGCGACCATTCGGTTTCAGACAGTAACCTTTTGAGCACTGTGTATGTCGTTGGAATCGATTCAATAATTCAGAAATAGATCGGTCATCGTCAATTACAACATCACTTGATCTAATACGTGAAGGATGTATTGTTGCTGGTGGAATGGATGGCAATGGGTTCAACGCACTTACTAACTTATCGTAGTACGTTGTTGCTTCAAGCAACTGTTGCTGAGAAGCAGCATCAAAAGTTCTAGGATCCGGAGCACCAGATATCCAAATAAGACCGTGTAAATGGCATGAACCACGATGCTGAAATTCGAAACCAATAATCGAGAACTTTGTATCGTTTGCATACCACTTTTTCAATGAAAGTAACAGCTCGAAACGTGAAGTAATTTTCAACAATTAATGGATTTTCATTTATGAGTTTTTGTCGTTGTTGTACAATTTGAGATTCATTCAATAAATCCTCTTCCTCTAAATTACAGCCTAGAAGACGTGCTAAGTCAGGCCACCAAAGGTCAGCAGCACTCAATGTTAAGAAAGCTGTCGGTAGTATATCGAGCTGGCTTATCATCGACTCTAATTCACCTCTCCTTTGGAACCAATAAGAATTAGAACCTCGTATTTTAGAGCACCAATAATATAAACCTTTTACTATTTTTGGATTGTGTGACATTGCATCACGTAATTGTTGAATATTACAATGAAAATCAGATTTTTTAGCAAATATTCCTCCTCGTTTGATTGCATCGTGTCGTTGAACAGTATTTAGTGCAAAAAATCGGAACCGTGGATCTTGAGCAAAACGGCGATCTTTGTATTCCATTAAAAATTGGAAATATTCTAATGGTGTTATATTCATGTTATTAGGACGAGTATTATCATTCAATTCCGCAGAATCATAAGGAAATAATGCTGGGAAAGCCATAGTTATATATCCTTCACATGTAAATTCGTTGATAATGTTAGTACCTTTTGGCCAAGGTATGACATTATTTACATCAGATCGGATGCGGTCAACTTCTTGTAATTTAATATCATTGGGTATGACACTTTCATAAACATCATTACTTTCCTTTGAGTTATCATCCAACTCTGGTATTTCTACCGTTGGTATTTGATCTAAAATACTACCCTCTATGGGAAGCTGAGAAATACGATCGACATCAATTGATATATCTGCATAGTAAGGATTGTTGGTTTTCAAAAAAGTTAGAGCAGTAATTATTTTATTTCGCCTAACATGGAAATCACGATGTCCATTCAAACCCTCTCGTCTCACAACGATTGTACTCAATGTAGATGGTATTCGAGGTAAACAACGAATTATTTCATCAATATTCTGTCCAACATTGATTATATTTCCTTTATACACAAACTGACCGGGCAAACCACGTGATTTGATCCTGTATACACGTATTATTGGTTGCACTTTAGCTATAAGTAACTGCTCAACGTAAGTAAGTCCTTGAAGTTCAATCGGTACCATTCTTGGATCCATCTTATTTACTGCCGTAAATTTATGAGGATGTTTTTTACATTGTTTACACGCATCAAAATTTTTACTTTGAATTACAGTCCTACCACAGTTGTTACACTCAAAACAATTTAAATTCTGTAACTCTTGTTCAAACTGAATTTGTAGATTGCGAAACTGAGAGTTATCTGCACTAACCTGATCAACATTAGACAACACATGACTGTTTTGATTTCGTGAACCACTATTTTGTTGTTGACGAGCTTGCAAAAGTATCCCAGCTTTGCACAACTCTTGTGTTCACCGAACACGTGGCTAGGGATATTCAAGATATCTTGCAGAAGATTTTCTATCTTTTTGCTTGTAGGTCCTTCTTCTCCTTTTCTGTGTAACGTTACCAAATATGGCAGTTACATAAAATAAGTTAATATAACGTCAAGTAAGAGAAAAGCATAAAAGTATGTCTAGATATATAAACCAATGTATATAAAAGTGTGTATCTACAAATATATTAGTATAAAAATCCAACGACGAGGAAGACAATATTAACATAGCAACATCAAATACGAAATGAAGAAAGAAAATAACCATGAGCCAAAACAAAAATATCAGTAACCAGACCCAATAGGATCCAACAGTGAGGGGAACCAACAAAATAAGGACCAACAAACTCCAACAGCGAGGGAAACAACTGAAGATAATGACTACAATGAAAATATTGAAGAAGAAGAAAGAAGAAGGACAAGGAAACGTACCATGAAGAAAGAAGAAAATGGATAGACCATGCAAGGACTCAGCATAAACTAAGTGTACTAGAGACTATAATAATAACCAAAGGAATAGTGATTATCAAATGTGAAAAGAAAAACAGTGTTTAACATTTAAGGAACCACAAACAATTACAGTGAGTACTTAATATAGATGTGAAAACCTGTGAACAGTTAACTAATTTCAACCGAATAAACCACACGAACAATTCCAGTGATAAGGTTTATAGTGTAAGAAAACGTGTTAATTTCATAGTGAAAACAGCAAGAATTAAATAGTCAAATATACACAGACAATTAGTGTGACTAATTTAATAAAGATTGTGATCAGTATAGATAATCATAAGACCACCAGAATAGAACAAAATCGAACAATTATAATATTGTTCACAGAGAACTGACAACAAAAAACCCTGTTATATGTCAAACAAAAGTGACAGGAATTATATTCAACCAATGACAAGAAAGATATAGTAATTAGTACAAAAAGATTTGTATTATTGTTTAGGAAGAAGTTGTGTAAACATGTGTATCAAAACAATTAAAATATTGTAGTAAGATACCATACTGAAGTCATGTTAGTAGTAACAAAATGCTGCATTAGAACATGTAGTACATTGTTACATAACCCCATAGGAAAGACACCTATGAAACAGAAAATCATACATGTTAAGGTAAATAAATAACCATCAACTATGATATCAATCAAGAAGTTGTTATAAATAATAATACATCCTAATATACAGTGTATTATATTGCAACACAATGTAAATAAAACAGATCAAATATGATGGCACAGAGATAGGAGAAATAGAACCTAGTATGCCAATTTTAGTTAGACAAAATACAATATCAAAACAAACACCAATGTTAAGGAAAGTATTACCAGTAGTTAGATAAACATCTGGTACTACTGTGAGAACACATTCTGAACATAATAATAACAATATTGTAACCAAAATATTGTAAACTAACTAACTAAGTACACATAGCCAGAAGTAAGCAGAAACATTGTATAACCAACTAGTTAAGCAAAATACTGTATTAAAGCTTGAACAAAGATTGTTAAGAGTATTACCAGTAGTAAGGGGGAAACCTAATGCTACTTTGAGAACAGACTAGGACCATGAAAATAGTCATTTTATATATAAATAATTAAAAACCAAATGACCATAATGGAGGAATCCAAATGTAAACAAACGATGAGGAACAAGTTATTTATGAAAAATGTAACATATAAACTTGTTTATAAGTAGATGAAAATGTTATCAAGAATCAGAATAATGTCTGATACTACTTTGGAAACCCAAATTAAGTGTAGTGATAACAATTCAATTATTATTTTAACAAACATAAATGACTACCATGCTATGACACAATGTAAACAGACCATTACTAAAAAATTGAAGGGTTCTGGGATAGCTAAAAGCTAACCATTATATGTAGGGAATTAGATACAATGAGTGTACACTAATTACCATTACTACACAATCTAAATAATACAGAGAAAACCAGAAATAAAATAACAATTGTATAAAGAGACTAAATTAATGTAAATAGTAGATTAAATATAGCCATGTACTATATTCAAGTGTAAAACTATGTAAATAGACGTTTCTATCATTATTAGATTACAGTATTACTGTTAGTAGATAAGAAAAATTAGTTTTAAGTATAGTTATGAAAAAAACAAATATGGACGCCCAAGGACGCCATAACGAGATATTGTTTAGGGAACAATTATTCCCAAGTTTTGAATCAAACCAGTTGAGATATGGACTCAGAGTGTTTAATTGAAAGTGTTTTAATATAAATAATAATATTTGGTGTAATAAACTTATAAATATAAGATGCACCATAAATAATTAATAAAATCGTTTTAGTGATAGAAGTAATGGACGGAAAATAATCTTGTTTGGATTTGAATTAAAGCGCAGGATGTCCGCAATTTACTGACACTAACCATTTAACGATAAGACATAGATTAAGAAAGTTATTGCAATTTTAAACTTTTCAATTATTTTTTGTACCAGTGCTGACGTCACGTAGCCTCAAACGCAAAGGCCAAAATTGGTAAAAAGTTAAATATTTTAAGAAAATAAAGTGTTTTGGGTTAGAGAGTATAGTTTTTTCAACCAATCGAATGAATGAATTTTGGCAGACGAGCCACAGACGCTTCGAAGGAGTAACACAGTTCACGATCAGTCATCTGACGGAAAGGTCATGTCACTCTCCGGTATGAAGAAGTTTAATTTTTTGAATTGTGCGCGACAGACACATTAGTAAAATCAACATACACATAACCTGTAAACTACACCAGCATAAGCGAGTGAAATGTGCGGAGTGCATATTTATTTAAGTACGATTAGTGTATAATATCAATCGTACTTACGTGTGTTGTGAAAAAGATAAAAACAGGGAGTACAATTCTTTTTATTTAATTAACATTGAAACAGAAATAAATTTTTCTGTAAATACGTAAAGTTGACTACTACGCAAGTTAGTAAAAAGCGAAGTATCAACAACGATGATGGAATTTATCAGAATTAATGAAAGTATTAATTCGCAATTATTAATATGTTAAATAAATATTTTAATTATTTGTCATGATTAAAAGAATTATATTTGAAGCATTTATTATAAAATACTAGTAATACCAATAGTCGCTCAATTGACTAAAATTGTTTTCTTGATTTTTTTTCGATATTTTAAAAGTAAATATTTTAACTTTCATGCGGAAGAATATATATAATACTGATAATGACACATCAAAACTATTGTGAATAATGTGTTTATATTTAAATTAAGAAGAAATAAATATTAAAAGATAATTAACCATTATAACCATACACGTTATAGAATAACCTTAAAGTAGTAACGGTAACTTGCCAATTTCTCTGTTACAAGTCTGTTCTCAAGTAAAATCCAAACCAGATGGAAATAATAACAAGAGTTTTTTTTAATAAATTTTTCTCTTGTAAGTAAATGATTCTCAAAGTGAATTATTAAAATAAAGTAATACATTTTAGCTGTACAAGCCAACGTGCTTGTTAATTGTCGAATAAACACAGTAGCTGCGTGCGCATTCCCGCGTACGATAGTACCATAACTATCAGTTATATGGTATTAATTTTTGATTTTTATATTTATTTGTTTGTACTTAATTATTGTTCATATAATATCATTATTAATATTACATCTTGTGCCTGGTATCATGCTATCTAAAAGAACCATACGAACATGGTAATTCACTGATACAAGAGACATAACCTCTTAAAATTAAACTATTGTATACCTAACAGGTTTACCAGCCTTGAGGCTAAACAGAGTCTTATTTCAAATTTTATTAATTGTAATTATTATCTGAAAGGTTATTAGCAACTGATTGTTAATTGTTTAAAAATTTTATAATACCTTTAATCGTTAATAAACCTCTACTTTTTATTACCAGTGAAAACAAAGGAGTATTATTTCAAATTTAAATTAACTCATTTATTCTTAGTCAGTTCTACCAAAAGGTGGCGGAAGAGTTTAAATAGTTCTAATAATTCAGAACATTATTTAGATATCATATCGTTTATATTGTATGATAGCCATATTGAATATTCAACCAGAATAATTGTTTGTATATGCAGTGTATGTATTTCAGCTGAACCGTCACTGAACAGGACTATAATATCCACGTGTGGTAAGTGAGGGAGGTTAATAACGGAGTGCGAAATATTTTAAATTAAAGAAGTGAACCATCGACACGCACCTATTCAACAATACAATCAAACTAATAACAATAATAATTATAATTAGAACATTTTATAAACAACATTATCGTAGATACCGGTGCGTATCTGCACTCACACCAATACACCACTATATAAATACACATCTATAAACATTACATTATAGATTGGCGCTCCATCGCGGGGCAGAAGTGATTGAAGATCCAGTAAGAAGAGTTATAAAATATTATCACACTATCTACGAACGAATATATAACATTACATCTATAACATTACAACTATCAACAAATCCTTTATATCTGTGATCTGTGGCTTTGGTTACTGCCATTCTGCAGCGAAACAAATTGTCCCCAATTTTTTTCCTTAACACTATTGAAGGCTTTTGGGTTTTAGAACCAGCAATATTTTTCAAGCGAGTGCACATGTTCCGTAGGAGATGGTTTTTACACTCCACCTTTTCAACTGTCAAATACTTATACGGCCGACGTTCAAAGATTTTTTTATATACACTACTGTCGCCATCGGCAATGAGCTTAGCATACCTTAATTTATACATGTCCTCACTTTTCTCGAAACCTTCGCAGATAATTGCTGCTTTCATGCTAGTTGAACTCTGTTTCATACCCCAGTTCTTGTAGCAAGTGTGTGTTTTTGCCGTGTCACTCTTTGTCTCGGCTCGAGCGCAGGTTGTACAGTACTTGTTTTTCACGCCGATGAACAGCACCTTTCTCGTCCGATAACCAACAATGGCTGCCTGAAAATATAATGACTAAATATATTATTGAAAATCACCTTTATTTAAAAATCCTAAACTCTAAGCTTACAAACATTACGTTGGAAAACTGGTTTCACCATTGTGGTCTGCTTACTTAGACCTTTAATTTTATATATGACATGGCCGGTTTACTTTAATTTGTTTGGTTTATTCCATACATTTTTCTTTTTTTAGTTCAGTTTAGTTTAGTTTTTTTATTTATTTTTTCTCCCTTTCACATAAAGTAAAATTCAAAAATGCAACATCGGTTGACTATGAAATTAAATCGGGAGTTCCCCAAGGTAATGGCGGTATGTGTTTTGTATGTCCGTATTCATAATGAAATAGAAATTTCGATGTTGCACATTTCATAAGTTTTATTTTTGCTGTGGATGTTTAGTATGTTTAAAAACACTATATTTTACGTGTTTCTGCTGTAATTTTAGGCAAGTGTGTAAGTTTGTTATACAATAATGACTTTCACTTTGTTTATTCGATTCATTAATGACAGATGATTCAAATTCATAATGTGCTGCTTATATTCATTATATTATACAATCATGTGACAGGTTATTTAATCACGTTAGAGGCTGAATAACGAACTTAGCCTCTGTTTTAACAATACAAATGTGCATATTAAATTTAAACTCCTTGCGAACAACCGTTTGACAGCTATCGATGACACAATGAAAAATCGGTAAGAAATCTATAAAAACCTAAATTGCAGTTTAAAGACGTAACTAAAAAAATAAAGGGGTTTATTTAGTAAATTTAAAAACATTTGCCGAAAAGTGGCAAAAGTCGGACCGTAGAAATAAGTTATTTTAAAACCTGAGTCACATTCATGAGGTGTTATAAAAAAGTAACGTTTTTGCCAAATTTGAAGGAATATATATATATATATATATATATATATAATTTTGAACGAACGCTAAAAACGTGTTCTGGGGGGTCAGGGTCGGTGCATATTTCGCACTCCCGAGTCTGAATAGCTCATTTTTCCTAAGGAATTTCGCTAATAAGGATTTTAAAAATTAAATTTTTAGCATTGGCCTTTTGGGTAATCAAGATGGCAACGAGATCATATGACATTAACAAGCATGTAAACATAAGATCTGTAACAAGCAATTTGTAAACATTAGTTCTATCAAACATCTGACATAGAGTAGTAAAAGAGATAGAGTCAACAGCATAGCAATAGCACATCGCGCGCCTAACCTCATATCGGTCTTTGGCCTGGGAGTTCGTTACTTCACTTCGCTTGGGGAATAGTCTCGCTTCCCCTACGACTAATTAAAAATTAACATTTCCATCAATTTAAATGTTATCATTGATGGTTTGCGTTTCTAGACTTGGGGAATATAAATTTACAATTAAAAAGTTGTAGAAATGTAGTTTACAACTAGCGTTTATAGTGAAATCGAAGATTGGTATTACATTGTTATCAAAATAATTTTAGAAAACTGGCCCATTACACGAGTTTTCCATTTTTACAATTACTTCTCATTTAAACCATCATTACACAATAGTTGACAATAAGAGGCTAATTTCATTACATGAGATTTCACTTTCACCCATCACTTTCACTCGTTCACAACTCTCTCCAACAGGAACGTCACACTTCATCCCTCAAAACACACCAAACATCAATGGTTGAGGGTCATTACCCTCTCTGTTATGCTCAGCTATTTGTATTCTATAAAACGTATAGTGGTATATGCCGCTAGGCTAAGGCCCCTCTACCCTCTCCCAAAATGGTTTTTGGGCTATAAAAGCTTACTACTCCAAAACTAATAAAGATAAAAAGACGCGATTTTCGGCATATTATTTACCTTTGTCTCATCTATGTTTTCAGTAAGTTTCAGTAAAATCCGATGGTAAGTTTGTGAGAAAAGTAGGTTATTTTTCAATTTTGGGGGGTTTTTGGGCTATAACTACTCCCCAAATCAAAGTTTAAAATATGGATTACACTTACCACGCCAGATAAAGAGGAGTAGTTGGTGCGATAAGATCTCTTGCACCAGGCACCGTCAGCAACCACCGTGATGAGCGGAACGCCGTCCTTGTCCACCTCTCCGTGCTCCCGCGCCAGCCGCGACTCCTCCGCTGCTGCTTCCTCCATCTCCGCTGCCGCCGCCGCCCATCCTTCTGATACCTTTTCTTCATATTTCTTGTATGTTCCTTGGCCCATAGGAGGAATGTCAAGTACACGAAGGAACTCCTCCATTTGAGCGTGCCCACCTCCTGTCGTAAATGTACCGCAAACACCGGCAGTATTGACATCCATTATGTTATTACGGGGTGTTTCAGACCAAACGGTGGTTTTCAAATGGCACATTTCACACCGAAAAACAAAAGCACTTCTTAATCCTTGTCTTGTTTGGGATATTACTTCCATATTTGAAAATGTACAACCAACTGGACTATGTTTGTCTAAATCTTTTATTTGCTGGAAAAAATCCACAATATTTACAATTCTTCTTCCAGTTAGTTTCAGTGGGTCACGTGAAGGTTGCTGTGTCGTTCCAGTCACTAATTCTTGTAGTTGCCCCAGAGGAACCGCTGGGCCTGCGTCCGGCTCCTGCTGCTGCCTCAACTCTGCTTCCGCCTTCATATTCCTATATAATAAAAAATATAATAATAAAGACTAATTGTTTTTTTAGTATCGTCTTCAAACTGATACCACATGTGGTAATATATAAATCGAAGGTCTAACCCAAATTAATTAGAGCTTACCTTCTTTTTTCGTTGTATCGTTCAAGCACAGGGTTTAGTCTTCTTTTTTTCCGATATGCAGAAAGTGCAAGGCGAGATTTCCCCATATTTTGAACAAAATTAAAAAATATGAGTAACAATACACATGCAGCGATATAAAAAAACTGTACAAATAAATTACAACATTCAAAGAAATACCGTCGAAAACAATGGGCACTTGTATTTGCGTTATAGTTAAAAAATCACAGTGACAAAGAATTACGTCCAGCCAACTTACCATGAAAAGTACGTCTAATAAATAATTCAATAAACTCCCACATGACGCGTCATTACTGTACTACCATAACGAGAGGTACTACTTTACTAACACTGCACTAATGCGACCTGTAGGTGAACCGGCGAACTTCCAGCGCGGCAGCGAGCAGCGGCCATGAATTATAAAATGTAAACTTGTAGAAAAACCGTTTGTATAAAGAATTGAGAAAAAAATTACATATTATATCACTACAGAATCGTTCTACACAAAATATACTTTAAAACGGTATAACTTCCAACGTTATTGACAGTCATGATAAATGTTAATTGTTTAGGCAAAATCAGTATAAAATAAATATTCCTTATGGGAAATTAACTTTTTAAATTAAATTATAAAAAATTACTTTTTAGCGGAAATCACATTGGCCTAGGTTTATTAGTAATAGGTTAATTAGTTCTATGACATGTTAGTGAAGTTTTATTTTATTTATGACGTTCTTATATTAAAAACGTAATTTTAAACAGTTATCCCATGTTAAAAGCGTACTCTACCGCGAGCGCCTGGCTGGCCAACCTTGGCGCCCTCTTAACTTAAAATATTTAAAGACTTTACCTACCTTATTGTTGTCGTCCATTACCTGTCGTCGATTGCACATCTTATCAGAAGTTTAATGAAGAAAGCTGTGTTAGTAGTTAAAATCGAAAACAGAATTATCACTGTTGCACACCACTATAGAAAAATTATCCCGATTAGCGCTTTCAAGCTTTTCAGCTCATCGTCAGTTCGGAACTAACAAGCAGACCTAAGACCAAACCCTTCACCCCTCCACACAGACCACACACAACAAGCTATAATTCAAATGTTCCTTCCCAACGTCCGAGCCCTATAGTGGACAGTGGGGGATCGACGGGGGGATGAAGGGTTCGGTAGTAGGTCTGCTTGTTAATTCCGATCTGACGATGAGCTGAGAACCTTGAAAGCGCTAATCGGAATAATTTTTCTATAGTGGTGTGCAACAGTGATAATTCTGTTTAAAACACATTTGTATTACAATATACCGCCCGATTATAAATCACAACACTTCACTATTAACCACTTAAACACAAAGAGTAATATCGCTTGTAATCGCCCGACAATAACTCGAACCGCACTGAAAATATATCGCAACTATACTGAAAACTAAGGGCGCTGCCGCCTTGTATTTATACGTCCGCGCAAAGACCAGACGATTCCAAACAGCGTCTTAGCGCCAGTGTGTAAAACGTAATTAATTGTGGCCTTGACACAGTCCGCGCGGCTGGCGGCTTCCAGAAAAATCTCGTGAATGCGTCGAGAATCACGTAAACCACCGCATTACATTCTGGATCCCTCTGGAACGTTCGATAAACACGTAGATTGTTCTGCGATGTCGTAACAGTAGTTTTTCAGACTTTCCATCTATGGGTCACTAACTGTTATTGTTCAATTTGTGGCAGATCATTACTGTAAATGTGAAAAATTCATTCAATGTTTTGGTTTCTTTGTGCGCTTCCATTCAATGCAAAATTAAATAAATATCAACTTCATTTTATAATTATTTTATTACTTTACATTCCACCAATCTATAAACAATTAGTAAGATTAGTAACAAGTCTTAAAGGAGCGAATTAATGACAAAAGGTCCATTTATATTAGAGCAATTGAAATATACACATGTTTAATTTAATTTGCTGCTGTTTGAAAGGGAAACAGTTGTCTGTTTGCTAAGTGAAATCTCAAGTAGTTAATCAAGGGAAGCTCAATTTTGTTCTATAATAATGTATTCGGGTTCTAGTGGCGGAGGTCCTCACCGGTCTGCCGCCGATTATATCCGCTTCAAATCACAAAACGCTGGTACAAAAAAAATCTGAAAAGAGAGTTTCAAGAAAGGAATTTAGACAATTAAGTAAGTAGAAAAAAGTACAATTGTCATAATCTAAGTCAAAAAGAGGAAACCTTTTACATACAGCGAATACAAAAGTGATGTTCCAACGAGGAAGCGTATGGTGCGTACACAATGGGAAAGGAATGTTGTGTTTATATGTTAAAATTTACACATTTTACTGCATTGTAGTTTACACTTATATTTAATAAAATTGATTAAAAAACCGGCTTTTCTAATGTGCTCTTCCAGTGTATTTGAAAGCCTTTGCGATGAAAAGTACAAATATGAAATTAAATTCGGTTAAAGATAGAAGTATTTTTATGCCAATTACTATTACTAATATTATTATTAATACATAAAAATCATTACAGATGTTAAATACTAAAGACATTTTAACGTATTTAATATCGGATGTTATTATTTTTTTATATATATTGAAATTAATAACTAATAATACCATTGGTACAGGCATTATATAAATTACTTACTAGACATAGTCTATCTAGTAAAATTCTAAAATACTGGTTTGATATCTGTACCTATTTTGATATCCAAACTACAACTAAACACATTTCTTGTAATTTTAAGATAATTAATGTTCGTGTTCATAAAATTATATTCAAGCAAAACTATCTTTTTAGCGTTTCTACATGTATAATATAAAATAGCAAATTCTACATTGTTTTAGAACTATAACCATTGCCTCTACTTATTGTATATATTACTTTTTATAATTAAGTTTGTAATTTTAAAGTTATAATTCGTAATTATATTTACGACCTTAAAAATCTTTGAGTAAAACTTAATTCACCACCTTTTTAACATTTCGCCATAATGATTCTACCATTTGGTTTTTATCATTTTGATCTGGGATTCACAATAAACGTGTTAAAAGCCGCGTTTAAAAAAATGTGTACAAATTAAAAACTACAGAACGGATGACCATATTTTAGAGATTTAGTATTACTGTGCTGCGGTAGATAGGTAGCTGTTTTGTAAATTAACTTAATCTAAACTAGCCCATACGAGGGAACGTGCTGTTTTGAGTTACAGTCTCCTTCGGCCGTGCTGAGTACCTACTCGTTAACGAATATTCAACAATTCAGTGGTAACACCTATCCAAAATACAGTAGTCATTTGCTCACTTCAGCTGTATTTGTTCTCACATTACATACACAAAACATGTGTAGGCATATATACATGCGCAGTATCAGTTGTATGAAAAGTTACGTAATGTCTAACTCTTGTCTGTGGAGATCCCCTCAGAATCGTGCGTCATGCTCCAGCGATTGGTGATCAAATCATGTGAATAAAAACTATATGGACGTACATGAGGTGTCCGCCGGCCTTTCAATATTCTTCATCAGCCTGTGACCACAATAAAACCTCAATAAATAAATGGTAAGAAATAGTCATTGTAGTGTTCTTAAAATAGTCCTTTGATAATCCTTCTTACATATTTCTGTTATGTATAACTAACGCAGGCGTATGTGTATCTAAGTATTCACATCCAAAAATACACACACAAACGTACATAACAAATTAAAAATTAAGCATTAAAGGAAACTGTGTAAATATTTTGTTTGCATTTACGTAGTTGATTGATAAGGTCTACAAGAAATGTGTGGAAAGGCAGATAGTGGAAATTTATTCAGGCTGAGTTAGCGTATTTTTACGCTTTGTTGAGCACTACGCAGTTTCCCGAGCACGTTCTCTGACTGACTGCGTACGCTTACAAAGTGTTTGGCGGTAGGTAGGGGTAAAGCAGACGTGCCGACTTCTCATAAAGTCTGAGAGTTATTGCACCGTGTGACGAACGAAATTTTAAATATTGTAATTTGACCGTATGTTTATTACAAATTCAGTGTTTTTTCCATTGGTGATAAGTTCCACGTTGGATGCGTCAATTTGTAAAATAAACGGAGTTATATTACAAATAATTATCGATTAATGAAATTTCTTTTATGGATTTTTTTTATATCATTAATTAATTTTAATTGGTGTAATTGTTTTTAACTGTTTTTATTGTTTTATTTCAGTGTTCAATTAATAAATATACTGATTAATAACTGTGTATGCTCTGATGAAGAATTATTTGTTTCTTCGTGTTAAATAGATTTTCTTGGCCACATCGATTGCATGTAGCGGTTAACTCAGTATCGGTACTTCTTCTTCTGCTCGTTCCTTTCCTTCAGAAGTTCACGTTTAGCATTTAATAATTAATGTAATTTAAATTATGACTCAAATAATCAATAAAAAAATGTTACAACAATAATTAGTTTTATTAGGTCCAAAGTAATTATTTGAATTGCCGCGACTGGCTCGAGTCTGATTCGATACTAGATTCCAGGTCGATTATTACATATATAATATTATTCAAATTAAATTATTGTATTATAAGGGTTCTTTTAACTGTAGAAATAGTCAGGAAAGGCAAGAGAATTCAATACTTACAAATTATAAAGAACTTATTCATTAAACAGACAAAAAATATAATAAAGTATAATGTATAGAAAAGTCGATTTTCGAACCAGCTGATGTCTCTGACGTCACCACGTTTCCTCCAAGGTTGAATGCGTTTAACTCAAAATGACAAGCTGGCGTCCCCCATGTGTTGTTCTGCGATGTAAATTCAGCTACGAGATTTCACTTCAAATAATTGTACTAGTTGTTTAATTCCTCTTCAGTGATGCCGCTATTGGAATATCCACAAGTTGTAGTGTGTAGTTGTATTCATCCACTGGATTTTGTTCAGTAATAGTTGTGTTGTGTCAAACGGTTCCCTTCACTCGTTTTCTGGTTATCTGAGTTTAATTTCGTTCTTCAGTCGTGTCTATACGTAGTGACAGCTTGATTTAGTAGTGTTTAATTTAGTTTTATGGTTTCAATGATCGTTATTATAGTATTCCTTGATTTAATTTATTCTTTATCTTTTTATAAACTCATCATATCTCTTGGTTTGCGTTATTTAAAAATTCCTTTCATAGTTCTCTGAAAATGTATTCCGACACGTCCGTTCTGTTTGGCTTTTAACAATCAACTAATTATATTTGTTCCTTCATCTAGAAAATTCTATAAGATTTTGGTCTCATTTCTCATTGTTCGTCGACCAGCTGTTCCTATCAAATAATTCAATCTTATAGAAAATAATGTCATATTTTATATTTAATTGGCTATAAATTATTTGTTTAGTACTTTTATGTAATTCTAATTATAGAACAATATTGCTGCTTTTATTTTATACAAGTTAATACTAAATTTGACCTGTTTTGGTTTGAATTAAGCTTCAGAATTACATTCTTTGAAATCCATCTCTAGGCCTTATTTTGATTCACCTAAATGCCTATTAAATGGTTTACAATATGTTTTATGTTACAATTTTACTCACACTCGATTACTAATTAAACTCTTGTAATTTACCTTTTATATCTGGCTATTATTTTAAACACTTAACAATTTATTTGGATTTTACTAGTGCTTGCTTACTGCTTTTGACATTTTCTTGTACAATCACCATTTAGGTCAATTTTACATGCTTATTCTTTTAATCACTATTATAGGTTGTTGTTATCATTAGGATAAAGTATTTGTATTCTGAATGGGATAATTTATATAAAATTAGTCTAGGTTCTATAAATTTGTATTCTCTGATTTGATTTATATGGTCAAAGTTGAATTTGTCTTGGTCATCAATTTTCAATTTTCCTAGCAATGTTATTATTAATTCACCTTATTAGTTTTATATTTTTTGATTCACTATTTATGGGTCGTTTGAATTATTATTTGCCTTTCCTTACTTCACAAAAATACAACATTAATTAACATGATTCAAATACAATAAACTCTTACATATAAACATCTAGTATTTCCTACTATCAACATATTTTGTATGGTATACACAAAAAATAATAAGACATAATAATTATATAAATAAACACATTAAAACTTTATATTAATGATTGTCTCTTGTTGTCCTTTTTAAAACTGGTTTGGGGTGTTTCCCTCAATTACACACTTATTTTATTTATAATTAAGTTTACATTATTCTGATTATTTGTATTGGATTTTCTTATTTTATTATTTTTGGTTCTAAATTTGTATAGCTAATATGGTTTAAGTTCTTTCATTGATGTGGTTTGCTGCTATAGAGGTTTCTGTCTGTTAAATAGGTTTTTGTATCTTGATATTATTTCATTTCAATGGATATGGGTTGTTACCCCTTACTACTTTATATCTTGAGAATTTTCATTTTCATTTATTTGTTCTGGGCTGTTGCTGCTTACTACTCTATATCTTGAGGGTTGTCATTTTATTTTATTTGTTCTGGGCTGTTACTCCTTACTACTCCATATCTTACTGGGCCTACTAATTATTTTACTGAGATGAGAGTACTAGTATGAGTACTATTTGTTTTTAACAAATTTTGGGTATAAATTGACTATATGTAATTTCTTTGAATCGATTTTTCTTGTTCTGTTAAGTCCTTTTATTTATGTTTGTAAGTACTTTTTTCTGTTACTTTTATTTAAGTTGATATTTATATATATACTCCTTCCAGATGACTTCTTCCCTTCTTTTCCTATATGATCTTAGTTTGTAGAATAAGGTAAAAACTTCGTTGTGCTACAATATCGCTCTGTTCTATTTGAAGCTATAAATGTAACAATGCAAATGCAAATTTATTACGCTAACAAGCAATAGGTATGAAGACCAGATAAGACGCCTCGCAGGCATACGTTTCCAGCAGATAAAGTCAAAGTGACAATTTGACACAAAACGTCAAAAAATTGTGTCTGACGGTTTCCATAGGTAGTTTATTTTTGTAGCTCTTTTGCATCATAATTTATTTTTCTTTCCTTGAGTTGTCGTTGTCTATTAACATTTTAATCAAAAAAAGTTCGCTCAACTTCATTCTTATGTTGTCTCTCTCCGATCTTTAGGGTTTGATGTAATTACACTTACACGACCTAGATTATTAGTAACATATTTAATTTAAGTATTTAATATCATTTTTATATAAATGTTGTGACGGCAGCAAGGCAACCCATCTGCTCTCCGGTACCAGCGACGCGAAAACCTGGTAGCGCCTGACACCTGACGTATACTCAGCGAGCCAATCAGGGATCACCAGACGAGACGTGACACCTGACGTGTTCGCAGCGAGCCAATCAGCGATCCCGGTCAGGGCATAAAAAGAGCGCTGCTAGAATTTTTTGATTCACGACATTCTGACTTGAGCACTCAAAGAAGAAACACCTGTCTAACCAGCGCAGAAGAGAATCGCCTGGACCTCTAGATCTGCAATGAAGAAGCCATCTACAACAACTTGCGGCGTGAGTGAAGGAAAAGAAGAAGCCGCTGGACCAGCATTCGCCACATGACCATCAAGCTGCAGCAATGGAAATTTACCAGCCTTGCCTGCAAGGCGACACAGCAACGCCACGCACGACTGGGACCTGCCGCACAGTGCAGGTAAGTTGAATAGCAGGTAGCGCTGCCCAGCGGAATCCCGGGGGTCCGAGAGTAGGGCTCACAAATAAAGATACCGATTCCGTTGCCACCGTGACGGTGTCACAGTTCGGCCCCCGGACACCTGCTGGGCAAACAGCTGAAGTAGTCAGCATTGGTCCAGCTGTTAGTGCCCCTAATGCACTATGCGGCAGCGACGAGCCCCCGGCCAGTTGGGCCAGTCGGGAATCCTTCAACTTGCGCGGGCAGCTCTGCTCAACCCGCGCATGATCGTGACCGGTCCTTATCAGGGTCATAAATGACTCCAAGTGCCGTACCTTCCGGCTGCCAGGCCGCTAGCCGGCCAGCCAGCCCTAATCCTCCACCGGAGTCTGACTCCCCCGAAATGGAGACCTCGGCTTCCACCGACTGGGTGGTAGTAGGACCCGGTGGCAAGCCGAGGAAGTCTCCCTCACTGGCTTTCCTGAGTTCGGTGCCGTACTCGGCGGCATTCCAAGCCTCCGCTGCGGTCCGTCCAGCCGCACCTCCGAAGGTCGGATCCCGACGATCCCTACGTCAGGTACATTATCGGCTTTAGTCGCATACTCCGCAAGGTCATGCGCTGGCAGAGAACGCTTCGGTCAAACTCCAAAGCGAGTCAGACTGTACGCGTCACCTGCCGCAGCGCATCGGAACACTTCGGAGTGATCCAGTGGCTGGAACAAGAATCGTTCCAGTTCCACACATACTCCATAACCGTGTCAAGCCTGTAGCCCTTCTTCGGAAGTTGGACACACAGGCCGATCCGCAGGTCGTTCTAGACGAACTGCGCGACGCGGGCTACAAGCTTGTGGCAGCCTCTTCATTATACACAACCTATGGCTCGCGTCGGCCCTTGCCTCTAATCAGACTTCAGGTGGAGAAGGGCGAACCCACCCACGCCCCTTTTGGAGTTGGAACGGCTGTTCTGGCTCTGCCTTATCGTAGAGCCCTGCCGTCAGACCGGGAAAATTTCCCAATGCCATAGGTGTCTGAAGGCGTCCCTTAGCCATCACCTCGTTGTCCTGCATCAGCGGCGGAACCTCGAGTGCACCGCGGTTGAGCTCCATGGTGCTCTCGGTGATCTAGTCGTAGTTTCCGCATACGAGCCTCCACAAAGGGAGCTACTGTCGAACGATCTGGAGACCGTCTTTGGTGCACACAGGAGGGTAGTCCTGGCGGGCGACCTGAACTGTAAGCACCCCAATTAGGGGAGCCGATTGGTGAAACCAAACGGGGCTCGCTTACGCAGGTACGCCGATGCGGCTCGGGTCACAGTCATGGTCCCGACCGGGCCTACTTACAATCCCCCGAGAGCTAACTCCCGCCATCACGTACAGGACATTGCTGCGTTCAGGGTCGTTTATTACCCAGTCCACGTCTCCGTCATTTCGGAACCGTCCTCCCATCATTGCCCCATCAGTGTGCATCTAGCTACACAGCACTCAACCGAACGGCGGGTAATCGAGTTGGAATGCTTTAGTCCGGCGTTTAGTCGCCGCATACCTGAGCGTATACCACTCGACACTACCCAGGATGTCGATAAGGCAGTTGCCTTGTTCGACAGAGCCGTAGCCTCGGCGGTGAACGTCTCATCCCGGATGAAGCCGGGGCTCACGCCCGACTATCAGCGGATCCCCGAAGAGGTGGTGTCCCAGCTCGCTTGCGAGAGAAATCGCCTCCGGAGACGCTGGAAGAGGACTCGCGATCCGGGCGACAAGGCTGCGTTTAACAGAGTGACCGGTAAGTTGCGTCGTGATATGCTGGCGTTCCATAGACGAAGCTGGGAGCTGGCTGTAGCACAGATGGAAGGCCCTGTCGAGGACCGTAATGTCTGGCGGATTCCCAGAGCCCTAACGGGAAAGCATAAACGCGCGCCTCTCCCCACACTGGAAAGGCTCGGTGGTCAACCCCTTGGACGCCCCCTCGAGTTCTTGGCTGATAGTTTCTAAAGACAGTTCGCTCCCAACCCACCCAAGAACCCGGCCTTCACTAAGCGACTCTGCTGCGAGATAGAACGCTTTCTATCGGCCGGTATCACAGTCCAGCCGGAGCCCATCTCGTGGGAGGAGGTCTCTGAGAAGATAGTTCAGCTCAAACCCCCGGAAGGCGCCTGGCCCAGACGGAGTTATGAATTCCGCACTCCACCGCCTTCCGGAGCGAGGAATACGTTTCCTATAGTGATTTATGTGTATATTGATATAACACATTTATATTGTAAATACAAAACAAAATAAAACAAAAAATAAATTAAAACAAAAAATAATTTTCTGTATGGTCACCTACAATTTAATTGAAAATTGTGTCTCTTGAATCAAACTGAAATAAGATATTTCCTCATTGCATATAGGAAAGAATTTGACAAGCGATTTTTTGATTTAACAATCATAAAGATTACCGAATAAAGACTGAATTAGAATGTTTACGCTAATGTTGTATATTAGCAAACAAAGTTTAAAATGTAGTTTTATTCTTTCTTGAAAATTACGGCTCATCATACTCATCCATGAATCTATCTCGCAAAGTTTTTTATGGAAATATTCTAGCTGATTCTTTGCTCGAAATCGGTTAGTCCGACAAATGCTTATGGAGTCTTAGTTTGGTTACAGGAGTTTGCAGTTATTATATTGGAAAACCTGTTGCCTTCGTTTCCACAACACTTAATATGTGACGCTGACTCATTCCCGTTTTTCTTTTCTATCGATAAATTTTATTGGTTTCTGTTAGTTAAATAGATTAAGAAACGTATAATTACAAACTTTTCTCTTCTGCAGTATCCAATAAACCACATTCTACTATAAAGCCTATTTTCCTTTATAATAACTTCTGTTTTTTAATAATATTGAATAGTAAATTTAAATATACAGAATGAGATTACAAATAATTATATTTATTGTCACTACAAATATTACTTAGTCTTTTATTAGATTGTCAAACAAAACGTTTGTTTACTTTGACAGAGAACCAGTAAAATACTACTATCGGACACGATGAATTTACAAGACAATACACTTTCATCTTCCTAGTTTACTTATGAAAATGCACGGAATACTGTAAAAGTCTTTGATACTTAACTGGGATTATTGTATTCACCCTTACCTCTACGACACCTATATTTTTGATGTAGGCGCAACGATATCTATTCAGAGGCCTACTAAATGAGCACACTGAATCCTTAAGGCAATACTTATAGTTGACGAACAGCTATTAGGAGATCGAGTTAAGGTTTTAGAAAACGCGTGGCACAGTTATAGTAAAACCAACGTTATTGCAACTACATTCTTTATGTGCGTATTCTTGGGTCGGACACTGTTTACACGTTTTCAATCGATGTAACGTTTTGAGAGTTGGCGAATAGAAGGTGACACTCGGAGCGGATAAAAAGATGAAAAAAATTGACGCTTTTACTTAAGACAGTGGCTGTAACAGAGAAAGACATATGCAAGCGCACATTGAACCATGGGTAGTGGAGACTATGCTGGAGAAAAAAATGTAAGACGTAGTGAAGATGTGATACTGAGTGACAAAATTATTTACACTTTGACTAATAAACGGTAAGTACAGGGCAACAAAGCAAAAATATTTACTGTTTTACAAGACACTTGAATTTGATTTTCACCACACACACGCGCGCCCAGACATACAATTTTTGTACGGTGTTTTCGTTCTAAACATTTTCTATACGAATTATATATAGGTACTTTATTTCTTTTCTTTCTTATTTTATATCAGTTCAGCAGTATTTTACAAGGGTGCATAAAAAGCTGATTATGTGTTGTGCTGGCCGTTTTAAATTGTTAGGAATAGTCAAACTAGGGCAGGTTGGTTTAGTGTTTATTGCACAATATAGTATATTATTCTTCATATTATTTGAATTAGCAGCCATCCTTACTATTTCTTTTATGAAGTTGCTAAACTGCTACAATTTTTGTTCAGACGAAGCTGAAGATGACGAAAAGCTTCGTCTGAACAAAAATTGTAGCAGTTTAGCAATTTCATAAAAGAAATAGTAATTTATTATTGTTTCTAGATATATTAGGTTGAATAATTAATTTTCATGTAATTTCCTTTCAAAGAAAAAATTATAAGATTTTTTAAATAACTAAGCAAATAAGATTTTGTTTTTAAAGAAGGGAATATAAAAAAAAGTTATATCTAAGATCTAACCGTAATAAGAAAAATACAAATAATAAAACAACGTAATTATATAGGCTATATTCACTTATATAAAAAACACCATGATGAATCTTGTGAAACTGATTAAAAGTACAGAAGTTAAAATAGGATACAAATAAACAGAAATGTATAAATACTAAACACCTGATAGAGTAATGACGATTCACAAAGCAGCCAAGTCTACAAAGTAGTTTGCAGACAAAAAACTATTTAAAGACCACTTCAAAAACATCTAAACAAATACAAAAACCAGACATTTACAAATATCATGCAGCAACACACAAAGTGAATACAGAATATAAATTCCCAGACGTTGACAAATTAGTACTTATAAAACACACTTAATACAAAGGCAGCACAAACATTGAGATTTCATGTGCAACCAGGTCCACGCCACTCCACATGTTGCGCGAGCCGTTTTTGTAAGTCAATGTCCGTCCAAATAAGAAACGGTGTACACCGTTCAAGTAGTGTTTGAGCAAATCGGTTGTTATTGTTGATAAGTGATTCAATGTAAATAAATTTTTAATGTTTGACAATCTCATACGAAGGATATATGTGTTGACGACGGAACGCGTCACATAGCTACTACAAATTACAAGACGGAACAGAAAGAAGGTCATATAATAATTAAATCAATTATGGATTAGATTCTGGAAACATGAATTTAAAAATGTTGTAAGACAATGCATATTTTTAATATTCGGCAGTCATTTTGCCACTGAAACCTCATAACTCGAAATAAATTTGACATCGTATTCAGTAATTTCCTACAGAAAGTGCACATTCAGATAAGTGCATGATGGTGTCACAAGATAGGAATAAATGTAGAGATAGCCTAGATTCAATACAGCCAATAAATCTATGGTTTCGTAAGCTTTAAATATGCAATTTTCTCTTGGCTTAGATACTGTATGTTATAATCGTCTGTCGTTCTCAGAACTTAACATGAAACGTGATATTGCATATTGTGTAACTTAACAGGCAACAGTTATTAAATTGAATTATCTCCCAGCGCAGCTCTGCTCTATTTGATGTCCTGTCATTAAGCTGAGCCCGTTCTCATCGTGTCGATACCGTTATTCCCCAATGACATATGATTTGCCAAAACTAAAATCATGAATTGTAAGTACAGTAACTAAAAAACTTTAGATAGTTTGTAAGCTATAAAACGTACCTTAAATTTATAAAAGAAATGAGTGACAACAATTAAATTTTTAAACATTTGTTTACTTGTAAATAACATGTGAGATGTCGGCTTTTGTCAGCAATATTTTGAAGTTAGAGCATGTAGTGATTCTGACTTTTCGAGTCACATTTGGAAAGCCATATCCGTTAAGGACAGGCACTAGCGCGCCTCTACCACCTGTACTAATCATAAATTATTTAGAAACAAGTTTTCTTGTGACGTAAACGAATAAACTTTAAATAGGTATGTAATTAACATACTTTTAATGTACTAGAAAATAAGGAAGGAATACGTCAGATAAGTTTCTGATTTGACAAGTACACTGTTTACAACAACGCCTCTATTAGCAATCTATTCACAATTAAGGAATCTATTTTCTTTTTAAGTTATGTCCTTACATCTTGTGGATACGAGTTTGGAACACCCGAAGGCCTAGCTGGATTCTCACTTTGCTTCAACTTGTCTTTCGTGAGATCCCACCCTTTAGACTTTTGTCTTGTCTCTCTTGATTTACACTTGGTCTTTTCTGACCGCAACGCTATTAGAGTAATCGAGGGCTAGAGTGTCTTCTTTTTCAATTATTATTTCTTAATTTTGGGTGGCTTATTATCTTAGAGTACTCACTGATTCCGATAGGTGATCGCTGGAAATACTAAGAAACTTACAGTACCAGAATAACTGATACAAAGCCACAAAATTCTATCTCAGAAACAGAAGTGAGGCGCAGTCGCTCGCCTCTGCACAGCCCCACTCGAGCGACTCGCCGAGTTCTCCGCCAATGCCTGCGGACCAAGTTGATCCCCGGTCTGTCCCGCTGCCCGGTGACGAGACCGACGCTTTCGTGGCGGTTTGGCCACGGGGGCGCTCGGTTAAGAAACCGAGGCGGAACCGGTCCTCCTATACCTCTTCCTCGGCGTCCGCCATGGAAGTTGTCCCCGCCGATGGCGAATCCGGCACGGGGCCGATTGTGGACGGCGATGCCAAAGCACCGTCGGCCTCTGGTCGCATCTCGCCCGTGTTCGTACACGGCGTGAACAACATCACCGGTTTTTACCGGCGACTGATAACGGTTGCCGGAATTTCCCCGGCCAACGTCGACTTGAAGCTCCTTGGGTTCGGCACAGTCAAGATTATTGTCCGCGGAATGGACGTGTATAGTAATGTCTTGGCGTTCGTGGAATCCGCCCAGCTGCAGTTCCACACCTTCTCCCCCAAGCACGTTTAGCCTCTGTCCTTTGTGCTCAGAGGCTTGGACGTGGAATCACCTCTCGGGGAAATCCTCGATGAACTGCGCGAACTGGGCTGTCCAGTTCGCTCGGTTCATCGAGTATATGCCACAGCCGGACCAAAGAGTCCACTTCCCCTGGTTCGCATATAAAAGCGAGGCAGGCGAAAGCCTACTCTCTCTAATGCGGCTTTTTGGGTTCCGCGTTAAAATGGAACGAAGCCGCGCTCCCGGGGTTTTGCCTCTATGCTACAGGTGCCAACGCTTCGGACACCACACTGATACTTGCTCCAACGCTCCTGCGTGCGTGAGGTGCTCTTTGCCGCACTTCACTAAACATTGTGACGCACCAGCTTTTAAAAGGTGCATCAACTGTGGCGGAAGTCACCCCGTAGGTCCTGCCCGGTGTACAAGCGGGAGCTCGAGCGGCGAAAGCCAAAATTACCCCTGCCACCACCGAGGCATCCAGAAGCTGGTTCCAGACCTGCAACTTTAACAGCCAGGCCCTTCGCCTCCTGCTACGGCTGCCGTGACTGTCGCCACTGTTAGAAATAAACAACAAAAGAGAGCCAAAGGCCCGAAGCAATCACCTGTGATACAGGCAACCGCAACTCAGGCCCTTGCCACACCCCAGGCAAAAAAGCGCCATAACACCGCGTCATCTGAAAGTGAGACACCCCAGCCCAAAGAAATCATCTCGGTTGTGGAGCCTGAGACAACAGCTCAATCCTCCCCAACACCGGAGAACCTTACCCTGCTGTAGAAGCAGCCTCGCCCGCCCTCCCACCCCCGCTGTTTCCTAATGCAGGCAAAAAGAAGCGGCATCGTAAGCCCCATGGTGCTTGCTCCCGGGCTCCTGCCAACCCAGCCGCACAGTCCAGACAGCCTGCGCATCGCGTTACAAAGACAGACGCAATCGCATCTGTCCCTCTTCCTGGCGCCTCCGCTAGAGGCGCTACACCTGGCCCTGTAACACCCTTGGCTTCCACCAATCCACCGATTGTTAAGTCTCGGCGCTCTTATGCGCACACAGTCTCCAGGCACTCTGCCTCAAACAACGTACCTGACGACTACCAGGTCGTCAAAGACTTCCTTGGTGAATTTGACCTCCGCAAATTTGCCCAACCTTCAGGTCCATTCGCTCCCGCTTGGAGACTGCCGATATAACGGAGAGGTTCATGCTCTTGGTGGAAGCCGCCACTTGTGTAGGACTTCTATGAATCGGGTCCTCAAACTATACCTCTCGATTCTTACCTGAAACGCCAACAGGTTGGCTAACAAGATCCAGGAACTCCAAAAATTACTGGCCCGACTCAAACTCGATGTAGTGCTTCTCAATGAGACCCACTTGACCCCTGCGAACCGGTTACGATTGGTTAACTATGTGTGCTATCGAAACGACAGGCCGGGCACTGCTGGTGGCGGTACTGCGGTCGCGGTATGCCTCAGTCTTGATCATCACCGCGTCCAATTGCCTGCAACGACTCACCTGGAAGTTACCGCTGTGGAGATGTTGAACACTCTGGGCGGTGTACTCTTGGTAGCGGCATACAAACCGCCGCAAAAAAAAAGAAAAAAAGAGCTCCTTCACCCCGATCTAGCGGTCGCGTTCGATGCACACAAGAGGGTCATCATGGCCGGCGACCTGAACTGTAAACATCGCGATTGGAACAGTCACTTGGCTGTCCCAAACGGGAAGCGCTTACGCAGGTTTGCAGATTCACACATGGTGACAGTGATTGGGCCTACCCAACCTACGTTCTACCCCTCACAACTCCGCGCGGCTCCCGATGTCTTGGACATAGCGGTGATCCAAGGAATTGACTGCCCGGTCCATGTGTCCGCGCTAACGGAACTATCGTCCGATCATCTCCCCATCTTGATACACGTCGCTACCCAGCACGTCGTACGCAGAGATATCAGGAAGGTGGTAGAATGGGACCGCTATGGCCCGGCGTTAAGTCGCCGATTGCCAGAGGCGGGACCACTCGAAACCGTCCGCCAAGTCGACGAGTCTGTCGTATCTGCGATCGACGCGCCACGCCCACTAGCAGCGGATCTCAGAGGAGACGAGTGCTCTCGCTTGCGAGAGAAATCGCCTCCGCAGGCGCTGGCAACGGACCCGTGATCCGGCCGACAAGGCAGCGTACAACCGGGCAACCGGCATTTACGTCGTAAAATGCAGGCCTACCGGAGACGCTGTTGGGAACTCTCCGTGGCCCAAGGGTGGGACGAATCGGACGAAAGTAGCCCTTACCGGATACCTTCGGCTTTGGTAGGGAAGAGGCGCAGACCTCGCATCTCAGCCATTGCTAGTTCTTTCGGTCAAATCCTGGCTTGCCCGGAGGCGAAGGCCGAGTACTTGGGCGCGTGTTTCGAGCGTCAGTTCGCTCCAAACCCGCCCATGGACTGGGACTTCGATGAAGAAGTCGAGAACGAAGTGGAAGACTTTCTGTCTCTTCCGATCACTGCGAAGCCCGAACCCATTAGTAGGGAAGAGATCTTAGTTCGGCTCGTTGAACTCGTACCAAGAAAAGCTCCTGGCCCGGACGGCGTCTCGAACGCCGCTCTTACTCGACTCCCGGAGCAAGGAATACTTTTCTTTGTTGAGCTGTTCAACGCGTGTCTAAGACTGGCCTATTTTCCCCAGAAATGGCGAAAGGCGACGGTTATAGTGATCCCGAAGCAGGGAAAGGACGCTTCCCGTCGCGGCAACGTCAGGCCCATTAGTCTACTGTCAGCAACGTTAAAGGTCCTCGAACATCTTGTACAACGGAGAGTCCTAGACCATCTAAGAAACTTCGATGTACTGGTCCCCGAACAGTTCGGTTTCCGTGTGGGGCATTCCACCACTCATCAGCTGATGAGACTGGTGGAATACATCACGGGCGCCGGCTGTCGGCAAGAGCAGACTGTCGCCTGTTTCCTAGATGTGGAGAAGGCCTTTGATAGTGTCTGGCACGACGGGCTCTTGTTCAAGTTCCGAGTTTGCTACCTTCGCTTGATTGCTAGCTTTCTGACGGAGAGGACTTTCTGCATGAGAATAGATGACCACGTCTCCTCGAGAGACGCAATACAGCCGGGGTACCTCAAGGTAGCGTGCTAGGGCCTCTCCTGTTCTCCGTGTTCGTCAACGACGCACCCAGAGACCCTGGAGTCCAGATGGCCATGGTTTCCGACGAAACGGCGGTCTATACCGCCGATCGGAACGCTGACAGAGCTATCATACGACTTCAGCGCGCACTCGAAGCGTATACGACGTGGACGGAAAGCTGGAAAGTTGCCGTTAACGAAACCAAGATCTCCGCGGTGCTATTCTTAAAGCGCCGGAAAGAACCACGAGGACGAGTAAGACTCGGTAGAACGTATTTGCCCTGGTCGAGAGAGGTTAAATACCTCGGTGCCCACTTTGATCGTCAGCTCACCTGGCTCATCGGTGCCCACGCTGAGACGATGCGTCAGAGAGCGTCCACTCGTCTCGCGCAACTGTTTCCGATACTCGCCACAAGACTATGACCCGCAAGCTGGGTAAGTTGATTGTCAACTCGTAACTGTTGCCGATCGTTACCTACACTATTCCCGTCTGGGGTTACCTCGCAACCGTTCATAAAAAAAGTTACAAAGCGTTCTCGATAGGGGTCTCCGGCTAGCGGCCAAAGACCCCTATCTCGACGTTTGAGAAGAGGACTCGGTGCCCCTCCTTGGATGACACCGTCAGGCGACTTGCACGTAAATTTTACGTCAGAGCTGCGAGGACCCAGGCAAACCCTCTCATAGCTGGCCTTGGCAAGTACCGAACACGTCCATGTGATACTTGGAAACGGCCTCGGCAAATACTGTACTAGGATGGCCTAGTACGAGCATGCCGTTGTAGCGGCCACTAATTAATTAATTAAGATTCCGTCTGGACAGGACCACTAGGCAGGAGCCCCTACCGGAGGCTCGGTACTAGGAAACCATTTGGACGTCTCACGACACGCATCCCAACAGCTCTGGCCGCATAGGTTAAAAAAGCATGGTTTTAACATGGTATCAGTAAACAAACGTAATCTATTTTCATTACTAGTCAACAATAAAGAAAAATCAACACACACTAGAGAAAATGGAATTTATGAAATACAGTACGTTGTGCAGAATACGATGCCATTTATATCGGACAATGTGGCCGTGCTCTGAAACATCCCATTTTTGAACATAATAAGACGATTTTAACCAATACAGTTATTACAGGTTTTACAGATCATTGCTTACAACACAATCACTTCGTAGATACAAAAAACATAACACTACTCCACAACATACAAAAAGGTAAAAAATTGATTTGTTAGAAATTCTAGAAATTAAAAAGCAATAAAAAATAACAAAAATTTAACAAATGAACAAATTGATTTCTGTGTAACCTTTATTAAAAGCTGTTATTTAGTTTCGTTAATTTTGTATTTAGTTTTTACAGACACTTGGCCTACCCTTAGCTCCTGCAAACCCCTCTCCATCTTCACACCTCACACATGTTTCGAGACACGCCTTAAACAGATGTCCAACCACCTTTACATCCTCTGTTCACTCATCACTTTGACAACGACCTAAGAAGTCGAAACAGCTGTCAGAGTTAAATAAAATCTGTGAAACGTACCAAGTGTTTATATATTTAAAAAAAAACCTTTGTATTAGAAATAAATTCTTTAGTTCGACATTATATCACGTGACGGGATATAATCTTGATACGATTACCTTCTCGAAGACTTCCGTTATCTCAGCAGGAGTAACTGTCTCATGTCGGCAGCAGGAGGACATGTTGACAGAGACTATTTATCAAGCATTCGTCAAGTGCTTGGTTTTCTCCAGTAGTGATGGTACGAAAGAAGGACAGTGGGCTGCGTTTCTGTGTCGACTAATGGAAGCTGATAGACGTGATAAAGAACGTTTACCTAGTGTCGACAATAGGCTCGACACGGTGTCCGGAGTTTAGTGGTTTTCTACATCAGACCTAAAGAGCGGATATTTGCAAGCAGCTCTCCATCAAGAAGGTAAAGAAAAGATTGGTTTCTTGACTTTTCGTGACATCTTTTACATGAAAGTCATACCATTCGTACTTTATAATGCGTCGGCCTTGTTTGAAAGACTAACGGATCTGGCCCTCCAAAGATAAACTTGATGATCTTACATTGTTTAATTAGACGCAATTTTAGTTGTTTATAAGTATTTTAAAAGTGTTTGAAAACTGTTTTTTGAAAGTATGAACAGAATCTCTGCAGAACCTCTAACATTGGAGAACGGATTGCTGAAAAAGTGCAGATCGACGAGAAATGGTCATGCTGCTTATAGCTCCCCGAAGCAAAATGCAGTCTATTTTGAAGGAGATGTCTGATGGAGTGTCCGGTGGTCATCTTGGTGTCAATAAAATAATTGACAAAATACTGAGACGATTCCACTTGCTTTATCTTTGCCGCCGTGTGGAAGAATACGTTGTATGTATAAAATATGTGCTGCCAGCAGGTACTCACAAAACAGAGGCTGGGGAAAATGGGATCTTATAATGTTGGCCTTTCTTTCGAGAGAATTGATATAATTATTGCTGGATCTTTTCCAGTTACACACAATGGAAACCGATACATCATGGTTGTGAATGGAAACTTTAGCAAGTGGGTGAAAGATTATGCTGTCCCAAAATTAGAAATGTTTTATTGAAGCGGAACAGTAAGTTCGAAACTTCTGCTGTTCTGAAGTCTCTATAAAAATTCGTACGGCTCGAGAGAGGAATTTCGAGTCGCGAATTTTTAACCCGGGAGAACTCGCCCCTATGAGCAAAATGCTCACGGTTTGAAAGAAAACATTATATCTAGGACTCTATGTCCTACTATTTGTCAATAGTAGTCGTCAACTGTGAACGTTTTTCTCATTGTGCGAGTTCTTGTGTTATACATTTTTTTTTAGGTGAGTATTTTTCTCATCAAGCGAGTGATCGTGAAAATTATTTTTTTATCTAATAATAACCAGGTATGTACCTATTTTGACTAAAATAAAATTGTATAACCATGCATATTATGCCTTATTTTGAAATGCTCTTTTTACTTTCTAGGATGACATCTCGAGGAAGTTTGATGGTTGAACTTGCTCTAAGGAATAAAAATGCTTCTTGTTCTTGGGCACCTAACCCTGTGAATGAAGAGACTTTACCACTGCAAGATGATGAAGGGAGAGTAGATGATCCAGAAAGTGATTCAGAGTCAGAACACAGTGACCATAACACCGATTCAGAGCAGTCTGAAGGTCAGTATGAAGATGATTCTGAATCTGAAACTAATGGTAAAACAATTACCAAGTTGGCGAATATGTAACTATAGATGAGATGCTGGAAGCATTTAGAGGTCGATATAAATTCCGTCAATTTATCAGAAATAAGCCCGCAAAATACGGCATCAAAATTTATTCTTTGGTCGATGGAAGAGTATTTTATACCCACAATATGGAAATTTATCCAGGCCTAAACAACCTAATGGTCCTTACATGTATGACAACTCAGCGCAATCTGTTGTTATGCGTTTGGCTCAGCCCATTTTAGGGACAGGACGAAATATAACGATGGATAATTATTTTACCTCTCTCCCATTAGCACCCCAACTTTTAGCCAACAAAACAACAATGGTTGGTACTATTAGAAAAAACAAAAGTGAATTCCAAAAAGTTTTTTGACGCTTACAGGAAGAGCAAGGTATAGCAGTAGATTTGCCTATTTGGAATCCACAAAAGGGGTTTTGGTGTCATATAAGCCAAAAAAAGAAAATACCAAGAATGTTTTATGTTTTCCTACTCTTCATAATGACGGCAAAATAGATGAATCTACGAATTAACTTACAAAACCAGAAATAATTACGTTTTACAACCTCACTAAAGGACAGATGTTGTAGACGAAATGAAAGCATCTTATTCAGTTTCTCGAGTGAGCTGCAGATGGCCACTTACTATTTTTTTTTTACACTCTTGAATGTTGGAGTAAATAATTCTCAAATAATATATAATGAAAATACCGAATTAGTTGAAGCTAGAAGACTGTTTCTCAAAAACTTGGCTCTTGACCTGATGAAATATCAACTAATGAACCGAGCCCAATTTTCAAAAATGCCTGCAGAGGAAAAAAAGGATGAGAAGACTTGCTGGAGCTGAAGAAGAGCAAACGCCCACAAGTTCTTGTGGAAACATTCGGTTTTGTGCTTATTGCCCACGAAGGAAAAACAAGAAATCCAAAAAAATTTGTAGAAAATGCAAGAAAACTGTTTGTAATGAACATTGTTACCTTTTATGAGTTTCTTGTGCTGAGGAACTATTTGATTAATTTACATAAATAATTTTAAAAAAGATTAAAACAATTTTTTCTTTGTTTGTAGGTATAACATTATGTTTCACATAAAAAAAGTGATTATAATTTTAATTTCAAAATATTTCATAAAACATTATTATTAGTTTTTATAACATTTTGTATTTCAATTATTCAAATATAAATAAAAATACGTTTCAAGTCAAAATATTTCATATTCTATAAGTTTTTAAAGGGAAATGGGTGGTGTGAGCAAAACTCTCACGCGCGAGTTCTCAAGTTTCAAAAATAAGTGCGAGTACTGCCGGGTTAAGCATGTGTTGCCTATGTGGCATTAGGGAGACCTGGACAACGTTTTTCTACTCTCAGCCTGACGAATTGTTCTGAGGTTCGGCAGCAGAACACTGTTGTTCTCAATTGAGCAGCATCTACCGGAGGTTGTAGATAAAAACCAACCTGACTGGGTCTATTAATGGAATTATTACTATTGGCCTACTGTTCATCAGAAAACTACATAACTAGTCTGACTCTAAGGTTTTGTAAAACATTAATAAAAGTATGGGAAAACATTTTCTAGGATTTGGTTCACATTTAATTCAAGTTGTAGCAACTTCTAAACAACTTTTTAAATAAAATTATTATGAAACTACTTACTTTGTTGGATAGTAGTTGTTACGCTCTTAACCATATTCTCTGCACATTCACATATTGTTTTCTGCCTCTTTCTATATTCTGTGTAGAGAATACAGACGTGTCTTTTGTTTTACATACAGCAGCAGCTTTTTGCTTTAAATTTAACTATTTTAATTTAAACATTTTAACACTTCAGTACAATGTATCCTCAGGTTTTAATGCAACTTATTAAATTTAAACTCAGGAGAGAATGGAAAAATTGTGTTACTTCTCATTGAGTAACCACTTTATACAGACTTTCAGTAAGCACTGTCGTTTACGAGTGTACGTTTTCACGTGATAGTACGTAAACGGCAAATAATCTGGAGTGAACCCTACTAACGACAGTTTTAGTTAAAGCTTTACTTTTCAAATGTAGTTATTTTTTATTTTTCTATTATAGGGTATTAAAACACGTTATAAAAGTAGGAACATAAATTCTGCCACCGATTTTCAGTATCCCATTTTTACGGAAACAAACCAGGTGACTACTAGTTAATGTTTGCTTCTCAGAAAATTGTATACGCAATTGTAAAACAAAAAATAAGAGGCAGGTGGGAAGAAATATGTTTAAAATGCTCTGCTGCAATCATATCGTAACCCTTGTTTTAACAGCTGTACATAACGAGGTTTAATTACCTTATCGTTAATGCTTCTTCTAGAACTATTAATGTAACAGAGCGCATTAGACACAAGAAAGAATTATTTTAACTACACCTTACTTGTAGGTGACATAGTACCTTCATGAAAAAACTGAACCTTAGAATAATAAACTAAAAACATATTTATCTTAAGCTGTTCAGTATTCCAGCTCAGAGTGATTTCAGAACTACGTCGTAATTTGTTACATACTGGTTGGACTGGTAACGGAGAATACAGAATTTTTAATAAGGAATTAGAGTTCCTTTAATATTACTTTACGATAAAGTAGTTAAAATCTCTAAGTTACAGAATGTTTTTAAATTACCAACAACCTTCTACTTCCGAATATATCAACTAAGATATATATTTGACTATGCATTTGGCTACCGCTTGTTTTAATGTATCTCAATTGGTCAATATTTAGCGTTAATATTATAACAATAAATGCACACAACTGAAAAATTCTTCTGACCCTGAGTACATAGGTACAGCGGTATTGGCACACAGTCTCTTGGCTAGAACACAAACATAAGCATGATTCCTCTCTTACCGGTAAAAGGCCTACCCATAAAGTAAGACCGCTCAGTTTTTCAAGAGCGTTCAGAATTTTCAGGTATATTTAAAATTACTCAAGTTTGTATTCCACAGTTATAGAATTAAAACTTTGTATGCATAAACAAATGGCATAATTATTTGCTTACCTACACAAATCTAATATACAGTGAGTACCGCGCGTGTATGTGTGTGTGCGTACGCTCGTGCTTTAAAGTTACATACACTTAACTTAAAACTAAGACAACATTCATACACAGTTTAATTGGATATTATCCTACCACTTTTAGCTAACGTTGACATAAACATCAACTTACAATCGCTTTACACGTGCTGACACACGAATGCACAAACCTTAAACATATTGTCTTCTGCTCTACTGATCCTCTGTTTCCATAGATATTAATTTACCTACCTGCAGTCAGACAGCGCCACTTGCTAATCCCAACACTTTACGCTGACAGCAGTGAGATGACATATTTCGTTAATTAAATTCCCAGTCAAATTTACAAAAAATCCAGTCGCAGCTGCTAAAAATTCCGTTTTGCTAGAGAAAGGATTAAAGCAGTACAAACATTTCGTGCTGTTATTCTACTAAAACAATTTTTATGTAGACAAAATAGAATACAAACTTTTATTGTAGTCATAATAACATCCGTTCTTAGACGTTGTTTGTTTTACAAGTACATAAATATATGTTTCAAGATAAAAAATACAAAAAAATTAACACAAATTTTATCAACGCGCTTCATGACGCTACAAAGATTTAGTTTATCTTTGTCTTGAACTAAGCAAGTTGTGCACGTAGTTAGTAATGTGTTTATTATGGTCTAATCCTGTAGTTCTGTAGCTATTGTAGTCTATTTATTACATTCAGTTAGTAATTTGGTATTAGTTTGTTAATGTGCATGTTTTCTAAGCCCCTATAAATATTGAATTGTTTGCTAGCCAGCATAACAAGTTTAACTGGCTTGAAAACTCCTAGATGCAGAAATTTATGAAACAATTTAGGCTAAAAGTTACTATCACTAAACTTATTTATATGCGTTACTAAAAACTGCTAGTAAATTTGTTTTCCTAAAATATGTAGTTAAAACTGTTACATGATAAATGTAATTTTCGACCACAGCAGCAATTGGACTTAAATAGATTAAGGGATCATTAATAATCTTCTAACAATGGCATCATATTCCTGTAGGTTAATTGCAGTTTAATGGAAACGTATTTAGGTTAACGATATCTACTTAAACGGAAGGTCATTGTTAGGATCATAATATACATTTAGCAGAGTTTAACTAAACTAATATTCAATTTATTTGCTACGGAGAAATATACAAAGTAACACTAAAATAATTTTTATGCTTAATATTATAGTAGAGTACGGAGCTAGGCTAAGACAGGTAGAAGAATTACTTCCTGAAATTAACATGCTTCAGTGTTGTTCACCATTAGGTTACACTGCGGAAAGGTGTGTAAAACGCGGACGCATGTAGATATTGTCCATGATATTGTTCATTAAGAACAAAATATTAGTGAAAAGGCAGTGAAGGACGTGAATAACAACATGCACAAAACAGACTGAAGAACACAGTCTACCTAGAGATTTACGTATATAATGATTGTCTGGTTTGGCAATAGGAACTACGATGTCAGAAATTGTTTTTCTTAGATTAAAAATAGTATTAAATATAAAACAAACATAAAACCAGATTGTAGTTTGAGCGGCCGGGAAGGTGAGTTGTTTTCTGTTGGGTGGCATTGTCTATTTGCAAGACACTATAAGTACCATCGTTACTATTATTAAAATAATCAACACATACATTATTTTTTTATGTAAATATTTGAAAGTTTATTTTTTATATAATATTTAGTGCTGAATAATATTTATTAAATTTTCTCAAACCTTTAAATACCTGAAAAGCTTTTCACGTGTAAAGAAGAATGGGTGTGTTAAGACCAGTAACAAGCAGATTAGATTATCCTGCTTGACTGCAGTACGGCCATGTTAAATAAAGTGTAGAAGATCAAGGTAAAGAAAAATAAAAGTGAGTAATTTTTACAGACAAATTATTTCTTTTTTAGGTAAAATATTTTGCCAATATGTGGACGGCAGGTGCCTCCATAAATAGATAATTATTCTGCACTAACCAAAAAACCTATTTATAAAAGAGAAGGTTTAAAAAGAAGAAAAGCTACTTGGTAACAATATTAGATCAATAGTATGACTAAATCAATCTATTCCTAAGTCAGTTATTGCATATAAACTGTACACTAAACTTACACATTTATTCTATCTAAACAAAGGTAACGTTATGAAGACATAAGTCATAATAACCTACCGTATTCACACAATAGTTTTAATAACAGCATATATTTGATCATAAAGCATGTTCGCTCTCTAATACGCGCGCAATTTCTGAAGTGCTGGCTACTGTACAGACATAAATAGAACCTGCTTGTAAACACCGTTTTTGCGCTGAAGCAATGATAATTAATTGTTCAGGTTGTACTTAAAAATTACATTTATTTTTATCATACTTCTCAGCACGTTTACAGCAATTTTGTGTGACAAGAGACAGAGTTGATATATGTTACAAATTAAATTATTAAATGTTAATTTTTTTGTCCACAGTCCACAGCATTAATAGTCGACGCATGTTGGCTGATAATTTAAATCAGAACTAAAAACAGAAAAATATTGCATTGTCTAAGCAGTCAATAAACGGTAGGTTGAATTAAATTATTTTAACACTTTTATCTACTTTGATGTGGTCACATAGCTAAATGAGGTAGGGAACACTCATTTATCTAAATTAATTTGGAAACATATACTTCATATTTTGTTGTACCTTGGTCTAAAAAATTTAATCATTTGATAATATTAGATTTACGAAAAACGTTTTACACAAATATGCAACCTGTGTTAGCATTATCGTTCTTTGCATATAACAGGTACGAATTCAATGAGTGTACGTGGTCTATACAAACATGAATTCGCTGATGAATCGCTTATAGAAAACGCTTTTTTGTACACAGTTTATAATGATTTTTCAGGAGCGTTATTCATATTTCTGTCTAAATTCCGTGTGAATGTTATCCCCGAAAATGAATAAAAAAATATTACGTTTTATTCCTTCGCATCTACTTACTTAAAACCCATTACGTTTTATAGGGGTTTTCAGTCTTCTCGGAAAAATTCTTGTTCGTATCATCATAATTGCCTTAATATATTTTTAAGCAGTGTCAAGTTTAGTTAACATCAGTTAACTTAGTCTAATATAAGTTAACATCAGTGTTAAACATCTCAAGTAGTGCAAGCAAGGGAAGTGTTGTGAGGTCATTGGTTCAGTGAAACGCTGAAGTTTACGATTATTATGTACAAGTGATCTGATGTGACACAGTCACAAACGGTTATTGAGGTACAGTTCTAGACACAACTTGTTCTCCAAGTTTGCATATTATGTACACAAGACGCATGAGTACAGCCAGAATAGGAGAAAGAGATGGACGTTGTCACAGTTACAGTTTCTGATACAATCGATAAGGAAAAAGATAGAAAATATAAATTACGAGAAATACTATAAAAATAAATCAACAAGAACAAACTTAATATTAATCTTTATAATATACATAACAAGTCATTTCTCTCTTGTTTAACAGTCAAGATATTATATAAACGATAAAAAATCTACAGAAGTACGGGATACCGAATGACAGAATTACAGCTACGGATACAATAAGAATAAACTTGCCGTATCTTTACTAGAATGGCGAAACCCAGTTACATCCGATCTTACATTACTACGATGTAGGTTCTTTATACTTTGTAATTGTAAATACTTCAAATTTTTCATTGTCTAGTAGAATAGAATTTTTCCCTTACCTGCTATGCTTCACTCCTCAACATTTTACACGTTTACGTAAAACAAGTTTAAAGTGACAAAAAAAAACAAGTCTAATTTTTGACACTAATAAATGTTAACACAGTTTTAGTGTTAAATCTCACTTAGTTTTCACATTTGTTGGAGTCTTGTAGTACCAGTGAGTTTTACTACAGACAGTTGTATTGTTAAAAATCATCTTTTTCATTCTTACTTTCTCTCCTCCTCTCATCCCTCTGACTGTTTCTTTGTTTTTTTATCTACTTCTCTCTTACTTTATGGTAATTAAGCAAAGGGTAAGAAATATTCTTTTTCTCCGCCCTAATAAAAACGAAAAATTTACAATCCTTGTATATCCTTGTACAATACAATACTAATATACTAAGAACTCTCAATTTAACAGATCGCACCACACGAAGAGAAAATTATTTTAACTACATGTTACTTATAGGTGATTACGTGGTAAGTTAATGAGTCGACAGAATCTCAAATTAATATAATAACAACATATTTATCTTAACCTGTTCCGTATTCCGGCTTAGAGCGACTTCAGACCTATGACATAATCTGTTGCAAACTGGTCGGACTAGTAACGAAGTATACATAATCTTTAAGAAGGAATTAGAAGTTCTTTAATATTACGGTACTATAAACTAGTTAAAAATCTCAAACTTACAGGCTGTTCTTAAATTACCAACAACCTTCTACTTCCGAGTATATGTGAGTTGACTATGCATTTGGCTTCCATTTGTGTTAATGTATCTCAATTGGGCAATGCATAGTTTTAGTATTACAACAATAAAAGAACACAAGTCAAACTTTCTCTGATCCGTTAGCGCATGGGTACACCGGTGTTTGTACAGAAGGACATAGTCTTTTGACTAGAACGCAAACAGAAGCTTAGTTAAAAAACTAAGACTTTGTATGCATAAATAAATGACAAGATTATTTCCCTAACTACACGAATTTAATAACTGGTAAGTAGCGCTTGTGTGTTTGATTGCGCGCGTACGCGCGTGTTTTAAATTACTCAAAAACACAAACCTGAATAAGACAACACTCATACACCTTGATAGCACACAGTTTTAATATTCATGATTCTTAACATTAACATTAAACATATTGTTTTCGGCTCTAATAATCCTGTGTTCCCATAGACAATAATTTACCTACATGCAGCCATCAGCTCCATTTGTTAATCCCAACACTTTGACGTTGACAGCAGTGAGATGACAGATTTCGTTAATTAACTTTCCAGTCACATTTACTAAAATCCAGTCGCAGCTGCTAACAATTGCGTTTGCTAGAGTAAGAATTAAAGCAATACAAATATTTTGTGCTGAAACAATTTTTTCGTAAATAAAATAAAATAAAATCTTTTTTGTAGTGATAAAAAGTACGTGTTTACACTTCGTTTGTTTTACGCGTACATAAATATTTGTTTCAAGATAAACAAAATGCATAAAAACTAAGATTTTTACCAGTACGCTCCACGAAACCACAAAGATTCAATTGATCTTGATTTGCAGTAAGCAAGTTGTGTGCGTAGTGAGTGATATGTTTAATATGCTCTAATCCTGTTGTTCTGCAGCAGCTTTAGTCTATTTATGTCATTCATTTGGTAATCTGGTATCAGTTTCTTAATTGAACGTTTATTAAACTGATAAAAATTTTGAATTGTTTGCTTGCCAGTGCAACAAGTTTGACTGGTTTGAAAACTAGTACTTTTTAGTAATTTGTGGAATACAACTTTAGATCAAAACGTTAGTATTATTAAACATATATATATGCGTTGCTAACAACTGCTAACAAATTTGTTTTCCTAAAATATGTAGCTAAAACCGTTACATGATAAATGTAATTTTCCATTACAGCAGCTACAAGATTGTAATAAATTATGGGTTCATTAATAACATTCCAACAATGGCATCATATTCCATATTCCTAACCTGTATAGGTTAATTACAGTTTAATGAAAACGAATTTAGGTTAACGATATTTATTCAAACGGAAGGGCATTGTTCAGATCTTAATATATATTTAACAGAGCTAAACTAATCGCCATTTTAATTCCTATGAGTGAATAAGAAAGGTAGTTACAAAATAACTTTTTTTCTCAATGTTAGGTACAAGGATAGAGTATCTAGCGAAAATTTAATTCTAAATCATATTAGCATATATTTACACTTGTATAAATTACAAATGTAAACACCAATTATTGCACCGGCTTGTTTATTATTGGCCACTGATTGCACATAATTACTGTGATCTTCAAAATAAATTTTTATAAAAATACTTTCTTCATCTGCATCATCAGGGACAATAGATTTGTTTGAGGTTTGTCACTGCCTTCATTAGATGTGACTTGATTCTGCAGTTATTTAATAATTTTTAGTAGTACACCATTTTTGTTGCATTCAGAATTTACGCTTTCAGTATCCAGCCTTTAGTTTTGCATGCTCACGTCTTGGTCGATTTACTTTAGAACCACATACTACACCACTCTTCTATAGCTAAAGCTATATTAATAGTTAGCTATGTCCTAATTTTAACACATTAGTACCTTGCCAAAGACATAAGCAACGCCTTTTTACAGATTTATTTACTTACAATGCTAGCATCAACTTTCTGAGCATTAAATGTAGTCTAATTATTTTTAAACAGAAACGCATATCTGTTTTTAAAACAACAAAGTAAAGTCAAAGTTTTAAAAATCAAAGTAAGTCAGGTTACAGAACCACAAAACTCTTGTTTTTAGCCGCCATATAAGGAGCATCAGTCAAGACAAAAACAAAACAATCATGTATTTCCAATCTTATATTACTTAGCATAAATGATTTATACAGGACACAAGTTACTGATAAATCTATGGTTTCGTAAGCTTTAAATATGCAATTTTCTCTTGGCTTAGATACTGTATGTTATAATCGTCTGTCGTTCTCAGAACTTAACATGAAACGTGATATTGCATATTGTGTAACTTAACAGGCAACAGTTATTAAATTGAATTATCTCCCAGCGCAGCTCTGCTCTATTTGATGTCCTGTCATTAAGCTGAGCCCGTTCTCATCGTGTCGATACCGTTATTCCCCAATGACATATGATTTGCCAAAACTAAAATCATGAATTGTAAGTACAGTAACTAAAAAACTTTAGATAGTTTGTAAGCTATAAAACGTACCTTAAATTTATAAAAGAAATGAGTGACAACAATTAAATTTTTAAACATTTGTTTACTTGTAAATAACATGTGAGATGTCGGCTTTTGTCAGCAATATTTTGAAGTTAGAGCATGTAGTGATTCTGACTTTTCGAGTCACATTTGGAAAGCCATATCCGTTAAGGACAGGCACTAGCGCGCCTCTACCACCTGTACTAATCATAAATTATTTAGAAACAAGTTTTCTTGTGACGTAAACGAATAAACTTTAAATAGGTATGTAATTAACATACTTTTAATGTACTAGAAAATAAGGAAGGAATACGTCAGATAAGTTTCTGATTTGACAAGTACACTGTTTACAACAACGCCTCTATTAGCAATCTATTCACAATTAAGGAATCTATTTTCTTTTTAAGTTATGTCCTTACATCTTGTGGATACGAGTTTGGAACACCCGAAGGCCTAGCTGGATTCTCACTTTGCTTCAACTTGTCTTTCGTGAGATCCCACCCTTTAGACTTTTGTCTTGTCTCTCTTGATTTACACTTGGTCTTTTCTGACCGCAACGCTATTAGAGTAATCGAGGGCTAGAGTGTCTTCTTTTTCAATTATTATTTCTTAATTTTGGGTGGCTTATTATCTTAGAGTACTCACTGATTCCGATAGGTGATCGCTGGAAATACTAAGAAACTTACAGTATCAGAATAACTGATACAAAGCCACAAAATTCTATCTCAGAAACAGAAGTGAGGCGCAGTCGCTCGCCTCTGCACAGCCCCACTCGAGCGACTCGCCGAGTTCTCCGCCAATGCCTGCGGACCAAGTTGATCCCCGGTCTGTCCCGCTGCCCGGTGACGAGACCGACGCTTTCGTGGCGGTTTGGCCACGGGGGCGCTCGGTTAAGAAACCGAGGCGGAACCGGTCCTCCTATACCTCTTCCTCGGCGTCCGCCATGGAAGTTGTCCCCGCCGATGGCGAATCCGGCACGGGGCCGATTGTGGACGGCGATGCCAAAGCACCGTCGGCCTCTGGTCGCATCTCGCCCGTGTTCGTACACGGCGTGAACAACATCACCGGTTTTTACCGGCGACTGATAACGGTTGCCGGAATTTCCCCGGCCAACGTCGACTTGAAGCTCCTTGGGTTCGGCACAGTCAAGATTATTGTCCGCGGAATGGACGTGTATAGTAATGTCTTGGCGTTCGTGGAATCCGCCCAGCTGCAGTTCCACACCTTCTCCCCCAAGCACGTTTAGCCTCTGTCCTTTGTGCTCAGAGGCTTGGACGTGGAATCACCTCTCGGGGAAATCCTCGATGAACTGCGCGAACTGGGCTGTCCAGTTCGCTCGGTTCATCGAGTATATGCCACAGCCGGACCAAAGAGTCCACTTCCCCTGGTTCGCATATAAAAGCGAGGCAGGCGAAAGCCTACTCTCTCTAATGCGGCTTTTTGGGTTCCGCGTTAAAATGGAACGAAGCCGCGCTCCCGGGGTTTTGCCTCTATGCTACAGGTGCCAACGCTTCGGACACCACACTGATACTTGCTCCAACGCTCCTGCGTGCGTGAGGTGCTCTTTGCCGCACTTCACTAAACATTGTGACGCACCAGCTTTTAAAAGGTGCATCAACTGTGGCGGAAGTCACCCCGTAGGTCCTGCCCGGTGTACAAGCGGGAGCTCGAGCGGCGAAAGCCAAAATTACCCCTGCCACCACCGAGGCATCCAGAAGCTGGTTCCAGACCTGCAACTTTAACAGCCAGGCCCTTCGCCTCCTGCTACGGCTGCCGTGACTGTCGCCACTGTTAGAAATAAACAACAAAAGAGAGCCAAAGGCCCGAAGCAATCACCTGTGATACAGGCAACCGCAACTCAGGCCCTTGCCACACCCCAGGCAAAAAAGCGCCATAACACCGCGTCATCTGAAAGTGAGACACCCCAGCCCAAAGAAATCATCTCGGTTGTGGAGCCTGAGACAACAGCTCAATCCTCCCCAACACCGGAGAACCTTACCCTGCTGTAGAAGCAGCCTCGCCCGCCCTCCCACCCCCGCTGTTTCCTAATGCAGGCAAAAAGAAGCGGCATCGTAAGCCCCATGGTGCTTGCTCCCGGGCTCCTGCCAACCCAGCCGCACAGTCCAGACAGCCTGCGCATCGCGTTACAAAGACAGACGCAATCGCATCTGTCCCTCTTCCTGGCGCCTCCGCTAGAGGCGCTACACCTGGCCCTGTAACACCCTTGGCTTCCACCAATCCACCGATTGTTAAGTCTCGGCGCTCTTATGCGCACACAGTCTCCAGGCACTCTGCCTCAAACAACGTACCTGACGACTACCAGGTCGTCAAAGACTTCCTTGGTGAATTTGACCTCCGCAAATTTGCCCAACCTTCAGGTCCATTCGCTCCCGCTTGGAGACTGCCGATATAACGGAGAGGTTCATGCTCTTGGTGGAAGCCGCCACTTGTGTAGGACTTCTATGAATCGGGTCCTCAAACTATACCTCTCGATTCTTACCTGAAACGCCAACAGGTTGGCTAACAAGATCCAGGAACTCCAAAAATTACTGGCCCGACTCAAACTCGATGTAGTGCTTCTCAATGAGACCCACTTGACCCCTGCGAACCGGTTACGATTGGTTAACTATGTGTGCTATCGAAACGACAGGCCGGGCACTGCTGGTGGCGGTACTGCGGTCGCGGTATGCCTCAGTCTTGATCATCACCGCGTCCAATTGCCTGCAACGACTCACCTGGAAGTTACCGCTGTGGAGATGTTGAACACTCTGGGCGGTGTACTCTTGGTAGCGGCATACAAACCGCCGCAAAAAAAAAGAAAAAAAGAGCTCCTTCACCCCGATCTAGCGGTCGCGTTCGATGCACACAAGAGGGTCATCATGGCCGGCGACCTGAACTGTAAACATCGCGATTGGAACAGTCACTTGGCTGTCCCAAACGGGAAGCGCTTACGCAGGTTTGCAGATTCACACATGGTGACAGTGATTGGGCCTACCCAACCTACGTTCTACCCCTCACAACTCCGCGCGGCTCCCGATGTCTTGGACATAGCGGTGATCCAAGGAATTGACTGCCCGGTCCATGTGTCCGCGCTAACGGAACTATCGTCCGATCATCTCCCCATCTTGATACACGTCGCTACCCAGCACGTCGTACGCAGAGATATCAGGAAGGTGGTAGAATGGGACCGCTATGGCCCGGCGTTAAGTCGCCGATTGCCAGAGGCGGGACCACTCGAAACCGTCCGCCAAGTCGACGAGTCTGTCGTATCTGCGATCGACGCGCCACGCCCACTAGCAGCGGATCTCAGAGGAGACGAGTGCTCTCGCTTGCGAGAGAAATCGCCTCCGCAGGCGCTGGCAACGGACCCGTGATCCGGCCGACAAGGCAGCGTACAACCGGGCAACCGGCATTTACGTCGTAAAATGCAGGCCTACCGGAGACGCTGTTGGGAACTCTCCGTGGCCCAAGGGTGGGACGAATCGGACGAAAGTAGCCCTTACCGGATACCTTCGGCTTTGGTAGGGAAGAGGCGCAGACCTCGCATCTCAGCCATTGCTAGTTCTTTCGGTCAAATCCTGGCTTGCCCGGAGGCGAAGGCCGAGTACTTGGGCGCGTGTTTCGAGCGTCAGTTCGCTCCAAACCCGCCCATGGACTGGGACTTCGATGAAGAAGTCGAGAACGAAGTGGAAGACTTTCTGTCTCTTCCGATCACTGCGAAGCCCGAACCCATTAGTAGGGAAGAGATCTTAGTTCGGCTCGTTGAACTCGTACCAAGAAAAGCTCCTGGCCCGGACGGCGTCTCGAACGCCGCTCTTACTCGACTCCCGGAGCAAGGAATACTTTTCTTTGTTGAGCTGTTCAACGCGTGTCTAAGACTGGCCTATTTTCCCCAGAAATGGCGAAAGGCGACGGTTATAGTGATCCCGAAGCAGGGAAAGGACGCTTCCCGTCGCGGCAACGTCAGGCCCATTAGTCTACTGTCAGCAACGTTAAAGGTCCTCGAACATCTTGTACAACGGAGAGTCCTAGACCATCTAAGAAACTTCGATGTACTGGTCCCCGAACAGTTCGGTTTCCGTGTGGGGCATTCCACCACTCATCAGCTGATGAGACTGGTGGAATACATCACGGGCGCCGGCTGTCGGCAAGAGCAGACTGTCGCCTGTTTCCTAGATGTGGAGAAGGCCTTTGATAGTGTCTGGCACGACGGGCTCTTGTTCAAGTTCCGAGTTTGCTACCTTCGCTTGATTGCTAGCTTTCTGACGGAGAGGACTTTCTGCATGAGAATAGATGACCACGTCTCCTCGAGAGACGCAATACAGCCGGGGTACCTCAAGGTAGCGTGCTAGGGCCTCTCCTGTTCTCCGTGTTCGTCAACGACGCACCCAGAGACCCTGGAGTCCAGATGGCCATGGTTTCCGACGAAACGGCGGTCTATACCGCCGATCGGAACGCTGACAGAGCTATCATACGACTTCAGCGCGCACTCGAAGCGTATACGACGTGGACGGAAAGCTGGAAAGTTGCCGTTAACGAAACCAAGATCTCCGCGGTGCTATTCTTAAAGCGCCGGAAAGAACCACGAGGACGAGTAAGACTCGGTAGAACGTATTTGCCCTGGTCGAGAGAGGTTAAATACCTCGGTGCCCACTTTGATCGTCAGCTCACCTGGCTCATCGGTGCCCACGCTGAGACGATGCGTCAGAGAGCGTCCACTCGTCTCGCGCAACTGTTTCCGATACTCGCCACAAGACTATGACCCGCAAGCTGGGTAAGTTGATTGTCAACTCGTAACTGTTGCCGATCGTTACCTACACTATTCCCGTCTGGGGTTACCTCGCAACCGTTCATAAAAAAAGTTACAAAGCGTTCTCGATAGGGGTCTCCGGCTAGCGGCCAAAGACCCCTATCTCGACGTTTGAGAAGAGGACTCGGTGCCCCTCCTTGGATGACACCGTCAGGCGACTTGCACGTAAATTTTACGTCAGAGCTGCGAGGACCCAGGCAAACCCTCTCATAGCTGGCCTTGGCAAGTACCGAACACGTCCATGTGATACTTGGAAACGGCCTCGGCAAATACTGTACTAGGATGGCCTAGTACGAGCATGCCGTTGTAGCGGCCACTAATTAATTAATTAAGATTCCGTCTGGACAGGACCACTAGGCAGGAGCCCCTACCGGAGGCTCGGTACTAGGAAACCATTTGGACGTCTCACGACACGCATCCCAACAGCTCTGGCCGCATAGGTTAAAAAAGCATGGTTTTAACATGGTATCAGTAAACAAACGTAATCTATTTTCATTACTAGTCAACAATAAAGAAAAATCAACACACACTAGAGAAAATGGAATTTATGAAATACAGTACGTTGTGCAGAATACGATGCCATTTATATCGGACAATGTGGCCGTGCTCTGAAACATCCCATTTTTGAACATAATAAGACGATTTTAACCAATACAGTTATTACAGGTTTTACAGATCATTGCTTACAACACAATCACTTCGTAGATACAAAAAACATAACACTACTCCACAACATACAAAAAGGTAAAAAATTGATTTGTTAGAAATTCTAGAAATTAAAAAGCAATAAAAAATAACAAAAATTTAACAAATGAACAAATTGATTTCTGTGTACCCTTTATTAAAAGCTGTTATTTAGTTTCGTTAATTTTGTATTTAGTTTTTACAGACACTTGGCCTACCCTTAGCTCCTGCAAACCCCTCTCCATCTTCACACCTCACACATGTTTCGAGACACGCCTTAAACAGATGTCCAACCACCTTTACATCCTCTGTTCACTCATCACTTTGACAACGACCTAAGAAGTCGAAACAGCTGTCAGAGTTAAATAAAATCTGTGAAACGTACCAAGTGTTTATATATTTAAAAAAAAACCTTTGTATTAGAAATAAATTCTTTAGTTCGACATTATATCACGTGACGGGATATAATCTTGATACGATTACCTTCTCGAAGACTTCCGTTATCTCAGCAGGAGTAACTGTCTCATGTCGGCAGCAGGAGGACATGTTGACAGAGACTATTTATCAAGCATTCGTCAAGTGCTTGGTTTTCTCCAGTAGTGATGGTACGAAAGAAGGACAGTGGGCTGCGTTTCTGTGTCGACTAATGGAAGCTGATAGACGTGATAAAGAACGTTTACCTAGTGTCGACAATAGGCTCGACACGGTGTCCGGAGTTTAGTGGTTTTCTACATCAGACCTAAAGAGCGGATATTTGCAAGCAGCTCTCCATCAAGAAGGTAAAGAAAAGATTGGTTTCTTGACTTTTCGTGACATCTTTTACATGAAAGTCATACCATTCGTACTTTATAATGCGTCGGCCTTGTTTGAAAGACTAACGGATCTGGCCCTCCAAAGATAAACTTGATGATCTTACATTGTTTAATTAGACGCAATTTTAGTTGTTTATAAGTATTTTAAAAGTGTTTGAAAACTGTTTTTTGAAAGTATGAACAGAATCTCTGCAGAACCTCTAACATTGGAGAACGGATTGCTGAAAAAGTGCAGATCGACGAGAAATGGTCATGCTGCTTATAGCTCCCCGAAGCAAAATGCAGTCTATTTTGAAGGAGATGTCTGATGGAGTGTCCGGTGGTCATCTTGGTGTCAATAAAATAATTGACAAAATACTGAGACGATTCCACTTGCTTTATCTTTGCCGCCGTGTGGAAGAATACGTTGTATGTATAAAATATGTGCTGCCAGCAGGTACTCACAAAACAGAGGCTGGGGAAAATGGGATCTTATAATGTTGGCCTTTCTTTCGAGAGAATTGATATAATTATTGCTGGATCTTTTCCAGTTACACACAATGGAAACCGATACATCATGGTTGTGAATGGAAACTTTAGCAAGTGGGTGAAAGATTATGCTGTCCCAAAATTAGAAATGTTTTATTGAAGCGGAACAGTAAGTTCGAAACTTCTGCTGTTCTGAAGTCTCTATAAAAATTCGTACGGCTCGAGAGAGGAATTTCGAGTCGCGAATTTTTAACCCGGGAGAACTCGCCCCTATGAGCAAAATGCTCACGGTTTGAAAGAAAACATTATATCTAGGACTCTATGTCCTACTATTTGTCAATAGTAGTCGTCAACTGTGAACGTTTTTCTCATTGTGCGAGTTCTTGTGTTATACATTTTTTTTTAGGTGAGTATTTTTCTCATCAAGCGAGTGATCGTGAAAATTATTTTTTTATCTAATAATAACCAGGTATGTACCTATTTTGACTAAAATAAAATTGTATAACCATGCATATTATGCCTTATTTTGAAATGCTCTTTTTACTTTCTAGGATGACATCTCGAGGAAGTTTGATGGTTGAACTTGCTCTAAGGAATAAAAATGCTTCTTGTTCTTGGGCACCTAACCCTGTGAATGAAGAGACTTTACCACTGCAAGATGATGAAGGGAGAGTAGATGATCCAGAAAGTGATTCAGAGTCAGAACACAGTGACCATAACACCGATTCAGAGCAGTCTGAAGGTCAGTATGAAGATGATTCTGAATCTGAAACTAATGGTAAAACAATTACCAAGTTGGCGAATATGTAACTATAGATGAGATGCTGGAAGCATTTAGAGGTCGATATAAATTCCGTCAATTTATCAGAAATAAGCCCGCAAAATACGGCATCAAAATTTATTCTTTGGTCGATGGAAGAGTATTTTATACCCACAATATGGAAATTTATCCAGGCCTAAACAACCTAATGGTCCTTACATGTATGACAACTCAGCGCAATCTGTTGTTATGCGTTTGGCTCAGCCCATTTTAGGGACAGGACGAAATATAACGATGGATAATTATTTTACCTCTCTCCCATTAGCACCCCAACTTTTAGCCAACAAAACAACAATGGTTGGTACTATTAGAAAAAACAAAAGTGAATTCCAAAAAGTTTTTTGACGCTTACAGGAAGAGCAAGGTATAGCAGTAGATTTGCCTATTTGGAATCCACAAAAGGGGTTTTGGTGTCATATAAGCCAAAAAAAGAAAATACCAAGAATGTTTTATGTTTTCCTACTCTTCATAATGACGGCAAAATAGATGAATCTACGAATTAACTTACAAAACCAGAAATAATTACGTTTTACAACCTCACTAAAGGACAGATGTTGTAGACGAAATGAAAGCATCTTATTCAGTTTCTCGAGTGAGCTGCAGATGGCCACTTACTATTTTTTTTTTACACTCTTGAATGTTGGAGTAAATAATTCTCAAATAATATATAATGAAAATACCGAATTAGTTGAAGCTAGAAGACTGTTTCTCAAAAACTTGGCTCTTGACCTGATGAAATATCAACTAATGAACCGAGCCCAATTTTCAAAAATGCCTGCAGAGGAAAAAAAGGATGAGAAGACTTGCTGGAGCTGAAGAAGAGCAAACGCCCACAAGTTCTTGTGGAAACATTCGGTTTTGTGCTTATTGCCCACGAAGGAAAAACAAGAAATCCAAAAAAATTTGTAGAAAATGCAAGAAAACTGTTTGTAATGAACATTGTTACCTTTTATGAGTTTCTTGTGCTGAGGAACTATTTGATTAATTTACATAAATAATTTTAAAAAAGATTAAAACAATTTTTTCTTTGTTTGTAGGTATAACATTATGTTTCACATAAAAAAAGTGATTATAATTTTAATTTCAAAATATTTCATAAAACATTATTATTAGTTTTTATAACATTTTGTATTTCAATTATTCAAATATAAATAAAAATACGTTTCAAGTCAAAATATTTCATATTCTATAAGTTTTTAAAGGGAAATGGGTGGTGTGAGCAAAACTCTCACGCGCGAGTTCTCAAGTTTCAAAAATAAGTGCGAGTACTGCCGGGTTAAGCATGTGTTGCCTATGTGGCATTAGGGAGACCTGGACAACGTTTTTCTACTCTCAGCCTGACGAATTGTTCTGAGGTTCGGCAGCAGAACACTGTTGTTCTCAATTGAGCAGCATCTACCGGAGGTTGTAGATAAAAACCAACCTGACTGGGTCTATTAATGGAATTATTACTATTGGCCTACTGTTCATCAGAAAACTACATAACTAGTCTGACTCTAAGGTTTTGTAAAACATTAATAAAAGTATGGGAAAACATTTTCTAGGATTTGGTTCACATTTAATTCAAGTTGTAGCAACTTCTAAACAACTTTTTAAATAAAATTATTATGAAACTACTTACTTTGTTGGATAGTAGTTGTTACGCTCTTAACCATATTCTCTGCACATTCACATATTGTTTTCTGCCTCTTTCTATATTCTGTGTAGAGAATACAGACGTGTCTTTTGTTTTACATACAGCAGCAGCTTTTTGCTTTAAATTTAACTATTTTAATTTAAACATTTTAACACTTCAGTACAATGTATCCTCAGGTTTTAATGCAACTTATTAAATTTAAACTCAGGAGAGAATGGAAAAATTGTGTTACTTCTCATTGAGTAACCACTTTATACAGACTTTCAGTAAGCACTGTCGTTTACGAGTGTACGTTTTCACGTGATAGTACGTAAACGGCAAATAATCTGGAGTGAACCCTACTAACGACAGTTTTAGTTAAAGCTTTACTTTTCAAATGTAGTTATTTTTTATTTTTCTATTATAGGGTATTAAAACACGTTATAAAAGTAGGAACATAAATTCTGCCACCGATTTTCAGTATCCCATTTTTACGGAAACAAACCAGGTGACTACTAGTTAATGTTTGCTTCTCAGAAAATTGTATACGCAATTGTAAAACAAAAAATAAGAGGCAGGTGGGAAGAAATATGTTTAAAATGCTCTGCTGCAATCATATCGTAACCCTTGTTTTAACAGCTGTACATAACGAGGTTTAATTACCTTATCGTTAATGCTTCTTCTAGAACTATTAATGTAACAGAGCGCATTAGACACAAGAAAGAATTATTTTAACTACACCTTACTTGTAGGTGACATAGTACCTTCATGAAAAAACTGAACCTTAGAATAATAAACTAAAAACATATTTATCTTAAGCTGTTCAGTATTCCAGCTCAGAGTGATTTCAGAACTACGTCGTAATTTGTTACATACTGGTTGGACTGGTAACGGAGAATACAGAATTTTTAATAAGGAATTAGAGTTCCTTTAATATTACTTTACGATAAAGTAGTTAAAATCTCTAAGTTACAGAATGTTTTTAAATTACCAACAACCTTCTACTTCCGAATATATCAACTAAGATATATATTTGACTATGCATTTGGCTACCGCTTGTTTTAATGTATCTCAATTGGTCAATATTTAGCGTTAATATTATAACAATAAATGCACACAACTGAAAAATTCTTCTGACCCTGAGTACATAGGTACAGCGGTATTGGCACACAGTCTCTTGGCTAGAACACAAACATAAGCATGATTCCTCTCTTACCGGTAAAAGGCCTACCCATAAAGTAAGACCGCTCAGTTTTTCAAGAGCGTTCAGAATTTTCAGGTATATTTAAAATTACTCAAGTTTGTATTCCACAGTTATAGAATTAAAACTTTGTATGCATAAACAAATGGCATAATTATTTGCTTACCTACACAAATCTAATATACAGTGAGTACCGCGCGTGTATGTGTGTGTGCGTACGCTCGTGCTTTAAAGTTACATACACTTAACTTAAAACTAAGACAACATTCATACACAGTTTAATTGGATATTATCCTACCACTTTTAGCTAACGTTGACATAAACATCAACTTACAATCGCTTTACACGTGCTGACACACGAATGCACAAACCTTAAACATATTGTCTTCTGCTCTACTGATCCTCTGTTTCCATAGATATTAATTTACCTACCTGCAGTCAGACAGCGCCACTTGCTAATCCCAACACTTTACGCTGACAGCAGTGAGATGACATATTTCGTTAATTAAATTCCCAGTCAAATTTACAAAAAATCCAGTCGCAGCTGCTAAAAATTCCGTTTTGCTAGAGAAAGGATTAAAGCAGTACAAACATTTCGTGCTGTTATTCTACTAAAACAATTTTTATGTAGACAAAATAGAATACAAACTTTTATTGTAGTCATAATAACATCCGTTCTTAGACGTTGTTTGTTTTACAAGTACATAAATATATGTTTCAAGATAAAAAATACAAAAAAATTAACACAAATTTTATCAACGCGCTTCATGACGCTACAAAGATTTAGTTTATCTTTGTCTTGAACTAAGCAAGTTGTGCACGTAGTTAGTAATGTGTTTATTATGGTCTAATCCTGTAGTTCTGTAGCTATTGTAGTCTATTTATTACATTCAGTTAGTAATTTGGTATTAGTTTGTTAATGTGCATGTTTTCTAAGCCCCTATAAATATTGAATTGTTTGCTAGCCAGCATAACAAGTTTAACTGGCTTGAAAACTCCTAGATGCAGAAATTTATGAAACAATTTAGGCTAAAAGTTACTATCACTAAACTTATTTATATGCGTTACTAAAAACTGCTAGTAAATTTGTTTTCCTAAAATATGTAGTTAAAACTGTTACATGATAAATGTAATTTTCGACCACAGCAGCAATTGGACTTAAATAGATTAAGGGATCATTAATAATCTTCTAACAATGGCATCATATTCCTGTAGGTTAATTGCAGTTTAATGGAAACGTATTTAGGTTAACGATATCTACTTAAACGGAAGGTCATTGTTAGGATCATAATATACATTTAGCAGAGTTTAACTAAACTAATATTCAATTTATTTGCTACGGAGAAATATACAAAGTAACACTAAAATAATTTTTATGCTTAATATTATAGTAGAGTACGGAGCTAGGCTAAGACAGGTAGAAGAATTACTTCCTGAAATTAACATGCTTCAGTGTTGTTCACCATTAGGTTACACTGCGGAAAGGTGTGTAAAACGCGGACGCATGTAGATATTGTCCATGATATTGTTCATTAAGAACAAAATATTAGTGAAAAGGCAGTGAAGGACGTGAATAACAACATGCACAAAACAGACTGAAGAACACAGTCTACCTAGAGATTTACGTATATAATGATTGTCTGGTTTGGCAATAGGAACTACGATGTCAGAAATTGTTTTTCTTAGATTAAAAATAGTATTAAATATAAAACAAACATAAAACCAGATTGTAGTTTGAGCGGCCGGGAAGGTGAGTTGTTTTCTGTTGGGTGGCATTGTCTATTTGCAAGACACTATAAGTACCATCGTTACTATTATTAAAATAATCAACACATACATTATTTTTTTATGTAAATATTTGAAAGTTTATTTTTTATATAATATTTAGTGCTGAATAATATTTATTAAATTTTCTCAAACCTTTAAATACCTGAAAAGCTTTTCACGTGTAAAGAAGAATGGGTGTGTTAAGACCAGTAACAAGCAGATTAGATTATCCTGCTTGACTGCAGTACGGCCATGTTAAATAAAGTGTAGAAGATCAAGGTAAAGAAAAATAAAAGTGAGTAATTTTTACAGACAAATTATTTCTTTTTTAGGTAAAATATTTTGCCAATATGTGGACGGCAGGTGCCTCCATAAATAGATAATTATTCTGCACTAACCAAAAAACCTATTTATAAAAGAGAAGGTTTAAAAAGAAGAAAAGCTACTTGGTAACAATATTAGATCAATAGTATGACTAAATCAATCTATTCCTAAGTCAGTTATTGCATATAAACTGTACACTAAACTTACACATTCATTCTATCTAAACAAAGGTAACGTTATGAAGACATAAGTCATAATAACCTACCGTATTCACACAATAGTTTTAATAACAGCATATATTTGATCATAAAGCATGTTCGCTCTCTAATACGCGCGCAATTTCTGAAGTGCTGGCTACTGTACAGACATAAATAGAACCTGCTTGTAAACACCGTTTTTGCGCTGAAGCAATGATAATTAATTGTTCAGGTTGTACTTAAAAATTACATTTATTTTTATCATACTTCTCAGCACGTTTACAGCAATTTTGTGTGACAAGAGACAGAGTTGATATATGTTACAAATTAAATTATTAAATGTTAATTTTTTTGTCCACAGTCCACAGCATTAATAGTCGACGCATGTTGGCTGATAATTTAAATCAGAACTAAAAACAGAAAAATATTGCATTGTCTAAGCAGTCAATAAACGGTAGGTTGAATTAAATTATTTTAACACTTTTATCTACTTTGATGTGGTCACATAGCTAAATGAGGTAGGGAACACTCATTTATCTAAATTAATTTGGAAACATATACTTCATATTTTGTTGTACCTTGGTCTAAAAAATTTAATCATTTGATAATATTAGATTTACGAAAAACGTTTTACACAAATATGCAACCTGTGTTAGCATTATCGTTCTTTGCATATAACAGGTACGAATTCAATGAGTGTACGTGGTCTATACAAACATGAATTCGCTGATGAATCGCTTATAGAAAACGCTTTTTTGTACACAGTTTATAATGATTTTTCAGGAGCGTTATTCATATTTCTGTCTAAATTCCGTGTGAATGTTATCCCCGAAAATGAATAAAAAAATATTACGTTTTATTCCTTCGCATCTACTTACTTAAAACCCATTACGTTTTATAGGGGTTTTCAGTCTTCTCGGAAAAATTCTTGTTCGTATCATCATAATTGCCTTAATATATTTTTAAGCAGTGTCAAGTTTAGTTAACATCAGTTAACTTAGTCTAATATAAGTTAACATCAGTGTTAAACATCTCAAGTAGTGCAAGCAAGGGAAGTGTTGTGAGGTCATTGGTTCAGTGAAACGCTGAAGTTTACGATTATTATGTACAAGTGATCTGATGTGACACAGTCACAAACGGTTATTGAGGTACAGTTCTAGACACAACTTGTTCTCCAAGTTTGCATATTATGTACACAAGACGCATGAGTACAGCCAGAATAGGAGAAAGAGATGGACGTTGTCACAGTTACAGTTTCTGATACAATCGATAAGGAAAAAGATAGAAAATATAAATTACGAGAAATACTATAAAAATAAATCAACAAGAACAAACTTAATATTAATCTTTATAATATACATAACAAGTCATTTCTCTCTTGTTTAACAGTCAAGATATTATATAAACGATAAAAAATCTACAGAAGTACGGGATACCGAATGACAGAATTACAGCTACGGATACAATAAGAATAAACTTGCCGTATCTTTACTAGAATGGCGAAACCCAGTTACATCCGATCTTACATTACTACGATGTAGGTTCTTTATACTTTGTAATTGTAAATACTTCAAATTTTTCATTGTCTAGTAGAATAGAATTTTTCCCTTACCTGCTATGCTTCACTCCTCAACATTTTACACGTTTACGTAAAACAAGTTTAAAGTGACAAAAAAAAACAAGTCTAATTTTTGACACTAATAAATGTTAACACAGTTTTAGTGTTAAATCTCACTTAGTTTTCACATTTGTTGGAGTCTTGTAGTACCAGTGAGTTTTACTACAGACAGTTGTATTGTTAAAAATCATCTTTTTCATTCTTACTTTCTCTCCTCCTCTCATCCCTCTGACTGTTTCTTTGTTTTTTTATCTACTTCTCTCTTACTTTATGGTAATTAAGCAAAGGGTAAGAAATATTCTTTTTCTCCGCCCTAATAAAAACGAAAAATTTACAATCCTTGTATATCCTTGTACAATACAATACTAATATACTAAGAACTCTCAATTTAACAGATCGCACCACACGAAGAGAAAATTATTTTAACTACATGTTACTTATAGGTGATTACGTGGTAAGTTAATGAGTCGACAGAATCTCAAATTAATATAATAACAACATATTTATCTTAACCTGTTCCGTATTCCGGCTTAGAGCGACTTCAGACCTATGACATAATCTGTTGCAAACTGGTCGGACTAGTAACGAAGTATACATAATCTTTAAGAAGGAATTAGAAGTTCTTTAATATTACGGTACTATAAACTAGTTAAAAATCTCAAACTTACAGGCTGTTCTTAAATTACCAACAACCTTCTACTTCCGAGTATATGTGAGTTGACTATGCATTTGGCTTCCATTTGTGTTAATGTATCTCAATTGGGCAATGCATAGTTTTAGTATTACAACAATAAAAGAACACAAGTCAAACTTTCTCTGATCCGTTAGCGCATGGGTACACCGGTGTTTGTACAGAAGGACATAGTCTTTTGACTAGAACGCAAACAGAAGCTTAGTTAAAAAACTAAGACTTTGTATGCATAAATAAATGACAAGATTATTTCCCTAACTACACGAATTTAATAACTGGTAAGTAGCGCTTGTGTGTTTGATTGCGCGCGTACGCGCGTGTTTTAAATTACTCAAAAACACAAACCTGAATAAGACAACACTCATACACCTTGATAGCACACAGTTTTAATATTCATGATTCTTAACATTAACATTAAACATATTGTTTTCGGCTCTAATAATCCTGTGTTCCCATAGACAATAATTTACCTACATGCAGCCATCAGCTCCATTTGTTAATCCCAACACTTTGACGTTGACAGCAGTGAGATGACAGATTTCGTTAATTAACTTTCCAGTCACATTTACTAAAATCCAGTCGCAGCTGCTAACAATTGCGTTTGCTAGAGTAAGAATTAAAGCAATACAAATATTTTGTGCTGAAACAATTTTTTCGTAAATAAAATAAAATAAAATCTTTTTTGTAGTGATAAAAAGTACGTGTTTACACTTCGTTTGTTTTACGCGTACATAAATATTTGTTTCAAGATAAACAAAATGCATAAAAACTAAGATTTTTACCAGTACGCTCCACGAAACCACAAAGATTCAATTGATCTTGATTTGCAGTAAGCAAGTTGTGTGCGTAGTGAGTGATATGTTTAATATGCTCTAATCCTGTTGTTCTGCAGCAGCTTTAGTCTATTTATGTCATTCATTTGGTAATCTGGTATCAGTTTCTTAATTGAACGTTTATTAAACTGATAAAAATTTTGAATTGTTTGCTTGCCAGTGCAACAAGTTTGACTGGTTTGAAAACTAGTACTTTTTAGTAATTTGTGGAATACAACTTTAGATCAAAACGTTAGTATTATTAAACATATATATATGCGTTGCTAACAACTGCTAACAAATTTGTTTTCCTAAAATATGTAGCTAAAACCGTTACATGATAAATGTAATTTTCCATTACAGCAGCTACAAGATTGTAATAAATTATGGGTTCATTAATAACATTCCAACAATGGCATCATATTCCATATTCCTAACCTGTATAGGTTAATTACAGTTTAATGAAAACGAATTTATGTTAACGATATTTATTCAAACGGAAGGGCATTGTTCAGATCTTAATATATATTTAACAGAGCTAAACTAATCGCCATTTTAATTCCTATGAGTGAATAAGAAAGGTAGTTACAAAATAACTTTTTTTCTCAATGTTAGGTACAAGGATAGAGTATCTAGCGAAAATTTAATTCTAAATCATATTAGCATATATTTACACTTGTATAAATTACAAATGTAAACACCAATTATTGCACCGGCTTGTTTATTATTGGCCACTGATTGCACATAATTACTGTGATCTTCAAAATAAATTTTTATAAAAATACTTTCTTCATCTGCATCATCAGGGACAATAGATTTGTTTGAGGTTTGTCACTGCCTTCATTAGATGTGACTTGATTCTGCAGTTATTTAATAATTTTTAGTAGTACACCATTTTTGTTGCATTCAGAATTTACGCTTTCAGTATCCAGCCTTTAGTTTTGCATGCTCACGTCTTGGTCGATTTACTTTAGAACCACATACTACACCACTCTTCTATAGCTAAAGCTATATTAATAGTTAGCTATGTCCTAATTTTAACACATTAGTACCTTGCCAAAGACATAAGCAACGCCTTTTTACAGATTTATTTACTTACAATGCTAGCATCAACTTTCTGAGCATTAAATGTAGTCTAATTATTTTTAAACAGAAACGCATATCTGTTTTTAAAACAACAAAGTAAAGTCAAAGTTTTAAAAATCAAAGTAAGTCAGGTTACAGAACCACAAAACTCTTGTTTTTAGCCGCCATATAAGGAGCATCAGTCAAGACAAAAACAAAACAATCATGTATTTCCAATCTTATATTACTTAGCATAAATGATTTATACAGGACACAAGTTACTCACAGATTCAGTATATATAATGTAAGACTAGTTAGAAGAAGTCTAAAGAAGAAGTATAAATTTACGAAATCGACACACCCTGCATTAACTACATGTCAGGAAATACCATAATAGAATACCATTGTTTGCACAGAATAGTAAAAATACTTTTCAGACATATTTGCTAATTACCATAAAATTCACAAACATACCTGTGCACTTTCTCTTTGTGTTTTTACAGTTACTACAGCTTTACAGTCGTATAACTATAGCGTATTCGGATCTGAGATTTTGCAAGAACGTGTACCCAAAACAATTAATGCTTATAATTCAAAACGTTATGTTCAGTAGAATTCTAACTCAATGTATCAAATTGTACATGAAAGCATGTAAAATGTCTTTCTTTCTCCTGTTCTTACGACGCTGAAGAACAGAGTATTTGTTGGCAATGCCAATGGACATAATCTGCATCTAAAAGAAACACAACCCTTAAAGTATACACATTCATTTAATGGTAATTAAATTTACTTTCTTTTATTAACCAATTCACAACAGAATTAAAAACTACTAAATATGAACGTAAGTGTTCTTTACAATAATAAACGTGTTTAAATAATATTATGTCTAAAATAATTTTAATATTTCTAATTATTATAGTAAGTGAAATCGCCTTCCGTGCATGTGTATCGCCAAAGAAAGCCGCAGTTCACAGTACAATCGTTTTTGACATTTTGCTGAACAGATATAAGCAAATTTTTATTTAAAAAAAATGATAACATTTCATGAGATATTCGCAGAGTAATTTTCAAGCTAAAAGCTTCTTTAATGAGAGATTATTAATTGTTGCTACAGACGTTTCAAAGTAAAAAGTGCTAACAATAATGCTCTCTGCTGTTTAATATTCTTCGTTCCTGTTACACATTTTTTTATTTTAAATAAAATTTACTTTTAAATTGAAAAAATTCTTCTATCCTTACGAAACAGAAGATAGCTTTGACTTGAATACCCTTTTTTATTTTATAGTGTTACGACGGTCTACTTGATCGTCGTAGGTACAGTGGAAACAAAATACAAGACACCAATTAACTCACGAATCACCAGCTTTAATTTTCATAGTTAAACAGTTCGTAATTAACAACAGTTACACATCTCTTACAACAAATCAAATAAAAATTGTTCACACGCAATAACAATGTCTCTAATAGAGTCTTGCACAATTATAAAAAACATAACACAATAATTCTTCACTTTGACAAGCATTCAAATCCGCACTAACCAAAATCGCTCACGTAACTGAACTGACAATCCGCCTGCTATGGCTTTATATAGGCCCCAGAGAGGTGCAGTACAGCTTTGCCTCCTTACTGCACGCCAGCAGATTATTGCTTGTCTCAAGTGTTCCTGGAACTCACAAGAACGACCTACTTGAATGACGCAACTAGCTGCCATACTGGACGGGGGAGTGGAGAAAGTTCTGGATTGTTCGGCACGCTTCTCGTAACAATAGTTTCGACTGAATGGCTTTTTCAACGTAATCTTTCTTAATAAAATTCTCTGATACCTACGTAATTTAATTTCTTACAATTTAATAAAACGGAAAATTGAATACAATATAGTTGTTGCGATGAACATGCTGTCCCCTTGCATGACTTGGGCGTAACGGCTGTTCATACTTTAATCCATAGGTTGGGTTTAGACAAATGTAAAAAAAAAAACGTTAAAAATGGACTGTATAAAACGTTTATTGCAAAAAGCAGATTAAATCATCGTTATGCGATTTAGTAAATTCGCGTGTGCACGTAAGGCTGCATGTATGATAATTTGGAATACCTTAAATTCAATTAAGTGAATTATTCACATGTTAATGGCCGTAAATTGAGTTTTATGTAACACACGCGCGGAGCAGGCTGTTTTCACCTGAAGCTCCTTGAGTTGACTGCTAAATTGGAAAGGGTGGGCGGATTGACCTTAGCTCGTCCGGCGATAAGCGATATGCAGCCGACGTCACAGGCATTGTTTTAAATATTGTATTGTTTTAAATACATTTTAAATCTGAACAATAGTTTTTTTTATTTTTTAATTGTATATAGTAATTCTAGGAACGTATTTTACATTTTTCAAGTACAAAGTTTCTGTTTGAATACCAAAATTATTTCTTGCAGCTTTTTATATTATCAACAGTTCATCAAATATACTGAATAAACATTTTATTCATTTATAAACGTTTGATGATGCTGATTTAACGAGTAAAACGTGTTTAAGATGGTAAAACTGTATAATTTTACTTGAAGAAACGGTTATTATTTGAAGAATTTTCTTAATTACACAAAAACGTAAGAAACAAAATTGTTTATTTATGTGATTAGGGTTTTGTTGAAAACTTTAAAACTTTTTCTTATGATTTGAAAGTACTTAGTAATTAAAATTTTAAAAATATATAAAAGTGAAATATAAAAGTGAACAGCAATAAACATACAACAATTACAACTCCTATGGTGTAAAGAGCGGGCGCACTTTTAAAATTTATTTGTCTGAACGTGAAAACTTGTGAGTTTTGATTGGCGTTGAAAATATTCGATTTTTAAAGACTAGTGGATCAGGATCACTCGGACCCTCTACAATTCCTTTTTCCACAGTAGAATTGTCCATGACAGCGTTTTCAGGATTTGGACGATGAGTTACATAGGAGGATAAAAAATCGCTCTCTTGAAAATCCCGGGGTTATATGGGTAAACACCAGTTCCCTTAAAACATTTGATGATGTTCGAAATAGTAGCAAGTGGCAGAGAGTCCCGCAGAATGGACTCATAATTCAAAGCTTGTTTATATCAAATAACTAAAAAAACTTTTAGACAAAAACACTTTATTCTGTGCAATAAAGTTATAACAATATTGCCTGCGTTAATATGGAAACCGTAGTTTAGCCTACATTTCGGTTAGGAATGTAGCCGAGAATTGTTGTTAGTAGTGGGTTATTTCCCTATATTTCTCTGTGTGAAACTTTAGCACAAAATCTCGTAAGCGTTCTATCTGGTATATTGTAGTCTCTTGCTACACTTCTTATGCTTTTATTTGTTAATTTGACTTCCCTTGTGCCGCTCGCAACACTACATCTGGAGGTGTTAAACCCCTCTCTGTCTTTCTTTTGTAATTACGCGTTACCTATAGCAATAATAATTCTATTAACATATAGGCCTATATACTTGTAAACTAAAAAAAATTGCATTCAAAAGTGTTTGATGGGGTAGGTTGGCGCACGATGCATGCGCCAACCTGGCCCGCGCGGGATTCGCCAACCTGCCCCATCACGCCATTTTGTTGGTTAAGCCGTCCTGTAACGGACAACAGTGGCCAAATTAACTCGAACAACGTGTCATTTTATAGCTTAAAACAAGAGGAATCAGAATATTTATATGATTCTGTTGTTCAGTTGCCATTGAACTGCAGGAAAAAGATTTAGTGAGAAAGCAAAAATTTACTTTCGTTGGTAAAAATCAAATAATGTTGTAGGCTACAGTACGGGTATAACGCTGCCTAGCTCAATCAAAACACACTCACTATGCCTGGCTGGCAAGACGATGAGGTCACATGACCGGCAGTGCTGCAAACCTCGTAGAACAAAAATTACCGCTATTGCGCCAACCAACCCGTGCGCCAACCATCCCTTTTCTCCTCTATAGCAGCGATAGCACTACTTGTCACCATTTTGATTGGCGCCACAAAAGATTAGTTGTGACCTGAAACTACAGTGTTCGTCAAGATAAAATTAACACAGTTGTCTATGTCACTGACATGCTTTCCATCGGCGAATTTCATTGTTATCTACAATGGCGCCAATATTCAAGTAGATGTATCTCAACTCGATAAAAACACATTTACCAAATGCAAATGGGCACCTACCAAATTTACCACATGGTTGACAAATCTACGAACACGTAACAGTATTGATGCAGAATACCGTATATTCCGGAATAGATATAAAGTCTTTATCAAGTTTATTTGGTTACAAAATAGAAAAGAAACTTTCTATCCTTCTGTGTAATTGAACACTAATTGTACAACATACAATAATAAACCCACATATACAATCCTGTTTGCTATGACAGGAATCAAACGTCTTCCTTGGAAAAAGAAGACAAACAAAAATAAGAAAAGTGTGAGCCTAATTTGTACGTTCTTGAAAAAATGTAAAGAATATTTTGTTACACTTTCGTGAGAGATAAGTGTGCTAGATTTTTCATTTTTATTGCTCAGAATTTGGTGTTAAATAACTGTTTCCAAGTAAATTTGTAATTTTTTGTAACAGAATAAATGAGTAATTATATGAGAGTATTTTTAAACATGTGACAATTATGACTTCAAACAAAGTAGGCCTATCACTCTCTGCGACAATTTGCTCAATACCACCAAACATAATCACAAATAAGTCACTTCTCTCTCATTCAGCTAGTAGCTATCATATTTTGTTTAGCTTTATTGTAGGCTTCAAATAAAACACAAATAAATTTGTCTGTATTTTTCTCTCCATCTCCATGTGTTATGGTCCATTTATATTAACATTTCTGTAAATTTGACTTTCCTTATTTTATCGTCCTTAAGATAGAAATAAAACGTCTTTTCCAGGAAACCCTTCATAAATATAATTTGTAAGAATTTATGTTGTATTATATTTTACGTAGTAAGTTGAAAATACACTAAGTATATATTAATCTATCCTGGCATTAACACGTTACTATTATTTAAATTAACAAACGATTTCTAACTTATCGGTACTTTTTTAACTTATTATGAGCGCATGCGTAGGGAATGTGAATGTTAACATGGTTTTGTTTATTGCTATCTACGTAAACTGAGAGCTAACCATTAACTTAATTTATTTGGCGGTGATTTTTGATATATTGGAAAACATTTTATCTGTCGATATGGTCATGATCTGTATTCTTATTTATTTCACGCATTGTAGCTACAGAGATAAAGGCACAGAAGCATGATCTAGACAAGACTGGACATTGTGGTTTCTAACAATATGTTTTCTTCACATAATGTTTTCTAACAATGCAGTCTACGTGAATAATGATAGCCAAACTATAATACCTTTTATAACACCATAATTAACAAAGAGGTAGGATATACGTTATTAAGAATGAATTGTATACTTAATATCTTGGTCATATAAAGGTACACAGACAATTTTACTGCAAACGCTGTTACGTAGAACATAAAATGCTTTCCCAAACCAAGCAACTAATAAAGACTGTTAAAAATATTTAAATCCAAAATATCGAGGTAAAGGTGGTATTATGAGCCATTCATATATTATGAGCCCCCTCAATATCTTTTCATGCAGCGCACTCAACCTGGCGGCGACGACATGAACTGCTAGTTTAGTAACGCCTTTTGCCGCCGGAGCGTTCTCGTTCAGTTGCAGCTGATAGTTTGTGAGTGAACGTGCTGTTTTTGTTTTTTCGATCTGAAAACTTTGAAAGGTATGTGTTTTGATTTTAATTACAGTACTTATTCGTTTAAATTCATGCTAGTGCATTACTGCATTGGATAAAGTATGTTTAAAAGATTGTTTCTGTGTATATACTATGTAATTTTGCAAATAACAAAGATTCGTTACGCGTGTTTAAATTCCAATATGGCGAGGGTTGTAAAATGAGCCCCCAAACGTGCTTGGTATATGAGCCCCAAACTTTAAGGGGCCCATATTATATACACAACAGGAGTGGCTTCAACTTTTTTGTTTCAGATGCCACGAAAAATGTTAGGCCTAAAAATAAAACCAAAAGGAAAAACTGGAATTATGAAGATATGGTTAGGGAGATGAAGGCTGTAAGAAACAAAGACGTATGATTGAAAAAGGCTTCAAAAATATTTCTTGTTCCCAGACCTACTCTTCAAAGACTTCTTCGAGTTGACAAACCACCGGTAGAAACCGCTTTAACAAAATTAGGGAGAAAACATATAATGGGTGAAGAACTGGAAACAGAGTTAGTCGAGTATTTACTTATAATGGAAAGTAAATTCTATGGTGTCACCAGACAAGCTGTTCGCAGAGTAGCTTACCAACTGTGTGAAAGAAATGGAATTAATCACCCATTCTCAGAAGAGGGTTTAGGTGGTAGAGCATGGTTCGACCACTTCATGAATCGCCACAAAAAAGTTTTGTCTGTTTTGAAACTTTCTGCTACACCATTTTCAAGAGCAAATGACTTTAACAAAGAGGCAGTCGACAATTTCTTTGATATCCTCGAAGCTGAGCACACCAAACACAACTACACGTTAGATAGAGTATTTAATGTAGACGAGAGAGGCATATCAGTCGTTCGAAGCAAAATCCCTCGAGTCATTGGGTTGAGAGGAAAAAGACAAGTGGGAACTCTAAGTTCTGCTGAACGGGGCTCTCTCGTGACAGTAGTCTGCTGCATGAGTGCAGGGGGAACATTTGTACCTCCGATCTTGATTTTTCCCAGGAAATATATGTCTGAGTTTCTCATGAAAGGCGCTCCACCGGGGGGCTGGTAGAGGTCACGCGTCCGGATGGATACAAGCAAACATTTTTATAGACTAGCTAAAGCACTTTATTGAGAAAACTAAACCCTCAAAAGATGACCCTGTGCTCCTTATTCTCGATGGCCACAACTCCCACACCAAAAACATTGACATTGTGAATCTTGCTCGATAAAATGGCATATCCATTGTAAGTTTACCCCCACACACATCGCATAAACTGCAGCCTCTTGAAAAACATTTCTTGGCGCTTTGAAACATTACTACAGTGTAAATATACGCCAGTGGATGCGTCACAGTGGATGCTACACCTGTTGGGCCCTATGATATTGCCGAACTGTTGGGAAAGGCTTATTTGACTTGCCAGACCGGATCCATTGCTGTGAATGGGTTTCAGGTTACAGGATTATATCCATGTAACCGAAATGTTTTTTCTGCTGTGGACTTTGCATCTTCCTCTCAAGTGGCACTAGATATGGAAACCCTATAAAAAGGCAAAGGGAAAAGACCTAAAACCTCCACTACTGCAGTAAGAGGACAAAACACAGGTGCCAAAACTCCACAAGAAGATGGTCAAAACGCATCTGCGACGACAAGTGTAGAATTAAACCGAGCTGGAACTGCAAGGTCACCAGTTTTGGAGAACGTGCAAGCAACAAGATTCTAACCATCTGCTGAAGATTTGGCATTGGCAGGACCTTCCGGTCTATGGAAAGATAAGGAGAAGAAGACTCCCGAACTCACTGTGTCTCCAAAAGATTTCTTGCTTGTTCCCGAACCAAAGAGGAAAGTAACTAACAAAGGTCCTAAACCCTCCAAGGCAGCTTTGATTACATCCTTTCCGTACGAGAAAAAAGAAAAAAGTCAGATTCAGCTGAAGGGAAAAGAAAACTGAAGGATAAAAAGAAAAAGATTATCAACAGCCTACTAAGAAAACAAAATCTAAAACAAAACAGGCAGTGAAAAAGAAGTTTCTTAATGATTCAGATGTAGAACCATGTGAATCAGATATCGAATCTGGGGAATCTGTCTTAGAAATACAAATTGGGGTGGAAAATCCCGGTGACGAAGAAGCAGCTTGTCTATTCTGCTGGGGTCTATTTTCGGCAGATAACCGAGGAGAACTGTGGGTGCAGTGTCTTATCTGCGAAATGTGGGCACACAACGACTGCGCTGGATGCGAGAAAGATGTTTACGTTTGTGATTTTTGCAAATAGACATCACACAAGAATCTCATAAAACTTTTTAAGTGATATCTTAATGACATTTTACATTAGTTTTGTGATGATTTTTTCAGTGGATTCGTAATGAAAGTTTTTATGGTTTTTCAACTCATAATATCTTTTTAAGGTTTTGTAATGAATAAAATGTTGTTTGTATGAATAAATTTATTACAGACTTTTCTAAAACAGCTATTTTATTTATTTTTCCTTGGGGCTCATATTACCAGCACAAAACTTTTTTTCACAAAATTACTTGCTTTGAATTAATTTTTTTTTTCATATCCTTAAAGTTGTTCAAAATGGTTTATATTTTAACAGTAGTTTTAATATATGTTGTACTTATAGTTATCATAAAACTTAACAAAACAAAAATCAATTTTAGAAAAATAAAAAACAAAATGGGGGCTCATAATACCACCTTTACCTCTACTAAAACCTCTCTTGTACATTAGACATTTGCTAAATCTTCCACAAAGCCTTTTGATTCTATGCATTTGTTTAATGTGGTCTTTGAATTGTGTATCTAAAATTGTTTTTTCTACAGTTTCAGTTGCTTTCAACAGTATAATTAACAGTAGTGCAATTGTGAAAGAGTATACTTGTTTTATAAGTGTAGAAGGAATCCATTTTATTTTTAGATAATCGTGAATCGTTTTCCAAGCAAATGTTGATCTTCATCAAGTTACAGATACTAACAACTAACACGTGCACACCATCCAATGGTCTAATATAGATACATTCCACTCACTCGTACGAGTTCGCAAGCATTGGTCTTTTAAGAATTCTGTAGACTATGAACTTGTTCTCAAAAATTCTAATATTGAATAAAGAATAACAAGAGAATTTCAACTTATTTGTAAGTTTACTTACTCGAGTTATTTTTCTAACTAAATATATGTTAATCTTTTGTTCTGTAGTGATTTAGGATATTACAGAGTAGTGACTTTTTGCAGCTAATTAAGCCTAAAACTTAACACATTATATACTTATTCAAATTTTTAAGAAGTAGTTAGCAAAAATAAATAACACATAGACTACTTACAACACATTATTTACAGCAACAGTAAAAAAATATAAATTATGTATTAACAAATTCTCTTTTACAGTTTCTTTAATTTTTTAGTAAAGTAAAAATACAAGTATCCTAATTGACAGTAACTAAATTAACTGTTACATTTAATTATTGGGTAATTTAATAAATCATGTTTCTTTTTCCAGATTTTTACTAAATAAAGATTGAGAACAGAGTAGATGTACTATTTTAGAATATTCTATGAAAAGAAAATTTTATTCAAATTGAATATACAAAGTGTCAAAGTTTCAGGAGTCACTTAACTTTTACATTCATATTATATTGTTGATAATTCTTTAAAATTAATATATTAAAGCTATTTTAAAACCCCAATTTTACTCTTTTACACTCTATTTTTAGAGTGTTGCCTAAAAATTTGAAGTACTAGTATATAATTTTAATGTATTTTATGACGTGATTTTGAAAGTTTCGTTCCAATTTGTTTGTATTTACTAGGGATAACTCCGCTAGCTGTATTTCAGGCGAGTATTACTGAGTTCTAATTACTGCCGTCTGTGTGTATGAGGTATTTCGTTCATATAAACAGACTCTCGCTGATAGCAGTGTCAGAGAAATAGTAATTTAAATAGACAGATAAGAATTCTGGTCACCTGACAACATTGCTTTCCACTTTTCTGAAGCCTGAGGAATGGCATTTTGTACCAATTGATTCCCAACTGTGTCATGGCATTGAAAATCGATGTAACCTATACGATCTTATGTATCAGTACAAGTGAGACATATACCATTATACTTAAATTAAGTACCTAACGGAATGAATAACGTATGCTAAGATTTTACTTACTGATTAATGTAACGTCTAGAGAAGGCATGTAATCGTCTCAATTGCACCTTGCATCCGACGTGATGAATTAGACTATCCTGGAGGCATTTGATATTAATTAAATTACGTACAACAGAGCTGAATACACACAGTGTAACAGTGGGTAACAGTCAATACAGCTGTATTAATCTCTGCCATTAGCCTAAGCCTAAGTACGTACCATTAATGCAATGATATTACTATAAAATGAAATAATAAATGCAAAGACCTTAAATCGTTTCTCGTTTAACGATCACTAAAAATATTATTGCATTACGCATTACATTACATTACATTATTATTACATTATTATGTTTATTACAAACAAATAAAATAAAGGTAAATATGAAGACATGCACAAGTACTAAGTTATTAGTGTACTACAATTAAAAGAAAATATCGCGTCAATGTAACTCAAAAAAAATAAATAAACAAGAATTTTCGAGTAAATACAGCTAAAAATAGCTACGTTATCAAATTAAATATAGCTGAATCTGGTACATGCACGATATGCACAACTAGCAGTTATTACATTTTATCGTATTCAATTTATTTGTTTACAATATTATTTGTTCATATTTTTATTTGTAACTAACGTATTTGCCAATATCATATTAGCAACGTTTTTTAAACTTTCTTTATTGTTACTCAATAAAAATATGTTTGAATCCCTCAAAACCAAAATATTTATACTTAAAATTAATAATCATATTCTCACACAGCAATAGCATGTACGAAGTATTTTAAAATATGTTTTAAACTGAATATGTCTCTTAGCCAAGAACTCAGTATTTAAGTCTTTGTTAACAGAGAAATTTAACAATGAATGGGAAAATGTGTGATGAGCTGGGACGAAGAGTACAGTAAGTATCTTTGTAGAGGAAAGTTACCAATCAGAATCATAAAGAGAATCACTTCAATTTAAGTAAAGAGCAGAAAAGCAGTCGTAAGTTGAAATTTTTTAACATGAATACGCAAAGAGAAGTCTTTTGTGTTGCCGTCTTTGCCTTTTTTGCTCTTAGTTTTCCATTTTCTACATTTTTATACAGCTGTAAAAGTAGTTTTACAACTCTATGTGCTCTATTATAAGCGAGGTGTTGTGTAAATTTTCTGATTGTGGATATATAGACATTATCATATTATGTACATCTTGAAAAATTTTAAGGAATTATTTTATATTTGTAATCACCGAGTACTATATGTCTGCTTAGAGATTGTTATCCTGTATTTCGTTACATTTCGTAAATTCCTATATATAATTCCGTAAGGACTACAAAATTGAAGGAGTTCTGTACGTCGTACGATAACCTTAAGAACCTTGTATAGAACCTTGTACGTCGTTCTGTAACTACCTTGAGAAAAATCATTTTTTTCTCAAAGAATCATGCTTAATTAAGTAAATGAAATAGCTATTAGATTTTAAATACGCGGGCTTGATACCTTGTAAAATGTTAAACTTTTTATTATAACAAATATAAAGACCAGATTTAGAGTTTTACACTTAATGATAAATACAGTTTTATATTTTCAGCAAGAATATATTTTTATTACTTAATACATTCTTTTAGTAGTTTTATTATATACTGTTGTCATTTTCTGAACTAGAATGTACAAATAAATGGTTAAACAAATTTGAAATCTATTGTTTATAACAGCTGATTTTACATACCTCATTTATTGTTATACCTCTGTAAATTGGTATTTATAATAGCAGTATTGATTATTTTATAAATTCGTAATTATAAAAGTTTTTTTTTTATTAACTTACCTGTTGTGTATTTATATATTTCCAGATTTTTCCAGTGATTAATTTAGAGAAATTTGGATTTATGTTTTAAGGTTAATTTCGGGAACTTTGGCTATATGTTTTAATAATTTTAACATAGTGTTTATATTAACTTAAACAACTTTTAAATTTAATTTTACATTAAAAAACTTCATTCGTGCTTTTTTATGTTTTAATTTTTTTTTAACTCAAGTAATGGGTGGTACATACTGAGTTAATGAATCTTCTAATTTTGAATTAAACGGCTGGGCGGCGGTCTTGAGACGATCGAGCGGAAGGGAGAATCACGTGATAGCCTGTACTTGACAGGTTCGAATCAACTTGGTTGTTGGCTTCTCAGTTCTCTAGGAGCCCCCAGCGTATTTACACGGAGTTTGTTTCTACCTACAATATCACTGATACCTACAACATCGCTCGAGAAAGGCCAGAAAAACGCGGGATGTTTTTGTAATAAATCTGAGCGTAGGAATTTCATGCACACACGTACCGGCAAAGTACACAAATCTGTCTCAAAAATCCATTATTAGTAGAAATAGTTAAGCTTGGCTTAATGGAATATTTTGTTGAAGCAATGGATCGTAACGGTGCAGGATTTCAGTTTATAAAAACAAGTTTCCCTAATATAAGTAATGATAAGATTAAGAAAAGTATATTTTTTAGACCAAAAATACGGAAACTAATGAATGTTCCTGCCCTTGAAGAATGTTTAAATGACCTTGCATGGAAGTAATTTCTAAATTTGGTTAACAACTTCCTGGGAAAGCGTAAGGCGGTTAAATAAAGAGATCTTGTAACCGAGCTTCTTCAAAACTAAAATGAACTTGGATGTATTATGTTACTCAAAATTCATTTCTCAGATTAAAATTAGGATTTTTCCCTTAACAATCTTGGTGTCGTGATTGACGAACATGGTGAAAGCCTTTATTAGGAAATATCCACCGTGCAAACACGCTAAGGAACACGGAACACAAAAATGCTAGCTGATTACTACTGGAAACTCTATAGAGATCTACGTATAGAAAATTTCAGCAGAAAATCCGAAAACCAGATTTTACAGATTATAAAAATCATGTAAAATATTCTTGTCTTACCATCACATGAATTCGTTTGCAGAAAGGAAAATTGTCAATTACTAAACAATGCCTTATAGAAAAAAAAAATAACATATTCGAAATCAGCGCTAAAAACGCTATAAGAATCAGTTACTCACTTTCATTTATCAGAGAAAAAATTAAATCTTATTAACCATTGTAATTTAGTTAACAAATAATTTACATTTTTAGTCTGCTCTATTACCAACTGTTGGTTTAGTAATATATCTTGCTTCCAGGTTGTATTTACAGCCATGGAGTCGGGCTTTCAAATCAGTATTTAATACTATATTTGACTTCTGAGGTTTAATAACATCGTCAACATAATAAAAAAAGTAGCGTATTTTAATAACACATCCACGGGACGGCCAATTTAGTTATGCTCATTAATTGTTGTCCTCAGAAAACTTAAAGCAACACATAGAGTAAACCACACGTTTTGTATTGTATCTGAATCGTAAAAATAACAGGAAAACTAAGTATAATGCTCAAGTGCGATTGAAATGAGTAAATTGCTCTCAGTTTGAATTATTATTAAAATTTAAACGAGAAACAGAAGACTGTATTCATGTGTATACGCTCTAATATAAGACAACTTTGAGTTCAACGATCCTTGATATATCGCTGTAATGACATAAACAGTTGTTTTGTGGGGAAAATTAAAAAAGATTTCAAGAAATATTTACAAAGCTATTGACAAATTGAGAGCCGCTTCAGGAATGTCGGTGTTGAAATATGAAGCGACGTTACAAATTTGTATTGTCGTCAACAATTTATATTGTTCTGCCTTTTAACATTCTTATCTTAGATAATTCACTTTTTTTTACGCTATATATTTATTTTTCAAATAATCTTTTTATCTGAAAATAAATATATTTCCATAGTAGTTGATCTTAAACAGTTTTTTTTAACGGCATATTTTTAAAAATATTTATTGTTTTCAAATTATTAATTTACTAATAATAAATATTTTGTTTAGAACTTAATAAAACAGAGTATCATTTTATTAGAATAAACGATATTTGTTTACTTAGACATATATAGAGAACCACGTTAGCGAGTACGTTAATTGTGCACCAATTATTTTTATTAAAGTAATGTGGTTTGTTAATTTTAAATGTTTGTGTACATTTATGAACATCCTTTACAACGGTCACATTAATCGTCGTCTTGTACAGTGGGAACAGAATAACTGACACCAATGAAGTGACCAATTTCAGAGTTTAATTATATACACTAATAGCAGTTATAAATCAACAAAGTACGCTTATAGAATAACTTCAAGTTAAATTTGTACAACAACAAATGTCACCTCATTTCACTTTTACACTACTTAAGACATTAATCATTTGGCAATAAACCGTAAAAGTAACTGCAAACCACACTTGTCAAATCGCCGACGTTTAGTATTTATACTTCCGCCGGGATTGCACAATTATCTTTTATTCCCTGGATGGCATGCCGAGAATAACTTGCGTAGTTATATGAGTTAGAACAAACTGGGGACTAAGAAGAAATCCTACCTTGAACGCCACGTGCTGCCTGCTAGCCATAGCCTAATCGAGAAACGTCTCGAATTATTTAGAGCGTTAGGCCTATGACTTTCACCTCGTCTAGCAATAACATGATTACTTCAAACAGACTGTGTGTGAGTCAGTGTATTCAGGTTAATTGCAATGTTTACAAAAAATAATGGGAACTTTACTATAATAAAGCAAGATGAAGGTAAAGATAAATCAGCGAGGGTTAATTACATAATCTTGAATGCGAAGGTGGAACACTGGTTTTGAAAATTAAGATCTTTGCTTCCTATGAGTTGTTCACTTATGTTATATTACACGTGATTATACGATAATGTCAAAAGAAAACTGTCTGTTATTTTTTACTCTTCTATTTTGTTGTACTGCATAAAAAATTAAACCAAAGAAAAGATATATCAATATCATCATCATCATCATTATCATCATCATCTTCAAGGATTAAACCACGGATAGTTTGTTCCGGTCTCAAACAGGCAAAGATTACTGTCGGATTTTTTATTATGGATACTCGAGTTTAAGCGTTAATTACAAGTGAACCTGTAGGTCTACTTATAAACTAGTTACATCAAATTTTTGCGCATTTAATTTTACGTTGATCTGTGTAAGAAACATATTTTTTGAAGGTTGATTTAAATTTTTTTTCGCGGTTAGAGTAAAAAAGTCCATGTTTTTTTGTGTTTTTCAAGAAACCGCTCTCTTTGAAATTATATAAATTAAAAACCCTTGGTCCAATCATAACTAAATTTTTCTATAGTATGGGCACAAGTGTTTTCAATACATTGTACATTGTGTAAGTTACAAAATTGTTTTTTGATCTAAAAAAAAGTTGTTATTAGTTTTGTGAAACAACTTTTTCTCGGTACAGGATAGTCGTACAAAGGCAGACTTGGTCTTGATTTAAAGCTCTTGATCGTGGTTATCAAAATCCACAACTGCTGCAAACATACATTGAGATGCCGATTTTATACAGAGTGATATTCATGCAAGGGTGTGTGTGCGCTGGACCGTGTGTAAGCGGGCCTTCCGGCGTCGAAAGCGGGTGCCGTGTTGCCACGTTCAATCACCCCGGCCGCTTCACTGCAGTTGAACAGTTGCTGTTTGGATAATTTTAACACCTTATTAATGTTATAACATTGTTTTCTATTATCCATTTCGCATCACCTTTTCTCATGAGGGCCATGTGGTAAGCGGGCCATACGGCAGTGAAGGCGGGTGCGGTGTTTCCGCGATGATTCACCCCAGACCCGGACTTTGCCCTGGCTTTTGTGGCCTACCCCCAGACACGTATGATTTGCTCGTTAAAAACGATTCATTTGAACATTGGTCAGTCTGAGTCATCAGTTCTTTAAATCTGCTTCGTCCGCGTGCCACTTGTCATTCTGGCTGTGTTGGTCGTTGTGTTTATATCACGTCAAGATGCCTCCGAGACCTCCGCTCTCAGAGGGTGAAGTTGCGATGATTTTAAGTGCTATATGTTTCTTTAAGAGTGAAGGAGAAAAGGTTGGCGACAAAAGGTTTCCTGTATACCAGAAAGTATCACAGTGTCTTAGAGTATCCTTAGCGTCTGTGAAGAGAGTGAGTGCCTTTACCAACGAGAACGAAGATAATACGTCACCTGGATCAAGAAAAAAGCAGTGTGTCAGGCGAGAACGTCCGAAAATCCAACTTGATGACTTCACTTTGGGCACAATACGGAGGAGCATACATGATTTTTACATAAACAAGATTTTTCCCACAATCAAAAACCTCCACACGAAACTTGTTGAAAATATGGCAGATTTTCCCGAGATGTTAAGATCTACTCTCTTGAAGATTGTTAAAAGCTTGGGATTTAGATATAAGAAGCTTAATAAGAAGCCAGTCCTGATGCAATCTATGACAGTTGCTGCGTCCCGGCATACCTTCCTGAGAAAAATGAGAGAGCTACGTTCCCAGGGGTACAAGATATTCTTTACAGACGAGACCTGGTGCGGACAGAACCACAGGATGAGGTACGGGTGGCAAGAAAACGTGCTGGATGCATTAGAAAATAATTTTGACAACTATGATCAATACAGAAGACACATTCAGCAGATATATGGATGGCGAGGAGGATTCAAGACACCGTCTGGTGATGGGAAATGGATAATAGAAAACATAATGTTATTATAACATTAATAAGGTGTTAAAATTATCCAAACAGCAACTGTTCAACTGCAGTGAAGCGGCCGGGGTGATTGAACGTGGCAACACGGCACCCGCTTTCGACGCCGGAAGGCCCGCTTACACACGGTCCAGCGCACACACACCCTTGCATGAATATCACTCTGTATAAAATCGGCATCTCAATGTATGTTTGCAGCAGTTGTGGATTTTGATAACCACGATCAAGAGCTTTAAATCAAGACCAAGTCTGCCTTTGTACGACTATCCTGTACCGAGAAAAAGTTGTTTCACAAAACTGATAACAACTTTTTTTTGGATCAAAAAACAATTTTGTAACTTAAGTAATGTATTGAAAACACTTGTGCCCATACTGTATAAAAATTTAGTTATGATTGGACCAAGGGTTTTTAATTTATATAATTTCAAAGAGAGCGGTTTCTTGAAAAACACAAAAAAACATGGACTTTTTTACTCTAACCGCGAAAAAAAATTTAAATCAACCTTCAAAAAATATGTTTCTTACATAGATCAACGCAAAATTAAATGCGCAAAAATTTGATGTAACTACTTTATAAGTAGACCTACAGGTTCACTTGTAATTAACGCTTAAACTCGAGTATCCATAATAAAAAATCCGACAGTAGAGCTGGTCACTCCAGCGCTTCCTCGGACGCCCAACACCTCTCTGTCCCTTCGGCAGTTCCATATAGTTCCTATAGTTCCATAGCTGTTAGGGATGCGGAAGTCATCCATTCAGCAAACATTTTCCCAACCAATTCAGCTGATACTGGACAATCCTTATAACTATTTATTAGCCGATACTGGGATTTAAAACTCTCTATCAGACTTCAATGGGGCACAATATCCTAGATAAGCTGAGTTTTATCTGTGCAATACTTGATAACAGCCAGTATGTATTTACTCGATAAATTAAAGCTGATAACATCCATTTTTACAGTTCCGCAAGCCTTAGAATGGAGCTAAGTGTAGTGTGTAGTGAGGCCCGTGGCCGAGGCTGACGTGGCTGAGACTGACAGTTAAATTATATGTGTTTGAAATTAAATTTAAATTGTGGTTGAAACGAAGAATTCTTTGAAAAAGCAGATGAGGCCTAATTTGGATAGAAACAGGTTTAACACAGTAGATAGTTAAGTCGGGCTTAAATGCTACGCCACAAGGCGAGAATACACAAGAGGTTTTAAATTAAATAAAAACCCTATCTGTATGGAATCATTCTATTGGTTGCTGTCAACAACAGCTCCTTCTATACTTTGGTATTTATTGAATATTATAAAAAACATATTATAATAAAATAGATTATGCTTGTGTGTGTGTATGTGTTCATGTGTGTGTTCGTGTGTGTTACGTAGGCCAAGATAACTTTACACTCCAAGTGACGTTACAACAGTAACAAGTATGTGTCGAATCGCTAGTGTTAGTGACCGAGTGCCATAACCCTAAGAAATATACAACAGATCACACCTACATGCCAATCGCAATTTGAAACCGAAGTCAAAAAAACGATAGATAACTGTAAATAACGGGCTAAAGAATAAATTTCCGTCCCAATGCATGCTGTTTCTATAGTGGAATTTTCGGATATTTATTAGAAAGGTTATAGAAATGCCGAGATATAACAACGTGAACACTTTACAGTGCAGGGACAGGCGAAACATACTGGGAACAGAACAGAATGCGCACGACAGTTTGATGCTCGTTTACTCATACAAAATTTTGAATCATCTTAATAACTAGAGTTTTATTTGAATAGATTATGCGGATGATTTAGTCAAAAGGTTCCTTTCACCTTGTGTCTGCACGAGAAGACGTGATGAACGACAGCAAATATTTTTTCGACGCCACGTTTAAGGGTTGTCGAAAACAGTTCACGCACTGTGCACATCGATGTGAGCAGCACACCTCATGACATCAAAGTGTATGCAGTTCTGTTTACACTTTTCCGGATACAATTGAGTCTACATACTTGTGTTTATTTACTTTTCTAAAATAGTGGTACAGAGATTTTAGAAAATCTAAACAGTGATACATCACTTTTGACTTTCTGCACTGCTGTCCGGAATAAGTCAGTTGTATTCATGCTAAACTAGGTCCTTAAGTTTCTCTGCCTTGATATTTTCGGTCGCCCGACTCCTCTCTTTCCAAGTACTTTTACCTGTAGTATGGACTGCAATAAGTAAAATCTCTGACAAAATCTCTCTCAAACACAAGACCAAACACAAGAACAAGGGAAGGAAATTGAAGTATAACAAACTAACATAAACCTTGAAAGAATAATTGTATTAAGAAGAAAAAAGAAATGTTAATTAATTACATGATATAAATCCCTAAGCTGTATGGTAAAGTCAACACTGACCACAACTCATTTAATGAATACATTCATTGTCTATGTGAAACACATTATTATAAATAAGGACTAAATATTGTAAATAAAGAGTCACAAGCAAACTGAATAAGGACAAGATAAGTTTATGATAGCTAAAAGATGTGTAGTTATAGAATAAACAGAAGAATAGGTCCCAAAATAATGAAAGACCAATTGTACAGTGGGAATGATGTTAATACAAACCCACTAATTAACAACAAATAAGACAATACAGGAGTAAACTGAATGTGAAGTATTAATAACCAATAACCAATGTACAAACATTGAAGGAAAACCAGTCGAATAGACTAATGTAGAAATACACAGCCAGCAACAACACCTTACTGCTTACTGAACCTATAACATAACCTAATCTGGGCATCCAGTTTTCAGTAAAACTTGATGAAAACTAAATCAAAACAATATTAAACCAAAATGTAATGAGCTAGGAAGTAAATAGATCATATAAGGAATGTTTTGTACACGGTAGCTAATAGTATAACTGAATATAAAAGCTATATTTATGTAATACAAATATGACAATATGCTTGTAATGGCAAAGAGATATTATGCAACCAAAATCATATTATAAACACATTATACAAAGATAGTAACTCAACTAATGACCTGAGGTCAGACAGAATACTATTCAGATGAGCAAATGCAACCAAAATAACTATCTAAATAATCTATATAAATGTAATTACAACTAAACGATTGTAACAGTTAGCTGCAAGTAAAGTTTACAGCCACTAAACCTAGATAATAACAGAATCAAATGCAGAATGAACTGCATCACAATAACAATAAGATCATTGTGACTATTTTAATTATCAATTAAAGAATAATACGAATAATATGTGTAGGATACCAAACATACAACAAGGTAACTCCATATAGGCATGACAAGCCTAATTAATAAATGATAATTAAGGCACTAAACCAATAATGTAAGGAAAAAGAACACTGTCAGTAGTGACTTAACCCATCGATGTTTAATTATACAATGTTACAATTCAATTAAATATTATTATTGCTAGGGAATAAGAAAAACAAAAATGTATAACAATAGGTTTAAGTTCGACTCTATGAAAACGGACATAGTGTTAATATTAAGGCATAGTTTTAAGTGAAAATTGTACAGTAGTTTAAGAACAAGTTATTACCATGGAAAATGGAATAAAAACAATATAACATTAATAATTAATGGCTTAATGGACACTAAGTATAAATACTAAGTGCGAATTCAGCTACCCCAAATCAGGAATATATGATGAGGCGATTCAAATTAATCGTCTTTAAAAATCATGAACAATGAGGGTAATCACAATGTCATCAGTACAATTATAAGGAAGATATTGGACTTTTAAGAATAATTGTATTATGCTGTGCCCTTTCGCGTGGGTATGCCACGATTTCTTAATCTTGTTCCCAAAAGCTGACGCCGTTGGAAGCGTCTGTTTTGACGAAGCCCGCCGGAGATAAACAAATTAAGATAAACTGACCAATCAGAGCTTATAAAAAATCCGAAATTCATCATTCCGACAGAGGAACCAGGGACAGTCTTTCAACATCAACGAAGCGAGCTGCATGCTCGTCGTCGCTCCAGGAAAACGTGCTTTTGACAGCAACCAGGCGTAAACAACGTTAACCTCAAACCGAGATATAGGTTACATACATTGAAGAATCAGTGCAGTATATTTCTAAGTGTACTTTATTCGGAGTTAATGCGCATAGGAGTGGGTGCAGTGCAGTGATAAAATTTAATTAATTAATTAATAAAAAATAAATTTTAATTAATTAAAAAGTGTTAATAATAAAAAGTGTATCCCTTCGAACGACAAGATACGCAAGTATTCATACCCACAGCTATAATGTTATGATTAGATGATAAGAAAGATACCTGAACGCTAATAGCGATTTAAATTTACCTATGGTAAACAATTAAATTCCCTATTCTTAAAAGAAGGGATCTAATGAATACAAATAAACAATGTCGAAGTTGAACGATTTAAGTAACGACAATTTCAACGATTTGTATATTATAAATATTTAGAATAAGTAAAGACATTGTACCATCAATGAAGAGTGTATGTGCTCTTATGCTATTAGCAGATAGGAGTATTGAATATTTTGTTGCTAAATTTAAGTAAGAGTTACGCCAGAGAGTGATAACTACAATAAATGAATTATCGTTACCTGAAATAGGAATAGCCAATTTTAAAGATGATCTTAGTCCCTGACACTGGATCATAACAATTATTATCAATTATTAATAACTAGGTAACCACTTTTAACCAAACAAGGTTGCACTAAACGATATTTAAAGTCTATGTCTAGCCATGAACAGTCGTTCATATTTTACCTTTTTTAATTAATAATCAATGAATTCTTATCTTATATGTTTGTTCTAGCCGTAGCAATTATCTCAAATAAGTGTATTTTGCAGTCTAAAAGAACCTACTACTATTATTATTATAATTATTAATGACATTTCAAGTCGAATAATACGACATAACCTGTATGTTTGTCAACACACATTTTGTAACCAACCAGAGGCAGTCATGCCAACTTGAGCTTATCAATTGTTTTAGAGTCCATGTTCACATTTAAATATTAATTGTTAACCAGAAAGAAGAGCAAAACGTATTATTGTACTAAATTTCATTGTGTTAGAATTGAATAAATAACCATTATTATTTTACCATTGAAAGAGTTGACCTTCATTGTATCAGTAAATACAGCTTAGAGGAGAAGAACGAGGCGGTTGGTACCATGCTTAAAGTGCGAAACATTCAAATTGAGTGATTTTATATTTTGTTTACAACCGTACTGACCTATATATTTATAATATTATAAAGTATGAGTTACCATGAATGTCATGTCTATGTATGTGTATGTTAGTATATAGGAAGAAAACTACTGATCTTCTTACCACCGCTGATCAACGAAGAGTCGACAGAACTTCGATTGGAATAATTCTAAGCAGTGAATAAAATACACATAATTAAACCATTTAAACCGACAGCTAATACGTCGAAAAGAGTGTAAGTAACCGGCTTATTCAATCCTGGATTCAACAATAGGTTTAATTGAGGGGAATAAGTCACTAAACAGATAAATAATAATAAAATACGAGATTGAATAATAATAATCAGCCGAGTGCAAGACCCATTTTAAGTAAAAACAACCCTGAGATTACTACTTAATAATAAATAATATTTTAAACGGACGGGAAGTCCGTTCTTCTACAATGTACACAAACATTTAAAATTAACAAAGCACATTACTTTAATAAAAATAATTGGTGCAGAACTAACGTACTCGCTAACGTAATTTTCTATATGGGTCATTCTCCAGAAATGGGGCACTTTCAAAGACCAAAAAAATTCTTTTTTCATTATATTAAAAATTGAAAGAAAGAAATTTTTTTATTCCTTAAATAAAGTAGAACTCATATCAGAGTGTAGCATATATCAACTTCGTCGATTGCGGTCTACAGAAAAAAATAAGCAGATATACAGTGGTATGTCATAGAAGGGGTTAGACATAAATTATGTATCTCAACAATGCGATCCACTTGAACAGTTGTTGCTAACATACTGTACATTGTATTTTATTAACTTTATTTAGCTAACAAAAAGGTAAGTTGAATTTGGAACTGATAATGTGTTTAATTTATTTTGTTTTTTTGTACAAAACCAAAGAAAGCAGGAGATAAAAATGTTCCACTTGAATTTCTGATGTGCTAACGCATGTGGCCGCAGTGCCACGTGATCGTGCGTTATCGTGAAGCAGGGTGACGCTGGAAGAAAGTAGGCCACTATGGTTTTTCTCGTAAAAAATATTTTTACTCTCGTCAGAAAAATCTTTAAATACCGTTTCCGTACATTATGTCACTCATCGCAAATTACCAATAATAGTCAGTAATTTGATGATGTATTTTTCCCGCACCTACTTTTTTTACTTGAAAATATCGTATGATAGCATACAGTTTACAATTCGCGTCGTTTTCAATGAGACAATTCATTTATAATAATCTTACTGTGCGTGTAAGGTAAAAGTAATTTTATTATTTTTTAGTTATATACTAGTCTGTAAATATATCAAACAGGCGAGTCTGTAATCTAAAAAATTTTTAAAGGAGTTCGGGACTACCTTTTTTGCAGGGAGGGTTTTTTTTCTAATTTTTCGCATAATTAAAAACAAGTAGTTTTTAAATTTTAATTTCAAATCTCAAAATGTTGTATTTATTTAAATTTATTGTAAGTCAATAAATTATTTTTATTTTTATGAGTGCCAATTGTATTACCGATGAAAGTATTTATCATTCGCCTGAAAAACTTTGTAAATTCGGGCACACATCCCAACGTTATTTGAGACACGTATAGAGTGTTATCTGTTATATCGTGACATAAACCTGCAGTTACGCCCAGCTTAAACATTATACATTGTGTTAAATCTATAAACCTTAATAATCAGTGTATGTTTAGGATTAATGCTTATGAATCTGTGCGTTTAATGTCAACTGTGTTAAACGTTTTACAAATAACGATTACAAATTAGGTATAGAGATCAATGCTAATATGAATTTTGAGTAATCCTTTACATAATTTTATTACACTAACCTTGATACATTTTTTTCTTTCTCTATACAGTCCAGATTCTGAGCGCATTCCAAGATTTAAAATCACGCAATTTTTTTGCATTTAAAAACATAATTTTGGAGTCATAAATTAATAAATATTGTTAAAAATGGTTGTGCAAAAACAAATAATTATAAAAATAATTACAAAACACATACGAAAAAATTTATAAAAATTATATAGGCCTACCTAAAAAGCGAAAGGTGCATTAAGGAATTGACGTTGTCTGTGAATAGGTAGAAGACCGTAGAAGCAGTAAATCGTTTGCAATTACGTGCTGAGACACTCTATTCAGCTGCAAACGGTTAGCAGTTAATAAATCATCCCTTCAGAAGTCGTATCCTGCCTTAATGATACATAAAGCTTAATGTACGCAAATGTAGGTTAGCGATAACTATTGTCGGGAGCGCATAATTTATGTGTAGTCTCGTCTAGATAACGGCGCTATGTTTTTAATGTGTTGACAACAATAGCAGACCAGTTGTAAGATAATTTGTTAAGTGAAGATGTAAATCTGACCTAAATGAGTTACGTAACACAATCACAGGAAAATTAATTTCTGACCTATCAGCAAATATATTACAGGCGACGTATGTTTAATGTTTTAACGATCCGATTACGTTTCAGAATAGGCCTACAGTTGCATCCAATCATCATACTTAACACAGAATGTTTTACAAAAATTAGTTGATAACAAGCTATAAAATGTTGCTATCTCTGTGTCAGATATAATATTAATAATAATTATTATTATACTAATAATAATAAGTAATAAAATAATAGTCAATGTAGGCTAACTGACAACTTCTTCTTCTTCTTCATCCTTGTCGTTGTCATTACTATCACGGTTTTCTGCTATGCCGAAGGGTCCAGGTACCACCTGGCTTGAGCCCCCACTCCTTCAAATAACACCTCACAAAGTTTTGAATTTTCTTCTCCGTCTTCCCCCTTCAATTCCAGCCCCAACAGTTGTTAATACGCCTATCTAGCTTAACGTGTACACAAGCCGGCTTTCCTTTCTTCTCTTTATGACCCTGAAAAACGTGCTACCTCCTTAAAGTTTTGAGAACTTACTTATGGATTATTGTATCCAACCAAATATCGGCTTAAAATTCAATATTTAAGTTCTTCTATCCTACTTGTAACCATTTCCTTCAATGAAAATATCAGGAATCAGAAGGTGACGATCCCATGCAAAACACTCCTTCAGTTTAAACTTAGTGAGTCCATTTATAAATGAGAAATTGTACAAATTGGATAAATTGGAGAAATTGGAAAATAAAGATCTGAACTATCAACAAATCAATTACAAATGACTTCTGGTCAACATAATCAATGATCAAATATACCATTTATAAAGAATGACGTATATAAGAGATTTTAATAATTTAGAAATCGTTGTTTTGTTCAGGCACGTTGGGATATCCTGTTTCGATTTGTAACGTTATCCGTGAACAAAACATATAACAGACATAAAAAACTACAGTAGAATACATGGTAAATACCATCAAGTCGGTAAAACGAAAACTTCGTATACATCTGTTGGCCTCACTATCCCTCGCACTGCTGCATAAATTGCATTACGAGAATCGCTGGATAAAGAGCGCTTTAACTGATTTCAACAGAGACTTTACACATCTATTTCCTGCACTGGACGAATATTTATCAATGCATGAAATTAGCGTTAACTTTGTTCATCAGACAGTAAAGAACTTTATAGTTTCGAGTGTTATCATACGTACACCCTTACCCTTTTTAGTGTAGAAGTACACCCTTTTTCCTGATGCAATGTACTGAACAGGTAGCTACGAGTGATATTTTTGTAAAACGGTCATACCGTCAACAGCATTACTGTTGCTTCAATTAATTCCGTTGAAAATAAGGAACCTTTACTTTTGTATAAATTAGGCAACATAATAATATTTCTATATTGAATGTACCTTCACTGAACACTGTTCACTATTACATTACACATACCCTCGTATTATTAATAACCTGAGCGCCTGTATCAATCTACTGTACACAGCTTTTGATATACAAGTTAATGTGAAGCTCTACAGTGTGCATGTTTTGTCACTGCACTCTTTTGCATGTATGTAACCTACACACAACCACACACACACACTCGCGCGCGCGCGCGTTTAAAATATTTTTACGACATCACAGAACAATCTACGTGTTTATAGAATATTCCAGAGGGATATGGAATTTAATGCGTGTGGTGTACGTGCTTATCGACGCATTTGCTAGACGGCGACAGAATTCACGCAGCCGCTCGCACTGTGTCAAGGCCGCAATCAATTACGTCGTAGTTTATAGGTAATACGTAGTATGTGGAATCGTCTAGATTTTCGGCGGGATATAAATACAATTACTCAGGGACGCTCACTTCAGTTATTGTCGGGCGATTACAAGTGATATTACTGTGTGCGTTCATGTGGTTATTAGTGAAGTGGTATGTTTTATAATCGGGCGGTAACTTGTAATACAATTGTGTTTTAATATTAGTTGACATTTATTTGCGTGTGAACAAATTTTATTTGATTTGTTGTAGAGACTGTGTTGTTAATTACGAACTGTTCAACTGTGAAAATTAAAGCTGGTAATTATTGACATAATTGGTGTCTTGTAATTTGTTTTCCACTGTACCTACGACGATCGAGTAGACCGTCGTAACAATATAGAAATAATTGAAGTAAATTAATTTGTTATATGACAGAGTGAGAACTGTCGCCGAAATTGCTTACGGTATTTTAGTTTGCTTGATACTGTTAGGTAATGTGGACAAATTGTTACGTATTACGGAACGTTCCACAAGTTTATCGAATGTTCCAGCTATAATGTGTGTGTGCGTACATAATGCTGCTACTTTGTGGTGAAAGACAATTCCGAGTCAACTATCGGCTCAATACCAACTTTGTGGTGAAAGACAATTCCGAGTCAACTGTCGGCTCAATACTAGACCACACCGGTCCGCGCGTGCCTTGTTCAAGGCCGCAATGAATTACGTTCTAGTTTTTTTCTAGTAGACGCCTATTAGCGAATATTCTGGAACCTCAGCGGGATATAAATACAAGTACTCAGGGACGCTCATTTAGTTTTGTCGGGCGATTACAGTGATTACACAGTGCAGTTCGAAAGTTCGAAATGTTGTGTCGAAGTATTAAGTGTTTTATAGTTGTGCGGGACGATTGTAATACAATTGTGTTTTATATCAGTTGACATTTTTTTTATTGCGTTTGAACAATTTTTATTGATTTGTTGTAAGAAACTGTCTTTTTATTTACAAACAGTTTAAAGCTGGTGATTAGTGACTTACTTGGTGTCTTGTATTTGTTTTCCACTGTACCATACAAAGATTTATTAGACCGTCGTAACAATACTGTGTAGGCCTACAGAAATTAAACTTAACTTGATAGAAACAGAGTGGAGACTCTGACAAATTGCTATGTGGGTACCCTTGCCCCCCCCAGGCCTCAAAGGATTAAACAAAATAAAAAAGCGTCATAGCAATATGTCTGTTTTTTTTTATATGTTAAATCTGATAATGCAATAAATTAAAAGATACAATTGTTAAACACTATGTTCGGTTCCAAGTTGTTGACAAGTGTTGAAATAATTAACGTTAGACTACTCAGGTGGTCTGGCTGGGTGTTGAAACCGGAATATTATCTGGCTACGTGCAGGAAGTTATTAAAAATATATTTTAAAAACAAGTAAAAAATACAGCTTTACTGATATAACGTTAATAATGTATAATAATAATAGTATAATAACGTAAAATAAATAATTTATTTCAGCACTTAAAATCGTATGTCAGCAACTTGTAAAAAAAAAGTCTGGCAATTGTATTTTGTAATTCATTATATTATAAAATTTAATATAGAAAAGCAGACATACTGCCATAAAGTTTTATTTATTAATTTTTTAATCTTTTAGGGTCTGGGGCGGCAGGGGAACCGATAGCAATCCATCAGCCTACCCACTGCAAGTTATGTTGAATTTCTGTACACAGTATCAAGCGTACTAAAATACTGTGAGCATTTTCGTCGTCAGCTCTTGTTCTAAAAAAAACTTTATCCAAGAATTACAATTTTTATTCTCAAAAATAGTATCTAGATTTTGGTATAAATTCAATTTTACTGAATTTCTTTCATTTTTACAAGAGCTATGTCTGATACGGAACCGATATTGATTGGGGTAGTAGGCTAAGGAAATGTAGACACATCTGTGGAACGATTCACTGGTAGCTAAAAAATAAAACACGAAAGAATACCCGAATGAAAGTTTATAAAACTGTGGCTGTCACCACATTTCTTTATGCTAATGAGACACAATTCCTGTATGCGTGTAGACTCTTGGGAAAAGAGACGTACACAGGATTGAGGCAGCTGAGAAGGACGCAAGGTTGTTCTCTCCTGGATCCCAAAGAAACGAGAATATTAGACGCAAATTGCATTAAGCATCAAGCATCTTGCACCAGAAGATTGAAGGCCACAGAAGGAGATGGTGTGAACAGTTGAACGGCATGCCTGATATCCGTCTACCCGTACCTGCCTTGGGTCATCACCCGACTGGGAAGAGAGATGTCGGTAGACCGAGGAGTAAATGAGTTCCGGAACAGGTCTAGGGCCTAATCCTTGGAGTGGTGATGATGATTATTTTAAAGGCGCTAAATATTATAAGTCCCGTGAGAAGGAAAATTCAGAATTTCCTGTATGCCCAATATCTGATAAAACTAGCATTATACCATACTACAACAGTGCGTTACATAGAATTGATTTATTTGTACAAATAAAAACACTGCTACTTTACTTGTACTAGAGAATGTCTTCTCATAAGAAAAACATTATTTCTGTACAACATTGAAGTCCAATATTCATACAAGACGTATAAGATTGGAAAATACGTAATTTACACATAGCTATCATTGTTTACATTTGTCATATTTTCTACCTGCCCGGCGCGCGCTTATCTGTGTATCAACTTTAGCGGGAATATTTTATTATTGATAGTTTCCAGTTTTATAGACAGACTTAATTAATTGTAGAATTCGGTAGAAAATCAGATGATATTTATTCCTCTTTCTCTGAACACATCAGAAGTAAAAACAATCAAATAGTCCCTTCACATGTGTCCGCGATCATTGTCTCCGCAACCCCTCTAAGTCTTTTCATCTTGTCAGCAAGTTATCAGTGATACTATTCGGCGTCAGGTGAAAGTTTTTAGAAGAACACATTAGCAGAAACGTATTAAAGATGTCCACAAAAATCAGTATGTAGCCTCCGTAAGAATGCTTCTTGGGTGCATGTGGATGTATTTAGTAACATTGTTTTTTGGTTTTGCATACTACAATATTGCATGCTATTTGGTTACTCGTTTTATACATATCATAACGCACTTCGTGTGTAATCACTCTTTCAACCTTTCTCACTCTCTCTCTCTCTCTCTCTCTCTCTCTCTCTCTCTCTCTCTCTCTCTCTCTCTCTCTCTCTCTCTCTCTCTCTCTCTCTCTCTCTCTCTCTTCTCTCTCTCTCTCTCCCTCTATCTCACTCTCCCTCTCTATTTCTCTTGTGTTGTTTTAAATTACAATTTTATAATAAAAATTGATTATGATAGATAAATAAAATAATAATTATACAAACTCTATTTCTAAATTTTTTAGATATTTTGCCCCACCAGCAATTATAGTTTAAGTATCGAAGTTTAAGAGTATTGTAAATGTGTAAAGTTTTTTAATTGTTTAAGAGTGAGTAAATGTACAACTAAGTCTAGCCTACTCTATTGCTTCGCAAATATAAATACATAAGACAGTAATTATACAAATTCTACTTCAAAATTTTTAAGATATTTGGCATCACCAGCGATTATAATTTACGTATATTAATCTTCATACGTACTACTACGTACATATACGTACTTTGTACGTATTACCACGTAGTAATCTTTATAGACAGTTACCTATAAAAGAACCTGAAAGGTTCCTATAATCTGCGGTAACGTTACTACTGCTTGCTGAGTTCTATTTCAGTAAACCCGAAAAGATTAATAGATTATATATTCTATTTGCTGGTCCCAAACTTGACTGCTCAGTTGAAGGTAGTGAGCCTTTAAGTGTAACGAACCGATAGCAGTCACGAAACTCGTTTAGTTAGTGGAAAATAAATACTTGATCAGCTGCATAATTTTTAACTAGATCGCTACAAGTAGATGAGTGTTGTGTGATAGTACAAAAGTAGACTAAAGTAATGGCATTGCCCATGAAAGGAAATTTGTATTTTAAACGAAGAGGAAAGAAATTTGAATCGATAGACTGAGAAAGGTTCGCAGTGTGACATGTATAGGCACGCGTACTAGAATGCAAAGGAATTTGAATAAGAAGAAGAAGAAGAAGAAGAAGAAGAAGAAGGACAACATGAAGAAGTATAAGAAGTAGCAGAAACAGGAGATGAAGAAGAATAAGAAGTAATAGAAGAAGAGGAAGAAGAAGACGATTAAAAAGAAGAAGTACAAGGAAGAGAAAAAGAAGAAGAATATACTTTAAAGTAATTCATTATTTCCTTGTCTGAATGCAAGAACCGCCTTTCTTTCTGAAACACGAATTTCTAAAGAAAAAACCTTTACTCTCATCATTTATCTTATTCAGTATAGTCTAAACATTTGAGTATATAATAATATTAGAAGTTAAAGTTATGAGAAAGACAGAATACAGTTGACGGTATCAAATACTTTGGCTGTACCTAAAATTAAATATAGAAACAAAAGGCCGGATGTATTAAATAAATTACTAAAAGAAACAATTATTACTTTAGAAAGAGACAAATTTAGACACAAACTCACTAAAATATTCTACGCTTCGTCTTTCAGCAGAATGACAAAAAACAGATGTCCAGCTGTCCAGATTATCGAGCATTTAACCCAGTGCTGTAAAAAGAAATTTTTATTTATAAAACTTTATAAGCATCGGTGTATGATAAAATTTGCATAATATTAAAGGACTCCAATCTGCGTTCTACTCCCAGCCAGGAGATGGACATATAGTAACGAACGACTTGTTGTACAAAAAATTACAATAACTCGTTCTAGTTTCAACTGAAAATAAGACATAACTAGATTGTTTTGAAAATTCAAGCATGACAAAAGCAGAGTACTGAATTAATTGTTTAAATTTTAAATATTCGTATATCCAGCAAATAAAATCATTCCGATGAAGTACGGCAAAAACTAAAATTACAAACAGGGAACATTAAAACTGGAGCAACTCAGTTCAGCGAAACAACAACTAGATATATCTTTGCTAAACCACATTTATCCCGGGCACTACCGAATGAAATGGATTACCTCAATCCCTGGATATTATCAGCTGTTGTAAACAGGGACAACGCAGCTCCACTCTTTTAGATACTAAACTCACGTTCTCTCAGCCATGATCTACGACTAAATTGCTAATGGGCTGCTCGTTTAGTGAATGCTTTAAAATTAAACAGGAAAATAGTTGAAAAGAAGAAATATCAATTAGAATCAAAAATGTGAATAAGGTTTACACAAAACAGAATAATTAGACAGATAACAGTATAAGCAGTGGTTGATGTCTATAAAATTGTAGGTGCCGGAACGCATCAATTCAAAAGTATAATTATGTTCATACTTATACAAAATATACTTACATTTTGTATTAGCGTATAAGTTTACATCACGTTATTACAAAGGAGGTCTACATTTTTAAAGCCTTATAAAATATGTAACATACCAATGAACTTGTATCTAAAAAGATAATAAAGTTTACTTATATTTCTAAAGAGCTTCATCGTCAGGTTAGCCGCACGATAAACGAAAACATGTAGTGACATGTGTAAGTGTATTATGGCGTCATCCCGGAGCCTCAGTCAGGCTCAAAGTGATGGTTTCGGTGGTTTCTGACATTTCAAAAATGTTTCCATATTTGTGTCATGTATCATCATTGTGTCGTCATATTTCCTGACCTTTCCTTACTCTTTGTATCCAATGCTGTATTTTTTGATGCAAGAATTTCCGGAACGCCGTTCCTGCGCGTTCCCCCTGAAACCAAGCCCTGAGTATAAGTTAGGTATAAAACAGTAAATAAATTAATGTAAATCTAAATAAATAGTGTGATATATGAAAATGTGCGCAATTATTGTAAGTTCGAATTACGATAGTCGAGTGTGCGTGTATGTGTGTTGAGTAGATAGTCTCAATTTATACTCTTTATAACAAGTGTTAATTACACTGATTTTAACTCGTAAAATTTTGAACCCAATACCAACAACAAGTCAGACACACCACATGGCTGTCGGACATCACTTTCAGATAATCAGGTCACCGGGACTCCAGCTAAGAACATCATTCTTCATACAAGGAAAATCAAAATTTTAATATTGCTACTCAATTTTAAGCTTTACAGAGCTTTTGAAGACTAACAACTGTGTAAAGCACACAATTATAAAAAAATTAATTTTAGTTAAAATTATGTTGATCAGTAGAGTAATTTGTCAAATAAACCAGGGGCAAGAACTTTAAAGTTTTAACCTTATTTTAATTAGTTAATGTTCAATTAACTAATATAAATATACGGCAATCATCACGCCATATGTTTGTCCCGGCAATATTAATTGCCTATGCTCATCCCATGTCTATGCTGTCTGTGTGATGTTAAGATGGTAAAGAGATCATAGCGTGGGGTTGCTGGCAAATCTACCTAATTCCAATCATGTGAATTTACGGAAAACTGAAATTAAAGGTTTCCAAGATAAATCATAAAACCAATTTTCAATGTTATTTTTTACTACTAATAGAGTTTTTATATATTACATAGCTGTTAAATAATAAAAAGAAAAGAAAAATCCATAAGAAAGTAGTTTTTGAAACAAATTGCAACATTACTAAAACTTTGTGATTTGTAAGTAAAATGAAAAAACCATTTTCCGTATTATAATAATTTTTAATGTTACACCGCTCAAAATGTTAGAGGGCGTCATTATGTTTACCTATACACGTGCGACGAGCGAGCGAGCGAGCGCGCGCGTTGTGTGTGTGTCTGTGTAATGTGTGATATTTTGCTTGCATTGATTCCTACTTGACTCTCCCTGAAAAAGATTTTGTGGTGTTTTGAGAGGTTACCATCTGACAACTTCACGATGTCCTTCTTACCAGTTTATTTATTTTATTAATATATATCAACATATGGTCTAATAGAAAACACACATAAGAACGAAGATGCAAATGAAAGTGAGAAGAACCGAAAAAATGTAGAAGAAAGTGATGGTGATGAGTAAGGAGGAGTAAAAAACAAATCTTTTCTCTTTTGTTTTAAGTATGAAAGTGGTGGAACACTTTTATAAGTTATACGCGTACATTATACATTCTGGAACACTTAAAGATATACTATAATGACTTTCATTACCTTTATTGAGTATAAGTGCATCCCAAATTAATGTCTTAATGAAATAATGTACCATTAGGACAGGTGAATGGTCGATATACAATTAGAAATGAATGGAAATCAAAGGCAACATTAACATAAACTTGAATTCTCTTATGTTCAAAAGGCTAAGCCAACCCTCACATGGCGATGCTAACTACATAACTGCATAACATCTGCAGTAGTGAAAAGAGTTTTTCTGTAGACAATGCATTTAAGACATATTTTACATAACATAATAACTATTAAATACAACGCATTTTATGGAAAATGCAAGAATTTGTATTATTAGTTTTGTAATTGCTTCAGAACCTGTCTTTATATAATAATCGTTTCTCCACAGACCATACTGCTATTTTCTGAAGTAGTAGATTATAAATTCAACTTTGAAATCCTTAATTTTCTTTGACAGTTGCTGTACAGTTTTTATTTACTAGAACCATAGTTACTGGTTATTTTTAATGTTCTTTTTTTAAAATTAGTCTTTTATATTACGGCTACACGTAGCATTGATATCCTACCTTTGGGTCGTTACATAACTGACAATGTTAAATACTATCTAGAAATTATATAACTGTCACAATTGTTTTCCGCTTCTTTGAATACTTTTACGTAAAGACATTTAGTAGTCCATACAAACAATAATAAAAAATGAAAAGTTAGAAAACGAAAGTAAAAGTAAATGTAGGTGGGATACAAAATCATTATAATAGTTTTCATTAGAACCGTTTTCATTTTCGGCGCTTGGTTATACAGACTTGTATGGGTGTTTAGAAACTAGTGCTCCAGCTACAAATACACAGTAGTAACAATGTAATTTAATTACAAATGGTATAATCAGAGTAACTCTATTTATGTACAAGTTTGTGTTTATAGTTCTCTGTTGAATACACTTGGCGGAGGATCAGTATTGTTTAGACAATATTTTATCTAGGCTTATATTATTAGTTTCATTAAACGCAAAATAGAATTTATTTATGTTACATAAGTATGCCATACGGAAACCAATTGAAAGTATTAAAGATATAAATTGTTTTATAATTAACACTTAAAGCAATAGAATATAATTAAATAAACACTTTTATAAGGAACTTTTACATTTCCCTTAAACAAAAATTGTTAAGAAACTAACCAGGACTTACAATAAGGTTAAGCTCGTTGAATTTTCATGCCGATATTTAGGAAAGCTTAATTTTATATAGTAAGATGAAGAGATGACGAATTCCAATACAAATTTGTAGACCATTAGGTTTGAACAAATGGAATATTTGAATTCTAAAAACAGTGTCCATCTCAATAAAGCAAGTTCTGACTTTTAAAAATTACTTCGAAGCAGACCAATGACAACATTGTTGATGCTATCCATAAACGAAACTGGTTACGTTACAAGGCGGTAAAATTCTGTAGCTACACTTTTTTGTGCCAGTGAAAAGGAGAACTAAGAATCAGTTTTGCAAATCAAAACAAAAACTTTAACAAATTCTGTAATCTTAAGTTGATTAAAACTAAAAGTTTAGTAAAGTAAGCCATATTATTTTCCTAGTACATTACATAATTACGCAGTGGCGCTGCCAAGGGGTTCTATAAACCACTGGATTGTAAGTCTAAAGAGGACTTATAGGCAAAACCTACAGACAAGACATTACCACCTTGCTTCTGTCTGTGATTAAATTATCACACGCAGTAGATTGTCACTGACGAATCCTCTACTATCGCCAACACGTTTCTACCTGCTTATCATCAATAACCTGTCACCATAGTCTATAAGCTCCCCGCCCCCCATTAAATAATCTTGGTCAATAACCCCATCAGCATTAAAAATGTAACTATGTCATCGCAATTAGAGATTTTTTTCTTTAACTGAACTATTAATTTGCATTTTTCAACTTTACAAATGCTTAATTTTTGAGGTTACACTGAAGAAGTAACTATATGTTCATAAACTTTTATGAAGTGCATTTATAATACGCCTTAAACTTGTAGCTATAAAATAATTGTTAGATAGCTCAGAAATCTCTTTGTGCATCAGTTACAGAGTTCATGCAATATGAGAATGCAGAATAAGAGAACTAACACCAGTTTCAATAAATGTGCATAATTTAAATCATAATCTCTCCAAGCTTAATAAATTCCTTTAACAAAAATATATATCATTACAACATTATCGATACATTATCTCTAACATAAGTGACCAATTTCCCGTTTGAGGCAACTAAAGTGTAAATAAAACAATTCTTAAGACAATAAAACTGTTGGAATAATAAATTCTGTACGCTTAACGCCATGGGTACATTAATTAACTCAGAAAATATCATTACTATTAAAATAATATATTACAATTGGAAGGTAATATTAAATCAATTTATGTTTTAAAATAAACAAATAACGTTATATTACATGGGTCAGTTTAATAAGCATTATGAAACGAATTTTTCACAGAATTTTATTAAGCAGAAACTCTGTTGAATGAGTCAGTGAATAAATAAAATATAAAATAAAAGTAAGATAACAGTAAACATAAGGTGTAAGAGAATATTGTTAAGTTCATAGACACAAAATAGAATTTGTACAAAAATATTAAATTTCAAGTCATTAGGGCAATGAAAACAGTAAACGTTACGAGTCACAGAAATATTTCTCTTAGCGATTGCACTGTAAAATTTTCGTATTTTGATGTTCTTTCACTCAATATAGGTGAATTTATAAATTCACTTTCAATTTGCAAATTGCTTTACTTTGAGTGTTGCCCAAATGTATGGAGTTCCTAACATAAAACACCCTTTGACATCTCTGTAACAAAATATCATAAAGTTTCTATCGTAAATTTCTACTTTAGAGTCATGAGATTACCTCCTCCCTCCCAACTGCGCACACGCATAAACAAACCTCGTTTTACTGAATTTAATTTTTATTCATAAACTAATGAAAGGGAGACGTTTTCTTGTTTATATATAAATTACACTTCATCGCGATGGTTTTAACTGCTTCATGCTTTGTGATTTCTTTCTTCTTCTTGATGCTTTAAAGTAAACGGGATTTGCTAACAATAAACAGAGTACGGCGTTCTCTTTATTTCAGACGCAATTACAGTTTTTTTTTGCATATTCAACTAGTACTCTGTGTGCAGTTATTACGTGTCATATAACTAAATAACTAACAAAGGAAAATCAGCTTTGTTACTTATGCCAGACTTTCTAAACCTACACATCTGAGAACAGAAATTTTGAAATGTATGATAAACGTTAGGAACATAAACTTTGAAAAGTCTGTTGGGGAAAGTGAGTAAGTTTCACTAATCCCGTACTGATTCCCACCGCATCCGCTCTGTATTTCCGTCTTACTACAGTCTATTAACTTATAAAATTTCTAGTCTCAAAATTTTTAAGTGAAAATTCCAATGTTTAGAAATTATTAGCGTGAGATAGGTAGTTACTACATAGATCCAGCCACTCCATTTATGTATTTTTAAATAACTAAAAAACGAAACACCACTAGGCATTAAAAACGCTCTTTCTCTTTTAGCAGTTACAAGAAGGAAGAGAATTTTAAAATATCGAATTAGGCACGTTACAGTAGCCTACCCACAGACAACAGTACACATAGTTTACGATTAACGCACCTTAGAAAGTTCATTTAGCTTCCAACCATTAAGAATAGCTTTACCATGAAAGATAACGATAGCTTATAAAAATGTATAAATAAACATGTACTACTATGTACATGTACTATTTTCTGTGGTCATTAGCCATACTATTTTTAAAAAATAACTGTATTTTTACACATGTCTGAAGGTGATACATTTTTCAGACATTTCATTTTTGTTTTATAAAATTGCTAAACTGCTACAATTTTTTGTTCAGACAAAGCTTTTCGTCATCTCTGACATCATCAGGTCTTGAACAACCTTGTTCTTGTTGTTCAACAAGGTTGTTCAAGACCTGATGATGTCAGAGATGACGAAAAGCTTTGTCTGAACAAAAAATTGTAGCAGTTTAGCAATTTTATAAAAGAAAAGTAAGGATGGCTGCTAATTCAAATAATACGAAGAATTTCCTTTTTGGCCATGTTTTTAAAATATGTGTTTTTTTGTAGTTTCGATTTAGAATAAATTGTAAAAACTTAACATACTAAACCAAATTCTACTTACTTAACATGTTTACCATAAAAGTAAGTTAATTTAGTCACTTTTGAAAATAGTAAAACAATAAACGTGTTTTATATGTACGCTTCCAGAATTTTTATTTTTAACTAATACATTGAACCGAACAGAGAACAAATCAATTTATCCGTTCGCAGTTAATTTCAAGCATAACTTTGATATAAATAATTTTTAAAATGAATAATCTTTAAAGCATAACTGTTGCTAGAAGTAAACTTGCGCCCTATTTGAGACATTACATAAAATGCACAAAAGAATGAGATATCACTATTCTGGACATACGTACCGTTCCTAAAATTTCTAGTAAACTACCTTTGTTTTTACATTATTATTTTCTGCTCTCGAGCTATTTTTACTTCTAATCTTGGTAGTTGTAACTCTTTAAATTTTAAATTCATTGTAATTTCCTTTCTGTAATCTGCCTGAAAAATATTAGTGTAATAATAATCTACTGCACTATAAGTTACACTTCAAATAAAGTACACAAAACATTAATATATACATACATACATACAATATATGATTTGTTTACAAACACGATACGGTGAACAATGGAAAGGAGACTGAGGGCGACAATTGTGTCCTATACAATGACATGCGGGGCAATCGTCTCTATTAGTAACTTTGCATTAACCCCATTCACTCTGGTTCTAAGTACACATTTCCCTAAACTACTGTAGACTCTAAAAACTATATTACATTTATTATATCAACAATTCCACACGTATTGATTGCATTATGGATTTAAAACTCTTCGTCTTTAAATGTTGAAATACATTGAACTAAAATCAATAAATATAATTCCTTTAATTGTATCAGGGCCAGCTTCGGTCTCAAAGTCTTCAAACACAAGACGCTGTTCTATTTTGAATATATAAAACTGTTATTTGGAAATACTTTCCAGTCTATATTCCAGTGAAACCTGCCGGTACGAAACCTTGTCCCAACATTACGTTCCCAGCCGTTTTGATCAAAATTGAAGGGTTAAGGAGCAAAGTCACATTTTACAAGTTTTCAGTAAATTGATTTTAAAGCCTTTAGTCTTTATTTGCCGTTAACATGTTGCATGGTTTTAAAAAAATATTGTATTTTGCTTTATCCTTTACACTTTTATATCACTTAATATGTAATTTAAGAATATCAATACAACAGTTTGGTAAAAACGAAAAATGGGGAAGGGAGTAGAGAATTCACTAGGGAATAAGGAGGGGTTTTCCTCCTTGGTCTCTTGGAGCTGTACCAGTTAATTTCATCTTATTTATTAAATATCCCACTTTTTTCTTTGTGACACCATGTATTGAAGTAAAAGCTTTTTCGGCACACATACCATTTGCCAACTGTACCATCGTCAGTTTGCCCACGAACTTTATATTTACACGAAACATCTTTCATTATTATACTTGGTTTTAACCTAGGTTTTCTTGCCACTGGACATAATGAAATTAAACCACAAAGATACGCATTCTGTTCATTATTACTCTTAATTAGATTAAACTGTTGTAAAATCTTGTCTCTTGTTATTTTTGAAATGACCTCACAACAACGATTCCTGCATGCACAGTCATCATCCATTTCATGGCTCTGCAGTTTTATTTTTTGGAAACATCTGTTATTCTACCTGCCTGTTTTCTCCACTTGTGGTTTGCTTCTCACTCACTACACCTTTGTCACTTTCTACTTCACTACCGGTATCACTTTCCATAATTACGGGATTTTATAAATTCACCAAATAGTAAACAGTTACACAGCACTCACTATGATGATCAGCTGATTAAGGTTCAGAGAAATGTGTTTGTTAGCAGTCTTGCCAACTTAAATTATAATGAGAACACAGTAAAATAAAATATAACATGATTATATTATAATAATGACAATATTAATATTAATTAAATAATAATTTATTATTTTTAAGTTACTACATTTTTGTACATTCTAAACAAGAAAATGGACTTGGCCACTTTTTGCCCAGGATTAAAGGACATAGCCCCTTCTTTCCCAGTACTCAGATTTTTTTATGTTCCTATTATGAACATGGCTCCTTTATTCTTACAACCGAGCTCATAGGAATATAGAGCTCGAAAAGGTGGAAATATCGATATAAAAATCTCATTTTCTGATTTTTAGGACTTTTCTCCTTCTTCCCCTGAACCCTTCAATTGCGATGGACATTTTCGGTACAGCAGAGCTTGTCTACGCATTTGTCCCCCTCGTCTAAGCTCTACGTCGCTGTGGTTAGTTAAGTTAGTAAAGTTAAATAATCTGCACACTTAACGATATACACAACAGAAGGTTTTGCAGGAAGATTTTTGAATTGATTTTTGATCTTATGTTACAACAAAAGATGCGTTTTAAAATGGTAAAATTTTAATTAATAACACTCTATTAGTTTGATTGATTTTATACGTTATTTTTAAGAACTTTTGTCTGTTGTAGTTATTACTAAATTTATTATAATTGTGTTATGATCTGTATAATAAATTTTTGGTACGGTACGACGGAACACCTTAAGGGCACCGGTAATCGGCTGCTTGCCATGCTTACAATGTTAAATTCATCAAATTTGTGACCCATCATCTCAGAACCTGTAAAAGATAAAAGTCTGAAATATTTAGCATGCTTGTAAGTACGTTATACACTAAAAACGCTACTATTATTATATACATATCTCAGTTTCCTGATTTTATATAATTTTATATTTTGCTATAAACATTAGCACACAAAAACTTACTTATTATTTTTTACGTTTTTATTTTTCAGTGAAACTGTATAGTTCTAGCACTGTAGTTATATCTTGTCACCGGACAAAAGGCTTGCCGCATGACAAATGGCGCCAATCGTACACTCTAGTTATTTTGGTGGCCCTAAAAAGGACCGAGTGGCGAGAACTGTGATGTTGGTCGTGCCGCGCTGAGGTGTTCGGCGGCTGCGCCCGCTGATCGTGGCGTACTGCAGTCCTCCTCTTCTTTCGGCACCGGTTGTAGAGTCGGCTGCCGGCCCAGCGAAATCCATCGCTGGCGCGGAACGGGAGTGCGAAGACGCAAGAACGGCGGCGGTTCTATTCTTCGGCTGTTCCTTCCGGCTGACTCCGCCCCGATGTCGTCCGAGAGAGGAGAGGAGATGAAGTGCGTTCGATGGCGTGGCGATGAAGAGTGCGCAAAATTTTCTGCCGGCCCGGGTTTTATGCACTAACCGGGGTCGCTGGTTGGCTCGCTCCGAGCACGTTGTTTGATTGGCTCGCTGTGTCCACCGCTGGTACTGGAGAGCAGATGTTCGCATACCGCTGCCGTCACAACTCCACCGGGTCTTGAATGCTCTCCGGTAGCCAGCCTACTGCTCTTCTCCAGATGTTGTGGAGGTGTCTGTTGGGCGCCATGTTGATTGGTGTGCCGGCTGGTAGCTCGCTGGCGTGGCTGGATCTTGCATCCGCAAGATGATCGTCGCCCCACGTTGGGCGCCACTTGTCACCGGACAAAAGGCTTGCCGCATGACAAATGGCGCCAATCGTACACTCTAGTTATTTTGGTGGCCCTAAAAAGGACCGAGTGGCGAGAACTGTGATGTTGGTCGTGCCGCGCTGAGGTGTTCGGCGGCTGCGCCCGCTGATCGTGGCGTACTGCAGTCCTCCTCTTCTTTCGGCACCGGTTGTAGAGTCGGCTGCCGGCCCAGCGAAATCCATCGCTGGCGCGGAACGGGAGTGCGAAGACGCAAGAACGGCGGCGGTTCTATTCTTCGGCTGTTCCTTCCGGCTGACTCCGCCCCGATGTCGTCCGAGAGAGGAGAGGAGATGAAGTGCGTTCGATGGCGTGGCGATGAAGAGTGCGCAAAATTTTCTGCCGGCCCGGGTTTTATGCACTAACCGGGGTCGCTGGTTGGCTCGCTCCGAGCACGTTGTTTGATTGGCTCGCTGTGTCCACCGCTGGTACTGGAGAGCAGATGTTCGCATACCGCTGCCGTCACAATCTCTACTAACCGAATAGTCAAAATAATTGAAGTTGATAGTTCACTTGGTTTATGAAATAATGGGTCATTTATCTAAAAAAATAGAATTTCAGAAAAACCCATTTAACGTTTTTGAAACTGATTTTTAATGTTTACCCAATTTAAAATTGTCCAGCTCCATACTCGGAATCTTCAGTTATTTTCATTTGGTTTTCTTGTTTTATCTTCAAATGTTTAGTTGACTGTCTAACCTTTTTCATCAGTTTATGTACTTTTGTCTCTGCCTCAAATTTCTTTGCAAGACAAATTCTTCATTACCTTAACCATATTTAATTCTGTTTTTATCCCTGATTTTTGTAAACATTGACATTTATTCATATTATCTTCATTGAAGTTTAATACAGCATCATGTACACTCAAACCAAAGTATCCAGTCAACCAAATGGCTCACAACTCGTTTGTATTCTGTGTACTACCATGAAGACATATTTTAACACATTAGAATGACTCATATAACCAATGTAATGGCTTTATGACAGACACTACAAATATTGGTAGTCGATGTTTAAGGGAATAAGTTTCATTAGTTACGATGACCTGGTTATATTTGCACCAAGAGTCTTTACTTTTTAGGGCAAAAGTGGGAACATTAGCACTAGTTGTGACAGACATTCCTACGATCTCAATTTTTTTAATCATAAAATATTTATTGTTACGCGTATTGACATAAATTTGTTATCAAGTTACTCAGAGAATTTTAAAGTTTTTTTAAACACCAAAAACTAAAAATCGATTTTTGGGTCAATTTACCGGTTACAAGTGCCCTTAAAATTTTTAAATATTTAATATTTTAATGTATTCAAAAAAAAAAAAATTATTGATTACCAGATTTTTAAATATATGCAGTTTCTATTAAATTTGCTTTCTTTTCTTTTTAACATGAACTTATTATTCTATTATTATCTCCATAGTATTGTTATTATGAAAGGTGCAATGACTGTGTATGTGTGTGTGAAAGTATTATATACATACATATATATATATATATATAGATTTGTGTACTCAACGTGTCAAGTATTTAAAAATGAATACACTTTTGCCCATGTAACCAACGCAACTATATATTGTTAAACACCGGCCAGGTCGTAGGATTTTTATGTTCGTTGTGTTAAGTATGTGTGGTTTACACATAAACGTATTTTTTTAATAAGAGTTGTGAGACGTTGATGACATGAAATAATTAATTAAAACGTATTAAAATTATTAATCAACGATTTATTAAATATTGCAAAGAAATTACTTGATTATTAAAAGTTTGAAATTAGAAAATTTAAAAATATTATCTTTTATAAGTTTACACTCTGTAAAACATAACATAACATTGCTATTCAGTACACGTTAATAACATATAATCTTAGATGTTTAAACATATATAATGAACAAATTATACAATTACTTTATATTGCATGGGTGTCTGATTTTGACTCATTTTTAAAATAGCAACTCATTTATAAAATAATATTAACTTTACAAAAAACATTTTGTTGCTATTAATTCTTTAATAAAAAAGTATTTACTTTACGAATATTTTCTATTTCTATCAACACACCGCATTTGTAAAATTTGTACAGAAGAAAATTATTATTTTTTAACCACAATTTACAATTACGTACATCATTTACATTTAAGTCATTAAGTCTTTACTATCTCATATTCAGATTTTTTCATGAGTTATTTGCACAAAATATAATGTTCTTTTGTCACCTGCGTATTGTCGAAGTTACCGTTGCGTTTGTACGTGTGTGTGTGTGTGTGTGTGTGTGTGTGTGTGTGTGTGTGTGTGTGTGTGTGTGTGTGTGTGTGTGTGTGTGTGTGTGTCCTGAATGACGACAATGACGATTATGATGATGCTGATGGGTTCTCGGTACTTTGTGGCTTGTTGTGGATGATGATCCGGTGTTCCTCCTCAATCGTGGTATACTGCAGATGAAGGTGATGATGATGATGAAAACGTATGATGAATTTGCGTCAGTCGGCAGACTTACATAGTGAAGGCATGCAAAGATATCTTGAGTCTGATTTCGTCCAAAATTACCGGAGGTGTTGTTAGTAGACGGCAAACTGACATGTCAGATATTGTTTATGACATGTTAAAAATTGTCAATTCGAGTGTAGCGTCCTTTAATTAATGAGCACTTTTTAGTCCGTTTCGCTATCACGTAAACGTAATCTTTACGCAACTGGGTGCATTGTCTTTGTAATTTTTCACTCGTCATTTACGTATAACTTACTCGTTAATTACTAGCTAACTATGGCAATAATTTACATTATTTAATAAAACGTCTTTATTATTGCATTTGTCTGTAATAATTTAGCATCACCATACGTGTTTAAATGTCCTTAATCTAATCGTGAATTTAGAATGGTTATATGTATTTAATAGGTAAAAACATGTTAATTACTTTATTTTAATCCTGTCAATACCTGATTTAAAGAGAAAACAACAATTCGTACGTGTCTTCCCCTCTCGTCGTGTATTACAGGTCCGTGCTGGCACACACAAAAACGCTGTATTTACACTATCGGGGCAGGTGTACACTTTCGACAGACTATCGCCTGCACTTTCTCGCATAAAATTGATTAAAACTGTTCGTCTTATACTTTTTACACTATTTATTTACAAAACATACCGCCCTGGGTAAGTATGCAAATATGTGTATTGTTGCAATATATATATATATATATATATATATATATATATATTGTGAGAGAGAGAGAGAGAGAGTGAGTATGTAAAGACAGTAAATCACACATACACACAAAAGCAGTCAGATGAATTTTCAATGTAAAAATTTCGGTGTGCTAATAATTCAGTAGTAGTGAAACCTCCCCCCAAATTTTGTACTTTTTTTTTTTTTTTTTTTTTTTTTTAGGGGCGTTACTTAAAGATTTAATAACTAGCCACTTGGACTAGACGGAAGCAAAAAATGGCTGGACCCATCTTGACAGGACTTTCAAATAAAACAATCAGTTAACAGTAACAACCTTTTTTTATTGGTGCTTGCTCATCTTGCAATCAAACCATATTACACTCAAACACTTGAATATTGTAAATTGCCTCGTGTCGTGTGTATTATAATAATTAGTGTTTGTGTAATTGTAAATTTTATCGAACGTAAATTGTGTCGTTCGGAAGCGTCTGGTAGCCTGCGTGCCTTACCTGTCCCTTCTCGCACTTTTGTAATTCCCGATAGGCGCCAAATTGTTTTACGAGAAAACAATTAAAAGTTTTTACCTGTATGGTTTGACAGTGCACTAGTGTAAATTTGAATCGTTCGCCGACTGGCATGAAACCGAATCTCGTTTGAGTGGGGGAAAACGTGTTGCCAACTTGAATAATGTTGGTTATGTTGACTCACTGATATTAAACAAAACATACATATTATTCTCTATAAATAAATACTGGACAGTTATTCTCGGTACACACTTTTTCATTTAGGCTCTGAATTATTAGTTCTTGTTAACGCTTTGTACAAAATAATAACTGATATAATAATTTTAGCCTCGGCAAAATATAGTCGCTCAGTCAGCGGTTGCTGGGTTGGCAGTACAATGTTTCTATTAGATGCAAGACAGCGTTGGTTATTATTTACAAAATTAAATCTGCCTATAGAGTCCTTTTAAGTACGATATAGAAGTTTTTACAACAAGATAACAAATTAGGACATATCATTTAAAGTTTGTGATCATTAAAATTACACAAGGTTTGCGATAAATTAAATATTGTGGTGTTGAAGTGTGACAGTGTCGTTGTGTAACATAGGTTATCATGTGTTCATTCAATGTTTACAAAGTTATTTCTTTATTTTATCAATCCTTGAAAATATATTCAGTGATAGCGAGAGTTTTATTATATAGTTAGAATTTTTGAAAGAGAATTTGTTTTATAATAATCAAATAAATTCAGCAATACTCATCGTTAGTAGATATGATGGGTATTGTCAGTCGGCCATGTAAAGTAATGGGTCGATGTTGATTCTTCCTACTTCAGTCTTGGGCTCAAAAATTGGTTGTCATCTTCTTCAAGTCGAATTACAGGTATCTTCCGGTCATCTGGATTAATTCCGAGCTGGTCCTTGGTGTAGATTATTTGTAATGGCCTCTCATCTGTTGTCCTGGTACTCCTTCTCAAAATTGTGGGCACGTATACTGTTTTTCTCTTGAAAATTTGGGCCCTTCACGGCGTGGCGTCTCTCCAGTTTAGCGTCACTACAGAAAGTATTGTTCCTAACTGACATTAGTCAATATTCGGTTGTTGTCATGGTTACTCAAATTTTTTGATTGGCTGAAATTGGCTAAAGAGTATTGTTAGGGTATTTGAATTTTTATTTAAACTGGTTACAGATCTTCTAAATGTAATTAATCTTCAGTACTCCCTTTTTAGCAGTAACTATTATCACCACTGTTCATATTTTGGCTCAAGGATTAATTTGACATTCAATATTATAGTGTTCACTTAGGTGTCAACATTTTGAAAGTTTTGTTAATTTTACTTAATTACACTGTTTTTTTTTTGTTAATTTACATTATTATCATAATATTTCTGCCTTAAAATGGTTGTCTATTTGTATTTCATAGTTTATGTGGTTTAGTCTTCCTAATGTCAGTGTTTAATTCTATAAATTGAAGTTTTTTGTAGTTGACATTTGGGAATTTGCTCAGGCTTAAACAGCAATTGACTATTTTTCTTTAATTACTGATGTTACATTTTATTCTCCTTGTAATGGGTCGATGTTGTTTTAATACAAGATTCTGTTCATTTGTTCAATGTTTAAGTCGGTTCTTGTAATTGTGTGTAATTTTATTGTTTCCCTATATTAATTTGTCTACTGTCATAACTCACTTTTAGTGTCATTGTATTTGAATGTATTGTTTGTTTATTTTTTACTGGTTTCTGTTGGTTTTAAAATCTTATTTCTTACAACATATCACATAACATCTAATGGTTTTAACAATTCCCATAGCTATAATTCTTATCATTTAAACATAATTATTTGGAACATAAACCTTAGTCATTAAAACATAATTCTTATTCATTTAACACATACTTATTTGAAATATATTATCCACTCATACTCTTCAGTGAGTAATAATTATTTTATAATGTCATCAAAGGAGAACAAACATATAAACATTGATTAATCTTTTAGATTGTAATAGAAAATCCTTACCACTAAACTTATTTGACCTTGTGTCATTAATTATGTAAACGTATCCTATTTCACTATCTCTTACTAAATCATATAATGATTATTAATTGTTTTTATAATTTAATCTTATAGAAACTCTATATATGGTGATTTAACACACTAGTAGTCTATGTTTCTTAACTTTCCTAAAATTATGAATTGTCCCTTAGGCCTACAATATTAATTAACACACATTTAAAAACCATAGTAATTAGTGATTACTAATACTAACTTAAGTTTAATAATATTAGTTTGTGTAGTTACATTTTGGGTGTCCAATCATATTGGCATTTCCACTATCACAGTCCTTCCTGTGTTTGGCCAATATTAGATCTACCTCACACATAACTTATCACTTATAATTATTTAGTTTATTCACTTATAAACTTTTGACACTGCTTTATCAGTGTTTTTATCACTTTTTAATGGGGTTTTATTCTCACTTTGGGGTATTAACACTAACACCTTACACTCAATCTTCTTTTAGTGTTACTGGTGGGTTAATATTATTGTATTGCTTACCAAAAATTCTCTTTCTTACATCTATTTAGAAAATGTTCATCATCATTACAATTTACTACTCTCATTCTATTGTGTTTTATTGTACCACTGATATGTTAGTATCGTGCTAATGTGATTTGTCCTAGTTTACTCTATCTGTTTGGGTTATTGTGCCCTTCTATACCTTAAGTACTTAATAATTAGTATTTCTAACTTGTCTGTCCTTACAGTTATTAATATTATATACAATTTTCATTAGTGAGTCTATTTCTATTGTTTAACACAAGTTTTGTATTCCTTCTTGGTTCACTTTACTTTGTCATACTTTATACGTCACTCCCTTAGTGTTGTGGCTGATTGTATCATTACACTTCCATGTTAATTGTTTGTTAGTCACTATTCTTCTTATTTACACACTTATGTTGGTGCGGTGGCTAGTTCTAGTCCATTTGCAGTTGTCATTATTTATGTTATTCTTGGTCCTTTGGGGCTAGTTCTACTCTCTCACTTACCATCTAGTGGGCTATTCAGGTTAAATAGCCTTATTTCTGTATTTACCATTTTGGTTTGTTTGTTTGTTACTACTTTATTAATATAAGTTACTGTTCTGACTACCTAGATATGTCTGATCGTTTTATTATTCTGATTCACCCATTCTTCAATTCTAATTCATCCCTTTTTATTCTAGTGTTAATGATTAAATAATTTATCTTGTCATGTTTTCTTCATTATGGTTAGGTGAAGATATGTACCATTACAATATGAACAGTCAATGTAATCAATAAGTAAAAGTTTCATACTACTGGCAATAACTAATTATTCAGTATTCAAAAACAGTGTTTAACAACTGACTTCTTGTGTACTTCATAGCCGTTCTTAGTTTTCATTTTACGAACAAAGATGTATTCATATATATAAAGTCAGTACATATCAATAATAATCGCCAATGCTGATAACAATAATTCAAGCGTAACAGGTGGATCCTTCTAACACCATTTTTAAAGGAAATATATATACATATATATATATATATATATATATATATATATATAAATATCACAAATCTATATCCACCTAACTAGATCTAACAAAATCTTAATCGTTCTGAATATGAAAATACTGTTTATGTCTAGGCTTTTATATCAATCATTATACATTATATGCATGTATACTTTCTGTCTCAATGACAATTTCCAATAGCAGTAACAACCAAAATTATCAAGTATTATAACAAGTGGATACGTTTTAACACAGTTAAGGCTATAAATTTTGACATGTAGTTGCAACAAAGTTTCGATCATTATAAAAGAAAATACGGTTTATGTGTAAGTCTTTACATCAATAACACATATAATATATATATATATCCAATCTCTGTTAATGCATTGACAATACTAATAACAATAGTAATTAATTGAGCAATATAGAAGGTAGGTCCTTTAACACAGTCAATAATCTAAATGACCAATATATATGTATCCACAAGACTGGTTCTAATTTAATTCATCAGAATAAGCAAATACTGTTCAGATGTATACTTTCTTTGTAAAATGAAAACCGGTGTGGTGTTGAGGTCGAGATTTTATAAACGGAATTGGCCCACCTTCACATTTGGAGACTTGGCAATACCCGTTAGATCCTGTGAAGAGAGGTGGGTGAGGTTGATGGTTAGTTCCAGACTCCGGCTCGTTTCCTTCTATGCACCTGTCTTTTAATGTTGAGGAGCGTCTCTAAGCCTGACGGCGATGGGAAGTGTTCCAGTGTCCAGCTCTGACGATGTGACGGTTGTAGTTGTCATCATCAGGTCATTTACCCCTTTCTTGGCCTGTGCGAGAACCCTAAGACACTTTATAAATTACGAATTCATATTAGTAGTAGAATCCCTTGCTTGCCACGCCGCCAGACCTCGAAGTGCTCCGTAGAAAGATGTAGAGGAAAAATGAGAGAAAGACATGGTTTCTTTAAAACAAGAGGCCAAGGAAAAATAGCCTGTAGCAATCGGTCAATCAGCTGATTAACCGCCCACTCTATAACATCGCCGCGAGACAGTAGCAGCGCCCTGAATCTCGTTACCGTTCGCCAGCGGGGCATTTAGATAATGACGACTTTGGCTGTCTTCTGCTACGACGTCACGGCGCTATATTTTAAACTCGCCGGGGCAATACCCTTGCAACGGGAAAGTAGTAGTAATTTAACTCAATAAGTCTTTCAAATGTGTCTCACTCTCGCAGCTGTAATTAACACGAAACTGGCTACGATACAGTGTGTAATCCAAGAGGCATTAGCTATTAATTAAATTGGGTCGCGCCAGACAGGTCTGCCGTATTGATGTTACACGATTCATTTTAGTCATTCATCCTGAAGCGATGTCATAATTTGTTGATGGAAGAAAAAGTGTCTTGATATAAACTCCCTGTCAACGTATTTATAATTCACTTATTCATTAACAGGTGTAATTTTATAGAACAGTTATGATAAACGATTATAATTAATTATTTTACATTAGTCTCATGTTCACATAAAAAAACGCGTTGCCATTGTATTAAATTTATTTGTTTATATGTTGGGAAAATTTTTAGAAATAAACAGGTTATTATTTTTGATAAAACGTGGCATTGCAAAAAGTGTTTCAAAACATGTTGTGAGTTGTACTCACTGGTGTTCCAATACCAAATAGCAAGTACCATAAATTTTGTGTTACTCCATTTACTTAAAGTTGATGAGTCTATAAGCTACATAAATAATTAGTCTTTACTCTTTCACTAGCATTATTATAATATTAAGGCAACTGAAATTTTTAAATCTAACAAAAATAGTTAGTCACATAAAAACACTATTTGGTGTCAGCTAATGTTACAGATTTATTGAAGACAGATTCAAAAACCGGAAACTATTTCTCATAAATACTTTCAACTATTCTTATACAAGTGTGTGAGAAGTATTAATGAACGTATGAAAGTGTCAAAAGTAAGTTGAACCCATTGATAGATTAATCACAGAAAAATAGTCTTTTTACCTTAACAAAGTTGTGCTTCTTCAAATGATATGTAAGTTTTCAAACTTTGTTGCAAACATTTATTAACGACGTGCGCGCACACAAGTGGGTTCACTATTCTAATGGTGTGTCATATATTGTTATTACATATTTGCCAAGTTAGACTGTATACATGCTTCAAAACGATTATGGTAATTATAATTTGTTTCAAAATGTGATACTAATTTTATTTTTAAGAAGCTGCAAGGAGAAATTGTATTTTAGTTACGTAAGGTACAATCATATATTTACTACTATGACAATATGCAAATATAAGTTTACATTTAAACAAAACACGACGACAAGGCTAAAATGGAAAGTACGTTCTAACAGGGAAAACAATAGTCGAAATGATGAAGAGATGCGAAAAAGGCGTACAAGCTAATGTAGATATTACTAAAGTTCTAGAGACAAGACATGAAGAATTCTCTCCGTTGTTCTCTTTGCTTACATTATTCTGCGTTTTGTTTTTTTACAAAGATCTGAAAAATTACAATCAAAATTGTCCACAAACTATTATGTATATCACACACACACACACACACACACACACACACACACACACACACACACAAAACAGCTCCGTACTTCTTACCATGAGACTAGTCTACTCTACTTTCCTAGTAATTCTGACTTGTAAATGTAGGCATATATTGTCAAAGGTAGTATCATATAATAATATTTCAAATGAGTCTTTGTTTAAAAGTACAGGCTATTGTTGAAAGAGATAACTTATGTAGTTAATGGGTTTATATTAATTTCCACTATCTAAAATAATAGACATAACATAGCTTTCCAAACTAATATTAGTAAACATAGGCGTTAGAAAAACATGTTAAAATGAATGTTAGAAAAACTTACATTCCAACTCAAAAACTTCTAAGTTAAAATGTATAAAAATCAAACCGTAATAATGCTTTAATCTTTAATCGTAGTCGACATAGTCTCACGAATATAGCGTGGAAATTTTGTATTTCATACTACTGATTTAAATGTTAAATGTGATTTTTGTAATCTCTCATACAAACTATTTCATAAAGACTGTTATTAGTGTGTCTCAATTTTAATGTTACTTATTTCTAATTTTAAGAATTCTCATTAGATAATATCAGTTTCCATCAATAACATAAACAATATTCATCTCTTAAGCGGAAAAGTTAACTTTCCGTAAAATTGAGATTATATTATTTTTAAGATAACATAAATATATTTGCTTAACTCGAAGGGAACTAAAATTGCTTGTGGTGAAATGTTAGAACACTGTTAAATAATGATTAGAAGTTAAGTCGTCTGATAAAGTGCCACAATTATTGTCAAATTTGCTGGTATTTTTGACATTACTCAGATTATTTGTATTGATAAACTAAATTAGAGTTCTCGGAACTCAGAACCATTTTCTGATTTCTAGCTAAGTCTCTGCACTTCGTATTATATGAAAGTACTTCATTGAATATTTTGAATTAACGAGAAGAAATTGGATAAGAACATATTGTATCACACTCCTGTGTAACCTGTTGTAATAAAGGGTTAGATTGTGTAAACCCCAGTGTAGTGGTAAACTTATATAAATTCTAATGGAAGCACGTACAATAAAATTGAAAGTTAAGGGCATATGCGCAGAAACCAATTTATGAATGGACGAGTCCACTTTGAAATTGTGAATGGCGGGAGGGTAACGGAGAATCAGCTGGTATGCAAGCGAAGGTGTCGCCAACTTTCCGTGTGATGTGTTCGTTACTTGTACATTGTTAGTTACTGTGTGACGTACTATCTCAGTATTGCATTTGTTATTATTATTAATTGTATCGTTGTTTCACAGTCACTCATTTTTATTAGTTATATAATTTTCAGTTAATTTCTATTGGTAGTTTTGTGTGCAGTAGCGCGATAATTTTACTTTATAGGTTGGCTAATCTGCTTCTTACTTTTTGTTCTAATCTGATTGCTCATGTCGAAGCTCGGTACAGTTCGTCTCAAACGCTAGCTTGCGGCGGACGGCACGCCCGCTGCCTCACTGTCATATTTTCTTGTCGCGACATTTAATGTAGGCCTTAGGCCAACACATTTCACTTATGGCCAATTAGGCCCGTTATTAATGTAACTTAAAATTTTTTGATACTTTCTATATACGACATGCTCATTAGCCAACATGTCATTCAAAAAAAACTGCTAACTACATATTTAATGTAATTTTGAACTTCAAATAAATGAATTAAATACAGTCCACACTCTTCATCATTTCTGCTTCCTGGTGATTCATCTAAGAACGAATTTACACAAGCTACAGTCTTTTACTAAACATTTTTTGGTCCACGCGGACCGGATTCTGTACATTTTTTGGTCACTCCGGACCTGGATTTTCGATGCATCATTACTATTTAATATTTTTCTGCCACTATTTCTGGCCATCACGGGCGAATTAGCATATCCGCTGATACGACCGTGGCGTGATTTCCATCAGCATTTCGCTCGTCACCTTTGAGCCTCCTGATAACATCTTCGCAAGAGCCTGCTAGCTACAGTGCTTCAAACAAGGCGGTCATCTCTCCGAGCTGTGTTTACCATCTTCTCCAAGGCGTCGACGCTGCAGGACATCGCCTACAAGGTATCACCTCAATAACAGCGTAACAAGGTGCGTACAATGGCTGAAGAAGGCCTCAAAGTGTTAACCAGAAAGAGAGGCGGCTTAAAGTCCGCAATAGTGCGAATACAATCTGCCGTAAATAACTTTGATATAACTTCAAACACAAAACATTTGTTAACGGTAAGGCTAGAAAGTCTGAAAAGCTTGGCGTCGAAGTACGACGAGGTGCAGTCTGAAATAGAACTTATTAGTAAAGACACGAGCGCGGCTCAGGAAGACCGAGTTGATGTCGAAGAAATGCTATATTCGACTGAAGCAAATATTTTGCAATTACTTGATACATTTAATGTTCAGACTGTACCTCCCGTATTATCGACGCACATGCAATTAAAACCAATAAGTTTGCCCTGCTTCTCAGGCAACATATTGGAATGGCAGCATTTTCATTCAATTTTTACGGACTTAGTGCATACAAGATCCGATTTAACGCCAGTGCAGAAGTTACATTATTTACATTCTTCTTTAAAAAATGAACCTTTAGATTTAATTAAGTCACTACCCATCTGTAAAGAAAATTATTCAATAGCGTTGAGTTTGCTGTCCGAAAGGTATGACAACAAGTTCATACTAGCAAAATACTATGTTCAAAACTTACTTCAAGTCAAATCAACAATTAAGGACTCTGTCCAAAGTTTGGCAGAATTCACAAACACAATAACGTCTTCCGTTAATTCACTGGCGGCAATGCAGCTGTCAGTGAATTCATTTGAATTTATTATTATACAATTACTATCAACTAAACTCGACTCTATTACTTTTAAACTATGGAAGGAGTCAATAGACCCTGACAATTTACCTAACTTTCAAGATTTCACTCATTTTTTAAACTCACGTAGACAGCTGTTAGAAAATACACTGCCTATCGAACCCGGACACCAACTCAACAAACCTAATGTAAGACTTAACAATAAATATGATAAATATAAATCAAGAAACACTGCTGGCAGTACTACATTTAAGAGTTATCACTCAGCGGCAAGCTACTATTCATGTTTGTGTTGTAAATCTAATCACCCGCTTTACATATGTGATAAATTTCGTACATTAAGCACCGCTGAGCGGGGACAATTTGTATCAAGTCATAAATGTTGTAGCAATTGTCTTAGATCAGATCATCTTGTATCTAGCTGTAAAAATAAGCAGGTGTGTAAAATCTGTTCAAAACGACACCACACATTGTTGCACGCGAACAAGGTACCGAAATCAATATCTGCCAGCAGTAATTATTGCTCGCTCAAATTACAATGCACGAACAATGTTCTCTTATCAACAGCAGTTGTATTTGTCATTGACCAGGCTGGCAACAGAAATAGGGCGAGAGTTCTTCTCGACGCCGGGTCACAAATAAATTTTTGCACAAAATCATTAGCAAGGAAATTACAGCTTAATTTAACTAAATCCAACATACCAACTACGGGCATAAACAATAAAGCGTGTTACGCAACTGATCTTGCGTCTATACGCATTATTTCTCGTTATCTGAGATATAGCTTCGAGGCGAAATGTGCTATCTTATCTACGTTACCCACAATCTGCCTGCAAATTCGTTTGACATAAATCAATTCCACATTCCGAGCAACATTTTCCTGGCTGACCCAGATTTCAAAATATCGTCGCAAATCGACATACTCTTAGGGGCACAATTTTACCTGGACTTGATCTTAGCTAATAAATACATACGCGGCCCTAATTTTCCCATCATTCAGGAAACAAGGCTAGGCTACATTTTGGCTGGCAACTTGCCCAAACACTGCCGCAACGAGGGTCCTGCTGTTTCGTTCCTAGCTAGGAACAACGACAGTCAAATTCTGCAGTCTCTCGAAAGATTTTGGGAAGCAGAAACTATCCCTGACAAAACCCCTGAAAACGAGTCAGCCTGTGAAGAGCATTTCGTGCGCTCTACCCAGCGCAACCACGAGGGTAGATTCGTGGTTTCACTTCCATTTAAGCCCGATAATCTCCACTTGGGGGAATCTTACACTAATGCTGAAGCAAGATTCTTAAACTTAGAGCGTCGATTTAGGCGAGATGCTAAGCTCGCGCGCGACTACGCAGACTTTATTAAAGAATATAAGGATCTTGGGCACATGACGCTTATCGATGATGGCGCTATCAACTCAGGAGCGTCAAATACTTACTACCTGCCTTGCCATGCCGTATTTAAACAGTCTAGCTTGACCACAAAGCTGCGCGTCGTTTTTGATGGTTCGTCCAAGACTACCAATGGCCTTTCTCTAAATGACATATTGTTGGTAGGCCCGAATGTTCAACAAGACCTTTTTCCCATTCTTTTGCGTTTCCGCATGCATAAATATATTCTCGTCGCCGACATCGAGAAGATGTATCGACAAATTCGCGTAGCTGAAGGGGATTGTCACTATCAACGCATTCTGTGGCGTGATTCTCCTCTCGAACCATTTAAACATTTTGCATTGCGAACGGTAACCTACGGCACGGCTAGTGCTTCGTTTTTGGCCACTCGCTGTCTTGTATAAATTGGTAGGGACCATCAAGCTTCCTTTCCTGAAGCGGCGTTAGCTATAACGAACGATTTCTATGTTGACGATCTGCTTACCGGTTCGGACACCATCTCTGATCTGACCAAGCTGAAATCTGATCTAGGTGCGTTATTAAGTCAATATGGTTTCACGTTGCATAAATGGGCATCAAATGAACCCACAGTGGTCGCAAATCATGACAATTTTTCACCCCCCCTAAACAAGCAGGACAATGTGCGTACCCTAGGCATTCTTTAGAATAATACTGCCGATTCATTTCTGTTCGACATCAAATCATTCCCAGTTGATTCAAGCATTTCCAAGAGAAAAGTTCTTTCGATTATTGCTGGCATATACGATCCTCTTGGACTAATCGGTCCCGTTGTCTTTTTGTACAAACATTTTATGCAGCGGCTTTGGCTTTGCAAGCTTGGTTGGGATGAACCGATCTCCGGCCAATCACGTTCGGATTGGCATTCTTTGTGCGACAAATTGGGTATGATTAGCAAAATTGTGGTCCCACGGTCTGTTCGTTGCAAGCGTGAGGCAAGTACAGTTGAATTTCATGGTTTTTCGGATGCTTCTGAAAGGGAGTATGGCTGTTGTATTTATGTCAGAGTCATTAATTTATCAAGATTCTTCTGCCTCCTGTCATCTCCTGTGTTCTAAATCTCGCGTAGCTCCCTTACGACAGGTGTACCTCGCATCGAACTCTGCGCTTGCTTGTTGTTATCGCGACTCGTATTTAAGGTCATTCCTGTTCTTCATTCGTTTATTGAATTCTGACTCTTTAGTGAATTGGTCATTTGTATTCTGACTCTATGGTGTCTCTTTACTGGATTCATGCCCAGTCTACGCGGTGGAAAACATACGTCGCTAATCGTGTTGCTGAAATTCAGCGTCTTACGCAAACTTATACTTGGCATCACATCAATTCTAGACACAATCCTGCTGATATTATCCCCAGGGGGTGTCTCCCTGACGTTTTGCGCGATTGCTCGCTTTGGTGGCACGGTCGCAGCTGTTTGTCTCAATCATCAGAGTCCAATCCTTTTCCACCCTTCGTACCATCCACTCCGTCGTCTTTTGAAGTCACTGCGGAAGAGAAACATACCCATAACCTTTCTCTAATGTCTACCCTGGCTATCGACCTTTCTTTGGACTTTTCCTCGTTGCATCGTCTAACGCGCGTATACGCTTACTGTTTTCGGTTCATCAGAAATATTAGACTCTCAAGTGCTGACAAATGTACGGGCGATCTTACCCCTGTCGAAATTCATCATGCTCTCAATTTCTTTATAAAACAATCTCAGTCGATCCACTTCGCAGCCGAAATTAATTGTCTTCGTAACGGATCATCTGTTTCCATTAGGAGTAAGTTGGCTTCTCTCGACCCGCTTCTTGATGATTCTGGAGTGATACGCGTAGGCGGGCGATTACAGCAGTCTCAATTACCTTTCGACGCTAAACATCCTATTGTCTTACCCCCATCGGCGCATATTACTCGCCTTATCATTGAACGCGAACACATTCGTTTACTTCACGCTGGTGCTCAACTCGTGCATCATGCACTGCGTCAACGTTGGTGGATTGTTAATGCCAGGTTAGTCATTCGCTCTGTCATTCGCAAATGTGTCAAGTGTCTCAGGTTTAGTGCCAAACAGTAGGTTCAGAGTCTTGGTATTTTACCATCTCCTAGAGTCACTCCCTCAAGGCCGTTTCTATTCTGCGCGGTTGATTATGGTGGTCCCTTCATGATCCGTCATGGCGGGCAGAAATCCAGAACTCTTTCTAAGGCATACCGTTTCTTTGTTTATTTGCTTAGCGACCAGGGCCATTCACATAGAATTCGACCTTACTGCCAGTGCGTTTATAGCTGCATTACGTCGTTTCATGGCCCGTAGGGGCATACCCAGTCAATTATACTCCGATAATGGCACAAACTTTAGGAAGGCCCGCAATATTTTACATGATATCTACAACTTTTGGCATAATAAGGAAGCCATCTCATCGATCAAGTCATTCACGTCCTCTCAGGGGATATCATGGTCATTTATTCCGCCCTCCTCACCTCATTTCGGTGGCCTCTGGGAGAGCGGCATAAAGAGTTTGAAGTTTCATCTGCGCCGCATGGTAGGCAAATCTATACTCACCTTCGAGGAGTTCACGACAGTTTTGTCTCAGATAGAGGCATGTCTGAACTCTCGACCTTTATTTGCCATCTCTTCAGATGTAAATGATCCGGTGCCACTCACACCTGGCCATTTTTTGATTTGCGCTCCCTTAACGGCGATACCGGACCCAGACTTATCTCACATTCCTATTTCTCGTCTTGGGCGTTGGCAACTTCTACAAAGGTTTGTCCAAGGCATTTGGAAGGCATGGTCTCGCGACTATTTGCACCAGTTGCAGCAGCGTCACAAATGGAAATTCGCTAAGGATAATGTGACCTAGTTTTGCTTATTGAGGATAATTTACCTCCATTAGACTGGAAATTTGGTGTAATTACCGCCACATTTCCCGGCCCAGATAACTTAATTCGTGTCGTAGACATTCGCACACCTACGGGTGTTTTGCGGAGACCAGTACATAAGTTATGTCTGTTGCCAGCGCGGGACGAGATTTGACAAGATTATTATGATCACTTAGCGCAATGCTATTTTACTTAGCCATTGGCTTATTACTTATTATGACCATTTCGTCAACTTAATTGTGATGCATTATCACAACATTTTCATATCAATTTTGCGCCATTGCGTGCTTCTATAATCATCATAATTTTTTGGTGGTATATTACTATTTTGTATGTGTATGTTAATTTTGTGTGGCATACTATGTCTTACACATTTACATTTTGATGGTTTGGGTATGTGTCATGTTTTTTGGTAGTCTTATTTTATAAAAATTTGTTATATAATATTTGCATGTTTTGCAGCTGCGCAACAATGCATGTATTTCTTTATACAGTTGCTAATATATGTGATTTATTGTTCTGTGAATATCTTTTAAATTGTTCAACTCATGTACTACGTTTGTAATCAGTATCGTATTTGTTACTTATGCCATTGCAATTATTCATATTGTAATTAACTAAATTGTTGTTATTGTATTCATTATATAACTTGCGTTTATGTAAAACCTATCGTTTTTTTTGCGTCTACTGCATGTAACCATGCCTTGTCTAGATTTATTTCATATTGTATTGTTATATTGTATTTATATTTTGTGATTAAGCATTGCACAATTACTATTTCAGTTTAAATTATGACATACATGTCATCATATTTATGCTTGCATTCAGTCAGCTATCTAGCTTGTTCATACATTATTACACATTGTAAATTCCTGAAACATCAGGAACACCATGACTTGGTCAATACATGACGCCATGCTAAATATACGCTTAAACATGTAATTTGTGGCAATTTTGTTCATGTAATTAATTCTCTGTACAGGTCTACTGGCCTCAACTATTTTACGGTAACCATCTATGACATGCATAGGGTTACAAACTATCGGGCCATCATGTGATGAGCTTCCGATCATACACTATTAAGCATTGTGTAATTATGTATTTTTTCATGTTTTATAATGTTCTATACTGTACACATACAATAAGTGACGGCAACGCTTCCGAACGCAGTCATTCACGTTCATGTATGAAATCAGCTGTTCGCCAACCTTGGCTTACAAACGCTTATCTTTAGGCTTATCTTATGCATGCTTATCTCTAAACCATTAACGTACAGCTGTTATTTAATCTCATAACTCAAGGTTCAACTTAGCCTTGAAACTAACTCTCATTATTAAGAACACTATATGTTTTAAATTAAGTTACAAAATGTATAATAATTTACTAAAAAGGTGGTAAAAAATCGTTTGTTTTTGACGGGCAGCTTATGTGCAGTAGCGCGATAATTTTACTTTATAGGTTGGCTAATCTGCTTCTTACTTTTTGTTCTAATCTGATTGCTCATGTAGAAGCTCGGTACAGTTCGTCTCAAACGCTAGCTTGCGGCGGACGGCACGCCCGCTGCCTCACTGTCATATTTTCTTGTCGCGACATTCAATGTAGGCCTTAGGCCAACACATTTCACTTATGGCCAATTAGGCCCGTTATTAATGTAACTTAAAAATTGTTTGATACTTTCTATATACGACATGCTCATTAGCCAACCTGTCATTAAAAAAAAACTGCTAACTACATATTTAATGCTACATATTTCTGCTTCCTGGTGATTCATCTAAGAACGAATTTACACAAGCTACAGTCTTTTACTAAACATTTTTTGGTCCACGCGGACCGGATTCTGTACATTATGACCATTACATTACATGACCATTACATGATAATATCTTTTAGCTGGACATCGTTTGAAACTTTCTGTAACATTTTACTTACCGTCACGCTGTACGACGTCATCATTTTTAGGCTGGGGGTCATTCCACAAAAATGTAACGTCATCGAATAATGTAACGCTTCCACACTTTCGATTCCCCACAGTCTAGAAAATTTCGGTCTCTGTCGTTTTAACATGATAATGTGTGTTATATAGTAAGTATATTTGTTATATAGTAACTATTTTGTTATATGCACATTATACGTTTCAAAAGCCTAAAAACTTTATCATGCTTCGATGTTTCGCTTTCATCGAAATTTCTTTAAATTTTTTATTCTGTAATTACATATTATCGTAATTATTTTTGTTATCACCCAGTAACGACAATTTGTTAAAATGGATACTTCTACTTCAACTAGCAAAGACAGGAAACTTATTCATAATCAAGCACGGTAAATAAAATACACAATTTTTTGTTGTCCAGGATTAAAAAGATTCTTGCAATTAAATTAACACGAAAAACGCGTTCCTTTATGTAATGATAAACTGTAGAGATAGCCAAGTGGAATTAAGGAATGGAAGTGTACAGTTTGCAAATTCCATTGCTATAAGAACAGTCAAAAAGGCTGTAGATTTTTACGCCACAGCAGTACACAATGACAGAACCAAACAACACACAAAACTTTCTGATATGTAACAGCAACAAATTTCGATACATTTGAACAGTACATATCATTTGCTTGATTTGTATATTAATACAATTGCAATATTATTATTTTTTGATTTACGTCGGAAAAAGTAAACGTATAATTTTTTTTTTAAGCCAGGTGTGTGATTTTAGGTACACATATACACACACACACACACACACACACACAAACAGATAGAGATTCGTTGTGACACATTTACAAACACACCTGAAAAGTCGCAAATTTTTGTTACTGTTAGAAACAATATTCATAGGTTGGCAACACCTTCGCTTTTAACAACAATTCTCACATCTCACAGCGAATCCCTCCACATCGCATTTCCCTTCTGACCGTAAGCGTTTCGTGCGTTTCCATACCCTTAACTTTCAATTTTGCTATACAATACATACACTTAGCGTCACGGATGACCAGGTTTTCTTGGTTTAGGATTCCTACGACAAACGTTTATGGCCAAACGCTACATAACAAATTTTAGAAATCAGGCTTTAAGTCAGATTGAATTTCTATGTCTTGTAGTGAGCGCGGAAGCGACATTTTAAGAGCTGAATGATACTGATGTTGAAATTTTGTGCTAATCAACTAACTTACCTCAGGATATACATGTATAAAAATTTTCTTTGTAAGACCACAGATAGATAGCGATCCTTTAAAAATAAAGTTCTATACTCTCTGAGAGTTACTATACTATTCTGTTGTAACAGTGACATCTCAGAACTACAGTTACAGTTGGATTAGTGATGCTCAAAAGCGTGCCATATTATGATCTGAGGTAGTACACTAAACACCAATGTTAAAGGTAGGCAAACGCATTGAAATTACTTAGAAGTTCCAGGTTACAGAAACAGGAAACCGAATGATGAAGTGTGAAAACAAATCAGTGAAGGAAAAGCTGTAAAACAAAGAACTGAAAGAAACGTTCAAAGGCTAAACAAATTACGTGTTTTTCGCATACAGGAAGACCACAAAGACTTACGTAAGCGGACAGTTCTAGGAAAAGAAAATAGGAAGACACCTTTTGTAAAACATATGAGTTATATTATGGAATATAATCGTCTTTTGAAGGAATGACTTTTGAAGCGACATCTACAGAGAAAGGCAGCGTCGTAAACACTGAAACTGTATTATGCGTTTAACTCGATACTTTACATACATTTTAAAAATGGAGACTTCTGTAGTGAACTTTTTCCTTGTCGTAGACCTACCGCCTACATAGTCGGCGCTACAGCCTAGGCGTCTATTACAAACCCCCTCCATCCTTTCCTGTCATTAAGCTTCTCTCTCCATTGGTTGACTTTAAATCTTTCAATACACAGTCTGTCAATTTCAGTGTCAGCCTTTGCATCTGTTTAAGTAAAATAAACTTTGGGTTTCATAATCCGCTTAGGCATAAACGAATTATCACAAGTCTTACTAGCCCTATATCCTCACCCTTGATCGAGTTACTGCAAAATATATGGTTTCATTTAGTTTTGTCTCAAGATATTCGTTTCTCATTACACTTTATATGAACTGAAAATATTTAATAATAATTTTCTTACACACCTGCTTTGTAGAACTTAAATTATTGTATGAAAACTGTTGATTTTTAGCCATTGTTGTCGTCGTCATTTGCTATTTTACAAACTACGCTTCATCATAATCATCATCATCATCAGCAGCATCAACATAGTCATCACCACCATTATGATCATCATCGTCATCATCGTAGCGATCTGTTTCATACAGAAAAATTAAAACGTAAAGGATGATATTCGCAGAGCACTTTGCTAATTGGAACGCTCTTTGGGGATGTTGATGTGAGAACGAAGCGGCGGCGTTACGAGTGCTATACGGTAATGTTTGCTTTCATTCATACTGTTGTGCCTCTTAATATTCTTTGTTTCTGCTACTCGTCAGTCACTTCTCTTTGCAATGAAATTTTACAAATAAATTCTGTTTCTAGCCCTGTAGGGAAAAGTGCATTTTATATACATCGTTTTAAGGGCTCTTTCTAGTAATTGATTTTGTTTTGATTTATCAATTTTGCAACCGATTTGTCGCAAATTTTGTTATAACAATAAAGTAGTAGTAGTAGTAGTAGTAGTAGTAGTAGTAGTAGTAGTAGTAGTAGTAGTAGTAGTAGTAGTAATAGCAGTAGCAGCAGCAGCAGCAGCAGCAGCAGTAGTAGTAGTAGTAGTAGTAGTAGTAGTAGTAGTAGTAGTAGTAGTAGTAGTAGTAGTAGCAGTAGTAGTAGTAGTAGCAGCAGCAGCAGCAGCAGCAGTAGTAGTAGTAGTAGTAGTAGTAGTAGTAGTAGTAGTAGCAGAGACACGAGACCAATCGTTACCTAGAGAACCAAATTGGGTAATGTCTCTTAATAAATGGTTGCCAATTAAGTAATTTTCATGTTAGACAGACTTGAAACTTAGTGCATTGTAAAAGGTTTATAAACTACAAATATTAGACTTACGTTCGAGATACACCGCTGGCCTCTCAGCGGAATAAATAATAGTTTTCGCTTTATTGATTCAGATACTGTTTATAGGATTTTAATAATGTTTTAGTATCACTAACGTCGAGATGTCGATACATAATCTGCAAAAACAATAATAATACGGACAAACAATATTAAAAATAATAAAGTAAGATTATAGATAATGCAATATACTGTGCCGAACTGGCTTCGGCAACGTATTATTATTATTTTAAAAACGAGCGCCGCTGACGTCACGCACTGCCACCCTGTTACGATTGTTTGTTGTCGGTCGGTTATACACACAAATGGTTGTGCTGCTACGCAATACAGCTGGCGCTGCCGGCCAGCTGTGTGTCTGTACGTTCCTGCTTTCGGAGGTTACTTGGCTGGAGCGAAACGTTGTTTCGCTCTCATTTCTGCTTGATCCTCCAAGCTGTTCATCTGGTCTCGGCTGGCGGCGAACTTCTAACCAGGACTTCCGAACCTATCACTATGATAGGCTAGATAAAGTGTTGGTCCAGGTACGTGCAAGTCTGAGGGTTCTGAAAATATTCTAACCCCAAATATATTTTGCGTTTCAGCTTTCATTATGAGTTATGCCTGTGTGTGTGTGTGCGTATAGAGCAGTTTTTAATCTGGGCATTAATGCTATTACAAAATCAAATTAAATTAAATTTATTAAATTATGAATGTGAGAGTCGTGGGTCAAGTTGATTTCAACAGAGAAAATGCTAATGTATCTTGCACTCAGCTGTTTTGATGTAATTAATAACAACGAAGGACACAGCAAATCAATTTGAATATTTCAATGAAACATTAAGAAAGTAATTGCTAGACGAGCTTAGTACTGTTTAATCTGAATTAGTGGCGATGTGTGTATGCGCTGTTGCTGCTTAAAGTTAGTGTTGGTATTTAATGTGGACGGCCTAAGTGGCGTGATTTTCTTTATGACACCCTCTACAAGTATTGTATGTCCAGGTGCTCGACCAAGAACGAGATGGGTGTCAGGGCTGGACGAACATCTGTCCCCCCCTAATGGCAGAGACGATCTATAGCCACAATGCCGTCAGTCGAGGACTTTTCCGATGCTAAGCTGCACCAAGGACCTTTTCAAACGCTAAGCTGCACCAGGGAATTGTGACACGACTGTGACATCACTGATCCGCGCCTATACGAACTAAGTACACCGGACTATCCAGGTGGGAAAATTCTGTTTATCTATTTCTCTCTCTCTACAACATGTGAATGCACAGAAGCCGCCAGAAGCTCACTCGTGAAGTTCTGAACATTATACTCTAGCACAAACTCTCATGTTCAATTATGTGTGATCATCATGTTATTGCATGTGTGAACATTACCACAGTACACCTAATGAAGTATCTTATAACTGTATAATGTGTAAGAAGTTACACACATACACACACATCCGCAGTTTACTGTAAGATCTAACTTTCATCTAATTAAGACCATTAGGGAGTTAATTATCTCGTGCTATCATGTCATCTGGTCATGGCTGAGTTTTAATAACGTAGCGGGGTTGTCTGATGCTGTAGATGAGAAACGATTTTCTTTCACACACATACTTAACGCTTAATGATTAAGCTAAGGGTTCGTTTGGCTGGTTGAGTTTCGGGGCGGTCACTTACATTCTCTGGTGTGAACTATGCTTGTGAATATGCTGGCAAATCTATGCTTAGGAGCTGAGATATTCCATTTACGTTATCATTTATATTTGTACCTAGCTATACATATTAGGGTTCATTTATTTACTGCTGTGGGAAAGGGTTTATGAGGAGGTTAGTGTTGAAATGAGGGATGTTTTGTTATTCATGTCGTATATGTGTTTGTGTGTGTAATTTTACTATATATATATATATATATATATATATTTGGGGAATATGTAACTGATTTAAAAAAGAGAATAACTATAAATGTGCTTGCTGAGACAACAGGCTAGCCTAATTGATATTATACAACACTGATGGATTAGTATTGCTTTATGAATGAGATTATTACTAACTTTGACTCATGCATAATCAGGCAGAAATTTTTGCAATTAGTAATATCAATTCACTTACTTTGTGACATTATGAATTAATGGAAATACATAGATATATATAATTCTGCCTTTAATGGTGTGCTCACACAATTACGAACTTGTTATGTATGTAAAACCTTACAGGTTGAATAAAGCACACGCTTGTTGGTTAAAAGAGTTTTTCATTTGCAAGTCCTGTCATTCACCTGGGGGGACATGTCTGTAATTGTATTTGGGCCTTGCACACTTTTGCTTCCTCTAGGTTTTTTCTTTACCTAGTTCTAAATATGATGTCTCTCCCCTTTTACAAAAAAAAACTTAATAAAAATAAAATTAAATAAAATTCAAAAAAAAAATTTACAAAACTTAGAAAAATAAAAGGGGGGTTTCAATACGTATTGCGTATGTATCGGTCAACAGATATTAAATAAAAGACACATGGTTTAGCCGATATTCTTAGCACCCTTAGACAGCCATGTTAAACATTCTTCTGGTGTTAATATCTATTCTGTACTTTGGTAGGTTATTTCTGTTGTTGGTAATAATTTAGCTTGATGATTGAACTGTTGAGAAAAGATTTGATGTACATTTTGGAATGTGAGTTCTTCCAATATTACGTATTTTACAGTTGTATTTTATAATTGTCTTTTTCATTGATTCGAATTTGTTGGGAATTAGGTTGTGTGTATTATATAATTAACTCTATCAACGTGCAGTCCAGTTTTGTGCTTAACACAGACAGTTATATAATTTTTTGCTTTTGAAGTACAACGTGTTATCTAAGAGCATGATTACTATGGTTCATTTATGTTCTTAAATACTAAAGTAGAGAAAAACATTTTCTACTACTTTAATATGTCATTCACAGAACTTGAATTGAACACATAGAAATTTTGCATATTATGACGATTTAGCTGTTATCTAAAGGTAATTATTATCTCTTAATTGAACAAAAGTAAAACTTGTGAATGGTATAATATCTGTTAAATGTAAAACATTTCCATAAGTGACTGCAATAATTATAAATTTTTACCATATATCATTAGTACATTAAGCTCATATTCATAAAAACAACTGTTTGAAAGAAAGCTTAAATATTTATTGTTACGATTTTATTCAATGTATTGCAGTTTCCGTGATTTAAAACGACAGTATGTACTCGTACAAGTTTAAAGAATAGACTTTATTATTAGATACTTAGACAGTTTTAACTTTGTGGTTAATCATGTTTTATACTTAAGCAGCTTAACTTGATGCTAAACACGATGGCACGAAGAAATAAATGCTCTTCTTCTTCATAATCTTGAATTTAAAAGTGAGTTTTCTCAGGGCTGCATATGACAGGACAATTTAGCTTTCGATATTATAATGTCATATATACTGCAGTTACAGAGCGCAATCAGACATTAACTTCCAAGCGATATGTAGCTACATATATATGACATTTCGCAAAACGATACACAAATCTGAGATGAAGTCGTGTGATGATTTACTCTGCTGATAGTGGACAGTAATGTGGTAATTTTCGCATTAGTAGGTTGGCTAATCTGTGCTTTCTCATATTGCGCTATCATGTTTATACAACTTTCAAAGTTACAGTTGTCCGAGCTACGGCTGGCGACAGACGTCATTACGTTTGCTCGCTTGTTCTGTCATCATTTTTTTTGTCGTCAGACAATCATTGTAGGCCTTAGGCCACAACACATATTGCATACTTGCAATGAATTAGCAATACATTGCTAATTCTATTTCATGTAGCTTGAGTGCCGCGTACTCGCGCCTCAAGTCTTACGACAATTCATACTACATTCGTCTAGGCCTTAGGCCTTAACGTTTTAATCTGAGTGCCGCACATTTGCGCCTCATCTAACATGTAGCGTTCTTAACGACTCTGTTTATTCAAAATCAAATTGTTCAGACTTAGCCAATCTCAACACCATGGGATAAATGTACAGAACTTAATAAATGTATTATACAGTCCACTATCGTCATTATTCTGCATCCTGGCAATAGCACCACAAGCATCATTCTTCCTAACATTAACAATTTTTTTGGTCCTATCGGGCCGCATCTTAACATTTTTTTGGTCGCTCCGTGCCGGATTCGTCATTCACCTCTTGCAACATATTCTAGCGGTTTCATCATTTTTCTGCCCCAATTTCTGGCCATCACGGGCGATTCAGCACATTCGCTGATCCGACCGTCTCGGGACTTACTTCAGCATTTATTTCATCGCCATTGAGCCTCGTGACGACATCATTGCAAGAACATCCATGTGCTAGCGTCTACACTCTAGGTTGAGCAGTCATCTCTACGGTCTGTGTGTTTGCCATCTTCTCCACGACTTCGACGCTCCAGGACATCGCATAGCAGGTACCACATCATTAACAGGTGCGTACAATGACTGAAGAAGGCCTCAAAGTGTTCGTCGGAAAGAGAGGCGGCATAAAGTCTGCCATACTGCGTATTAATTCGGCTATCATTAGCTTTGATAAAAACACTAACACAAAACATTTTTTAACAGTTAGACTCGAAAGTCTAAAAAGCTTGGCAACAAAATACGATGAGGTACAGTCCGAAATTGAACTCATTTCTAAAGACATAAACGCTGCTCAAGAAGAACGAATTGAGGTTGAAGAGCTGTTATATTCAACAGAAGCCAATATCTTGCAGTTGATAGAAACCTTCAACGTTCAGACTGTATCTCCCGTATTAACAAGCAACATACAATTAAAACCGATAAGTTTGCCCTGCTTCACAGTTAATATCTTAGAATGGCAGCACTTCTATTCAATATTTCTGGACTTGGTGCACGCCAGATCTGATTTAACCTCAGTGCAGAAATTACACTGTTTGTATTCGTCTCTGAAAAATGAGCCGCTAGATTTAATTAAGGCATTACCTATTTGTAACGAAAACTATTCGATAGCGTTGAGTTTGCTGTCCGCTAGATATGACAACAAATTCATACTAGCTAAGTATTATTTTCAGAATTTACTTGAAGAAAAGTCAACAGTTAAGGACTCTGTCCAAAGTTTGGCAGAGTTCATAAATACAATAACGTCTTCCGTTAATTCACTGGCGGCCATGCAACTGTCAGTGGATTCATTCGAGCTTATCACTGTAAAATTATTGTCAGCAAAACTGGACCATACCACGTTTAAATTACGGAAGGAGTCTATAGACCCCGATAATCTTCCTAACTTTCAAGGTTTCACTCAGTTTTTAAACGCACGTAGACAGTTGCTAGAAAATACACTGCCTATCGATGCCGGACAGCAGCTCAACAAGTCAACTTTAAGATTCAATAAATCTGACAAACATAAATCACGAAACTCTGCTGGTAGCACTGCATTTAAAAGTTATCACTCAGCTTCAAACAATTATTTATGCTTATGCTGTAAATCTAGTCATCCAATTTACATGTGTGACAAATTTCGTGCATTAAGCACATCAGAACGAGGACAATTTATATTAAATCATAAACTCTGTACAAATTGTTTAAGACCAGATCATTTCTCATCTAATTGTAAGATTAAACAATCATGTAAGATCTGCTCAAAACGACACCATATATTGTTGCACATAAACAATGTGTCAAAGCCAGTTTCTGCCAGCAGCAGTAACTACTGTTCACTTAAATTACAACCTACAAATAATATTCTTTTATCAACAGCAATTGTGTTTGTCATCGACCAGGCTGGCAATAGACAACCCGCAAGAGTTCTATTAGATGCGGGGTCACAAATAAATTTTTGTACTGAACCATTTGCCAAGAAATTACGGCTTAACTTGACTAAATCTAACATACCGATTACAGGTATAAATAATACCGCTTGTTGTGCCACTAAGTTAGCGTCTATACGCATTATCTCACGCTATCAAATATTTAGTTTCCAAGAAACATGCGCGTTCTTATCTGCATTAACTCATAAATTGCCAGCACAATCTTTTGACATAAATCAGTTTAATATCCCAGATAAAGTTTATCTCGCGGATCTACACTTCAACATTTCAGCTGACATTGATTTACTGTTAGGAGCGCAATTTTATTTAGATTTAATTTTACCTCACAAATATGTATGGGGTTCTCATTTCCCTACTATACAAGAAACAAAGTTAGGCTATATTCTAGCCGGAAATCTGCCCAAACACTGCCATTATAAGGGTCCTGCTGTTTCGTTCCTGGCTAGGAACAACGACAGTCAAATCCTAGCGTCTCTCGAGAAATTTTGGGAGACCGAAACTATCCCTGATAATACACCCATTCATTAATAACGAGTCAGCTTGTGAGGAGCATTTCGTTAAGTCTACTCATCGCAATCAGGAGGGTAAGTTCGTGGTCTCGCTACCATTTAAGTCTGACAATCCCCAGTTGGGTGAGTCCTATGCTAGCGCTGAAGCGAGATTCTTGAGTTTAGAACGCCGGTTCATGCGTGATTCCTAGCTTGCGCGCGAATACGCAAACTTTATACAGGAGTATAAGGATCTTGGCCACATGACGCCTGTCGACGATTGCTCCATACATTCAGGTGTTTCAAATACTTATTATCTGCCTCACCATGCCGTCTTTAAACATTCTAGTTCTACAACTAAACTTCGCGTCGTTTTTGACGGTTCGTCCAAAACTACCAATGGCCTTTCTCTCAATGACATTTTGTTGGTAGGCCCAAACGTCCAACAAGACCTTTTTTCTATTCTTTTGCGATTTTGTATGCATAACTATGTTCTCATCGCCGACATCGAGAAGATGTAGCGACAAATTCTGGTAGTTGAGAAGGATTGTCATTATCAACGTATTCTGTGGCGTGACTCTCCCCTCGAACAGTTTAAATATTTTGTACTGCGAACTGTAACATACGGCACTGCTAGTGCTTCGTTTTTGGCTACCCGCTGTCTTAATCAGATTGGTAAGGATCATCAAACTTCTTTTCCTGACGCTGCGTCAGCTATAACCAATGATTTCTATGTCGACGATTTGTTAACCGGTGCAGACACTATTTCTGATCTGACCAAGTTGAAATCTGACTTAGGTACGTTGTTGAGTCAATACGGTCTCACTCTACATAAATGGGCATCAAATGAACCCAAGGTGGTCGCAGATCATGACAATTTATCACTCCCTTTAAACAAACAGGGTAATGTGCGTACCTTGGGCATTCTCTGGAATAACACTACAGATTCATTTTTGTTTGACATTAAATCATTCCCAGTTGAATCAAGCATCTCTAAGAGGAAAATCCTATCGATTATCGCAGGTATATACGACCCACTCGGACTCGTCGGTCCCGTTGTTTTCCTGTACAAACTGTTTATGCAGCAACTTTGGCTGTGCAATCTTGGTTGGGATGAGCCAATCTCCGGGCAGTTACACTTGCACTGGCATTCAGTATGCGATAAATTATGTCTGATCAGTAAAATCATTGTCCCACGTTCTAGTCGCTGCAAGTCTAAAGCAAGGATAGTTGAATTACATGGGTTTTCGGATGCTTCTGCAAGGGTATATGGGTGTTGCGTTTACATTAGAGTCATTTATCAAGATTCATCGGCCTCTTGTCACCTTCTGTGTTCTAAATCTCGCGTAGACCCCCTACGACAGGTGTCATTACCTCGCATTGAACTCTGCGCTTGCTTGTTGTTATCGCGACTCTTATTCAAGGTCGCCCCTGCTCTTCATTCCTTTATCAATAGTGTTCACCTCTAGTCTCACTCTATGGTGTCCCTTTACTGGATTCATGCCCAGTCTTCTAGGTGGAAAACTTACGTCGCTAATCGTGTTGCCGAGATTCGGCGTCTTACGGAAGCCTACACATGGCCTCACATCAATTCTCGACATAATCCTGCTGATATTATTTCTAAGGATGTCACCGCGACGTTTTGCGCGATTGTTCGCTTTGGTGGTATGGTACCGCTTGTTTGTCTCAATCATGCCACCTCATCAATCCAATCCTTTACGACCTCTCAGGGTATTACATGGTCATTTATTCCCCCCTCATCACCTCATTGTGGTTGTCTTTGGGAGAGCGGTATAAAGAGTTTAAAGTATCACTTGCGCCGCGTGGTAGGCAAGTCTATACTCACCTTCGAGGAGTTTACGACAGTTTTGTCTCAGATAGAGGCATGTCTAAACTCACGTCCATTATTTGCCGTTTCAACGGATGTAAATGATCCGGTGCCACTTACACCTGGCCATTTTTTGATTTGCGCACCATTAACGGCGTTACCTGATCCAGACTTATCTCACATTCCCATCTCTCGTCTTGGACGTTGGCAACTTCTCCAGAAGTTTGTCCAAGTTATTTGGAAAGCTTGGTCTCGCGACTACTTACATCAATTACAACAACGTCACAAATGGACAACGTTTCCATTGGTGACCTGGTTTTACTGATTGAGGATAACTTACCTCCATTAGCGTGGAAATTTGGTGTAATTACCGCCACATTTCCCGGCCCAGACAACTTAATTAGAGTAGTTGACGTTCGCACGCCTACTGGCACCTATCACAGACCAATCCATAAATTATGTTTGGTCCCTACTAGGGACGAACAGTAAAAAAAGGAGAGTTTATTTTCCTTTGTATATATTTGTAATCTGTAATACATAAATCAGATGTTCAAAGAAGACGTTGTTAGTTATAAGCACCTTTGTTTTTAGCATAAGCTTTAATTTGTATATTTTTGATTCAGAAACTGTTTGTTTTATTCAAGCAAGTGTCAGTTTATTAAATATGCAAAGCTTTAATTATTATTTTGTATTTTCGTATATGCAACATTTGATTTATGCCTCATGTCTTTGCTTACTATTGTTTTAATGTAAAAATTTTGGTATAATATTCGCATGGTCTGCAGCTGTACAAACCATGTATTACATTTGTATAACCACATTGTTGTACTTGTCACTTATGCTATTGTGCCTTGTATTACATTTTGTAATTATCTAAACCGATTTCTATTGTATTTATTATGTATAACTTGTATCTATGTAAAACACATTGTTTTATCCGCATCTACTGTCTATAACCATACGCCACGCCTATATTTTTATATTGTATTTTGTATTTGTATTTTGTGATCATGTATTGCACAATTATTACTCATGCTTTAATTATGACATACATGTCATTACACTTTATGCTTACAATCATTCAACTATATATAGCATTTTATTTCTTTTATGAATTTGCTAACTGCTATAATTTTTATTGTTCGACTAAGCTTTCGTCATCACTGACATCTTCAGGTCTTAAACAACGTTGTTTAAGACCTGAAGATGTCAGTGATGACGAAAAGCTTAGTCGAACAATAAAAATTATAGCAGTTAGCAAATTCATAAAAGAAATAGTAAGGATGGCTGCTAATTTAAACAATACGAAGAATATATATAGCTTGTCTTTACATGTATAATTTTATAACAATTTTGTTTGTTCATTGTAATCATACTATTGTATAGGTCTACTGGCTTTATCTGGTTCAAGATAACCATTATGACTTGCACAAATATTACAATTTATCGGGCCCATCATGTGATGAGTCACCGATTACATACAATATATATTGGCAATACATTGCTAATCTTGCATTTATACTCAAATGTATAATCAGTGTATAATCAGGTTGCAAGCCGACTTTGGCCTGTTCAACTCTTATCATCATTCAAGCTTATCTCTAAACAGTTAATGTCATAACTGTTATCTAAGACTCAAACTCAAGGTTCAGTACAACTTATTGAGATTGACTTTATTATTAAGAACTCTGTATTTTTCTAAAATAAGTTATGAAAATGTATTAGAAAATCCTTTGATTTTTGCGGGCAGTTATGGACAGTAATGTGGTAATTTTCGCATTAATAGGTTGGCTAATCTGTGCTTTCTCATATTGCGCTATCATGTTTATACAACGTTCAACGTTACAGTTGTCCGAGCTACGGCTGGCGACAGACGTCATTACGTTTGCTCGCTTGTTCTGCCATCATCATTTTTCTTGTCGTCAGACAATCATTGTAGGCCTTAGGCCACAACACATATTGCATACTTGCAATGAATTAGCAATACATTGCTAATTCTATTTCATGTAGCTTGAGTGCCGCGTACTCGCGCCTCAAGTCTTACGACAATTCATACTACATTCGTCTAGGCCTTAGGCCTTAACGTTTTAATCTGAGTGCCGCACATTTGCGCCTCATCTAACATGTAGCGTTCTTAACGACTCTGTTTATTCAAAATCAAATTGTTCAGACTTAGCCAATCTCAACACCATGGTATAAATGTACAGAACTTAATAAATGTATTATACAGTCCACTATCGTCATTATTCTGCATCCTGGCAATAGCACCACAAGCATCATTCTTCCTAACATTAACATTTTTTTTGGTCCTATCGGGCCGCATCTTAACAGATAGAAGAAGTAGAATTTTATAAAACTGTCACCGCGACTTAGCGTTTAAGAAGAATATAATTGTAGTTCCTTAAATTACTGATTAGATACCTTTGTATCGTGTAGAGAAACAAAATTTGCTAAAGAAACTATTGGACCACGTAGTAAAAAAGAACTGCTGGCTTCCTTTCAGTATATAAATTAGTTACATAAATCTATTCAGATAACTACGGAAGTGGAAGCAAATGTTATAATTCTTATTCATCTTCTTCTTTAGGCTCTGGCCATAAAGATCCGTTGCGTAATCCTTGGTCCGACCATCTTTTCTTTTTTCTTCTCATATTCCTCCGTCGTTTCGGATTATAAAGTACTATTTGTTTTAGTATCCTGTAAAATTATGATTATTTTTTTAGCTCAAATTTAAAAATTATTAATTTAGAAATAATTTAAAATAAAGAATTAATTTCGAATTAATCATTAGATAAACGTATATCACTAAAACCCTACGAATCGCTACGTCGTCGGGTATACAGAAAACGAACCCATTCTGATAGAAACGTTAAGTGATTTTTCGTCATCATGCGGTACAAAAGCTTGAGACATAAAGTAAGGTAAGCAATGTAACGTTATACATTAGTTTGAGTCAATTGCTATAGACGTTGTCAGTCCTTTCTCAAGTTACAGATGATAGAAACCGATGACTAAATGGGTGAAGCTGAAACCATCACAAGGCAGGTTATTACTGTGACAAAACCTTTAGTTCACTACGTCTATGGTTATGTCATACATTTGTGTAGTACGTTTCAAACCAATTAAATCCGTTATTTTAAATATGCCATTAAAGATGGATAAATTTGTTCAACAATTATTGAGAGGTTAAAGAGTCATTAAGAAATTTGAGAAAGGTTATTTATCAAAAGATAATAATTTACTGGACTTTTAGCTGCTAAATATTCCCTAAATATTCCTTCAGTTTCCTATACATTTCCATTCATTATAAATTTAGTTCGTTGTAATTATGCTGGTCATGAACAAATTAGGTTTTGTCGTCATTACTTAGTGATTAATTACTCTTGACGGCATTCTATATATTCATGAATTCAATAAATAATATACATGTATATATGTTTGAATAATACGCTCAGTGTGTCCATTGTTACACATTGTTGAACCTATAACGTTATTTCCTTGGAACGTATTAACTAGCACTTTATGTTATGTGACTACTGGTTTCTCGTGTCCATAATGTCTGCAAAACACGACTCTACAACGAATTCAATCTATTCTGTTTTTTATTAATTAGCTGTTCAATTTTTCAGAATTAGCTTTGTCTAATCAAGAATTAAACAATTCATGACGACATCGGCTAACCAATATGTGCTTATCGTGCTCTGTATTTCCTTATAATAGCATATTATTTAAAAAATTACTTTTATCATTATAAAATAAAATAAAACTGTACACTGTCTAAGAAATAATTAACCGTATTGGTAGAATAATTTTAAATACATCTAATCTCTTAAAAGGCAACTGGACTTGAATAAATTTGATTTATTTTATTTTAATAACAATAAAGGAGTAAAATGTTTTATTCTCCTAAACAAATTACAAATAAGTAATTAATAACGTCATTTGATAAAAGTTTCATTTTAATATATTTGTGTGATTTTTAATATAAAATATTTCGTATTGTATATTGCTTTCAAATGTTACTTGTAAGCTCTTAAAATTAAGTAATGTGTAAAATATACGAAGGTTTAAGTTGTGATACTAATTGACACAGAAGGTTTGAGTCAAAGATCTGTGAAAGTGGTATGATATAGGAATTTTACCACGTAATCGGGCTTTTCATAATGTGAGTAGATAAAATTGATAGTAACCGAGGATGTATAGTGTAACTGTTTACTAGATGCCTCGCAGCAAACTAAGAATCAGCAAACGTAACAAATGTTATTATTTGTTCAATTTTATTTTGTAAATATTTGTTTTTTACACGTTTATGCCTACAAGGAAATGATGTACTTCTGTTTTCTAAGGTTTTGAGAGAATCTTGAAGTAATTTTACATCCAAAGTAAACAACCTTCAATAAAGCTCAGAAAATTCATTTAATCTGTTAATCTGTTAATCTCAAGTCTAATATAATCTGCTGGGCTGCATTAAAGCTCAGAAAATTCATTTAATCTGTTAAGCTCAAGTCTAATATAATCTGTTGGGCTGCATTTGATAAGTGGCACGCTTGTAATTACGCTGACCAAGAGGAGTTTGCATCCACTGGGTGTCTAAATTAATATTTAAAGCAAATTACCATCTATCTCTCGTTATTCATTATTGTGCCATTATGCATGTACTAAAAAATTTAGCGTTTTTGTAAACTGTGCGTTGTTCATATAAACAGTCAGTACAGCACAGTTACAGTAGTATTGTATTAACAATGTCTGAGAGCGATACAAGCTTCACAAATATGAGTCCGGATCTCAAAACCATAACAAATTAAGGATAAGAAGTAACTTGATGATGCTTTCGATGAATAAACTGAGATAAATAACATTAAAAAGGAGAAAACATTATATCCGAATCATTTCATTCCTCTGTAAGGATTATAATTACAATACAACTTAGTGAATTTACGTTTGATAGGGATAATATTTTTATATCAGTAGGCTATATCAAATGTGAGAGGAACTTAGGAAGGTGTCTTTACCGAGGTTTAGGTGTTAAGTGGGCTTCAAGGCTATTTAGCGTTTTTAGAATGTTCAGGACCAAAAATTATGCATAAATAAAAGTCAAAACTAGGGGTAAACAATGTGGCCGAGAATATGTTAATATGCTGAACATTTTCATCCGAAATGAGGAAAAACAGAAAAAGATTGTACTTTTTTACAAAATTACCCTTCTAGTTTTTGGTATACTCAGATAAATTAACTTAAATTAAATTAGTTAATAAAATATTGCGCTGATAACAATTTAATAACAGGCCAAATATTTCAATAATCAGATATTTGGAGTAAAATTGTCTAAAATGGTTAATCGATTGAGATAATTATGATACTGTTCCTAACAATAAAGAATACATTGTTATTAAAACAGGAAGCTTGAAACTACTGTGCATTTTAACTGTTTAAAGTTTCTTAAACATTTAATGTTAAAAATGTTTACTTTCAGCAATCTTAAAATTATTTTCCAAGTCTACTTCCACTTTAGCTGTAGATTGTGTTTCTATTGTTTAACAAATTTTGTTGTACAGGTGTACAGTTAGAAGCAGTGAGAGTCTTCTAAATTAATGGAAAAAATTTAATAAAGAAACAGAAATAATGACGTAGACACGTGGTGTGAAAAATAAACAGATTGAAGGAACACAAGGAACTGCGGATCACCGTTCAAATAGACGACATAGTCTGTCCATTGTAAAACAGGCCATTATAATTTATTTTAAAAACCGTGTACAGGTTTGTAGCTTGTTGTTATGTTTCAGTCACATCTGTAAACGAATTTCCACCGTATACAGTGTATTTGCTGGTACCAAGTGCGTTTTATCGCTTTTAAGGATTTTAAACAGAATGTAAAATTGTCCTGAGGCTTTCACGCCCGGTGTCAGTTGTGTAAGACGAGTTTTCCGGGCTGTTTGTCCGTGGTCTATGGTTTAATTTCAAACCAAACGTTTCAACAGCTCCAATGGCTGGCAACATCAGTGGAATTTAAAGAAATCCTGAACGTAGTGTGTTCATGTCAGGCCTAAAATACTGTGGTAAAGGCTACCACAGTACTGTGGGCCTGACGTGAACACCCTACGTTCAGGATTTCTTTAAATTCCACTGATGATGGCAGCCATTGGAGCTGTTGAAACGTTTGGTTTGACATTAAACCATAGACCACGGCCAAACAGCCCGGTAAACTCGTCTTAAACAGAATGATTTCAATTGTTATACACCGTACAATATTGTATGTTTTTCCCAGAATTGTTACTGTATATCGCCTCAATTACTGTAATTTTATGAAAACATTTTTAGATTGATGCATAATATAAGGATTCATACATGCTCTCAACTCTTGTTTATTACATTTTATCGTCACTAAAATGGAGTTTGCTATACCATATTAATGTATGCATACTAGTGCAAAGAGTTGATTTTTCGTGTAAGATACGTTGCTGTTACACAACTTGCGAGTTTCTGTCTTAACACAGTGATATGAACTTTAATAACCTCTATTGGCCGAAAGACCTTTACAACGACCAATAGGTTAAAGTCGGTTACCAATTAAATCGAGCTACCAATACAGTCACTTTTACGTATGAGTGTTGCCACAAAATTTTAAAAAATGTGTTTGAATAAGAAGTATTATTAGACCTGTATTTTTGTTATAAAATTTCGACTAATTCTCTGCTCACATACATAAGAAGTAATTGTACAAGCACTTAATCATCTTACAATTTATTTTACTTGAACAGTTTTGGAAAAATATTTGCAGACATAATTGAATCGTTATAAACAAAAAAGTAATAATTTACGGGTAACTGAAGAATAATTGTTGTTAAAAGAATATTTGAAAATGTTATCCAAAACATGAAACATGTACATAATAAATTAGCAGTTATTACATTATCAAACAAGATACTAACAGTTGAATGAGTACGACATCAAAGGTAGAAATTAGAAGTACAGATTGTAGGCATTTAATTGTAAAGATAAAGATATTGTTACGATATCACAGAACAATCTACGTGTTTGTCGAATGTGCCAGAAGAATCTCGCTCTAATGTATGTGGCATACGTGACTGTCAACGCATCCGCGAGAGTTTTCTGGAAGTCGCTAGCCGCATGGACTGTGTCAAGGCCGCAGTTAATTATGTAGTTCACACGGGCGTTAAGACGCAATTAGGAACGTTGGTCTGTGAGCACAGGTATAAATACATGGCGGCAGCGGCCTTAGTTTTCATTTTAGTGGCGATATATTTACATTGCGTTTCCAGAGTTATTCTCGGGCGATATTACTGTGCGCGTTCAAGTGGTTATTAGTAAAGTGTTGTGTTTTATAATCGGATGGTATATTGTAATACAATTGTGTTTTAAAATTAGTTGACATTATTTGCGTTTGAACAATTTTTATTTGATTTGTTATAAGAGAATGTGTTGTTAATTATAAACTGTTTAACTGTGAAAATTAAAGCTGGTGATTAGTGACTTAATTGGTGTCTTGTACTTATTTTGTTTCCACTGTACCTACGACGATCAAGGAGACCGTCGTAACAATATTTTTAGCATCCTTAAATTGTGTGTTGAGACATTTACAATAGAAGTTCGGTAAATTTATAAGATATATTATATTTAAAATCTAGAAATAAAAAATTAAAAATTTATTGCTATTAATATTTGGGTAAAATGTAGACTATAAGAAGGACGTAAGTAAGTATGCATTGCCAAAAAATATATAGTGAATTAAAAAGATTTATAAAAAAATAGGAGTCTGGGTTACAATGCCAAAAATTATCAGGCTATGCGATCTGCCTAATTGGTTTTGAAGAAATGGCAAACATTATAGAATGACATGTTCAGCTTTTTTCGTAACTTGCTTTTAAAATGTATAAAAAACAGTTGGTAAACATAAGAATTATTAAGAAGACAGCGGGTTTTGCAGACTAATAAGGGAAGGAGTGTAGCATGAATAACATTAGGTAATAAAGCCACCAAATTGGAAGTTATTGTAACAAGTGATATCTTTTACAGAATGTAGAAATTAAATAAAAGCAGGCAGGGCATGTAGGTGTTAAGATGGCGGGTGGCTAGATACGAAGATTGCAGACAAATAGAGGGCAAGATAACCGCGATTGCAAGATGGGGGACATTTTGCTAAATGTTGTAGTACACTGAAATTTCATCTGCGCCACTGAAGCCGAAGTGTTGGCTGCGGTATGTTGACGACACTTTCGTGGTTTGGAGCCATGGGGATGAAGAGTTGGAACGCTTCCTTGGACATCTGAACGCTGTGCACCCGCGCATACAGTTTACGATGGAGCGCGAGAGCGGTGATGAATTGGCATTTCTGGATGTGTTGGTCCTGAAAGGTACCGATGGCAGATTAGGGCATAAAGTTTATAGGAAGCAAACGCACACTGACAGATATATGCATAAGTCCTCCAATCATCATCCTAGGCAGAAGAGGGCGGTGCTTAAGACTCTGGTTGACCGGGCAAAGAGGATCTGTGAGCCCCGGTATCTCGAAGATGAGTTTCGGCATCTCGAGGAAGCACTGCAGTCCAACGGCTACTCTGCTGCGGAGGTGAGGAGAACTGCCCGGCCGAGAAGATCTGGTAGGCCGGACGAGTCGGTGTTGCCCGAGGTTGTTGGCTCCGCTGTCTTGCCCTACATCCGTGGCGTGACTGACTGCATCGGCAAGTTGCTGAGTAAACGGGGCGTCAGGACGATCTTTAAGCCAACCAAAAAGATCCATCAGTTCCTGCGACCGGTAAAAGACACCAGGGATCCGCTCTCGTCGTGCGGGGTGTACAGTATTCCTTGTACGTGTGGCCAGCTATACATACGCACCACGAAGCGTAGTGTCCGAACGCACCTCTCTGAACATCGGAGATACTGCCGCCTGGGCCAGCCGGAGAAGTCCGCAGTTGCTGAACACGCTCTTTCCCACGACGATCACCGGGTAATGTTTGATGAAGCCCGGGTGTTGTCTTCTGTCCGGGGTTACTTCACTCGCCTGCATCTGGAGTCCATCCATATTCATAAGAATGCGTCCGTCGCTATGAACCGCCGAGCTGCCAGAGCTGTTGGGTTGTGCGTCGTGAGACGACCCAATGGTTTCCTAGTACCGAGCCTCCGGTAGGGGCTCCTGCCTAGTGATCCTGTCCAGACGGAATATTATTTATTTATTTTTTATGGTCGCTACGACATGCTTGTACTAGGTCGACTAGTACAGTATTTGTCGAGGCCGTTTCCAAGATTCACCTGGACGTGTTCGGTAATTGCCAAGACCAGCTATGAGTGGGTTTGTCTGGGTCCTCGCAGCTCGGACGTAAAATTTACGTGCAAGTCGCCTTGCGGTGTCTTCGAACGAGCGGACACCGAGTCCTCTTCTCAAGAGACGAGAGGAAAACCTATAGGGGACTTTGGCCGCTAGCCGAAGACCTCTATCGAGGACGCTTTGCAACTTTCTTTTATGAACGGTTGCGAGGTAACCCCAGACGGGAAGAGCGTAGGTAATGATCGGCAACAGGTACGCGTTGACGATCAGCTTACCCAGCTTGCGGGTCATAGCCTTGTTGACAAGTATTGGAAACAGTTGCGCGAGACGAGCGGATGCTTTCTTTCGCATCGTCTCAGCGTGGGCACGCCAGGTGAGTCGACGATCTAGGTGGACACCGAGGTACTTAACTTCTCTCAACCAGGGCAAGTACGTTCTGCCGAGTCTCACTCGGCCTCGTGGTTCTTTCCGGCGAGTAGTATATAAATGTTCTTTCTGGGACAGGTCAGAGGTCTAGGACAAGGTCAGAGGTCATGTCAAGAGGTCACCTTATCAGCGATAACCCCGCCTTATCAGCGATGACCCCAATTAAAATCCAATTAACCCCCGCCTTATCGCTGATAACCCCAATTGACCTCGAATTAATCAGCAGATAACCCCGTTGACCTTTCGTAATCACCAGATAACCCCGTTGACCTTTTCTAATCGATGTAAACACGACCTCGAGGTCACTAGACCGTAACACACTGACCTAGTAAAAAACGTAAACATAAACAAACAGTCTAGTGATAACGTCGTAAACATGACCTCGACAACACGCTGACCTAGTAAAAATGTAAACATAAACATTCCGAGTTCGTTGACACGACCGTAAAAAACGTAAACATAAACAAACGTTCTTGTGATAACGTCGTAAACATGACCTCGACAACACACTGACCTAGTAAAAAATGTAAACATAAACATACACGTCGGCTTTGTACATTTAAAAACGTAAACATAAACATTCCGAGTTCGTTGACACGTAAACTGTTTTTTTCCTTTTACAGTGCAGATAGCGTCGTCTTTATCTAATATATTACATTTAAATGTAACGATTGTCATGGTATACAGATAAGATATGAATTAGCTTAGTCGGTAACGTGCAACTATGTTATTCTAATAATAGATTCTATGTAAGGTAAGTATCAATTGTTCAATCCCTAGCTAATTCATACTTTTTTTTTGAATAAAAAATATATTGATTTATATATAATACTTGTTAGCAGTTGATTTATTAGTGTTCCAACGTGAATTCTGAAAGCAACATCTTTGTTAATAACATGTCGGTAGTTAAAAATTTATTATATATAGTAATTGTTCAGATATTACTAATAAATTCTTTAGCCGATAATACAACACAGATTGAAGTGGATAGAGCTAAGCAATATTTATATGAATATGGTTATCTTCAAACAGACGATGAATCTTCGTTGCAAACTGTAAATGAAACAGATATTACTAATGCGTTACTTATATTTCAAGAATACTATAAATTACCTACTGATGGTAAGTTAAATAATGAAACTATAAATTTAATGTTAAAACCTAGGTGCGGTAATAGTGATATTATTTTTGATTATCGAGTATCCAGTTTTAAATGGAACAAACCTGAAGTAACATGGCATTATTATTTAGCGAATCAAGAGGTGTTAGAATTGACTAAACAAGCTTTTGCAGTATGGGAGGAAAAGTCTGGTATACGTTTTAAACATGATAGAGTAAATACAGATATTTTAATTTCTAATAAACGATTGAAACATATGATGCAAAAAGAATCGTGGCAATGTACGAGAACGTTTGACGGCAAAGGTGGAACATTAGCACATGCATATTTTCCTGATTATAATAATTCAAGGCGAGAAATTCATATTGATGAAGATGAAAAGTGGTCATATTCGATTGATAACGTTGTTCCTCTAGACCACACAAGTTTGTATGCAACTTTAATACATGAAATCGGTCATGTTTTAGGTTTGTCACATTCAGATGTATCAGATTCTGTAATGTATGCTTATTATAACGGTAAAATCGAGTTAGGTGATGATGATGTTTTAGCCATTCAAAATTTATATGGTAAGGCAGGAAGCACTTTTATATCATCTTTCATACCGATGTCACCATCTTCTTCAGTACCAAAGATAGAAGACGAGCATCCTATAGATACAAATAAAATCGACCTTTGTAATTTTAAAAATATTAATTTATTTTTAATTGCTGATAAACGATTATATATATTATATGAAAAATGGTTGTGGATATTAAATCCGGCAGAGATGATATATACCAAACCGCTAATAATAAAACATTGGTTAACGTTTCTTCCAAAAAACTTCACAAAAATTTTAGCTGTATATCAACGACCATCTGGTGAGATAGTTATGTTTATAGATTCTTTGGTATTCATGTTTGATTTAACGAGTCTTAAATTAAGTCATGGTTATCCGAAACATATCCAGTCTTTATTTAACATACAACCGGATAATTTACATGCGGTATTCAACAGTTATACAGGTAAAACTTATATATTTCATGATGATAATTATTATAGAGAAGTCAATGAGTGTACGTTTACTACTAAATCATGGGGTTATATATCTGAAACATTTCCTGGAATTCCGCCTAAAATCGATTCATCATTTAGATTTTCTGATGGTAATTTATACTTTTTTAAAAACAATACTGTGTATGTCTTTAATGAATTTACGGGTGAGTTAGTTAGAACAGAAAAAAATAATCTATCGATATTTGGATTGAAATGTGTAAATGATGATGTACTATATAAATTGAAAGAATTAATATTACAATTGATAATACAAAAGAAAGGTCAATCGATATCAAACAATAGTCGATAGTAATGTTGATGAAGAAGAATAAAAGTTCAGTTTCTAAGAACATAATGATTTGAACGTACAGTTGTGAAGAATACGTGAAGCTGTTAACATGGAGAAAGGAAATATTCATGCTTTCAATTGGTATATATATTGCATAGAATCTACTGATTCAACGTTTAATGAAATATGTTATTTTGTAAATAATGAATTTTCTGAAGCAAATGTTACTATAATTGAAAATGAACAAATTATCAAGATACAATTTCCAGCGATTTGCTTGTATGATGATATATTACAAAGGTTAGAAAAATATCGAAATCAATTAATAATCGATATTGATTTTGAAGAAGAATACAAAACTCTCCGTTGGAAGTAGTTAGTTAGTAGAGGCTCAACAAGTTGGACGCAATGTCAAAAATGGCGAAGTTGTGCGAAAAATTGAACCCCTGTAAGTTATTGCAAGATTTTTTTGAAGAAGCAGGATTTATTTTTAATGGTGATTTAGACAGTATTGTGTGTCGTGAGTGTGGATTTAAAACGAGAGGATCTTTATCTATTTCACATATTCAATTTATGCACAAACTATTTAATTCAGAATGTAAAATGGTATGTTATATATATGATAAATATAATAATTATGCATTATACAGTATATTATTACATATTGATGATATAATGAATGCGAAAAAATGTATATCAGAAACTGAAGAAATCATGAAGTTAACATTTTGCTGTTGGCCTAAACGTTTACCACGAGTTGATAATTTAGTATCGGCAGGTTTTTTGTATACTGGTGTTGACGATGATGTAATGTGTATAGACTGTAAAGTTATACTTCACGATTGGCAAGACACAGACGATCCATGGTTTGAACACGCTAAGGCATCTCCAAATTGTTTACTTGTTAAATTACACAGAGTCATAAAAGATGGCTTCATTGAGTGACAAAAGTGGAAAGTGTATTGAAGACTTTTTTAAAAATCAAAGATTTGTTGATGATTCGGATAATATTGTTTGTTCTAAATGTGGTTTTAAAACGAAATGTTTTAATACTATTACGCATATTCAATTTATGCACAAACTTTTGTATCCGACATGTAAAACTGTGCGTTATATATCTTATAAATATGAAGACTATATCAGATCAAAAAAGTGTGTTGCTAATTTTGTTAATATATTAAAGTGAAAATAAAATTTATAAAAAAAAGAGTTGATGTGTTTTTGTTAGTTATTTGTTTAACCTTAGGATAACCTTTAGTTAATTAATGTTGTTTATTCTTAACAAAGTAACCTTTGATAATAAAAAGTTATCAGTAATTTATATTGACGTATTTACAAAGTAACCTCTGATAAACTAAGGTCGTAGATGTAAACAGTTGTTAATTAGTTGTTGTACTTTGATACAAAGTAACCTCTGATAACTAAGGTTATAGATTTAAACAATTTTAATTGTTATTGTACTTTGAATAATGAGCATCAGACAGGAGATAAGTAATGAATTGCATAAGCAAGCGAGAAGAAATTTTCCTACACGCAATGTCGAACTGAAAGGTATTCACGATTTATATCAAGCTGACCTTGTAGAAATGATTTCTTTTTCAAAGTTAAATAAAGGTTATAAATATATACTAACAGTGATAAATTGTTTTAGTAAATTTGCATTTGCAGTTCCGTTAAAATCAAAAGTCTCACACGAAATTGTAAAAGCTCTAATGCCTATATTATATGTAAACAAAATGAAACATTTGCAAACTGATAAAGGAAAAGAATTTTACAATTTACCGATTCAGCAATTATTTAATCGTTATAATATAAATCATTATTCGACTTATTCAGATAAAAAAGCCTCTATCATTGAACGTTTTAATCGTACTTTAAAAAACCATATGTGGAAGTGGTTTACTGCAAGTGGAAAGTATACATGGATCGAAGTACTTCCTCAGTTATTGAAAAAATATAATAATACTGTACACAGAACTATAAGTATGAAACCTAAAGATGTTAATATAAGTAATGAGAAAAAGGTATTGATACAAATAAATAAAAAACGAATATTTGTTAATAAGAAACCTGCGAAATATAAAGTTGGGGATAGAGTGAGAATTAGTAAATACAAACAAATTTTTACCAAAGGTTATTTACCAAATTGGACAAATGAAATATTTACAATTCATAATATTAAACAAACAGTACCTAGAACATATATTTTAAAAGATGATACAGGAACCGTATTAGATGGTGGATTTTACGAACAAGAAATTAGTAAAACAAAATACGACAATATATTTTTAATTGAAAAAATATTAAAACGTAAAGGTAATAAACTACTTGTTCAGTGGTTAGGATACGATAAGTCGCATAACAGTTGGATTGATAAAAACCAAATCATTTGAACTATTTTTTTAATAATGAAAATAGTGCAGCAAACAAAAATACGTATTTGTAATTTTGATAAATCTATGGAGAAAAAAGAAAGAGTTCATAGCGAGTTGTTACCAAATAATGTCAGGGCTCTTATCATTGGGCCAAGTAATACTGGTAAAACAAACCTAATGCTTAATCTTTTGTTCAGTCCTAATGGTTTATGTTTTGAGAACGTTTATGTTTTTTCAAAATCGTTGTATCAGTCAAATTACAAATTTTTAGAAACAGTTTTATCAGGTATACCAACAATAAAATACTATAAATTTTCAGAAAATGATCAAGTCATTCATCCTGATGATACTGAACAAAATTCAGTTATTATATTTGATGATGTAGCATGTGAACAACAAGATAATATAAGAAATCATTTTACAATATGTAGACATAAAAATAATAATGTTATTTATATATGTCAAACATATGTTCGAATCCCAAAACACTTGATTCGTGATAACGCGAATTTAATAATTATTTTTCAACAAGACGAACTAAATTTAAAACATATATACAGAGATCATGTTAATACTGATATGACATTTGAAATGTTTAAAGAACTTTGTTCTAAAGCATGGACAAGACGCAAAAAAGGCTTTTTTGTTATAGATAAAGAAAGTGATATGAATTGTGGCGGTCGTTATCGTTTTGATTTTGATATCTATATTACTAATTTGTAATCGAAAATGTTTTTATTACTTATCAATATGTCATCGAAGAAGTCACGTTCCCTTGACAAGCAAGAAAAGCTTGTCAATGAAATTAAAAAAATAAGAAAAAATATTCGAAAAAAACATCAGACTCTAACACAAAATGTTATTGATGAAGAACAGTTTGCAGAAAAATCGTTGAAACCTATTATCACTCCGTTACAAAAGTTAGTACAAGAGAAAACGAATTCGTCATTGAGTAAAAAAGAAGAACAACAATTAGATGTTGAAATGGACGATATTCAGTCGCGTTTACAAAACAAAAGGTTTTCAGAAGAGACCGAAAACATCCCAATATCGAACAAACGAACAGTAGAAACACCGTTACCATTGCCGCGTGAAGAAGGAATAACGTATGAAACCTTACCCACGGTTGAAGAATTGATGTCAACATCAAAAGGACGACAATCAATTGAACCTTCTATCGATATATGGTTTAAAGGTCCGTTAATAAGACACTATATGCGTAAATTTTTTGATGACAGTAATCATTATATTGATCATGTTTTTGGTCCATATTTTGGAGATAATAATATTTTAATGTTAGGTAAATACCCTTTAAAGACTGATGAAAGTGATATTATTACAATTAATAATGTTATGTACAAAGGTACACCTGGTTTGTACGATCTCATTTTTATGAAAACCCCAAATGCTTATGTATATTCACAAGAAGATTTAGACGACTACTCGCGTATAATAAGTGAAACCGCGGCATATTTAAGTTTAAAGACAAACAGAGTTAAAAGCAGTACTAGTTACAAATATAAAAATATAATTAAGCCTATTATTAATAAGCTTTCACAATCATCCGCATCAAAATTTGGAAGTAGCCGATTGCATAGTGATACAGAAGGTCGCGGTTTATTAAATTTCAGTAACAATAAACCAGTGTTTGTGTACTGGAATAATGTAAATGAATTATGCGATAGATTAAAATTATTGATTGCTTCACAAAGTGCAGGTCATTCGGGTCATGAAAATGAAATATTATCAATTATTGAAGAGCTACAGGAGGCCGGTATAATAAAAGAAGACGCAGCAACGTTTGAAGCGATATTTTCAAAATGAGTATCGATAAATTCGGACACTATAGTGGTGACTTAGCGGTTAGTTCCAACGTTCAGCGTGGACCGCCTGGAGAAGGATTTAAATTAACTGACGACGGAAATTTTAATATAAGTAATAAACGATTATGTAATGTGGGCGATCCTGAATTGGATGATGATGCCGTAAATGTAAAATATATGAGAACAAATTCGATTACTTTAACAAATACAGACGATTGTTACGATGTTAAGATGAAAAAAGTTATTAATTTAGCCGATCCTAACGAACCTTGTGACGCTGTAAATAAAAATTATTTAGAAAATGCTACTAAATCATATTTAGCTGATAGAATACCAATTAAGGTGGATAATAATCCAGTGTATTCATTCAAGAATAATCGTGTGGCTCATATCGCACCACCTGTTTATAAATTTGATGCTGCCAATAAACTTTATGTTGATAATAAATTACCTGATGAAAAAACACAAACTAATTGTTGTGATTTCAAGCAAAAAAGGTTAATTAATGTAGCAGATCCTATTAATTTGCTTGACGCTATAAATAAACAGACTTTATTAACAGGTATAAATAATACAAAAGATGAATGTAAACGATATATAGATGATAAAATATATTATTTACGAAGTGAAGAGGAAAATAGTATAGATTTTAATGAAAGCAGATTGACTAATGTTGCTGATCCTAAAGATGATACAGACGTTATAAATCAAAAGACTTTAACAAGAGTTATGAATGCATTTAAATTAGATCTAGAAGACTATAAAGTTAACAGCACCTTAGTTAGAATATTATATAAATTATATAAGGAGTGCACTAAAAATAATCCTGTTAAAACTATAAACGAATTTCGCATTGTATATATAATACAAAGTTTATATGAAACGTCATAAATGCATCTGTATCCAAACAAGATAGAAGGCGGTGGTCTGGTGAGTAATATTCTTGGAAAAGTTATAAACAAATCAATTGATTTATTACCTGTCGAACTTCATTTACCCGGTTATCAGTATTGTGGACCCGGTACAAATTTAGCGAAACGCTTACAAAGAGGTGATCCAGGAATTAATAAGCTTGACGCTGCTTGTAAACAACACGATATTGCATATTCAAAGTATTCAGATTCTACAAATCGCGCTAAGGCTGATAAGGAATTAGCTGAAAGAGCTTGGGAACGTGTTAAATCAAGTGACGCATCGTTCGGGGAGAAAGCTGCAGCGTGGTCAGTAACTAACATAATGAAAGCTAAAAGTAAATTTGGTGGGGGAATTAAAAAAAAAAAAAAAACTATGTCTAACAGAGTTTATAATTATTTAAAACGTTTTGCTGGTAAAAGTGGAAAAGGTTTATATTTGCGACCGTATAAAAAAACAGGAGGAGGTCTAAAAAAAAAAAAGAAAAGAAAAATTAAACAAAGACGACGAAAATAATAAAGAGTATTCCTATACGTCCGCTTTCAATTCAAGATTTACTACTGTATGTTAAACAATTAAAGATTCCTAATTTCAGAGGAGTGTTTATGCGTGACACATTACCGTTACACGCTGGAATTTGGCAAAATGAAACTGGAATAGTTAATTTAGATAATAGTTATGGTCATGGTACTCACTGGGTATGTTATTTTAAACGTAAAAATAAAGTTAATTATTTTGATAGTTTTGGTAATTTAAGACCACCTATCGAACTAATTAATTACTTTTATTCATCAAATCAACGATCTATCGAAATCGTTTATAATTATACACGAAGACAAAATATGGATGCAGTCAACTGCGGTCATTTGTGTTTACAGTTTCTCAGTAATAATGTTTTGTCTAAGCGGTAAAGGATCCGTATTAACATGTGATATTTTTCCACCAATCGAGTTAAGTGATGAAAAATGGGAACTAGGATTAATTGACTTTATGACATATCATTCAATACCTAATATAGAGGAAGGAATTAACAATGTATTATATTATGGTACTGATAAGAAAATAGTATTGCCTACTGGCTCTTATGAAATTTCAGATATCGCAACGTTTATTAACGATTACTTAATTCAACATGATGAAAATGTAAAAATAATTATAAAGGCGAATAATAATACATTAAAAAGTGAAATTTATTCTAACGTTCAAATTGATTTTAGTAAACCCGATTCGTTAGCAACCATATTAGGATTTGAAACATGTATAATAAATCCAAATAAATGGTACAGTTCAACCTTACCGATAAGTATTGTTCGAGTAGAGAGCATCCGATTGATTTGTAATTTAATTAGCGGTTCGTATAACAACGGAATTCCAGATCACATAATACACGAATTCTATCCTAGTGTTCCGCCAGGTTTTAAAATTGTTGAAAAACCTACCAACGTGATATATTTACCAGTAAACACATCTAGGATACATAATATTGTAGTAAGACTAGAAGATCAACAAGGAAGACTGATTAATTTTCGAAACGAAATAATAACGTTACGTTTGTATTTGAGAAAACAATAATAATGGGTCTTATTTTTTATTACGGAATCAATAAAACAACTGCAAATAAGCCAATTACAAGTAGTAAAGATATGAATATCGACCGGTTAACACCACAAAACCTGAAATTTCTACAGTCATTGGGATTAACAGTAATAAAGGATTATTTAAACAAAAATGAACCTTAATATTCAAAACGTAAACGCTAGCATTCTAAACATTATAGAAGATGTTGTGTATCAAGATGAATCGATAGTAGGATTAGCTTATCACACTCATCTACCGTACACCTCTACTACATTCAATAATAATGATGAAATTAGAATTCCAATTAATCAACAAGATGTGTACACATTACCGTGTGAAAGTTACCTTCATATAAAACTAGAATACACTAATAATAATGGTATATATGATCAAACTTTAAAATTATGTTCAAATGCTTTAGCATTTTTGTTTGATGAAATTAGATACGAAATAAGTGGATCAGAAGTCGATAGAGTTAAAAATCTTGGAATAACATCAACAATTAAGAATATGTTAACGATTAAACCATACGAAATTAACACTTTAGAAAATAGTGGATGGGCCTCAGATTTAATAAGTCATATGGCACCATCATCAAAAGATATTAGCTTCTGTATCCCATTAAAAAGGTTGTTCGGATTTGCTGAAGATTTTAAAAAGATTTTGTTAAATGTAAAGCAAGAATTAGTTTTAATTAGAGCGTCCACTGATAATAATGCAGTAATTTTACTTGAAACAGTAAACACATACAAATTTAAAATAAAATATATATCATGGAGAATTCCGTATGTTTATGTTAACGACGTAGTAAAGGTAGATTTTCTGAAGATAGTACAAATTGATCGACCTTTATTAATGCCGTTTCGAAAATGGGAACTTTACGAGTATCCGTCTGTGCCAAAAGCAAACAAACTTACTTGGACTGTTAAAACGTCATCACAATCAGATAAACCTCGTTACGTTATTGTAGGTTTTCAGACTGACAGGAAAAATAATGTACATAAAAACCCAGCACATTTTGATCTTGCCTCATTCTATAACGTAAAGTTATATTTAAATTCAGAATACTATCCGTATGATAATTTTAATGGTGAAACGTCGATTCTACATGAGTATTATTCATTATTTCAGTCCTCGTATTATTACAACAGTGAAAATTCGCCAATGATAAATCGTTCAAACTTTCTAACGTATACACCTTTTTGTGTAATTGATTGTTCAAAACAAAATGAATCATTAAAAACTGGTTCAATAGACATTCGTCTGGATATTGAGACGTCAACAGACATACCGGAAAAAACTACTATCTACTGTCTCATTTTTTATGATACAATTATGCAATATACGCCTTTATCTGGTACTGTAAGAAAAGTATTTAAAATATAATTACGTTGATAAAAAGTGTATCAGTTCTGCTGTTGCACGCAATGGAATACGTTATCGATTTTCAAGGTTTTCGCGATGATGGAAACAATTTCATTTTTAAAGAACTTTGTATTCAGTGTATACAAGATAACAAATTTTCTGGTGCTAGTGATCAGTATTTGTTTTTACCACCATTTAATTACAAACATTTGTCAGAGAAGAAAAAAAACGTTAATAAATGGATTAAAACCAATCTTGGACTTAGCTGGAAGTGCGGTCTTCAAGATTATAACGATCTAGAGTTTATATTAAATAAATATATGAACGGTAAATGTATTTATGTTAAAGGATCAGAAAAAAAAGTAGCATTAGAAAAAGAATTTAATTGTTATGTGAAAATAGTAGATATGGAAACACTCGATTGTCCATCCTTAAAAGTGTTAAAACAGCAGACTCCATATTCTATTCACTGTCCTTTCAAACATAATTTGTATTATTGTGCTTTAAATAATGTACATCATTTAACTAAGTGGATTATCGAATACTGGAACAGTGTATTACAAATTAAAGAAATTGAAAGTGTGGGGACTGTATGATTTACGTAGTTGATATTTTGATCTCCTACTTACGCAAAACTTATATCAGTTCTGCTGTTGCACGCAATGGAATACGTTATCGACTTTCAAAGTTTTCGTGATGATGGAAACAATTATATTATTAAAGAATTGTGTGTGCAACCTATAGTAAACGCTAAATTCGCTGGTATTTGTAATCAATACTTATTCTTACCTCCATTCGATTATAGACATTTATCAGAAAAGAAAAAAAAAGTTAATGACTGGATTAACAATAATTATCTTGGACTTAGTTGGAATTGTGGATTAACAGAATATAGTGAACTTCCAGTAATATTAAACTCATATATATATGGAAAGTGTATTTATATAAAAGGACGTGAAAAAAAAATAACTTTACAAAAAGAATTGAACTGTCATGTAAAAATAGTGGATATTGAATCACTCAAGTGTCCATCTCTAAGCGTTTTGAAGAAGCAGTCTGTAAATAGTATACGTTGTCCATATGATCACTCTTCAACAAACTGTGCATTAAGTAACGTGTTTTATATTACTAAATGGATAATTCAATATTGGAACTGTTTGTGTGATGAACATGATGAAGAAACTAAAAGAATAAATTGTTGGGACTGTATGATTGCTTAACTTTTATTGTAATTATATGTAAAATAAAGGTTTTTAAAAAAATAAAAAATTTAAAAACATTTTCATTTTTGATTTATTACTTACTAAATACAAAGCATACATGTATAAATATAATTTTTTCTATTACAAAAAACATATAATTACCATTCATAAACATACATACATTCTTTTACAATACAAAATTGTTGTACTACATACAAAAGATTCGATGATTTTTTATATTACAAAAAACATATAATTACCATTCATAAACATACATACAATATGATTTTTTTATACCAGCTTTTTTTTTGTTACATATAATATAAGTTTTTCATACTAAAAAACATATACATATAATTATATAATATATACAATGTTTATTTTTATACCAGCTTTTTTTTTTACTTACAAAAAACAATATGATGAAGAGGAACTTCAAAAGTTTTTAAATTTATTTTTTTTAACGTTTTGAATAGTCGATAAATATTTCGCTACATTTAGAACCATTTTGTACAATTGAATATATTTCGGATCTTTTTCAGATCCAACTAAAAACGTGGTTCTATAAGCAGCTTTAGTCCATCTGTCTTTTACCTCAATTCCTTTCAAATCTTTGGTATCTATGATTTCAATCTTCAGTAGATAACGTCCCGTTTCCCCAGGTGTTTTTAAGGTTTTTCTTGTTCCATTCGATTGGAACATTACAGATTGTTCAAACAAACTACTCTTTCTTTCACTCTTAGATTTCCTTACGGATGTAAATATTTTTTCAAGTTCTCTCTCATCATCACCATCATCATCATCATTATCATCATTATCATCATCATCATCATTATGATCAATATCAATATCAATATCGTTACCAACGTAAATATTTTTCATATTAAAATCAAGATAATTTTTTATTAAATTATTTAATATAACAAAAGTTGATTTAATTATATTTTTTTCATTAAAATTTGGAATTGTATTGATTATATTATCATAAATTTCTTCAATGTCAAATAGGTAATTATTAAGTTGAACTATTTTGTCCTGCGAATTCACATCTAACTTAATTTCCAGAGCAATTTTTATTCGTTTTACTACCTCACTCAATCTCATATATAATGTTATAACCTCTATATTGTCAACATTAATTAATTCTGTTTTAACACTTTTCATGCACATTTCCCAACTTTGGATTGAAGTCAGACCTAAGAAGTAGAATAATTTGAATACTTCTTCTAATGACATAACGGAGTCCATGATTACTTGATAGAAGGTAAGATTGAAATGTCAAAATCTATAACATACAAAATCAAAATTTGTTAACTAAACAAAGACAAATTACAGATAGAGAAACGTACAGAGCGCATTATTTGTAACTGGTAACCACGAATCCCTTGAAAAAAATATTAGTCATATACTACAAAATAATAATTTGTTAACTAATCAAAGACAAATTACAGATAGAGAAACGTATAGAACGCATTATTTGTAACTGGTAACCACGAACCCTTGAAAAAGTATTAGTCATATACTAAACAAAGACAAATAATTTATAACCAAGATAAGAAACGTATAGAACACATTATACCTTCACTTTACATGTTTTTGAAACATACATATTAAAACATAGAAAAGACTTATAACAAAGATAAATAATTTTGAATAGAGTATAAAACATTATATATGTACATATGAATGAGATACTGGATCTAAACATAAAATTTTTAAACTATAAATCCTTTATTAACTTTTTTATAAACGGTCTTAGAGTTGACTCTGGTCTGTCAACTATCATTTTTAATTTTACAATTTCTTCGGATGTTAACCTTTTTGTTGAAAAAAACCATTTAGAAAGAAGACGGTCCTCCTCCTGTTTTAAATGTAAGAAACGATTCTCCTGTGTTGATAATTCTTGATCCATCAAGATAGATGATACAGACGTTAACGGTTCAAAAAACAGCTGTAAATGTGATCTATGTAAATCAAATACGGTTTAAAAATGACATAGGAAAAACTTATAACAAAGACAAATTAATTTTTTTGAATAGAATTTAGGAAAGATTTATAACAAAGATTAAATTTTGAAGAGTATAAAACTTAATTAAAAAAAAATGACATACGAAAAACACAACTCATTTACAGATAACCAAGAATCACTGTACATGTTCTTGAAAAAAATATTTTAAAACAGTAAATTAACATAAGATAATATTGTTACCTTAATGACGATCGCAGACTGTAATAGCTGGTACGTTTCTGGATGTTGAATCATAATTTTCAATCGGTTTATATACACAGAAAATGTGTTATCAGTTTCATTGTAGTTAATACAGTTACACGTTCTCAATAGTAGATCAAAAGATCAAGTAAATAACTTGTTTACCGAATTCATTATCAGTTGCGTAAGTAGGAGATCAAAAGATCAAGTAAATACCGACGAGATCAAAAGGTTACGTAAATCGAAAGATCAAAAGATCAAGTAAATAACTTGTTTACCGAATTCATTATCAGTCACGACGAGATCAAGAGGTTACGGCGTCATCGGTTGATTGTTAGTATAAATAGTCGTACAGTAAAAACAACAAGTCATAGCAAAAGATTGATTCAGCATAGGTCTCAACAAAATTGTAAGTATAATTTATCAACAGTAACTAATAAATAAAGATTTTTAATTTTTATTAGTATGTTGTAATCACATGTAAGCAATCACGTTGTCTGATAATAAGTAAAAATATACTCGTATAGATTACAAAAACATCCAAAATATTCTTTTACAGTAGCTAATAAACTCGTTTACAACTTTTGATTTCAGTTAACATGGAAAAAAATCTGCCTTTCAAAAAACGTCAGTTTATTAGAAACGAAAATTTTAATAATAGAAACGATCCTCAATCTGGACCTTCACATGCACAAGATTCGCATGTCAGATATCAAGTGTCCGATTCATTTATTAATACAAACGATCCTCTACCTGGGTCATCGCACGTACAGGATACAGAACCTGATCCATCGCACAGCAGACCTCAAGCGTCTGATTTTAATAGCGCAAACGATCTTCAACCTGGACCGTCACACGATTGGTATCAAACGTCTGATTCGATAAGTTTATCACCATCATCAGCATCATCATCATCATTGTATAATAATAGAAAAACAAGTAGATTAAGGAATACAACAATTTAAAATGAATTCATTGAAATTGAGAATGCGTTCAAAGGTAACTTAAAAACATTTTTTTATAAAAATACCAACGAACATGTTAAAGATATCTGTTTATTATTATTACATTTAGAACTAATAATAATAAATATTTTATATAATATGGTTTCGTTATATAACGCAATTAAATTTAACATAGTAGTAGAATGCACTTACGTAAGACCTGTTTTAAATGATTATCAAGATAGATCATTTAAAACTAAAAATATTACTCTCTTCCAAAGTAGTTCACTAACAAGTATAATACGAGATATCAATAATAATATTTGCTCTGAAGAAGAGACATATTTACAAAAAGGATCCGGATGGACTTTACATTCAATAGATGGAATTTTATTAAGAATAAATCGTTTCAAACCGTTAAAAGGCAGCTCGTACATCCCACTACCGTTACATTTAATCACAAAAAAATGTATAATTAATCCCAAAAATAACGATTATTTATGTTTTAAATGGGCGATTCTTTGTCGTTATATAAAAAACTCACATCCAGAGCGAATTAATTTTCGATATAAGCATATCGAAAATAAATTTAATTTTAATAATATTAATTTTCCTACACCATTAAGAGATATAAAAGTTTTTGAAAAGCATAATAACATTTCTATAAATGTTTATGGTGTAGAAAAAGGTAAAATAATTTATCCACTAAAAGTGTGCGAAAATGAGCAATGTAATCATTTTGATCTTTTATTATTAAACAAAGATAACAACTATCATTATTGTTACATCAGTAATTTTAATAGATTAATAAAATCTCAATTAACAAAAAATCATGACAATATTGAAGTCTGTAAAAGCTGTCTTACCTATTTTACTGCAAAATCTAAAAAATTAAAAGATCATAAAAGGTACTGTGGAAAATATACACCTGTTCGTGTAACAATGCCTTCTGACAATTTACAATTTCGAAATTTTCATTATCAATTTAGGGTACCAATAGTCGCGTATGCAGATTTTGAATGTATTTTGAGACCGATTAAAACGTGCTACCCACATCCAAAATATTCTTTTACAGTAGCTAATGAACTTCATGAACCTATGAGTTTTTGTGTTTACTTTGTAATCGATGATTCAGTACCCAATTTTATTAAAAATCAATTACCATCACAACTTTACATATATAGAGGTATAAACGCTGCACAAAACTTTATGTCCTATCTTATAGATATTACCAATCGACTTGGTTCATTATTAAAAGAAGTCGAACCAATACAAATGACAAAACAAGACAAGATTAAATTCAAAGTAGCAACACATTGTGAAATGTGTATGCGAAATTTTACATTACTCTACAAACCCGTCAGAGATCATTGCCATCTTACCGGTTTATATCGTGCAGCATTATGTAACGATTGCAATCTAAAACGTCAGAATCAAAAGTTCATTCCTATTTTTATTCATGCAAGTTCTAATTATGACTCACATTTTATTATTCGACAGTTGGGTTGCGATAACGAAAATATTTATGTTATACCAAATTCGACAGAAAAATATATTTCTTTTTCCAAAAAAACTATAAATGGCATAACTATTAGATTTGTTGATACCTATCGCTTTTTAGATAGATCACTTTCTGAATTAAGTAACAATTTACCAAAAAATAAATTTTTTTATACAAGTAAATTTTTTTCCGATAATGACATGCAATTAGTTACACGAAAAGGTGTATATCCATACGAATATACAGATTCGTGGGATAAATTAGTAGAGTGTCAGCTTCCATCAAAAGCATACTTTTATAGTAAATTAAATGACGAAACCGTAAGCGATGAAGATTACATTCACGCTCTTAACGTTTGGAACCACTTCAAAATCAAAAATTTAGGAGAATACAGCGATTTATATTTAAAAATCGATGTACTACTTTTATGTGATTGCTTTGAAAATTTTAGATCTCTTTGTGTATCGTCATACAACTTAGATTCCGCACATTATTTCACGTTGCCAGGGTTTGCTTTTGACGCTATGCTGTATCTTACTAAAATTAAACTTGAATTACTCATTGATATCGATAAATACATTTTTTTTGAGAGCGGGGTACGTGGGGGTTTATCTGTTAATATCAAGAAGCATTCAATTGCTAACAATACATATATATCAACATATAACCCAGATAAGCCTAAAACATTTCTAACATATTTAGATGCAAATAATTTGTATGGGTGGGCAATGTGTAAATGTATACCGTATTCAAATTTTAAGTGGGTTAAAGAAACTGATAAAATAAATATCTTAAACGTACCTGACGAATCAGAAATAGGATATGTATTAGAAGTTGATATAGAGTATCCACAAAATTTACATGATGAGGACAGAGATCTACCATTCATGCCTGTTAATAAAAGCGTAAACAATACAAAACAAACAAAATTAGTTGCTACATTAGAAAATAAAGAGAGATATATTTGTCATTATGTTAATTTAAAACAAGCTATTAATCATGGTTTAAAAGTAACGAAAATTCATAGAATATTACAATTTTCACAAAAACCATGGTTAAAGCCGTACATAAATCTAAATACTATAAAACGACAAGATGCAAAAAATGAGTTTGAAAAAGACTTTTTTAAATTACTAAATAATTCCGTCTTTGGAAAGTGTATGGAAAATGTTCGGAAACAAATAAATTTAAATCTAGTATGTAATGAAAAAAAATTATTGAAACTCATATCAAAACCAACTTTCAAAGACAGAATTATTTACGATGAATCACTTTGTGCAGTATTATCAAATAAAACATCCGTTTATCTAAACAAACCCATTTATGTAGGTTTTTCTGTTTTAGAATTAAGTAAGACTCTAATGTATAATTTTCACTATAACGTAATGAAAAAGAAATATGGAAACAATATTTCCCTTTTATATACAGATACAGATAGCTTGTTTTACGAAATAATTACAAATGATTTTTACAGAGATATGTTGGATCCTGATTTAAAAACGTATTTTGATACTAGTGAATTTTCATCAGATCATATGTGCTACTCATTAACAAATAAAAAAGTTTTAGGTAAATTTAAAGACGAATGTAAAAGTATTCCAATTAAAGAATTTATTGGTTTACGTTCAAAATTATATACTTTTACAACGAACGAAAACAAAATCACAAAAAAAGCGAAAGGTATAAAAAAATGCGTAATTAAAAAAAACATTGAATTTAGTGATTTTAAAAAATGTCTTTTTAATTCATTATCAGATGAACAAAAACATAGACTGATGACAATATTTAGATCGAAAAGTCACATCGTTAAAACTGTAACTATTAATAAATTTGCATTGAGTAACACAGATGATAAAAGAGTAATATGTGAAAACGGTATAAATACATTGCCGTATGGTCATTACTCCTTACAATAATGCGGATAAACTGATCTATGACATATTTTATGTATGTGTTTTAATACAATTATAGTAATGTATGAGTTTACCTATATAACATATTTTATGTATGTATTTTTTAATATAATCAGTAATGTATGAGTTTACCTATATCAATCTTTTGCTATCATTATGTAAACTGTTTGTTAAAATCCACCATCTAATACGGTTCCTGTACCATCTTTTAAAATATATGTTCTAGGTACTGTTTGTTTAATATTATGGATTGTAAATATTTCATTTATCCAATTTAATGTATTACCTATATATCATATTTTATGTATGAGTTTACCTATATCAATCTTTTGCTATCATTATGTAAACTGTTTGTTAAAATTACTCAAATAAAATGATCTGTGAGATAAATCCACCATCTAATACGGTTCCTGTATCATCTTTTAAAAAATATATGTTCTAGATACTGTTTGTTTAAATATTATGAATTGTAAATATTTCATTTATCCAATTTAATGTATGAGTTTACCTATATTAATCTTTTGCTATCATTATATAAACTGTTGTTAAAATTATCCGAATAAAATAATCTATAACATAGTTTATGTATGTGTATTTATTTTAATACCTGAACAAAAAAATGATGAATAAATCAACAAGATTCAAACAATTTCTTACACAACATTTCATTACACAAAAAATGCTCATTAAAACGCTTACTGAGAACGTGATTGAATTAATTGCAATGAAACTGATAAGAAATTTGATAAACAAGTTATTTACTTGATCTTTTGATCTCCTACTTACAACACGTACTGAAAAAACGTAATTGTATTAAACTGCAATGAATCTATCCAAATACCAACCAAAATCCTTACAGACTGGTAAGCGCTGGGTTTGTATATCAAGGAAATGAGGATACCGTACGGTGTTTATCGTGTCGGGTAAGGTTTGAGGATTGGACAGCGGACGATTGTCCTGTCGCATTTACATGCGAGGGTGATGTCTAAATGTTAGTTTGTAACGATGCAACTTGCATCGAAACGAAAATTTTAATAATAGAAACGATCCTCAATCTGGACCTTCACATGCACAAGATTCGCATGTCAGATATCAAGTGTCCGATTCATTTATTAATACAAACGATCCTCTACCTGGGTCATCGCACGTACAGGATACAGAACCTGATCCATCGCACAGCAGACCTCAAGCGTCTGATTTTAATAGCGCAAACGATCTTCAACCTGGACCGTCACACGATTGGTATCAAACGTCTGATTCGATAAGTTTATCACCATCATCAGCATCATCATCATCATTGTATAATAATAGAAAAACAAGTAGATTAAGGAATACAACAATTTAAAATGAATTCATTGAAATTGAGAATGCGTTCAAAGGTAACTTAAAAACATTTTTTTATAAAAATACCAACGAACATGTTAAAGATATCTGTTTATTGTTATTACATTTAGAACTAATAATAATAAATATTTTATATAATATGGTTTCGTTATATAACGCAATTAAATTTAACATAGTAGTAGAATGCACTTACGTAAGACCTGTTTTAAATGATTATCAAGATAGATCATTTAAAACTAAAAATATTACTCTCTTCCAATGTAGTTCACTAACAAGTATAATACGAGATATCAATAATAATATTTGCTCTGAAGAAGAGACATATTTACAAAAAGGATCCGGATGGACTTTACATTCAATAGATGGAATTTTATTAAGAATAAATCGTTTCAAACCGTTAAAAGGCAGCTCGTACATCCCACTACCGTTACATTTAATCACAAAAAAATGTATAATTAATCCCAAAAATAACGATTATTTATGTTTTAAATGGGCGATTCTTTGTCGTTATATAAAAAACTCACATCCAGAGCGAATTAATTTTCGATATAAGCATATCGAAAATAAATTTAATTTTAATAATATTAATTTTCCTACACCATTAAGAGATATAAAAGTTTTTGAAAAGAATAATAACATTTCTATAAATGTTTATGGTGTAGAAAAAGGTAAAATAATTTATCCACTAAAAGTGTGCGAAAATGAGCAATGTAATCATTTTGATCTTTTATTATTAAACAAAGATAACAACTATCATTATTGTTACATCAGTAATTTTAATAGATTAATAAAATCTCAATTAACAAAAAATCATGACAATATTGAAGTCTGTAAAAGCTGTCTTACCTATTTTACTGCAAAATCTAAAAAATTAAAAGATCATAAAAGGTACTGTGGAAAATATACACCTGTTCGTGTAACAATGCCTTCTGACAATTTACAATTTCGAAATTTTCATTATCAATTTAGGGTACCAATAGTCGCGTATGCAGATTTTGAATGTATTTTGAGACCGATTAAAACGTGCTACCCACATCCAAAATATTCTTTTACAGTAGCTAATGAACTTCATGAACCTATGAGTTTTTGTGTTTACTTTGTAATCGATGATTCAGTACCCAATTTTATTAAAAATCAATTACCATCACAACTTTACATATATAGAGGTATAAACGCTGCACAAAACTTTATGTCCTATCTTATAGATATTACCAATCGACTTGGTTCATTATTAAAAGAAGTCGAACCAATACAAATGACAAAACAAGACAAGATTAAATACAAAGTAGCAACACATTGTGAAATGTGTATGCGAAATTTTACATTACTCTACAAACCCGTCAGAGATCATTGCCATCTTACCGGTTTATATCGTGCAGCATTATGTAACGATTGCAATCTAAAACGTCAGAATCAAAAGTTCATTCCTATTTTTATTCATGCAAGTTCTAATTATGACTCACATTTTATTATTCGACAGTTGGGTTGCGATAACGAAAATATTTATGTTATACCAAATTCGACAGAAAAATATATTTCTTTTTCCAAAAAAACTATAAATGGCATAACTATTAGATTTGTTGATACCTATCGCTTTTTAGATAGATCACTTTCTGAATTAAGTAACAATTTACCAAAAAATAAATTTTTTTATACAAGTAAATTTTTTTCCGATAATGACATGCAATTAGTTACACGAAAAGGTGTATATCCATACGAATATACAGATTCGTGGGATAAATTAGTAGAGTGTCAGCTTCCATCAAAAGCATACTTTTATAGTAAATTAAATGACGAAACCGTAAGCGATGAAGATTACATTCACGCTCTTAACGTTTGGAACCACTTCAAAATCAAAAATTTAGGAGAATACAGCGATTTATATTTAAAAATCGATGTACTACTTTTATGTGATTGCTTTGAAAATTTTAGATCTCTTTGTGTATCGTCATACAACTTAGATTCCGCACATTATTTCACGTTGCCAGGGTTTGCTTTTGACGCTATGCTGTATCTTACTAAAATTAAACTTGAATTACTCATTGATATCGATAAATACATTTTTTTTGAGAGCGGGGTACGTGGGGGTTTATCTGTTAATATCAAGAAGCATTCAATTGCTAACAATACATATATATCAACATATAACCCAGATAAGCCTAAAACATTTCTAACATATTTAGATGCAAATAATTTGTATGGGTGGGCAATGTGTAAATGTATACCGTATTCAAATTTTAAGTGGGTTAAAGAAACTGATAAAATAAATATCTTAAACGTACCTGACGAATCAGAAATAGGATATGTATTAGAAGTTGATATAGAGTATCCACAAAATTTACATGATGAGGACAGAGATCTACCATTCATGCCTGTTAATAAAAGCGTAAACAATACAAAACAAACAAAATTAGTTGCTACATTAGAAAATAAAGAGAGATATATTTGTCATTATGTTAATTTAAAACAAGCTATTAATCATGGTTTAAAAGTAACGAAAATTCATAGAATATTACAATTTTCACAAAAACCATGGTTAAAGCCGTACATAAATCTAAATACTATAAAACGACAAGATGCAAAAAATGAGTTTGAAAAAGACTTTTTTAAATTACTAAATAATTCCGTCTTTGGAAAGTGTATGGAAAATGTTCGGAAACAAATAAATTTAAATCTAGTATGTAATGAAAAAAAATTATTGAAACTCATATCAAAACCAACTTTCAAAGACAGAATTATTTACGATGAATCACTTTGTGCAGTATTATCAAATAAAACATCCGTTTATCTAAACAAACCCATTTATGTAGGTTTTTCTGTTTTAGAATTAAGTAAGACTCTAATGTATAATTTTCACTATAACGTAATGAAAAAGAAATATGGAAACAATATTTCCCTTTTATATACAGATACAGATAGCTTGTTTTACGAAATAATTACAAATGATTTTTACAGAGATATGTTGGATCCTGATTTAAAAACGTATTTTGATACTAGTGAATTTTCATCAGATCATATGTGCTACTCATTAACAAATAAAAAAGTTTTAGGTAAATTTAAAGACGAATGTAAAAGTATTCCAATTAAAGAATTTATTGGTTTACGTTCAAAATTATATACTTTTACAACGAACGAAAACAAAATCACAAAAAAAGCGAAAGGTATAAAAAAATGCGTAATTAAAAAAAACATTGAATTTAGTGATTTTAAAAAATGTCTTTTTAATTCATTATCAGATGAACAAAAACATAGACTGATGACAATATTTAGATCGAAAAGTCACATCGTTAAAACTGTAACTATTAATAAATTTGCATTGAGTAACACAGATGATAAAAGAGTAATATGTGAAAACGGTATAAATACATTGCCGTATGGTCATTACTCCTTACAATAATGCGGATAAACTGATCTATGACATATTTTATGTATGTGTTTTAATACAATTATAGTAATGTATGAGTTTACCTATATAACATATTTTATGTATGTATTTTTTAATATAATCAGTAATGTATGAGTTTACCTATATCAATCTTTTGCTATCATTATGTAAACTGTTTGTTAAAATCCACCATCTAATACGGTTCCTGTACCATCTTTTAAAATATATGTTCTAGGTACTGTTTGTTTAATATTATGGATTGTAAATATTTCATTTATCCAATTTAATGTATTACCTATATATCATATTTTATGTATGAGTTTACCTATATCAATCTTTTGCTATCATTATGTAAACTGTTTGTTAAAATTACTCAAATAAAATGATCTGTGAGATAAATCCACCATCTAATACGGTTCCTGTATCATCTTTTAAAAAATATATGTTCTAGATACTGTTTGTTTAAATATTATGAATTGTAAATATTTCATTTATCCAATTTAATGTATGAGTTTACCTATATTAATCTTTTGCTATCATTATATAAACTGTTGTTAAAATTATCCGAATAAAATAATCTATAACATAGTTTATGTATGTGTATTTATTTTAATACCTGAACAAAAAAATGATGAATAAATCAACAAGATTCAAACAATTTCTTACACAACATTTCATTACACAAAAAATGCTCATTAAAACGCTTACTGAGAACGTGATTGAATTAATTGCAATGAAACTGATAAGAAATTTGATAAACAAGTTATTTACTTGATCTTTTGATCTCCTACTTACAACACGTACTGAAAAAACGTAATTGTATTAAACTGAAATGAATCTATCCAAATACCAACCAAAATCCTTACAGACTGGTAAGCGCTGGGTTTGTATATCAAGGAAATGAGGATACCGTACGGTGTTTATCGTGTCGGGTAAGGTTTGAGGATTGGACAGCGGACGATTGTCCTGTCGCATTTACATGCGAGGGTGATGTCTAAATGTTAGTTTGTAACGATGCAACTTGCTGATGTAATCTATGGTCATTATTAAGGTAACAAATATTTTTATTTTTTTTTTTAATTTTTACTGTTTAAAAAATACGATTTCTTACTGGTTATACAGATTTATTAATTACTAAAATCATATATACAAAAACATACATATATTACGATTTTGTATACACAAAAAATGTTTATATACTATAGATCATGTTTTCATTCGTTATCGTTAAGTCATTTAAATCGATCATTGAGAAACTTGATGATATCACTACAATGTGTAGACACATAACAACAAACACAAGTATCCGGTCCATCCACAGTAGATTCATGTCCCCATGAACATTCAAGAAAATGTGTAAACGTCTCACCGCTTTGTTCTCTACGTTCCGGTGTAATCTCTTTCAGTCCGTCTGAATTATAAAATTCCAACACCTTACGACACTTTTGGAGTACGAACAATGTATCCCGCATAAATTCAATCTCTGCTTTAGTTTTATTCTTAATAAATCTTTCAAACATAGGATGAGATAAGACATCTTGCAATGTTAAATTCTTCATTTTGACTGAACTATCAAAGTTCATGTTTACGTTGATTACAACGTTATCACGTTGACATATCGTATGGAAGAACGTTGTACCACGTTCAACAATTCATTTTCAACTGCTATACAACACACGATTTCATCGCTAGGTGTCAATAAAGACGACGTTATCTACACTGTGAAAGGGAAAAAACGCTGACGTGTATGTTTATGTTTTTACTAGGTCAGTGTGTTGCTGAGGTCATGTTTACGACGTTATCACTGTGAAAGGAAAAAACAGCAACGCTGACGTATATGTTTACATTTTTACTAGGTCAGTGTGTTGTCGAGGTCATGTTTACGAAGTTATCACAAAGAACGTTTGTTTATGTTTACGTTTTTTACGGTTTGGAACACTAATAAACCAACTGTTAACGTGTATTATATATAAATGAATAGATTTTTTTATTCAAAAAAATTATGAATTAGCTAAGGATTGAACAATTGATACTTACCTTACATATAATATATTATTAGAATAACATAGTTACACGATATAATAAATTTTTAACTCACGACATGTTATTAACAAAGATGTTGGAACACTAATCACATTTTAAATGTACAAAGCCGACGTGTATGTTTATGTTTACATTTTTTACTAGGTCAGTGTGTTGTCGAGGTCATGTTTACGACGTTATCACAAGAACGTTTGTTTATGTTTACGTTTTTTACGGTCGTGTCAACGAACTCGGAATGTTTATGTTTACATTTTTACTAGGTCAGCGTGTTGTCGAGGTCATGTTTACGACGTTATCATTAGACTGTTTGTTTATGTTTACGTTTTTTACTAGGTCAGTGTGTTACGGTCTAGTGACCTCGAGGTCGTGTTTACATCGATTAGAAAAGGTCAACGGGGTTATCTGGTGATTACGAAAGGTCAACGGGGTTATCTGCTGATTAATTCGAGGTCAATTGGGGTTATCAGCGATAAGGCGGGGGTTAATTGGATTTTAATTGGGGTCATCGCTGATAAGGCGGCGTTATCGCTGATAAGGTGACCTCTTGACATGACCTCTGACCTTGTCCTAGACCTCTGACCTGTCCCAGAAAGAACATTTATATACTACTCCGGCGCTTTGTGAATAGCACCGCGGAGCTCTTGGTTTCGTTGACGGCAACTTTCCTGCTTTCCGTCCACGTCGAATACGCATCGAGTGCGCGTTGAAATCGTGGGATAGCTCTGTCAGCGTTCCGATCAGCGGTATAGACAGCCGTGTCGCCGGCAAACAGAGCCATCTGGACTCCAGGCTCTCTGGGTGCGTCGTTGACGTACACGGAGAACGAAAGAGGCCCTAGCACGCTACCTTGAGGTACCCCGGCTGTAATGCGTCTCTCGGAAGAGACATGTCATCTATTCGCTCGCAGAAAGTCTTCTCCTTCAGAAAGCTAGCAATCAAGCGAAGGTAGCAATCTGGGAGCTGGATTTCCCGGAGCTTGAACAAGAGCCCGTCATGCCAGACACTATCATAGGCCTTTTCCACATCTAGGAAACAGGCGACAGTCTGCTCTTTCCGACAACCGGCGCCCGTGATGTATTCCACCAGTCTCATCAGCTGATGAGTGGTGGAATGCCCCACACGGAAGCCGAACTCTTCGGGGACCAGTACATCGAAATTTCGTAGATGGTCTAGTACTCTCCGTTGTACGAGACGTTCGAGAACCTTTGACGTGGCTGACAGTAGACTAATGGGTCGGAGGTTGCCGGGACGGGAAGCATCCTTTCCCTGCTTCGGGATCACTATGACCGTCGCCTTACGCCATTTCTGGGGAATATAGGCCAGTCTTAGACACGCGTTGAACAGCGCAATCAAGAAAAGTACTCCTTGCTCCGGGAGTCGAGTAAGAGCGGCGTTCGAGACGCCGTCCGGGCCAGGAGCTTTTCTCGGTACGAGTTCGACGAGCCGATCTGTGACCTCTTCCCTAGTAATGGGTTTGTGCTCCGCAGTGATCGGAAGAGACAGAAAGTCTTCCACTTCGTTCTCGACTTCTTCATCAAAGTCCCAGTCCATGGGCGGGTTAGGAGCGAACTGTCGCTCGAAAGACGCGCCCAAGTACTCGGCCTTCGCCTCCGGGCGAGCCAGGATTTGACCAAAGTGTCCAGCAATGGCCGAGATACGAGGTCGGCGCCTCTTCCCTACCAACGCCGAAGGTATCCGGTAAGGGCTACTTTCGTCCGATCCGTCCCCTGCTTGGACCACGGCGAGCTCCCAACAGCGTCTCCGGTAGGCCTGCATTTCACGACGTAAAATGCCGGTCGCCCGGTTGTACGCTGCCTTGTCGGCCGGATCACGGGTCCGCTGCCAGCGTCTCCGGAGGCGATTTCTCTCGCAAGCGAGAGCACTCGTCTCCTCTGGGATCCGCTGCCAGTGGGGCGTGACGCCAGGCTTCATCCTGGAAGACGCGTCGATCGCAGATACGACAGCCTCGTCAAACGCGGCAACTGCCTCGTCGACTTGGCGGACGGTTTCGTGTGGTCCCGCCTCTGGCAATTGGCGACTTAACGCCGGGCCATAGCGGTCCCATTCTACCACCTTCCTGACATTTCTGCGTACGACGTGCTGGGTAGCGACGTGTATCAAGATGGGGAGATGATCGGACGATAGTTCCGTTAGCGCGGACACGTGGACCGGACAGTCAATTCCTTGGATCACCGCTATGTCCAAGACATCGGGAGCCGCGTGGCGTTGTGAGGGGTAGAACGTAGGTTGGGTAGGCCCAATCACTGTTACCCTACGCGAATCAGCAAACCTGCGTAATCGTTTCCCGTTTGGGGCAGTCAAGCGACTGTTCCAATCGCGATGTTTACAGTTCAGGTCGCCGGCCATTATGAACCGCCGAGGTGAAAGCATCTTTTTAAATAGTGTCTGGCATGGTTTATTTTCCACGGCCAATCAGAGTGGAGAATGATGAATTGGCTTCTGATTGGTTCGCGTTATACACCTTAACCGGCCAAAAAGTTATAAATAGAAACAGCGTAGCCTTCTCTCACTGTTGCTTGTTCCCAGTTCACTGGGCGACTTGTTCGGCATACCACCTATTACGAACATTTTTGCTACTGAATATGGCCACCGCTGGTGCGGCCGAAACGTCTAGCTATACTACATCAAGCATTCGACCACGGCCTTTCAGCTCGGAAGTTTTAAGTAATTATAGTGACACCGGCCGTGAAAGCCTACGTACTAAAATTACGGAATGAGTAACAGAAAAATTGCTCTATCCATAATAATTTAATATAAAAAATTAAACCCATTCATTAAAAGTAAAATCGTGGTAACCGTGGCAACAAAAAATTACTAAACAAAACAATAAGACTAAACTTTTAATACTTTCTCAACTTATATAGCGTTTTCATCTCTTTGAATGGAGCGTATGCCTGAAACATACTGTTCTTAATGAATGTGTCTTTAAAGTTAAAGAAAAGATAAAGTTTTATAATATGTTGAAATTCACTTTTTTCTAGTATGTCTGTATCTGTATATTTAAGGAAAATTATGCTTTAAATCAAGAACGTCATCACAGTCTAATCTTTAATTTTAGAAATTGTAAAGCATTCACACACGTTTTTTGTACTTTCCTTACAACAATGAAGCGAATATTTTATGTAATCTTACGTTATACGAAAAGATGCTGCAATAAGTGTTTTCGTATTAATGTAATTAATGTTTAGGATATAATTTAAGAAACTACATGAGTACGTTGTAACGGTACATATAAGTCACCAAAAAACCAATGTAAAACAAACGGGTTATAGACTATCCAAAACAAAATAAACAACAAAAGAAGAACATGCAAACAGGAACATAGGATGAATTATGATTAAAATGAGGGAATAAAATAAATTATAATTAATAAGTAATGTATTACAGAAGAAACGAAGGCACGACTGAAGACAAGACAACGTTGACCAAAATACCCAATAGATCAGACAGTGAGAAGAAGACTACAACACCCATAACAAGATTTATTTATTAAGGAGTATAAAAGAATCAGTGCGACTAGGGAAAATAAAATAAAATCAGATACAAGAAGGAACTAATAATGACAAGAATAAAATAAACCATGAGAATATAAAGTATTATTAATGATAGAGAGAACAGAAGTAATTTAAAAACTTGATTTAAAACCATAGGCTGTGACTTGACACTGATATAAAACTATTAATAAACTAACTTCAATGACTTGACGGTACAACCAGAACTCCAAGGTAAAACATTGATAATAGAAAATAAGAGGGGGAGTGGATATAGAAGTTGCAAATGTATAAATTAATAATGTATAAAAATGACCACTAGATAATGTCCAAAACTCTAGCTAAAATTGTAAAGTAGATATAAAATTATAAGAGACAACTATGAAACAACAATAAGGTTGAGATAGTAACAAAAAAGAAAATGTAACTATAAACAATAAAAATAAGCGTTAAGTAAATGTAAGGAATCAATACAATATGTAAAAAACAAAATCTAAGGTTCAACCATTGTTGAGGATCCAAGTGAGGACATAACCTAAACTGGCCAACAAGTTTCCAATAGAACTGTAAAAAGCAATAGCTGGAATGATCTTAAAGTAAAATGTATGGTAGTGTAAGCAAACTAGAGACTACAAGGAGCATTCTATTTACAAAAAAAGTAATAATATAAAGGAACTTGTGTACAGTATAAGGGTAAATTTACATGATCAAGTGTACAACATAGTATGAGTACTTTGAACAATAAAAATCACACATAAAACGATGATAAACGAGTAGGGACTCAGTCCATGATATTAACCGAGACATAATACTATTCATGTGAGGCAAATCAATGTTTATTGCCATAAAATTAATAACAATGATGTATATTATAATTCAGGACTATTCAGGTAATATTTGAATACTTAATCTATTTGTGGTTCGGATACGAATATGAAGTATTTCAAATTGGAAGCTGGTCAAGCATCGATAGTATTTAAATACCAAAACATTAAGACCAAACTACTAAAGACTTGCTTACATATAAAATTCAATAAGAAATGCCTTGTCAATAAGGAAATAATAAAATATGCTAATATCAGAATATTAAAAACACATCTAATACTGCCCTATTAGATGTGTTAAAAGAACGTGCTGAAATAATGTGGATTAAAGAAGAAGTAAAGTGCTTGTATGCCAAGAAATTCAACTTAAATTTTAGCTTGTATAAGACACAATTAGAATTGCTCAGTAGCATCCATCCAGCTATTGTAGATGATAGGATGCAAACTATTGATAACCACTGTGACGATTTAAAGGCAATTTAAATAGCAAAAATAAATTTTTTGTTCTTATAACAAGTGAGAGTATAATCCACCCTCTCTCTGTACCTAGATACCTGTATCAACTTGTAAAAAGGCTAGTACGAACATGCAAAGTACACTGTTATTAAGCGAAAACTAATAATCATTCTATTTAAATAAAAGACGTAATAATAATAAATGAAATACCTAACTCCTAACTAAGAAAAGGTAGGATAATTTATGGTAGTTAATTAATGGACAATTAATAATAATAAAAGTACGAACTACTTTTCTCTCGGCGTGTAAACTGCGCCCGCTTCCCTACTCTCTGCCGCTAAACTAATGCCAGTCGACCGAGAATCTCTGACATGTAAGCAGCTTGAAAATGTGTCGTGAAGTTAAACTTACGTTTATGTTGCTAAAACGATGTAACAAGAAGTTAGTGTTTCTCATTTACATAATCCACATGTAGCTAAAACGAAATGAAACTTAAAACTAGTAATGTAGTTCAGATGTTGAGAAAGTATTATAAATATAAATAAAAAAAACTTAGCCGACACATCTCTTTATGAAAAGTAAATGGTATAATATGTTCCATACCATGTAAAAGGTAACATTAGTGCTGTTAAAAAATTAAATGTGAAAAGTGAACACCAACGTCAGGAGTGAAGTTACGACAACAACTGTACCAGCTCCAAGTAGCAGAATCCCAGCGTCATGACCTAGATCAATTCTGAAACAACAAACTAAATGGAGGAACCAGAACGACGACGAACTACATCCAGGAAAACCTACTGAAGAGGATCATCAAGACGACCCGCCGCAGATTCACGTTATGCTCAGGTGACACTAAACCGTAACTTCGGTGCATATTGTAGCATAACAGAATTATCACATAAAAATTTTAACTTAATACAACATAAATAAAGAAGAGAATGTCAATAGTAAGTGAGAACAATAAATGGTTAAAGATTAAACTAAAGAAACTGTACATTAAGGCGATAAAATGTTAATAAAATCAAACTAAATAACAAAGAAAACTCTTGGTCCATATACGAATAACCAACTATATAAAAACCCAATAAAACAGCAGTATACCCAGTAGGTTGGGGGAGCAGTAAAAAGGAAAGAAAACAGATAAAAAGGGTAAACACAATTTTAATGAAGCAAATTTATTAAATTAAGAAGCAGAGAGACCCCAAGACACGAAACCAATAACAAGTTAACAAAGAGCTGTAAATAAACATTAAATGAAACCGAATATTCAAATAAGATGCATTGAATTAATGCCACAAAGACTTGAAAACACAAGAGGAGGAATTTGCTTATATAATAAGAAAGAAGAGACAAAATATGTCAAGGTTCCTAAAAAGAACATAGAAATAAGAAGAGCTATTCCCAAAATGTTGATAAAGGAATACATACCCAATTGAAACTAAATTAAAACCCATATATGTTAGACCCAGTAACTCAAGTTACAGGATACAATACAATTAAAAGTAAATTGTAAACTAAGTATAAGTCTAATGTAAAAGCAAACCAAAAGACGACCGTATTGTAGAATGATACTAAAAAGACTACCATAGTGTAGAAAATATATAGTGAAGTGATATGATAACAGTTAGAAACTACAGTGAGTGTAGTGAACAACCTAGTTAAAAATCTATAAAAAATATTCAAATTTGTTATGTATCTTTAGGAGTTGAAATCAAATCCAAGACATGTAAATTTATAAAAAAAACAATGGGAAGAGGAAAAAGACATTTTATAAATTATCCCAAAACGACGACTTTCAGTCATCAGTCTATTGTTAATCGTTAATGTGAGCAGTTCAGAAATTACTGACGGAAGACCAAAAAATATAAAAATAGTGAAAAAACATTGAGTGCAACCTCAAAAAGTGTAACAGAGGTTGTCAAACGAAATCTAACACCAACATTTGATAATTCACACCAAACTAATCCATAACAACTACAATAATAATACCAGTTACGAGAACGAGAAAGCAACCACCATTTTGAGGAAATATTAAACCATATTAGCTGGACACGAATTCAACATATTTGAACACAGAACACTGCACCAACAAACAATCACAGAACGACATCGCCGAAGAAGGAAGAACACTTCACACTATTTTCCAGGGATACTACAACTACGCAGAGAAGAGAATTCTCATTTATTTCTGAGGGAGAAGATCCAACATCACGTCGGCATTGCTTAGCAGAAAGTCGAGGTGACGGCGGCCATACTGGATTTACTGCAGCGACGGAATACCGCCTTCCCGAGTCAGTGACGTCATTCTACGGATGGTTCGATTTTATTTTAATAATTGACAATTTGCATAATACTGTTATTTTTTCAGCAATAATAATTTATTTTAAAGTAGTTGTAAGCATTGTATCTTGTTCCTTGCCCTCTCTGACCATTTCGACAGTTTAAAGAATCCGAAATATTAAATTTTGTAAACATATACTTTGTCATTTTGTTCACTAGCGACCCGAGCGGAGCTCAACTAAAGCCTGGTCCACGCGCATCAGAGTGGCGCATAATTTTAAATGTTAATAAATAAACATCATAATTATTCAGTTACAAGCGTTTATATTTATTTGTATAGTAAATACTAGTTATTTATTTCTTCTAAAAATTATGTAGAGTCGTTCAAGAAATATACCAGAAGGAAGAAGAAGAACAGCAAAGTTAGAAGAGAGGATAATAGATCCAACAACATAAATAGGTTATCTATAGAAACAAATAATTTCGAAACACAAAATCTCATTTATTTAATCGAAGGTAATTGAAAAACATACAATTAATTAATTAAATTAATTAATTAAACGAAAAAATTGTGTAACTAACAAAAAATTTTCCTTATCAACACATTACACTTTTATTATTTATCTTTAACTTTATTTGTAGTTTTGCTACAATATGTTGTTTTTAACAACTACAACAAAAAGAACAGTAAAGTTTCTTGTAAAGACTCATTTAAATCACATAAATATTAGCATATTACTGTTTGTAGTTTCTGTAATGAGTTAGTAGTAATCTGATGATGGTTAAAGGTAAAAGTTAATATGAAATTACAACAGACTATTCTTCAAATAGTTTGGATGATGTTGAAGTATGTTAGAATGTTATAAAGTTAGAACCCGGATCCGTCGTAATACACAGCTGTATGATTTTGAGATAATAAGAGTAACAATTTAAAGAGTATTTGATGCAGAATCTATAAGAATTTTCTTTTAAAGTAAAGTAAAAAAAAAAAAAGATGACCATTAAAGGTATTATGTTTAAATCCGTAGTTAAGATACAATAATAAAGAGATGTTTTCGCTAATATCCAGAGAGTGAATAAATTTATGTAACCTTGAGAAAAATTCCTGATATATAAATTGTCCTAATTTATTAATTTGTTGGTAAGTAATTTTTACTAACTACGGCAGCTAGTTTAATTAACAGCAACCAATTAAACTGGTTCCCTATGTTATAATGTCTTAACAGGAGAGACGTTATACCACGTCAAACGTAAGTTACAACATACGCAGGATAAACAAAACAGGAAATTTGTCGTCCTTCAAAGTAAACAATACCCCAATGATAAATCAAATGCCAACATAAATTTTATGACCGTGTTTCAAGCTTAACAGCAATAGATTTCAATAACGACGAGATAAACATTTTAAATAAGGGATTAAGTTATAAAATTCCTCAATACAATAAGAACCAGATAACACGAGAAATAATTAATGCTGAGACCGCCATAAAAATGATACCCAACCAGAAAGTACAGAACGAAGCACGTGTAATAGTAGATAGGAAATTAAATATGAAGTTGAAAGACCAATACAACAATTATAGACATGACAAGATTAATTATAAACACCATACAGAAATAAAACTAATAAAAGAAATACAACATAAACTGACATATAATAAAGCCATCGTTATAAAGGGTGACAAGGGTAATACTACGGTTATTTTGTATAAGGATGAATACATCAATAAGGTCTTGAGTTTCATTGAAAATAATAAGATAAAGGATATAATGACGGACCCCACTTCTGGCTTTGTGAAAAACTTGAACTATAATATTAGTAAATGTACTGAACTATTTGATGCGACGACCCGACGATTGTTAAAGCCGATAAATGCACGTGAACCTCAATTCAATGGCCTACCAAAAATACATAAAAAAGATGTACCGATTAGACCGCTTGTAAATTTCACCACCGCGCCGGGATTTAAATTTGCAAAACAATTGGCCGCTATAATAAAAAACAATATAAAATTAGCTAATGATCAGACTATACAAAATAACATTGATTTTATTAACAAATTGAAAGATATTGAATTGAAACCAATTGTAAAATTGCGTCTTTTGATATTACTAACTTTTACACAAACATACCTGTACAAGAGACAATTAATATTTTAAAGAAGCAGCTCGTTGACGCAAATACATTAAGTCCTCAACAAATTAAAGAATGTGTAGAGTTATTGCAAGTGATTTTGGAACAGAACTGTTTTATGTTTAACAACAGATATTTCATCCAAGAAGAGGGTCTAGCTATGGGCTCGCCCCTGTCCGGATTGTTATCGGATATTTATCTGAACCATTATGAGAACACGTACTTATTATATGACGTCAATAAGTTACACACGCAAATACTTTTTTATGCTCGTTACGTGGACGATACTTTCATAGTTTTGAATGGTACAATAAGACAGATAGATAATTTGAAACAATATTTGAATAATATAAATAAACATATACAATTCACGGGCGAAACTGAAAATAATAGTAGATTAAATGTTCTGGACTTAACGGTTATAGAAGTCAATAACGGTTTCAAATATCAAATCTATAAGGAACCTACTACGACAGATATCACCATTCATGCAGACCTCCCACTCCTAGTTCACAAAAAATGGCTGCTTCCAATAGTTTTATCCATAGATTAGTAACAATACCACTGGAAGCCATTGACTTCCATAGGGAATTGAACATTATAAAATATATAGCAACACGCAATGGATACAAAAGTTCACTGATAGCCAGGTTACTTAAGAAACACTACAACATACAGAAAAAGCGCCTAGAAAATAAAACTAAACTAAAATACATAGTAAACGATTATGGCACTATCCTTCCTCAAATCGTCACCAATACACTTAAGAAACTGAAAATGGTGGTCACATTTAGCACGAATAACAACATAAGTAAATTGCTTCGCCTAAAATTATTAGACCACTGGAAGAAAAAACGGGCATCTACAAAATTAAATGTAGTGACTGTAAGTGCTTTTATATAGGCCAGACGGGGAGATCGTTTTTACAACGATGTAAAGAACATGTACCTAAAAAAGATCTAGGTCAAACAAAATCTAATTTTGGCCAACATTTAATGGATAGTAACCAAAATTACACAAACCTGGCTACAAATCTTGCACCTTTACATGTTTGTAAAAAAGGCCGTTATATGGATGCCGCTGAGGAATTCGAAATTTATAAGGCACATAAATTATGTCCTGAACATTTATTAAACGATCATTTGAGTTTCCAATCGAACGCGCTATATGATACGGCTTTACAAGTCTCAGAACGTCTGAGACTTGCGTCACAGATAAGACAATGAATGTGTTGACCAGAGACGGCAGTGTCGTTGTAACTTCCTCGCGGTGCGCACCGTTATTCTCTCGCGCTAATGATTGTTTTATATATGTGTTTTAAACGTTGTTGTTCTTTGTGTTTTGTGTTTTAATGTTGTGACGACCTCTAACGAGGAAAATAACCTGAGGATGGAACTTTAGTCCGAAACGCGTTGTGTTTTAATATAAACAAGTGAACCACAAGACGGACTATTCAGGTAATATTTAAATACTTAGTATATTATAAGTAACTCATAGTATAACCTCTTCTTTTGAGTTATAACGGAGGGAACCCAAAATAATTGGTTCTGCCAATTATTTCAGGCTGCCTTATTCCAGACGAGCTGAAATTTAAATCAGAACAATACACAGTAAGACATACAAGGAATCAGGGAAGGTGAAACTATAACCTCTTCTCTTGAGTTATAACGTAGGGAACCAGTAATAATTGGATGTGCCAATTATACCGGCTGCCTTCGTTGTGAAGCACTGAAAATAATCACAACAAATAAACAATTTATATAGCAGGATATTTGGAAGGGGAGACTGTTGATATATGCACTCATTTTACTTGGTACTTAGATGACATCTCTTTATTACATTTGGTGATTAAGTTCTCTATTAAAAGTTCTCAAACAATATAGTTTACTATATGATTAAATATATAAATTACTACTTTACAAAGGGCTTCAAAATATGATGTACATCTTATTGATTAATTCCACGGATCCGGGATTAAATACCATAAATGAATTATGGTCACCTTGCCATGTACAAGTTTGAAACTCTAACCATTTGAAGAATGGTTTTTACTAATCTTCTAAAACAACAAAACTTTTAGATTAAACTTTACATTTTTGCTATAACTAGCGTTATTAGATTTTATACTACATGTTACCTAAAATGTCAGGTTTCTAAAGTCTTTAATGTTATTACATTTAAACATAAGTTTTAAAGTCTTTAATATGATAATTTAAATTGTCTTTTTGGGTTTATAATTTTGTAACTCTTAACCATGGAAGACAAGCCTCCATGTCACCTGTGTGTTTCCTGAAGTTGCTGCAGAATTAGTTCTTCGGTCCTCCTGATGTTTCTTGAAGTTCAGTCGTTACCTTATCATACTGTGATGGTGAAGTTCTAGAAGTATGTGAAATCATTCCTGGTGTGGTACATTCATCTCCGGCGACTGTAGTTATTCATAGTAATTGTTGTAGTTATAATACATAGATAGAAAGTTTGTTTCACTGTTATACACTTCACATGATGATAGATTAGTTGACTATCACCTTCTAGGTTGTAATACTGTATAAATTACATACTCCGTTATTTTATAATATAGAGAGATGTCATCACCACACAAATTACTTATTTAAATAGTCATGGTATCAACCCTTTCACATTTTTATATATATACGTAGCGAAACAACGCTTTACGCTGCTTACGGCGTGAGCGCTCCATTACAAGTCGAAGAAAATAGTTAAGGGGAGCGTAGTAATCTCAAGACAATTACTAGGCAACATAAAAGTAGTTCCGTTTTTCTAATTTTAATTAAAGGACTATGGTTGATTAAATAATTAAATCGTGATATTCTTAGTTGCAGAAGTTATCAAAGTACGTAACAATGGTCTTAATTAATTATTTAAATAATAACAAATTTACAATAATACTTATTTTATTTAGGGGTCAGAAAACAAGTTACTTCTGGTCAGTTCTTGTTTATACAGGATAAATTAATAAGCTTTACCCTTTCTGTACAATTCCATTCCCTTTTAATTTTATTATTAGACTTATATTAAATATTATTATTATTAAATGATTGCCATAAGAATTAGTTTACAATGTGAGATTTTATTAAGAATTTAAAATTTCTCCGATTATATATTATCAACTTAATTAATTAACATATTTTTATTAATGAAATCGTCACAAAACTGTTGATTTATATACTCCGTATATGTGTGTAACAAGAAGACTTGCTTTATTAAACATTTGAAATATAACATTTACTCCAAAGAACAGATCCCATGACATTCTTAATCAAATTATTAAAATTAATTGAATTGCTTTATTTAGACTACGGGATCACAACAGATTTATCTAGCTATACCCCCGGATGCGGGTAATCATTGATATTTAGTCTCTAATCTTTTAATTGTATTTAATTCAAAACTTTATCTTGCAAGACTTTTTACCTTTTTGCTTCTTTATATATTCCATTAGAAGAATGGTATTAATAATACTACGTTACGTTAATATTTAAACTGTTACAATTGAATGATATTGAATAGTTACAATTAAATTCTCAAATTTAAGTTCTTTATATTCTTATAAAATCAATCGTCTCTGAAAGTCTCTTTAATAGAGTATTGTGTTACAAAATCTATTATCATTATTCCTCGATAGACGTGCTATCGAGTCACCTCTATTTTTGGATGTAGTAATCTCCTCCATGTGGTTCCGTCTTGGGAGTCCTAAAACGTCGTCCTCGTCTTGGTCTGGTCTCAGTTGTTCATGGCTTAAAACGTCTGCAGGATAGGTAGAGTCTTCTACACAGATACTCGTTGATTCTCAGATGTCCCGAACTGCATCATCGGTATGGTATACTAGAGTTGTAATTCAGATGGTCCATGACCACAGGTGAGAAGTTGAAAAGATTCGTCCATCGGTGAAGATTGCAGTCATCGTTGTTTTTAACACTTGTCGTTTGTAGTTACATCTTTCTTCTTGTTACAAAGTTTTTTGAAATGTTCTTTTTTTGTTAACGTTACATGTTACACTTTTTGTAACACTTAGTAAAATACAAAATAATAATTAATTAATCAACACTAACAATAAATTGCACAACTTTTGAACAGAGCATTTTGCTCGTGCGTCTGCACTGCTGGGAGTCGTCATGGCGAGAGCTGCATTTTTCGTCCGCTACCCTTGTACATGACAAGAGAGAGAGTGGGGTGTTTATTCCGCGAGCATATATAGTTCCTGTTTCTCTTTGAATAAACTTTTTTATTTATACAAACTATCGCTAGATAAAAATACATCATTTAAATTAATTGTTTTAGTTACTCTCTGTGTCTACAGATACTTCAATTATTAACATTAGTTTACTATATTATTTTAATTACAGTAGACTCGGAAAACATGTCGATTCCGGTATCAACAGGTAGGCGCTTGATAGCAAGCAAAGGGTTAAATACGAACATAATAATTATTTACACTATGCCTTTTCTTTACGGATACTTTGCCCTGATTAATTACTTCTTCCATTCACATTTAGTACCTACATGTTTTTATTATTATTATTATTATTATTGTGAGATTTAAATGGTTAATAGTACGCAACCTTAATTAATTAAATTTTTTTTTATTTTGTAATTGTCACAATTTAAATCGTCACATACTCCGCCTCCTTACCAACACAGACTCCTAAAAATTTTGGTCAGCTATGTACCGAGAGTATGCTTGGGGAGTTCCGTGTGAAATTTCTCTCACCCGTTTCTAGCTGTATATAATTACTAGCAGCATAAGTCATTCTTGATTTACTGTTTCTTACCATCTATACATATACTACATATTTTACACGCTAATTCTATTACTACATAAAATTTACATTATAAAGTATTTTCAACATTCTAAATTTCCTTAACTCTACTACTTATTACTACTACCGGATTTTTCCTTTTTCTTTCGTGAGAGTTTTTCTTAGTTATAGAATTTATTCTTTAATTACTCCATTATTTTATTGGATGTCAGCTGACTTCTTGCTTTGCTCTACTTTCGATGAAGAGGATTCAAGGTTGATCAGGCCTCGTACCTACTTATACGACAAGGTAGCCAAAGGTTACTTAAGTACTTTCGCAGTTGAGTACTAAACATTGTTTTCACATTTACTTATTGAATTAACTGGCACTCTACTATTTTCTTCTTCATGATAACGTTTTATCTGTGAAATATGTGTCCTTCGCACATATTTTTGAGTAGAGGGTTCGTACAGGGTCACAGTTACCGGAGTTAAGTATTTGTGAATTTTTTAAGGACCGCACCATCTGTAAGATAGCTTGGAAGTTGTCTTATCGACTGCACTACTCGTTGGGTGCGTGTTATAAATAACTAAGTCTCCGATTTGGTATTTTACTTTATTATTATTATTCTTTTGCTCGTAATATTTCCTTGACTTCGCTAAGTTTGTTCGTAAATTAGCGCGCGCTTCGTTCCATATTTTTCTAATATTTTTATCCCTAATTTCAAGGGGTAACAATTCATGTATTTTCCACTTTGTGGATAATGGGTGATTAGGTTTATACTTGAACAATAGTTCGAATGGGGTTGACTTATGTCCTTCATGGTATGCCGAATTAAAGGCGAATTGTATCCAGGATAGGTTTTGGTCCCAAGAAGTATGGTCGTTAGCATGGTAGGCAATTAAAGCAGATTTTAGGTTTCGCAAATACCTCTCAGCTATATTACCTTGCGGACGATACTCGGTAGTGGTAATGTGGTTTATACCTAGTTTAAAACACATTTTCCTGAATTCCTTGGACTTAAACTGTGGTCCGTTATCCGACACTAGATGGACTGGAATACCGAAATCTTTGAATAATCTATTCTGTAAAATACTTACTGTTGTCGTAGCTAAAGCTCGCCGCATGGGGTACATCCAGACGAACTTACTAAAGGAATCTACGCAAATTAGTAACATAGTATTGCCTGACTTGGAACGTGGGTAGGGTCCAGAAAAGTCTAAATAAATTTTGGTGAATGGGGTGGCAGGAATCTCAGATACTAACTGACTTATTTGGCTGTTTCTAGCGGGTTTGCTGAGTGCACACAACTTACACCTTTTTACAAAGTTAGCTATCTCACTGTTCATATTTTCCCAGTGATATTCTCTACGAATTCGATGTATGGTTTTATTTATTCCCATGTGTGCTCCAATAGTGCAAGAGTGATAATATTCCATTAGCATAGGTTTAATAATATCCGGGGCGATGATTCGCAAATTTTTTCCGTTAGCTATTCTACAACATAATACTTTCTTATTTAATAGGTATTTTTCAGACTTGTTTCCTTTTTCAAGTTGTTCGATGATGGGACTCAAACGTATCTTGTTGTAACTCAACATTATCTTGTTGTTGATAATGGGCTAAATCCATAAATGCAAGAGGAAATTCGGTAATTAACGTATTGATAATCGGTGTCTCTTTACTCTTGTTTTCGTAATTATTACTACTCGGCTGGAACATACGTGACAGGGTATCGGCAACTACGTTTTGGGTGCCTCTAATATGTTGTACTTTGAATTTAAAACAATTTAATCTCAATACCCATCTTCCGATTCGACCTAATTGTTTTGGGTGATTTAGTAGCCAGGATAAAGCTTGATTATCTGTTTCTAGCAAAAACTCTTTATGTTCTAAAAATGGTTTGAACTTCTCAAACGCAAAAACGATAGCTAAGCATTCTAATTCGTAAGCGGAGTATTTCTTTTCTTGGTCCGTCAGGGTGCGTGAAGCGTAACTAATTGGTAATCGAGAGTTATCTACTTCTTGATAAATTACTGCACCTAGGGCTACACTTGAACTGTCTGTCTGCACAATAAACGGTTTAGTAAAGTCGGCTAATTGTAGTACGGGGGGTGATATGATGCTTTCCTTTAATTTCTCAAATGCGGTTTGGCGTTGCTCATTCCACTCAAATTTTACTCCCTTCTTTCTTAAAGTATTTAGTGGTGCTGCAATTTCGGCTAGATGTGGGATATACTTGTGGAAATAATTGATCATTCCTAAAAATCGGGCAATTCCTTTCGCATCCCGCGGTGGTAAAAATTCTCTGATAGCACGGGTTCGCTCTGGGTCTATGCTTACCTTTCCGTTGGCTTTTACGATGTGACCTAAAAAGGAGAGTTGCGTCACAGCAAAATTTACTTTACTAGGGTTTACAGTTAATCCAGCTTTCTCTAATCGTGATAGTACTTCACGTAGATGTGCGAGATGTTGTTCCATTTACTCGCTGTAAATGACAATATCTTCTAGGTAGTGGTACACATATTTAAACTTTATGTCATGAAATACTTTTTCTAATAATCTGCTACATACAGAACTACCTTGGGAAATACCAAAAGGTACCCTTGTAAATTGGTATAGGTTGAAAGGGACGGCAAAAGCGGTGAGACGTTTCGATTCTTCTGAAAGGGGTATCTGATGAAAAGCCTGATTCAAATCCATAATGGTAAAAATTGTTGCTTTCGTAAAATAATGAAAAGCACTGTGGATGTCGGGAAGTGGTATGGATTCAAATTCTATCCGTTTATTTAGTTGTCTATAGTCTACAACTAATCTATGTTTATCGTTGCTTTTGGGTACTAAAAACGTGGGAGAAGAATAAGATGAAGTAGAGGGTTCGATGACTCCTTGTTCTAATAGTTTATTAATTTGGTTCCTCATTACTTCCATTTTTGGCGGTGATAACTTGTATGGGGCTAAACGTATTACTTTATTATCGCTCAAATTTATTTTATACTCTATCAGATCCGTCAGTCCTAACTTTGGGGTGAGGACATTGGAGAATTGATTTATTAACTTTTGTATGTTCCGTCTATCTTTACTTTCCAGATGACCTAATTCACATTCGTGATGCTTTAGATGAGAAGAAGTAGTGCTAGTACTTTCTCTGTTATTTGAATTATCCTCTAGGTTATATATCCGTGAACGATCGAATCCAAAGTAAAATTTCTTATCATGAATATTCAGAATTATTCCGGTTTTACTGATAAAATCAGCTCCCAATATTAACTCGGGTCCTAATTCGTCGCTTACTAACATTGGAAAATACCATGTCAAATGTTTTATTTTAATTTTACATGTGATGATAAGTTTTATTATTAAGTTTTGTTTGTTAGCGGTTGAGCATTTAATGTTTACGGATTGACTGCGTTTGACTAAATTATGTTTAAATAACTTATTGGCGAGGTCATGACTAATTAAACTTCGCGTTGATCCAGAATCAATTAAACCGAGGGTGGATGTTACACCAAGGTCAACTTGTATATAAGGTAATTGACACTTACTGAAATTACACTTATTAATAGCGTTACATTTATCTATAAATTTTTTTACATAGGGGTCTAGTTTTCTTTTGTTATTATTATTATTTTGTTTGATTTTGTTGACTCTCAGGGGTTTACCTTTTTTTACGATGCTGCGGAAGACACAGGGTTTTGGATCTCCCTGCCTTACATGTTTTTTGGATAATGAGGTTTTTGATTATACCTTTTTTGTTTACAGTATCTACTGAGATGTCCAGATTTTCCGCAGTTGTAACACACATATTCTTTACGTTGTGTCTTACTGGTTTCCTGGAGCGGTTCAGCCTCCTGGGGCTTACCATGGCCATTGGTTGATCTTCGAAATGGTCTTCTTTCTTGTAGACTTCTTGCGTCAGATATTAAAGCATGCATTTCTTTTCTATGTGGTGTAGTGGATACCGATGCATGTCTGTGCTGATCTGCGTACCAAACATTGGAAGAATGAATGCTACATTGTTCAAAGTCCGCGAACGTAAGGGGTCTACTTATTAGTGCTAAACGGGAGCGTTCATCAGGAGACAAGCCTACTAGGATAGTATCGACCAATTGTTTTTCAGTCCAGTCGACTTGTAGTATACGTGAAGATTCTCGGATATCCGCAATATAGTGGGCCAGTCTTTCGCGAGCTCCTTGTACTCTAAGTTCAGTACTTCTTTTGATATCCTCATAAATTCCCGTGGGGATAAAATATTTGATTATATTCGTATGAAGATCTTCTACTGGAAGACTCGAGTTTAATGATTCTAGTACTCGATCTCGTAATGGTGGTTTACATTTGGATAAGATTACTTGCAGTATTTGCCTATCGTTTAATTGTTGTAGATCTTTTATTTGCAGCAGGTATTTTATAAAAGTTAACAGTATCGTTATACTTAACCCATCGGTGTAAGGAATCTCATTAATTATTTTCTCTACTGGGTGGGAAATCTTTCCGTAGAGGTCAACATTGAAATTTACGTTTTGTATTTCCTTCGAAGGATTAGAGGTCGCATTTTGACTAGTACAAGTACGAGGAACTTTAGGTGGTGGTGGTTCTAACATAGTTAGGGTATTTATTTTTCTACTAGGTAATTGTACAGGACTCAGTTGTATCTTAGATGCGGTAGGAGATTCGGGGTTCGAGGTGGTGGGAGGGAGTTCTACAATAGGGGAATGACCAGGGGAGATATATAATTTTTGTAAGTATTGCTCAATTTCCTCCATTCTTGATGCATCCGACTTTCGACGTAAGTCGTTAATAATTATAGGTAATTGGCATAATGCCTCATCTGCAAATTTCTGCACATCGGCGGGGACGACGGGGATGTCAGGCCAGCTTAATAAATTATTTAATCGGCGGGTTAAATGTTCTATACGTTGTGTAACGCGCAAAATTTCCGTGGGTGATTTCTTGTCCTTTAGGTTCTGAGATAATACTATCAGTTCCCGATATTTCGCATAACAGGTTTCTCGTTCGCCGTCATAATCGAGTTCACGCAATTTATCTAACTGCGAGGTTGTCTCTGATCCGGTTTGGCGTAATGATTTTCGTAATTCAGACACGGTTACATTCACGTGTTTTAGACCTCGTAAAAGTGCTTCGTAGCATAGCTCATCTTTTACTAATAAATCAGGATTAAATTCAGCCATTTTCGTAAAGTGGCTAGAACTAATTATTCTACGATTTGTATTTACTACTATACAACGCTATATCATTTTACACAAACATAACAATATGAATAAATCGTATTTTTACACGTTTATTAATAAACAATTAGAATGAGATGACAAAGGTTGTCATTTTACATAGAGAGAGAGAGAGAGAGAAATCTCACACAGTTTTACAGATGCTTACGGCAAACGATTCCCCCTTCGGTTACTAACACATGAACAGACACGCTTCAAATAACAATACACCACACAAGAAGGGTGACCGATTGTTCTCACTCTAACTGGGGAGACCGACTACGATAATATTAAACAATCGCCAACAGGAAATTTACATGTCCGAGATTGTCGTGAATGGGGTACGTTTATGAATGGGACTTTTAACAAGTACCTACATGGTTTGTTTACATTGGATTATATGTTACTCTTACTTTACACATATCATATATACTAATAAAATTATCTATACTATATTACTATAATATTAATTATTACTTTTATCTTATTTAAATTTCTGACACATATTAAAATACACGAGTAAATAAATCAACAGCTTATGAATAGGGACACAATTACTGTTTAACAACACAAGTCATTAATTTTTTTTTTTACAATTAGTAGCAAAATTTAAACAAATTAGCAGAGTGGCGCATCTTATAACCTCTTCTTTTGAGTTATAACGGAGGGAACCCAAAATAATTGGTTCTGCCAATTATTTCAGGCTGCCTTATTCCAGACGAGCTGAAATTTAAATCAGAACAATACACAGTAAGACATACAAGGAATCAGGGAAGGTGAAACTGTTGATTTATATACTCCGTATATGTGTGTAACAAGAAGACTTGCTTTATTAAACATTTGAAATATAACATTTACTCCAAAGAACAGATCCCATGACATTCTTAATCAAATTATTAAAATTAATTGAATTGCTTTATTTAGACTACGGGATCACAACAGATTTATCTAGCTATACCCCCGGATGCGGGTAATCATTGATATTTAGTCTCTAATCTTTTAATTGTATTTAATTCAAAACTTTATCTTGCAAGACTTTTTACCTTTTTGCTTCTTTATATATTCCATTAGAAGAATGGTATTAATAATACTACGTTACGTTAATATTTAAACTGTTACAATTGAATGATATTGAATAGTTACAATTAAATTCTCAAATTTATAATACTACGTTACGTTAATATTTAAAATGTTACAATTGAATGATATTGAATAGTTACAATTAAATTCTCAAATTTAAGTTCTTAATATTCTTATAAAATCAATCGTCTCTGAAAGTCTCTTTAATAGAGTATTGTGTTACAAAAATTATTATCATTATTCCTCGATAGACGTGCTATCGAGTCACCTCTATTTTTGGATGTAGTAATCTCCTCCATGTGGTTCCGTCTTGGGAGTCCTAAAACGTCGTCCTCGTCTTGGTCTGGTCTCAGTTGTTCATGGCTTAAAACGTCTGCAGGATAGGTAGAGTCTTCTACACAGATACTCGTTGATTCTCAGATGTCCCGAACTGCATCAACGGTATGGTATACTAGAGTTGTAATTCAGATGGTCCATGACCACAGGTGAGAAGTTGAAAAGATTCGTCCATCGGTGAAGATTGCAGTCATCGTTGTTTTTAACACTTGTCGTTTGTAGTTACATCTTTCTTCTTGTTACAAAGTTTTTTGAAATGTTCTTTTTTTGTTAACGTTACATGTTACACTTTTTGTAACACTTAGTAAAATACAAAATAATAATTAATTAATCCACACTAACAATAAATTGCACAACTTTTGAACAGAGCATTTTGCTCGTGCGTCTGCACTGCTGGGAGTCGTCATGGCGAGAGCTGCATTTTTCGTCCGCTACCCTTGTACATGACAAGAGAGAGAGTGGGGTGTTTATTCCGCGAGCATATATAGTTCCTGTTTCTCTTTGAATAAACTTTTTTATTTATACAAACTATCGCTAGATAAAAATACATCATTTAAATTAATTGTTTTAGTTACTCTCTGTGTCTACAGATACTTCAATTATTAACATTAGTTTACTATATTATTTTAATTACAGTAGACTCGGAAAACATGTCGATTCCGGTATCAACAGGTAGGCGCTTGATAGCAAGCAAAGGGTTAAATACGAACATAATAATTATTTACACTATGCCTTTTCTTTACGGATACTTTGCCCTGATTAATTACTTCTTCCATTCACATTTAGTACCTACATGTTTTTATTATTATTATTATTATTATTGTGAGATTTAAATGGTTAATAGTACGCAACCTTAATTAATTAAAATTTTTTTTTATTTTGTAATTGTCACAATTTAAATCGTCACAATAGCTAATACTAGATGCAGGAAGTTTTAGATAAATGCTAACAAATGTCAAAATACCAGAGCAGAACAAAACACTGACAACCATTAACATTAATATAATAAATCTGATACAAACTAAACCTAATAGGAATATCAAATAAGAGAAAATATACTGAATGATAGTCAGAGGAAAATGTAAATAAAATAAAATAAGACAATACTACCTAATACTGATATAATCAGAAGTGGTAAGGATTAGTTCAGTATAAATAGGCCACAACAAGTTTGGTTAACAAACCTATAATATTATAAAATAACTAATAAACAAATAGCATGGCCATAGACCAAGTGTTTAGCCAAAAGTAAAATAATTGTTATGAATAATAGTTAAATAATGATGTAAAAAACTATTGTGCAGTAATGATAAGCTATCACAAAGAACAAAAGTGAAGAATAATAATGTAATAAATATAAGAATCCTTAATATAAGAAGGAGATAAAGACATAGAAAAAATATTGAAGTAGGCCTAAACAAATAGTGACAATTTTAACGAATTACCGCCTAAAACTTTAATGAGAAGTGGTGATAATTAATAACTAAATAAAAATGATAAGAATTTATCAGAAAATAAACATTATAAATAGAATAAGGTAAAAAATAAGATATGTAAATAGGTCGTAAGTAATAGTAAGAAATTTATTTTGTTAATCCTTATCAAAACTATATGCTGTGGGTAACCGAAATACTCGTGATAAAAAGACAAAACCGATGGGAGTAATGAAAACAGGATTAGAGTATTTATAAATGAACTATTTAAAATTTAAAAATATAATTAATTAAAAGCCCGTGGGCGTACAATGGGAAACCAAAAATTCATAGCCTCGAACCCCGTTAGATGACGGCAAGAAAGCGTCTATTTTGCCGAGTGATACCGAAAGTACACGGAAATTACAACAATTGACATATCAGGGGCCGTTATTAATTATTAGGTACGGGATCTTGACACAGCTAAGATAACCAGTTCATCTCAAGCCTTCGACGAGGACTCCACGCTGGTCATCATAACCAAAAAATACTGAATTGATAGCCGATAGCTGACCAAAGTGTTCTAACCTCGAAACACGAAGTTGAGGTTAGGTCGGATGTAAACAGAGTGGAAGTTTTATTTAACTAGTGTTCTAATTCGGAGTATGTGCGCTTAGGCAGTGAGTGATAATGAATTATTAAAATAATTTAATTCAACTAAAAAATTGTTAAATAGAGATACTCCAAGAACGACTTAGTACGCAAGTATAAGTGACAATGTCAAAATATTTTAAAATAATAATTCAATAATTAAGGAACTCTATCAGCGAAATTAATTAACACAATTAGATAAATTTTAACCCAACATATATTGGAAAATACTTTAATTATTAAATCAGACAATTAATAGTGAAAGATTTAATCATCAACAAACATTAATTTTATAATTAATTCAATGCAGGTATCGAAATAAGAGACATTAAATAGTCAATGATGAACTTAAAAGATACGTAAATTAAGCATTATATTGTGTTTAAACTTAAGATTATAACTAAATGTGTAATACTCCTCAACCCTAGGAGTGGGTAATTTATAAATATCTGTTAACTTTGTTTTTATCCCATCTAAGAAGATAGATGATGAAATTTATCACTAGATTACAATTACAACCGTATTGCACGGAGATGTTAACATCGTTAAGGAAATATTAATTATTTAAAATTAAATAAGTTAGTTTACAATGAAATCAAGGTAACCTAAAATTTCACTAATAATCACATGTTCAATGTTTATGTTTTTGTTAAAGGATTTTAATAATGTTATCACTCTCCTAATAATAACTATAATAGAAGTGCATTGTTTTAGTTTGTGTGTATCTTGCAGTCTAAAAGAACCTGCTTTACTTATTAAATAATGTAACGAAATGTTTATCGTCCAGAATGACAAATAGTTCGATTCAGACTTGTAACCCTGGGATATAAGAAATTTAAAGACTCCATCAATAACACTGAATTTAAAAGAAATTAAACAATATTATTGTATAGTAATAACCATTAAAAATGAGTTCGGAAAATAAAAAATTAATTCATAATCAATACAAGAGTTTGACTGTTAACTAGACTAACACGTTGCAAATTAGGTGAACGGCATCCATGGTTGGCAGCAGTGGCGGCGGCAGTAAGTGGGTTTGAATGATTTTAACTTTATTACTAGCAATACACATCAGCATTACTAGTAACCCACCATCACAAGTAAGTATCTGTATAAACAAATACTTATGTTTTCAGTGAGAAGGCATGCCAATCTGTTCATCTTAGCGACGAGTGAAGGTCTTAATCCGAATACGAACTCGGCAAACCCGAGCAATACAATAATCAAATTATTTTAATTAAACAACACACAACCGAATTAATAATAATAAACACTTTTTAACGAGAGAGGATCTCGTCTCTTTATAACGTTAATTTTATGTGCATAATATTTTTCAGTCATCATATTTCTATTAGGTTTCGTTCATTTAAAACATTTGATTATTTTATATTTCAGTATTAATAATTCATTGTATATAGTACATTATTCTAATATAGGCCTACATTTTAATGATGAAATATTTAAATACCTTTTCTTACTTTGCACGTGTCCTGTTTCACAGCGGTCACTCATTCTTTCCCCCGTCCATTGCTTGCTAATAGGTTTCGTTAGCTTCTATATTTGTTAGAATAGCATATTTAATAAAAACAGTTTCTAAGAGCGTTAGAACGCAGCTGTAAAAGAGTCTAAGAATCAATGCAGATACAACCAAGTCTCGTTAACGAATGACATCAAAACAATGAGCAACGGTGGTGCACACGGAAATTTTGGTAACACATACTTACCAGCTTCCGCCTAACTGTACTACCTAACCGGCAGAACTGTACTTATCCTCCCAATGTCTGCGCGGAATAAGGATAATACATCCGTTAATTTATGTACACACAAGTCTTAAATGATGGCATAATGAGATTATAAAGAAAACGGTATTTTATTCATGCGTTTGTTAATAAAGTTATAGAGTTAATTGTATTAGATGTGTTTACTGGGCTCATCGGCCGTGGTCTACGGATTACGGACAAACCAAACGTTTCGACAGCACCACTGGCTGCCATCACCAGTGGAATTCAAAGAATTCGAGACTACCTGAACGCGGGTTGTTAACGTCAGGCCCACAATACTGTGGTAAAGACAGCGTTCAGGTAGTCTCGAATTAATTAAATTCCACTGATGATGGCAGCCAGTGGTGATGTCGGAACGTTTGGTTTGTCTGTAAACAGTAGACCACGGCCAAACAGGCCGGTAAACACTTCTAATACAACTGACACCGGCCGCGAAACCATTAGAACAATTTTATAAAGTTAATTTTTAGCAAGTTTAATTCATTAGATTATTTAATACTAGCAAAATATCCGTGCTTCGCTACGGAGTTTCACTTTGTACATAATTGTACAATTATTGCTCGCTTAATAGTATAGGATTAGATAGATTGTACAAATTCTCAACTCTTAGTTTGTTTATTTACATTCATAGCAACAGCTATTTATTATTTATTTCGAGAAAATCGTTAGAGCCGTTTCCGAGAAAAAAAGGACATACATTTATTAATTAATTGATCTTCGAAATTTTATCTACTATAAGAACTTGCAAACAACGAAGTTTTTTCAATTTAAAACAATGATTAAAAACTCAGGACTAAATGTATTCGGGGTTTCCAGTAAACTGAGATGTCAACCACTTCATTTACAAAGTATGCAATTCCCGCGATAAATTTCAGTATTTTGTTTTTTGCCTCTTAGGAGTGAAAGTTTTTAAAACCGTTTCTTAGTGAGCACCTAAGACCTATGATGAAGCTATGTTCAAAGTTTCATTGATATCCATTCAGTGGTTTCAGAGATATCGTGATCAGTGAGTCAGTCAGTGGAATTTGGGTTATATAGATATCTATATCTAGCCGAATTACCCAGCGTTCCTCGGGTTCATAATTTATTCATAGGCTCATAGGCACCTATTCTTGTTCTAACGTTATATTAGGCCTATTTGTATATTGTATAATCTTCCTTATATTGTTACGTTCGCATTCTCACTGGAGGAATACTCTGTAGCGCACCTGTTTAAGACAATGTCATAAACTGTATTCTTATATCTGGAGAAGAATTCTGTTGCACGTGATGCTCCTGCTCGATTTCTAACTCTGGGAGAGGGCGAAAAGCTAAATTAGTTTTCAATAAAATGTCTACAGTACTTGCACGCGCTGCGTATTTAACTGTCGTTTTATAATTCATTTTGTTAATGTTGAAATAAGGCATTTGTTAAATTAGTGTCTCCTAAACTTATTCTAACAATACAATACCTCTATATATTTCAGCTTATCAATTTTTAAATTCAAACTGAAGCAAGTGCATTTATATTGTCTGAACACTATGATCTGAATACATTCGCTATCAAAACTTTGTTTTTTATACTCGCTTATAACTTACTTCGATCTTAACTTATCCACTTTTAAATTCAAATTGAAACAACTCTGAATGCACACACTACTAAGAAGTTTCTTAAGATGCATACACCACCTTTGATAGCATAACCTATATCTTTATTTATAAAAACCGTCGACTCTGGCCCCGCCGTCTTTCGCGGGATCCGACCTAAGACTCCCAGGGTTCCGTGGATGAACTCCGGGGAAGGCGCGTCGGACGACTCCCACGCTATTTCCTACGCGGGAGACTTCCACCGATGCCATGGTAACCAGAATCTATTTTATTGGGTTGCCATAGTAACCAGATCTAATAGTTTTTTAAGACCCAATGGACCCCACGGAGGATCGTATCGAAAAAACACCTATCCTATTTTGGTTCTCCCGTTGCGTAAAATATTTGTGCAAGTTTGGTTGAAATCGGTCCAGTGGTTTAGGAGGAGATGTGGAAGACCCCAAAGGACCCCATCGAAGAAAACACCTATCCTATGTTGGTTCTCCCGTTGCATAAATTATTTGTGCCAAGTTTGGTTGAAATCGGTCCAGTGGTTTAGGAGAAGATGTGGAAGACCCCAAAGAACCCCCAAAGGACCCCATCGAAAAAACACCTATCTTATGTTGGTTCTCACGTTGCGTAAAATATTTGTGGCAAGTTTGGTTGAAATCGGTCCAGTGGTTTAGGAGGAGATGTTGAAGACCCCAAAGAACCCCCCAAAGGACCCCATCGAAAAAACACCTGTCCTATGTTGGTTCTCCCGTCGCGTCAAATAGTTGTGCCAAGTTTGGTTGAAATAGGTCCAGTGGTTTAGGAGGAGTTGTGGAAGACCCCAAAGGACCCAATCGAAAAAAACACCTATCCTATGTTGGTTCTCCCGTCGCGTAAAATATTTGTGCCAAGTTTGGTTGAAATCGGTCCAGTGGTTTAGGAGGAGATGAGGAAGACCCCCAAAAAACCCCAAAGGACCCCATCGAAAAAAACACCTATCCTATTTTGGTTCTCCCGTCGCGTAAAATATTTGTGCCAAGTTTGGTTGAAATCGGTCCAGTGGTTTAGGAGGAGATGTGGAACATACATAAAATGGGGGGGGTTGCCCCTTAGGAGTGAAAGTTTTTAAAACCGCTTCTTAGTGAGCATCTTCAACCCCATAAGAATATACCTTCAAATTTTGAGATCATTATCTTCAGTAGTTTTTGCTCTACGTTGATTCTCTATCAGTCAGGACAAAGCCGCTTATATAATATATAGAGAGACTAGCAAAATACCCGTGCTTAGCTACGGAGTTTCACGTTGTACGTAATTGTACAATTATTGCTCGCTTAATAGTATAGGATTAGATAGATTGTACAAATTCTCAACTCTTAGTTTGTCTATTTACATTCATAGCAACAGCTATTTATTATTTATTTCGAAAAAATCGTTAGAGCTGTTTCCGAGAAAAAAAGGACATTTATTTATTAATTAATTGAACTTCGAAATTTTCTCGACTATAAGAACCTGCAAACAACGAAGTTTTTTCAATTTAAAACAATGATTAAAAACTCAGGACTAAATGTATTCGGGGTTTCCAGTAAACTGAGATGTCAACCACTTCATTTACAAAGTATGCAATTCCCGCGATAAATTTCAGTATTTTGTTTTTTGCCTCTTAGGAGTGAAAGTTTTTAAAACCGTTTCTTAGTGAGCACCTAAGACCTATGATGAAGCTATGTTCAAAGTTTCATTGATATCCATTCAGTGGTTTCAGAGATATCGTGATCAGTGAGTCAGTCAGTGGAATTTGGGTTATATAGATATCTATATCTAGCCGAATTACCCAGCGTTCCTCGGGTTCATAATTTATTCATAGGCTCATAGGCACCTATTCTTGTTCTAACGTTATATTAGGCCTATTTGTATATTGTATAATCTTCCTTATATTGTTACGTTCGCATTCTCACTGGAGGAATACTCTGTAGCGCACCTGTTTAAGACAATGTCATAAACTGTATTCTTATATCTGGAGAAGAATTCTGTTGCACGTGATGCTCCTGCTCGATTTCTAACTCTGGGAGAGGGCGAAAAGCTAAATTAGTTTTCAATAAAATGTCTACAGTACTTGCACGCGCTGCGTATTTAACTGTCGTTTTATAATTCATTTTGTTAATGTTGAAATAAGGCATTTGTTAAATTAGTGTCTCCTAAACTTATTCTAACAATACAATACCTCTATATATTTCAGCTTATCAATTTTTAAATTCAAACTGAAGCAAGTGCATTTATATTGTCTGAACACTATGATCTGAATACATTCGCTATCAAAACTTTGTTTTTTATACTCGCTTATAACTTACTTCGATCTTAACTTATCCACTTTTAAATTCAAATTGAAACAACTCTGAATGCACACACTACTAAGAAGTTTCTTAAGATGCATACACCACCTTTGATAGCATAACCTATATCTTTATTTATAAAAACCGTCGACTCTGGCCCCGCCGTCTTTCGCGGGATCCGACCTAAGACTCCCAGGGTTCCGTGGATGAACTCCGGGGAATGCGCGTCGGACGACTCCCACGCTATTTCCTACGCGGGAGACTTCCACCGATGCCATGGTAACCAGAATCTATTTTATTGGGTTGCCATAGTAACCAGATCTAATAGTTTTTTAAGACCCAATGGACCCCACGGAGGATCGTATCGAAAAAACACCTATCCTATTTTGGTTCTCCCGTTGCGTAAAATATTTGTGCAAGTTTGGTTGAAATCGGTCCAGTGGTTTAGGAGGAGATGTGGAAGACCCCAAAGGGCCCCATCGAAGAAAACACCTATCCTATGTTGGTTCTCCCGTTGCATAAATTATTTGTGCCAAGTTTGGTTGAAATCGGTCCAGTGGTTTAGGAGAAGATGTGGAGACCCCAAAGAACCCCCAAAGGACCTCATCGAAAAAACACCTATCTTATGTTGGTTCTCACGTTGCGTAAAATATTTGTGGCAAGTTTGGTTGAAATCGGTCCAGTGGTTTAGGAGGAGATGTTGAAGACCCCAAAGAACCCCCCAAAGGACCCCATCGAAAAAAGACCTGTCCTATGTTGGTTCTCCCGTCGCGTCAAATATTTGTGCCAAGTTTGGTTGAAATAGGTCCAGTGGTTTAGGAGGAGTTGTGGAAGACCCCAAAGGACCCAATCGAAAAAAACACCTATCCTATGTTGGTTCTCCCGTCGCGTAAAATATTTGTGCCAAGTTTGGTTGAAATCGGTCCAGTGGTTTAGGAGGAGATGAGGAAGACCCCCAAAAAAACCCCAAAGGACCCCATCGAAAAAAACACCTATCCTATTTTGGTTCTCCCGTCGCGTAAAATATTTGTGCCAAGTTTGGTTGAAATCGGTCCAGTGGTTTAGGAGGAGATGTGGAACATACATAAAATGGGGGGGGTTGCCCCTTAGGAGTGAAAGTTTTTAAAACCGCTTCTTAGTGAGCATCTTCAACCCCATAAGAATATACCTTCAAATTTTGAGATCATTATCTTCAGTAGTTTTTGCTCTACGTTGATTCTCTATCAGTCAGGACAAAGCCGCTTATATAATATATAGAGAGACTAGCAAAATACCCGTGCTTAGCTACGGAGTTTCACGTTGTACGTAATTGTACAATTATTGCTCGCTTAATAGTATAGGATTAGATAGATTGTACAAATTCTCAACTCTTAGTTTGTCTATTTACATTCATAGCAACAGCTATTTATTATTTATTTCGAAAAAATCGTTAGAGCTGTTTCCGAGAAAAAAAGGACATTTATTTATTAATTAATTGAACTTCGAAATTTTCTCGACTATAAGAACCTGCAAACAACGAAGTTTTTTCAATTTAAAACAATGATTAAAAACTCAGGACTAAATGTATTCGGGGTTTCCAGTAAACTGAGATGTCAACCACTTCATTTACCAAGTATGCAATTCCCGCTATAAATTTCAGTATTTGGTTTTTTGCCCCTTAGGAGTGAAAGTTTTTAAAACCGTTTCTTAGTGAGCACCTAAGACCTATGATGAAGCTATGTTCAAAGTTTCATTGATATCCATTCAGTGGTTTCAGAGATATCGTGATCAGTGAGTCAGTCAGTGGTATTTGGCTTATATAGATATCGATATCTAGCCGATTTACCCAGTATTGCTCGGGTTCATAATTTATTCATAGGCTCATAGGCACCTATTATTGTTCTAAAGTTATATTACTTGTATACTGTATAATCTGTTCGGATCCGGCGTTAAACTGTAGGTCCCATATACCTGTGAGAGACTCAGTACCACACGCACCACGGGTATATGCGGGGAGGGTACTAACCAGTCGAAAGGCTGAAGGACTACGACTGTATAATCTTTCTTATATTGTTACGTTCGCATTCTCACTGGAGGTATACTCTGTAGCGCACCTGTTTAAGAACATGTCATAAACTGTATTCTTATATCTGGAGAAGAATTCTGTTGCGCGTGATGCTCCTGCTCGATTTCTAACTCTGGGAGAGGGCGAACAGCTAAATTAGTTTTCAATAAAATTTCTATAGTACTTGCACGCGCTGCGTATTTAACTGTCGTTTTATAATTCATTGTGTTAATGTTGAAATAAGGCATTTGTTATATTAGTGTCTCGTAAACTTATTCTAACAATACAATACCTCTATAGATTTCAGCTTATCAATTTTTAAATTAAAACTGAAGCAAGTGCATTTATATTGTCTGAGCTCTATGATCTGAATACATTCGCTATCAAAACTTTGTTTTTTGTACTCGCTTATAACTTACTTCGATCTTAACTTATCCACTTTTAAATTCAAACTGAAACAACTCTGAATTCACACACTATTAAAACGTTTCTTAAGATGCATACACCACCTTTGATATCATAACCTATATCTTTATTTATAAGAACCGTGGACTCTGGCCCCGCCGTCTTTTGCGGGATCCGACCTAAGACTCCCCGGGTTCCGTGGATGAACTCCGGGGAAGGCCCGTCGGACGACTCCCGCGCTATTTCCTACGCGGGAGGCTTCCACCGATGCTATGGTAACAAGAATCTATTCTATTGGGTTGCCATAGTAACCAGATCTAATAGTTGTTTAATACCCAAAGGACCCCCCAGATGATCGTATCGAAAAAACACCTATCCTATGTTGGTTCTCCCGTTGCGTAAAATATTTGTGCCAAGTTTGGTTGAAATCGGTCCAGTGGATTAGAAGGAGATGTGGAAGACCCCAAAGGACCCCCCAAAGGATCGTATCGAAAAAACACTTGCCCTATGTTGGTTCTCCCGCTGCGTAAAATATTTGTTCCAAGTTTGGTTGAAATCGGTCCAGTGGTTTAGGAGGAGATGTGGAACATACATACATAGATACAATGCTGGGGGGGGGGGTTGCCCCTTAGGAGTGAAAGTTTTTAAAACCGTTTCTTAGTGAGCACCTAAGACCTATGATGAAGCTATGTTCAAAGTTTCATTGATATCCATTCAGTAGTTTTTGCTCAACGTTGATTCTATGTCAGTCAGGCAAACTTCCCCCCCCTTTTTCCCCCTTTAAAGATTGAATTTCCAAAAATCCCTTCTTAGCGGATACCTACATTACATAAGGAACCTACATGCCAAATTTCAAGTTTCTAGGTGTTATAGTTTCGGAGATTTCGTGATGAGTCAGTCAGTGAGTCAGTGGTATTTCTCTTTTATATATATAGATTTAGGCTAACACTACGGTCCACAAAATAATCATACAATTTGTCAATAGAATTCAACTATTACTTTGATACAAGTGGCATTATAAAGTGAATCAGGCAGTGCATAACTAGGCAGATTCAAGCATAATATGCTGTATTTTTAATGCTGTACAAGTAGATGTATGCTGATTATCCCTGTATTTATATCACTTTGAATATGCAAATTTTTACTTTATATTACTTAATTTTCTTTAATAGCCTATAACACAAAAATTAATTAAATGGCGCCATGCATTAGTAATGAACAAAATGTCACGGTAGACTAGATCTACCTTTAGTACCACTTCTCGAGACATAAATCATCACTCATTGTAAATAACCTCAAAGCAGAAAAAACAGACAGCTCAATGTGTTGTGCAAACACACGGTTTTGCCTTTGGGAAATAAAACTGTCCAGCCTGAGTAAGAAACATCTGTCAATTGCTTCGCGTCGTTCGATGCTGTTGTCGCGGGTTCATTTGTTACTAGCTGAAAACAAGAAAACTACATGCGATACAACTTACAACAGTGTTTTTCGAGGACAATTTAGGTCGATTCTCTACAATTGTTTCTAATCTAAAGTGGTAAGGATGTAACCAAAAATATGCATTTGTGTACGAAGGTTCATATATTAGGAACAGCTGTAAGTTATTCTGGACGCATTCTTTGCTTAAGTTAATATTATGTACCAATTATTTATAATTTACATGTTTTTTGTACTACCTTAGTATGATTGACTCTTGAGTATCATATACTTAATGTCCTCGAGAATGTACGTTAAGTTTTATCTCAACAGCAAAGTAAAAAGTGACAAAAATTGGTCATCGTGATACAAAATTAAAATCAAAATTTTCTGACAAAGTGAAAATACGCTGATCCTATATTTTACCGATAAAGAAACTTGGTGAAAAACTTATTTAAATACATAGAAATTTTTGGCATGTAAACATGCATGTCTGCCGTCATACTTTATTCAAATAAATATACAATAGGTTAGAATTTTTTCAGATTGAAAAAGTAGTGTTGGCTGAGAGTATTGCATTTCCATGACGCTTGGAGCTACTGTGTCTGATTCTAGCTTTTGGACGTGGAAGATTCAAAACATATTAATAGGTTTAAATGCTATAATCCTCTACACTTAATTGGAACTCTATAATAAATGTACATAACTGTGTAGATGAACTCTTACAGAGCTTTACTAGACCAGTGGATATGCACCTGGCCACTAAACTAGAGGTCCCGATTTCGATTCCCTGGAACACCATAAGTCAAGTGTATTTTTTAGACCCAAATCGATTCCGCCTATAGAAATTAGTACCTGGCGTAACCTCCTATGGTAAATGGCCGGTTGCAGTGTGAACTGCAAGTTGTTCTTCTTGTTTCTTTATTTTTAGTCTTATTTGCTGTCTAGCCTTTCCTCCATACTCTGATATACCTTTGTCCAAAGTGCGTATCCTTTCTTCATCAAGCATTTTCAATGCGTTAAGCATCCGAGTACCAGGATTAATTCCCAGGTTCTCAAAAGCTAAGCATTTAATAGCATTGGCATTATTGTAGTATGCCACTGAATTTAAAACACTAACTTGGAGTGTCTCTACGCCCACAAATGTTGATTTTTGAATCCGTTCCAAATTATGTGATTCACGTTCTCATTCATGTTTTAAGTTTTCCCATGAAGGCATTTGTTTAGAAGATTTTCACTACATAAATCTCTAAAAATAGGTATGATTTGAGACATAATTGCAGGTGATATACTGTGTTTGTGTCTATATTCTGTATTGTCATGCATCGACCTGTTGTACTTGCACCATGAGCTGGGACCAGTTGGGCACAACCCATGAGCTTGTTTAAACGTCACTCGATACTGTGTGTAAGGTATATTTCAAAATTTATTTAAATATGAAATAAGCTTTAAACCCCTGTACATTATATATTGCTGTATAAGAAAACCTTGTATTTTAAGATGTCATTAAAAAATAAAAATATGGATATTTTTTTGGTTTCCGGGTACCCTTAATTTGAAGAAACAATATCAGCTGTAAGTTAATTGACATTTTTTATAGTTTCATTACTGATCTCAAACATGATATCTACTTTTTTCAATCAAGTAAGTTATTTCAAAAGAGGTTTTAATACGAGGGTCATCTCAAAAGTAAGTTTCCTTGTGTTAGGAAAAATAAAAACATCGTAAAAATTAAAAAGAAAGCTACAATTTTATTCAGAAACGTGTATTTATTTTTCAGTATAATCTCCAGCCTTGTCAGTATACTTTATGTAGCGTAAAAACAGTTTTTCAATTCCTTCTTTCAACCAGTGCGTGGCCAGATTTTGGAGCCAGGCTTCAACCGCATGTTTTGCTTCCGTATCCGTTTCGAAACGTTGTCCTCCGGATGGCAATAACTCGGAGCCAAATCAGATGAACACGAAGGATGGTCTAAAATCTTCCACCGAAAGGATTACAACAAATTTTGCGTGACTCGTGAGGAATGAGGATGTGCTTTTTGGGGAGCAGAACTTTTTTGCTCAACAAACCGGGCCGTTTTCGCTTTACAGCTGAACGCAGTTCTTTCATAGTCTCGCAGTACCCCTGAGCATTTATTGTGACCCCACAAGGCAAATATTGAAAAAGCGAACCACCTTTAGCGTCCGCAAAATCCGTAGTCATCACATTCCTAGAGGATTGTGTAACGTTAGCTTTGTTCGGCGCGCCCTCACTTGAGGTTTTCCAAACCAGCTTTATCGTTTCGCTTCAGGAGTGTAATGATGAACCCATGTTTCTCTCCTGTTACGATGCGGTTCACTAGGTAGTTTCCTTGTTCCGGAGCTTGTTTAACAACTTGCGCCCGACAGCAATCCCTTTCTCTTTGTGTTCTTGACACAACAAACGGAGTACCACCGTGCACAAACTTTTCGAAATCCCAGCTCATCACTGACAACCATCCCTATTGATATTCGTTGTCTGGAAATTGGTAGATAATCGCGCCAAGATTTACTAATATCGTCAAGATATTCTAAAAATTAATCCAGATGCAAGTATTTACATTTAAACTCAATCGATGATCCAATTTTTATAATTTATTAACATATTTCCAAAATTATTTTTATCGTCTGTCTTTTTAATTTTGTGAAAATTTGTTTGAAAGCTATCCTGGGTTCTTTCTATTCCTTCATTTTTCCTTTAGTTTTAATTATTTCATTATTATTACGCTTTCTGACGTCCGGGACATGAACAACCCTTTACTTCAACGTTGGTTTCCAGTTGCTGACAAAACTGGAAACTGATAACAGAGGTACTATAACTTATACTGCCTTTACAAATTATATTATTAGTCTCAGTTAAATGTAGACTGGAGGAATTCAATGTAGACTTCAGATTATCAAATTTTATTGAACAAAATTTTCTTATCACGATTTATAAAATTCTTATAGCCATTCTTTTTTACTGTAATGGTTTAATACATTTCTGCCATCACAAGGAAAGGGAAACTTGTGCAACCACTTTGCTGACCGAGTAACACAGACGGAATGTTTAAGTAGCTATGTCGGGTCCAAATATTGTCGTTACATTTAAGCGCAGACAAACTAGATTTTCAGCAAACTGGATGTTAAACAAGCAGTCTTCTCCGATAGTGATACCCATTCTACCGCAGCTTCTTCTCCATCGTTATAGCGCGACTTCTAAGTACATATTGAATAATAATGACGATAAACTACACCCCTGTCTTAAGCCCTTTGTGGGATAGATCACCTCTGATAGTTTATTACCTACTGGCACATAAGCCAATATCTTTATAAAGTTCCTTGATTACATTTCAAATAAGGGATGTAACTTCCATGGCACTTAGCGTCTGCCACAGCTTGACTCGTGGTACGGAGTCATACGCTTTCTCCAAATTAACAAATGCTATGTGTATTTCTTTGTTTCGACTATTCCTTTTTTCAGTAATTTATTGAATAATGAATAAATTATCCACACTAGATCTTCCTTCTGTAAACTCACTCTGGTCTTCACTTATTCTCCCTTGTTTCCAATTCTAATTCGTTCTTGGTTAGTTTACAAAATAACCTACTAAGCGTACCGTTAACAATAAGTCCCATATATTTGGCTGGATCGTTCTTTTACATTTTTTTATAAATTGGTGAGATATATAAAATTTCCACTTATTTGGCACTTGGCATTGTCTTATACATGCATTCATTAACCCTGTGAGGTGTTTTATAAGTGATTTTCCGCCATATTTTACCATCTTCTTCATTATCCCTCCAGGGCTCGGAGCTCTACCATTCTTCATGGATCCAATCGCTTCTATAAATTTGTCCTCTATAATTTTTATGTTTAAGTTATGGATATATTTGTTCACGTCCTGCGTTTGTTATGTAATATTCATTTCTGTTTTCTGTAAATAATTTCTGGTAGTGTTCTCTCTATTCTTCCTTCGCTATTTGGTTAAAGTTTTGTTCAGTCCTGTTAGTGTTAGACTTCAAACATCGCCATACTTCCGTCGACTGTAAACCACCCAATCTGCTTTCTATTTCTGTGCATTTTCTTTTCCACATTTTATTTTTCCTTTCTATTACTTTATCTCTAATTTTCTTTGTTTAATTTCGTACTCATTTCGATTTTCTTGTGTATTCTTAGCTAACCATCTATTGTACAGATCATTTTGTCTTAAAATTTTCCTGTATTTCCTGAGTCATCCACAGTGGGTTGCTCTTTTTTTTAAGACCAAACGCTTCCTGTAACGCTTGATTTAAAGCCGTTATTATCCTATTATGCTCTTCTTCTATATAGTTTTGTACTTGTCTTGACTGCAACAGTAATAGCACAAGATTCTTACGACCTGGAATTTGTCCTCACCCGACTATACAAGGCATAAGAAACGTGGTGATTTAATGTTAATATAAATAAGACAGAATATCTAGTCGTTAATTCCGATGCCTGATTTGAAGTACTGATTAAAGACAGTACGTAAATTGAACGTATCAATGAATTTAAATACCCAGGGGCACTAATAACACCGGAAGGCCTAGGAAAAACCTAAACCAAAAAACGAATAGAACAGAACAGGAAAGTTCTAGGAAGCTTGAACTTTATTTTGTGGGATAAACATATTTCGAGAGCTACAAAGGTTTATATTGGAAAAGCTTTTGTTGAATCAGTTCTGTCTTGCGGCTGTAAGGTATAGACGTTGAGCACGGAAATTATACGAGAATTGAATGCCGTGGAAATGGATTATCTCCGTAGAAGTGCCGGAGTCTCAAGAAGGGAGAGAATGAGCAGCGAGGAGATCAGAAGAAGGATGTATGATGAAGACACAATTATTAACAGAGTAGAACGAAGAGGCCTAAGGTGATTCGTGGTTCGGTCACTTACTCCTTAAGGATGAACAGAGATGGCCGAGGAAAATATTTCAGTGGAAGCCTCCAGCCAGAGGAAAAAGGGGCAGACCTAGACTGTCCTGATATGAAAACATGAGGAAAGCATGGAACATCATAATTTGGCAGAAGAAGATGGACAGGACAGAAATAGATGGCGGTTAAGTGTGGGTATGCGGCAATAGCCGATGACAATCCCTTTGAGAGAGAGATAAAACTAGATAAAACAGAAATAAAAAGATTTCCATAGTAACTGTAGGTTCTGTTTTAAGATGGGTTAAGACAATGAGAGTAGACATGAAAAGTAGAGTGACGAAGACACATGTGCAGAAACATGAAAGCGATAAGGTTTTAACTCCTTTTTATAATAATATAAAACCAATAGTCTACTTATTTTTAGTAAGTAAATATTAAGACTTTTTATATTATGCCTACCTTATCAGATAGGCATAACTGTTAAACTTATATGTAAAAGTTAACAAGTTGTAATTGTGGTATTTCCAAGCGTCTTATTAAAAAATTATTTTACTATAATTTAATGAAGAAATTTTTATTATACTGGTTGTTATTACTCAATGGTAAAGAAATGTAAGAGCCACTCTGTTCATGAGTTGTAAAATCATACTAGGTACTTTAAAATTAGGTTTCCCATATCTTAACAAGCTCGATCAGATACATCAGTTTTTGCGCAATTCAAACATACTTTGTACATCTTCAATGTTTATTTGAAGTAACTAGCATGCTTCTTTAGCGCAGCAGGAAATTAAAGGGAAATGCCTTTTGCAACATACAGGAAAATCAAAGAAAAATTCTAACAAACACATACACACCTAAATCTAAAGTTTATCATTTATCATGATTTACACGACCCACCGTATAAATATTTTCAAACTAACGTAGTCTGGTCAGAGTGGTTGTAGTTTAGAGCATGTGTATCCAAAACATCAAGCAAATTGCATAAAACAATTTTGGTAATTCGCAACGTGTTTTAACTGTAGATTATTTAACGTACAAATCATGAAAAATTGTGTACATTTCTACTTAATATGCAACACTACTTTAGCTTTATTGCATTAATAATATTTTATCAAAAGGCTTTAAACTGAAAACTCTACACTTGCTTGGTATGTGTTAGGCCTGTATTATGTAAAACAATATTTTTGCTTAATAAAATGTAATTACGCTAAATGCTAGAAAAAGCAAACTACTAAATGAATAGCCAGTAACATCTGTACTTGTGGTATCTCTTAACATAGTAATCGAAATAGTTGCAAGTTATGGAGAGCATAAATGGATTTTCTGTTACTCGTAAGCCTTTCCAAATGTCTTTCAGACTACATTAGTCAGTATTCTATAAAAGAACGTAAGTATGTTTAATACGATGGAAATTGGTACTTCATTATCATAATTTCTCCCTTCGCAACGAACCTATGTGCATTGCGTGGACGAAAAGGATGTTGTCATAAGGTTTTGTAGTTAATCAGACTTCTTACATCATTAGTCACTATTTCAATGGCGTTCAACAAGTAAGATGTATAAGGTTAAATAACCAACCCAGTTGTTTAACCAAAGAATATAGTTGAAAGTGAACAAAATCTAGCCTTGAGTCAAGAACCCCAATATAGCATAAGGTTAATGTATAAAGCACTTCGTTTATTTATCATAAAATATAAAAGTTGGAAGAGTGATTTTCATTTAACAGAATCGAGTAAAGAAAGCAGTAAATCACAAAGCAAGTAAGAACACTTACATATTTATACATGACTGGTTAAACATTTATACGTACATAACAACATCAAAGTCACAATAATATAGCCAGCTCGTCGTCCCCTCGGAGTTACATGTAGTCAAGAGTGTCAAAACTTTACCTCTAGGAACAGAGTTTTTCGACTGGTCGTATTTATATTTATAATTCTTAGAATTCTTACTAATACGTAACTATATAAGTCGTGTTACGTAGTATTAGTTGAGTTTCTTGTCCACACTAAATAATATGTTCACGTTCCCTCAATGCTAAGGGCATGAGAGAACTGTGTGCTGTGTGTGTGTGTGTGTGTGTGTGTCCTGTGGTTACCAGGAAAACGGACGTTGATAACAGTGGTAATCCTTATAACAGTGCTTTATACTCTACTTGAAAGCTAACATGTGAGACCGACTTAACTCGTGTACATTTAATACTCATAAATCCTATTAGTGCTAGTTCATATTGCATTGTACGTAGAGAAAATTATAGTTGGCAGTAAGTATAAATTACGTTCTCCGCAAATGAACTTCTGTACAACACTTAACGTTGACCTAATTTTGTTTGGATTAAACCTCCAGCTACAGTAAGGCAGGCTATTACTGACAAAAAATGATTTATAACCGAGAAGTCATTATATATTTTGTTTAGCCTGCGTAGTGCATTGTGATATAAATTATACGATTTTCAAGAAGGTTATAACTTTTAACTTTGATTTTATGTATTTTATTAATAAAATTATTCAAAGCTATCCCCAACTTCCAGGGATGATATGGAGGCCCGTGTCCGGGGTAACAAGGGTAAAGATTCTAACCGGTCAGAGATGAGCGGATGGAACAACCCCTCATGTGGTAATAGTACGTATGATATGTAGACTTAAGCCATAAGACAGTGGTTCTGTCACGTCACCCTCATCGAAGAACTGGTAACTCTTCCAGAGTAAATAATTACTACTCGAATTCTTTACAGTAGAAAACCGGATGGATTTAAGAGACAACGACCAAGGCATGCTAACATGTAGGAAGTCCGTGAGTGAAATGGATAGACACTCTGTGAAGACGAACCATGCAAAGTGGTTACTCCGTGTGTCCAGAAGAAGAAGAAGAAGGTAGATGGAGCGTTAATTTCTGATAAACATACGAGGAACAGTAAAAGTTAGTTACACTAGCTTAAAAGCACAACGTTTGCAATAACTATGATAATTCTTCTGTTTAACTAAAAGTTCAATTAAAATCTACTTTTCTACAAAACCACCAAGTTTATTTACAAACGTATCGTAGCATGACTTGAATTTGCAATGGCTCAAAATAGCCGTTCAACAGCCGATAACAATTCTCAAGCTGCATTTTGAAACTTCTTCATCAGTCGCTGTCAAAGGCGTCTTTCACAGGGCCGAACACGTGGAAATCACACGGCACAAGGTCAGGACTGTAAGGAGGGTGTTCCCACTCCTACTACGCGTACTTATATTTTTCAGGGACTCTCTTCAGGACTGTTGCAAATGATCAAGGGAATGTTGTGCAAAATATGAAATAAAGTATATGAAAAAGTACAAAATGGAGTATTTCTATGAGAAATACTTATTTCAGCCGCAATTGGATCCACTACGATTCGCCTGTTTGCAAGCAATATATGTTAACGCATTATCTTTGTCATCCCTTTTCAAAAGCTAATGGCCGTTCCTCTCGTTAGTCATCGTCGATAACCGAAAGGCCATTTCCGAACAAGTCGCACTATTTTGCGATGGCCTAGGGCATAAAGGGCATAATTCCTATGTGACTATACACTTCCCTCAACTGGTAATAAATTTCAGTAGGTTTTCACCTCCTTGCCTACAACCTAGAGTCCTTAGCTGATTTCTAATTTGGACGCCGCTTGCAAATAACGTGACACGTTTCGCGGCTAATGACGGATTAATCGTTCTTATTACGTAAGAAACGTTACTACAGTTCACGGAACGGAAGTTTTATGAAAGTCAAAGATTAAAATCTCAAAATGACGAATCCGAAATTTCGGGTGAAAAATGGTCTATAGTGTTTAATGTTTATAAAATATTCCCGAATCGCTTTTTAATGTCATTTTAAGGGTCGAATGTTTCATTTATATTGCTGCCATTTTGCACACGTTATTTTAAATTACACATTTTTTACTTGTTATTAAAAATTACTTAAAAAACCAAGGGAAGCTAAAAGTAAAGTTTATTTAGTAGTTTTATACAAAAAAGTTAGAAAGTACCCTTTAAAATGCGACGTAAGTTTTTCGATCATAACTTTGTTAATTCTAATACTAAAAACAGTGTTCGAATGGATTTTAAATACAAGTAAAACTTATTTAAGATAGTCTGGAGCAAAGTCCTTGCTACGGTCATAGTAGGTTTAAATATTTAGGGTTACAAATGGTTACATTCACTAAAACTGTTTTAACGGTTTATCTCATTCGTTATTTAACATACAATACAGCGGCAAACATTTTTACTAATTGTTTAATATTCTATAAATTTGTTTTCACCATTTTGTCTAAACATGATGGTTTTTTAATAATTTACGATAATATATTTATTTTCCTGAAATTTGTAGAAATTTTTGAAGTTTAACATTTTCAAAAGTAAGCATCTAAATTTAAAAAAAAACTTTAAACACTTATAAGGCTCGACGTAAATAACCACTAAAATGGCATATCATTATATCTCAGAATACATATATCAGAACTCAAAAATAATTACAAAATAAATGTTTTTTCTTTTTTAGTTACAATGTTTTGATTTTTAAAGTTACAGAAACAGGATAACAAGCATGTTGTATTAAATCTTAAGATCTTTAGTTTCTGTATTATAACAAATATAACAGTGGTGTGGTGTGAGTGTAATATTGTAAAATGTCGGGCGTTACCTCCGCGCACTTTTTGTTACTTACTCTGATGACTGGATCCTCTGCCGGTGATGTAGTCCTGTAACACAACTTAATCTACTATGTTTTTGTGGGCGCCACTTGGAATCTTTTGTTCCAAGAAAAAAATGTTATTATTAAAAAAATTAAAATTTAGAATTCTTAATTCTATGAAAAAAATGTAAACAAGTCAGTTTGGTTTGAAAAAATAAAGTAAGTTTAATGATTCTTAAAAAAAAATCGTCTGAAGGACTAACATTCATGAAAAAATTATAAAATTGCAGAGTCACAAAAAAAAATTATAAGTTATTATTATTATAGACAAGTTTTTAATCCAATAAAGTATCGGCTAAAATATTTAATTTTTTACTCAGTTGAAAAGCATGAGTTTAATACGTGAAAAATCTTTACTCTCAGGACGTGACTCCTTTGAACTACCAAGACATATCAATAAGATGCTTTACAAGAAAAATTAAGTGATTTGAAGGTGTGTGTGTGGCATGTGTAGTACAACTGTGTGACAAATGTAACCAGGTAAAAAATGACTAATTTTGACAACTCACGTTCCAATGGTTAATTATTCTCGCACTGGACACTTCTCTCGGGTAGTTTTTCAATCTCGCCTCTTCGTGTGTGCACTGAATTTATTTTACTTCCGCACTTTTTGTGAAACAGTTTGGCAGTAAATTTACGCTCGAACCCCGCCGCTACAGATCAGCTGGTTCGCGTTGGTTCCCAAATTGGCCGTCACATCGCTGATACCCTTGCAGTCGAGAGAAAGGCTTTGTGTATGTTACGTTATGGGAGTTTTTTTTTTGTCAAGTCAGTTTGTCTTTGCAAACACAGCAGAATTGGTTCTCTATTTAAAATTTTGGTCCCTCCTGGGCCGTTGACGTTCTGGCTGCGTGATTTCTATTAAAATGTGCCGTGTTGCTGCTCTATTTCAGCAACACATTGGCGTAGATTCTTGTAGAGGTTAAGTCGGTCTATTTTTCAATGTACGGGAAAAGCCTTTCTTCGTGTGTGTCGATTTCTCGCCTTCGGTTTCGCCTTGGTTGCGTTGATCAGTGTCGTGGGTGATGCGTCTGTTCTGGATTTCAAGCTTGAAGTGTTTTTGGGTCGAATTTGGTCTCTCTTTTATACTGTGTCAGGCTGATTGGTTTCATGAACTTCCGGTATATTTGAGTAAAAATTCCTTCTAGACTGTTCGAGAATAATGAAATGGAACGTCATGGAACAAATTTAACTTCCGTCGAAGCTTTTAGAACAAAATTTCTTATTCTTCACAATAAGGATATTTCAAAAATTACTCTGGTATTTGTCAAACAGTTTTACATCAGTACACACAATTTGCATGCCCTTACTACATTTGGATTCTCTGTTTTCAACTGAATCTAATGATACTAATCATGATTGGTTTTTAAATAAATTAACTATAATAAATAACACAATATACAACTCTTACCTTGGGTTCTTTCCATTAAAATTCAATTTTTAGAACAAAAAATTGTTGTAAAACTATTAGGTTTCTTCCACAACATGAATACATAATATTACTATCTTCCTATAACAAAACAAATAAATTTTAACATACATAATACACAAATAATTTCAATTTTATATGGTCCATGCCTATGGCCTACGTTGTTGTCACTGTTATAACACAATAATTAGTCTTTTTCTTTAACATATATAGGATTTCACTAGTGTACACTAAGAGTTTATTACATTGTCTGTCTTTTGTGATACCTGGTTAGTCTTTATACATATTATTTTTATTGCAGGATAACTTAGCATCATATTTGTTTGCCCATGTTGTCCTTTTTCTTTGTGTGACAAATCTCACTCTTATAAGTTAAATTCTTTGATAATTGATCTTATTTTCAACTGAGTCTGTTTGTTTTTTATGGTACACTAAAGTATTGTACCATTCTCTTTTATTTTTGTCAATATTTTGTAAACATTTAGCCAGATATGGCTATTTCTTGTAATGGTTGATTGGTCTCAGCCATACATGGTATAGGTAAATATTTTGCTAACTCGACTATTACAATGTTTAAGTTAGTCAAATATATTAGTATAGTCGCTTTATATTATATTTCAACTTTCTAATGCAATTTCGTTGCATTTTGTCAACATTAAATGCATAAATATCACAATATTATATGCCTACTACATGTTTTTAGTTAATACAGTTTTTGGCTATTTTGACTGACGTTTATTCATTTGACAGCTTTCTTTATTTAAGATAAATTGTTCATCTTTGTCTACTTGACAATTGCATATAGTTTTTATCTCGATTTGATAATAATTAATTCTTACATGAAATCTGAGTGATTGGTCTCAAATCCAACACATTAATATTTTTTGTCATAACAATTATATATTTTTTATTTTAACTTAGATTCTTTCTAATAATGTATTTAAATCATTTAATACATTTATTTTATTTACATTACATAATATAATAATGGATCATGTCCATTCATTCACAATAAACAGTTCTTTATACTCTATTCAGAGTTACAAAACTTGGTAATTAATGACTTCATTTTGGTTGATTCTGATATTATTTGTCTCTCTTATAGTATCTTATGGTTTTTTCACTGTTATTCACTTTAATAATATATATGGGGTTTGAGTCTTAGTCATAGTCTGGTCGTTTTTCATGTTAGTAGTATTAATTATTAGACAATATTACACAATTTTTTGGGACTACTTGGGTTCGATACTGTTCACCTAACTTTCCTCTTATGATAAATTGCTCTGTAAATGATTTCCTTTATGGAACGTTCTGTGACGTTACAGTATCAAGCCAGCTTTTGTCAAAATAATAGGTTGATAAATATTCAGAGGTTAAATGTGATTAGATTACGAAAAAAAAACATCGTCATTTCTACACGACTGTATATTAGAAACTTTTGAAAGTGGAAAAACAGAGCAGGAAGCATTTGATTTGCTTTTTGTATACTTCAAACTCACATTTTATTATTTTCTTCTCTAAGCCTAATCATTTTTAAGATTTAAGATTTTTTTAAATCTAAACCAAAATTTTTAAGATTTTGATTAAACACCGTCTCCCACCTTTTGAAGTAGAAAATTCACTTTTTCAGATCTATACGTCTAGAAAATACCCGTTTTTAGAGGAAAGTGTATATTCATTTTTTCTTATAGTCTAATTAATAGACGTAATTCTTATAATCTATTTTTGGGCTTATTACAGTTTTCCGCCACCCCGTGAGAAATGGTGACAACCACCCCTAAATAAAAAGAAAGTCAAATTTATATGTAGACTTTGTACTTTGATCTATTAGCAACAAAATGCAAAAAGTTTCAGATCAATTCGTTGTAACGAGTTTGGGTTCCAAGGTTAAATGCCTTGTTGAACCGACTATGAGAGTATTTGTTAGAAAAGTTAGTCATAAATCTTATTAAAACGCGTGCTACGTAAAGCAGGAATAAAACTGCGTAAGCTATAAAGCTATGTAAAGCTATAAAGGAATAAAGCTATGTAAACCAAGTAACCAACAAATACTGACGGTCACAAACCTACAAAGAAAGCAATAGACCCTAGCCTTAAAAGTGTCGCAACTTGTATCATTCCCTTGCACAAACTGCGTATACATACAAGTAGTAAAAATATCAAGGCTGGTCGTATCCAATGTCTAGAGTCGGCACAACGACGACTGTGAAAAACTAACATCAAGGTTACCTTCAACGTCTTAACTTTGGGTTTCCGTATAGTAAAAGGTGATGTCTGTTTGTTACAGTCACATGCTATAAAACACTCTGATATAGCGCCAAATTCAGGACAATAATCATAAAAACATGATCATTACAACACATTTAAAACGTATATACTGACTTATGCGTTGTTCATAACTTTATACTGACAGTGAGATTTAGTCAGTCCTGTCTTAATTTTAAGATTACGTCTTTTAAATTCACCAGGTTAAGTAAAACGACGTAAAGCAGGAAATTTACGTATTATTACTAAGAAAAAATAAAAATATAATATTATTATCTCTAAACCTATAACGTTTTAATGAAATGCACAATTTTTACATACAATATATTTAGTGTGTTAAAATTAAAGTACCATACAGTACAATAATAATTGAGAAACAATTTTGATATAGATCTATAATACTAATACACGTTTTTTTATTACACCAGGTTTCTCTATTTCCACCATCTTTATACCCAGTCGAAAGGATATACTCTGAAACAGAACTGCAACCTTTTCCACCAAAACACTCGGCTCTCTGGCTGCTTCGCCCACTACCAAAAAAAAGAATATAGTATCGGCGACGTATACATATAGAAACCAATATACCTTTATAACGCCACGATTGTGTATTCATAGACGGATAGGTAATACCGAAAGATGTCAACCGTCGTAACTTGTAATGTGTAAAACCGCGATTAATGTGTAAAAAGAAGACAACATATGATACACAGACTACCCTAATTAAAAGTTTAGGCATAAAGTATATTGGTACCAAGAGTCATAAATGTCTATACAGCTTCGAAATTTTTAAAAGTGATCTCATCAGAATTAAAAGATGTAAATATTTTATCATAAAATTTGAGACTGTCAGGGAACAAAACTTAACATTTACGTAACCTATTGGTGAAAACAATAATATATACGAATTGATCATTAAATAACCACTCCAGTGAATATAATCTCAAGACATCTTACGTGCGATAGAAGAAGTAATTAAGTATATCGTCCTACCTCCGATTACAAAACTTACACCAAAATAAATGTTCAAACAAGTTTGACTTTTAAAAGTCTCAAACGTGATTAGCATACAATGTGAATTTAAGATAAGTTACCTCCCACAACGTCTTATAACTAAATTAAATTTATTATTTAAAATATACCTTATTTGATCCGTCTAGCGAACTTGTAGTTTATTATTCCACTACAAGTTTCGGGAATTAAATTCCCATCTTCAGGTAAAACTTCTTCTTCCTAAGTATATAGGAGTCGTCGGTGAAATTATTAAAAACACATACACACACGAACGAATAAAACAAACACAACTGTTATAAATAACATAATTAAACACCGTACACACACAGCTAACGAAGACAGAGCGCACTGCCCGACAGTCACGTATCATCTAACTTCATATCGTCTTATAACTTTTCAAGTGCTTAAGACGTTATGAAGCGACTATAAAATTAATCCTCCAAGTTTTGTGACTTATGTAACCATCGAATTATTTCAGTAAAAAATGTTTAACTCCGAAAAATTTATTTATTTTTTCTTCTACGGGACACTACGATCCGTAGTATCGTGTTTTCCTGTAGAATGAAACAATTGGGACATTTGAGGCAATTAGATTTATGAAAGTAAGTACAAAATATTTATGAAAAAGATGAGCGCGCGCATACATACAAACAAATATATACGTACGGAATTTGATATCGAAGGAACTCCTAGATTTAATTTATACTAAATTATTGTTACACATGTTAGAAATGTATGTTATGACAATACCATATCATACTACTTCAAAAGTACACAATAGCAAACGATTGTTCAGGTATCGACCACTTTAATTGTCAGTATTTCTTTTAGAGGTATCAAATACACGTTACATCTTCAGAAATCTCCCGCTATAGCTACTACATTATAACGCGCCTATCATTATTTTTTAATGAACATTTTGTCATACGACTGGCAAAATTCAAAATGCATTACAAAACATAAAGTTTGTGTAATTAGATGATAAAATATAAAACAAAAATAAAAATGAAAATTTAGTAATTACGAATACAGTATACTGATAATTAAGAAGGAACTATAATATTTTAATGTACAGTTAAAGTTTTAGTCTTCAGTTGAATTAGTTATGTCAACTGTAACTATTAGCAAAGTGTTTTGTCAAAATTATATTGTTGTATAACAATGTTTGTAGGTTTTCACAAAAGACATTTGAAACAATCGATGTGAGACAACAGTACATAAAGCATAGCGAGTTCTATTGCGTGTGGGCGTACCTGTTACCAACATAATAAACAAGAAGGTTGTGCTGCTAGGATTGTTGAAATGCAAGGTAAAACAATTGTTTTGAAATGTTGAGTATAAATTACGTTTGGTTACACAATGGACCGTCCGCATCATAATACATCACTAACGTTAAGTTTGTTTCAGAATAAATCTTGAATTCTTGAAGGTTACTACAAAGTCTATCTGTAAGCTTTGTTGCTTCTGGAGTAAGTGTTGCCTCTTAGAATCACGTAAGGCTTTCACAATTTGGTCAATAATACGGCAGATCCAATACAATAATTGAATACGGTGGAAACACAATAATAAAATGCAGTGTTGTGGTTCAGCGTCTCAGAATTTGATTATATAATAGTCTATTGAATTACTCAGCGTCTCAAGTAAACAGTGCTCTTTGAATACCTTTGTTAGTCGCCTTCATTGACTGGGCACTCTTGACTGCAACTAGCAATAACAGCAACAACAACAAGTATAATATTAACTTAGTTTGTATCACCAAAGTACTTTGGGAAGTCGAGACAGGAAGGTTGTGAATTTGAGCAGTGCGGCATTAAAAAAGTAATTAACACAGTTCTAGGCTCCAGCCCCCCCCCTCTAAACACTGGTTAACGGAGTATCTATAACGCCGACCAAATTATCATTGTATTATTCATTTTTCTTGTAGTTTAAAGATCAACAATTAAATCCGTCGCAGCATGTCACATTATTATATACCGTAATCTTAATTGGCACCCTCTGCCATAATTTAGTATTTTCATTAGTCACAGTTGGCAAATCTGTAGGTTAGTGGTGTGGGTTTTCGATTGTTGCTGAATGTTGACTTTGTCTTTGTTCACTCCCAGTAGAGGGAAAGTGTTTGTCCGGTGTGTTCGTGTGTGTTTCTTACGTACAGTTTACTTTTAAAATCTCAAGACTTGTAAGAATTTGCAGACCTTGAATAATTCATCAGATAACATTTCTTATATTTGTCGACGTTTTCTATTAAAATTACAATGCAGATATATAACTTGAGTGTAGTTCAGTGGATGAAAAGAAAACAAGGCTCTATGCCATTTGCTGTCCCTATATTGTGGCGTGAGGCCAGAAATCATTTTGATGATTGATAATTTTGTCTTACGACCTCAGATGGATATTAAAAGAAAAACATAAAATTGATTACCCAAATTGTGGAGTGCCAAAATTTATATACATTATTGGTAGAGTGTACCAATTAATGTAGTTTGGGTGCAATGATAATAAGAGTAGTCATTGATTGAATTGTAACGAGTTTTCATAATATTTATTTATAAACCACAAGCGTGTTTAAAAATCTCACTTACTTCGCCATAAATATTCATTATTTTTCGCTTGAAACGTTCAAATATTGCAGTACATTTATCATCAAACAAATCTTATATTCTACAGTAACAAAATTATGTTCTAAATACTTATTTGTTAATCTTAAAATTCGAATGCTCAGTCTGACAGTGTGCTTTACTGCAGTTTCGTTTCTTTTCTTTATGCAACTCAACTACGTTAATTTATGTATTGCATACATAGTAATCATTGATTGCTCTACAAACTTTCAAATAAAATTGAAATTGACTAATTTAATCGTTAAACATTAAAGAAAATATTTTATTAAATTTAAATCAAGAGTCTCTGAACCTCTTTATCTACATTTTACATAAACTCTTATTCATTTTTAAATTTCAACATGTCTTTTAAATGTCTTTAGTCTCTCATTTAAAATTTATAAATGGATTATCTGTCATCTCGATTTTGTAGCTCATACTCATGTCCTCCGTTGATCCGTAGGTCCTCTTCTGATGGAGTTCCTTGCACGTCCTCAGGTTCCACTTGTCGTCCTCCAGTTACTCGTCTATCACGGTCTCATCTGGTTAATGTAGTACAGTGTGAGAGGTTGCTCTGCACCTGCTGCTGTAGTTCTAGCAGACGCCTCTATTGTTCAGCATAGCGTTCCTCTGCATGATGTAACATAGTAGCTTGTCTTGACTGACGGACATTTGTGTGTCTAGACATCTTAATGTATGTTCTATATTCGTATTTGGAAACAGATTAAGAGTTACTGATTTGCTTACGACGAACATAGGGTCCGTCCGCATCTACTGTTCAATCAACAAAATTTAAAAATTCGCGTCGTCAATGGACAGAGCGTCCCGCCGCTACTGAAGACTGATTGAGAAGGAGGCTGGCTTCTGTCGTGCCCTATTTATAATCAAGCATCGTACAGCTCCTGTTGGGACAGAATTCTGCCTGTTTGAAATTGTTCAGTGGCGTCAGTTCTCCCATTTTCGTCCAATTTCATATTTTCGCACATTTCTGTTAATGGAAAAGTCTAATGTGAACTACAGGGTGCTCTAACGATGGGTGATTTAATTAGACATGTCCAACGTAATTACCATCGTAATAGAGTAATCCGTGTAATTACTACGCACTTAAAATCGCATTGAATTCGCACTGCGCGTCCTTTTCACGCCGTTTTCTCACTACACATGCGTATTAATTTTATATATATTTAGGAGCCTTTGAATTTTTTATACCATTTATGGTTTTCTTATAATTAAATACATACATACATACATACATACATCCTCGGCGCTACAGCCCAGTCCGGGCCCTGGCCTCCAAAAGAAATCTTCCCCACTGGTCTCTACTCCCGGCCAATGTCCACCAGTTTGCTGCACCCAGCCTCACTGCCTCCTTACCAACCTGGTCCAGCCATCTTGTACGCGGTCTTCCCCTCCTTCTCCTTCCCATCGGCAAATAATTCATCACTCTTTTTGGGATTCTATCCTCCGCCATTCTCTGCACATGACCAGCCCAACGCAATCTGTTAATTTGTATGAGTTGCACGATCGGAAGATCTTTAAACCTTTCGTACAACTCTCGATTATGCAGTCGCCTCCAAATGTTGTTTTCCCTCACAGGGCCATAGATTCTCCTCAGTACCCTCCTCTCAAAAACGGATAGTCTCTGCTCATCTAGTTTTTTTAACACCCAGCATTCCGAGCCGTACATCAGGACTGGTCTAATCAAGGTCTTGTATAGGGAGGCTTTTGTATCTTTAGTTATTAATTTTGATTTAAAATGTTTCACCAGTCCGTAGTAACACCTGTTAGCAGATAATATTCGTCTTTCAATATCTCTAGAGGAGTCATTTCCAGAGTCCACATATGACCCGAGATATGGAAAACCCTGAACCTTTTCAAATTCATAATCGTATAATTAAATAAAAACTGTAATTTGACAATTATTCAGGGTGAGATTGCAAACTTTCATGTTCGAAGGCCTCACTCACACACATCACTTACTATTGTACACACTCTCAGCGACAGTCACGTGAGTGTTCAGGTCAGTTCCTGTCTGTCTACATACAGTATTTTTAACATAAACTCAGCTTTCAATATCATAGCTGCTTACTTATTACATATTTATAAATTTAATTTAAATATTTTTTTATCTATTAAATGCACAGTACTGCATGTGATTGTACTGTCGCAATATATTATTAAATATAATTTCTTGTGCAAGTAATTGTATTATATTTTTATCATTTCAAATCTCCTGACGTACGTTTCACTGAATACAATTATAAATGAAGTTCATACATTAAATATTCACAATATAGTCGTCGAAATAGCTACTGAAGTAAATGAACATTAAGCCAATCGTTAATTAAAACTAATTAAATCGATTATTCATTATTTGGCTGTGAAATTGTAACAAATTCTAGTATTATTTGTTAGTTTCTATGCGGAAATCAAATTATTTCGATTATTTCTTACTTCATTTACACATACCTTTGAAGATGCTGATATATTCAATGGAACGTACTTCACGTCATTTGAAACGATAAAAATATAATACAACTTCTTGAAGAAGACATTATATTTGAGAGTATATATAATATTATACAACAATTACTGCAAGAAACTATTGAGTTTCTTATACAGAAATGATAAACAGATGACACTATAGATAGTTCTGAAAGCAACTGAAATTTCGTGTGTAGTCCTCAGATATAATGGCACCACCTTATCCATCACGGATTTTGTTCATGACTTGAGCGTGTCAAAACAACAGGCAAAAATTCTCGATTCTACGTTGTAAGAATGGAATCTATTCCCACATGGAACAAGGAGTATGTATTTTAGAAAACGAAATGCTGCCTTTTAGTATTTTATAAAATGGAGTGGTCTTTTTGCGTATATTTTGACATCAATGGATTAATGACTAAACTAGGAGTAGACCGCACATCTAGAGAGTGACGCCTTTTTAATTATTAATCTCAACATAGTTTAAAAGCAGTTTTTCTGTACAGCGTCACATACAAAAGAGATATAATAACTAGAAGCGATAAACGTGAAATAACAGTAAAAATATGAAACAAATGAACATGAAGTGTCCTGATGAGTTAAAAATTACAAGACATAACTGAGAGAATGTTAATGGAAAATAATTAGGATATTAGTAAATTATCTCGTACGAAATAAAACATGTAACTTTACCAGATTGAAAAACAATTTGAGTAACCTCAACACAACGTGGATGGTAAGGGGGTTAAAAATATTGTTGCTATGTTCTCACTGATCGCCGTATGGTACAGTGGAAAATAAAATACAAGACACCAATTAGGTCACTAATCACTAACTTCAGTTAATAACAAATAACAATTTGTATTCAACTCGTACAATAATTCACAATTAAATTTGTCCTCACGTAATAATAATGTCAGATAATAGAGTTCCACACTAAATATAACACAATAAAACCTCGTCACAATACTTCAACCACTACTCAATCCGCACTAAGGAATTTCATCAACGAACTGACTTGACAAAGCCAGCCTCTTCCCTATAATAGGTAGCGTACTATAATGAACTTTTCTTAACGCAGTGTGCCAGCTAATGTTTATTTCAAGTGTTCTTGAACACACTGGAACGTACTTATGTGCGGCCTTGACTGTGGCTACACCTGCTTGACTAGTGAGAGGGACAGGTAGTGACGCTTTCGATTGTTCGAGACGGTTCCATTTGTTTCAATATTTAGTCAAATATTAATAAAATGTATAAGTCAAAAAATAAAAAATTGACGTAATAACAAGAAAAAGAACTTGGATAAAGAAAAAGTAAAGAAAAGACGGATAAAGTACGAAAAGACAGAACAGAAAGATGATGAAGAGAATGAATATAGTGACAGCTGTTACTCCGAGAACTGTGTTAAACTAAGTCACATCAAGTCAGTCAGTAAAGTATTTTCTCTCTTTACAGTTTCCAGTTTACGATGTATTCACAAAGTTAGTAAATAAAACTTCTACGAAGTAAGTAATTTAATTACGAGAAGTAATTAGGTGTAGCTGTGTTTCCGGATAGACTTTGTTGAGAAACTCTATTGTCAGTTCATCCTGAACTCAAGGTATAATCTGTTGTTTGCATTAAATTACACTCTATCCTTTAGTTTTTATCTATATTTAAAAGTACTTTCTTAATGAAACAGCTGTAGATTTGAACATTCTTTTAATTAAACACTTAATGAGAGTCTAGTCAGATTTGTAATTTATTCAATAAATTAACAAACACTATTTTTCTAATCTTTCGCAGATCTAAACATTACCGCCAGGAATTCTGAGATAAGGAAATCAACACGCAAAACACCAGACACACTGTGTTACCCAGAAACTGCTCTAGTTTAAAGACTTAGCTCTCTTAAGCATTAGTCGAGCAGCTGAGTTGCTTCCATATAAAAATGAGTATGGAATGTTTTGTTCAATCTTTTACATATATGATCACCAAACTTTCCATGTTAGGCTCACGTGTAGATCACTGTTTCGTATGAACCAAGGGGCACTGACAATCTCGCTCAGGACTTTGTTTTGAAACAATTTAAGATCTCCTGATCTCCATATTAGTTTTATTAGTACAACTTCATAGTTGGCTTCCTTATGCAAAAATCGATTTTAACATCAGCTAACGTATACACCATGACATTGTTATGAGTGTACCGACAGCTGCCTACAACCCAATACGTTTTCCGAAATTGATATTTTTTTCCTTAAATTTATTTATAACATACTCTTTTCATTTGAGCTTAGTGTATAAATTAACTGTGTTTACTTAAGGAATTATGCGATTTGTCGTAATAATTAGCGTTAATTCGGTTTTTATGTTGGTAAAGTTGGTACGAATTGATTAATTCTAATTACGTTTAACGCGCCAGCATTTTATCCGTACTCTAATTTGATCTAGAATTCTTGCAAACTATTATTATGCTTCTGCTCATTATCTTGTACAACCAAGACACATGTGCCATACAAAAAAGTAAATAAACAGCGTGTTAAGTTAAAGGGACTTTGAAATTGCATATTCAAGATTGCATAACATGTAAAAGGAATAGGGTTGAGTCCTAATAATCAGAAAGAAAGCGCCAGGCTTCACATAACGTTTTTTTGAATACTAATTTAGTAACTCTACGTTAACTTTTCCAGAAGTTTTCTCGCATCAGCATTTACAGTGCAAGGTTAACAGGTTAGCGTTAATTTCAATACACCGATTGTAATATTAAAGAAAGCAATAACACCTAAGCTGGACGGCATAAAATGATTGTAACGTGAACAGCAGCTAGCTATTACCCTTGATTGTTTACAGTTGGTAATAACGTTTGGAGCCTAAGCCGACATAGAAACTCAAAACGCACCTTACTTTTATAGAGCTGCTTGGGACATTATTTTGTGTCTGTACTAATCAATGGTGTATTAACATTAATATTTTGTACCTATTGGAACGTCGAGCACTTGATTTTCTTCATTTGCTCTATCTCTTCCGTCATAAATTGTTTATCCTATCTACTAGTTCATATAATTTTACTAGTTCATATCATTAAAAAACGTTTATTGACCTTATTTTCTTATTAAGTGTCTTATTTTTTGTACAATTACACACCTTTAAAAGTGTTGACGCACCATTTACCTGCTTTTGGAATAAAGATTTGAGACTTTTATGATTACCGTACCTTTTCTGTCTTCTGTCTTTTCTCTTTGATCGTGGTACTTTAATTCTTTTTCTACTTAAGCAGAAAATTTTTTCTTTTATTTACAGTTCTCCTGTTGTCTCTATTCGTTGTTTCTTTTTTTAGTTACGATAATACTGCTTGGAAAACGTACAAATTAGTAATTAAGTGGCACCTCTACATTTGTATCATTGTGCGCAGTTTAACTATAAAAGGTTTGTTTGGGGAATAATAATTAAAATGAGCCAGAATTAAGTGCTAATTGTGTGCGGGACAGTAAAGAATCAGGAAATATAAGGGTTACACAACTCAGAAAAATATTATTTGCACCTTACAATCGGAAGAGACTGGCAGCCTAAACTTAAAGGAAGAAGAAGGAAAAAACGTTTGGGTGAGTGTATCAGTGTGTACACGCGGAAGAAGTGAAACTTCTTTGGGTTATATCCATTATTTTTTGTTTATCCATTATTATTATTATTATTATTTTATTTTTTTTTTAACTGTATACTTAAAATTTAATAGGATGGGAGAGGTATCTGTATAAGAAAAATTTTCATTTTTAGTAAATTAAAAATGTATTATTATATACATTTAGAGAAATTATTATTATTAATCTATTTCGTTAATATTTAGTGATATTTCATCATACACTTTTGTAACCAAAGGCTTATGGTAACTAAAATAAGAACTATATGTTTTACATTCAATATTATCCAGAAACCTTGTGAATACTGCATCAATTGTCGTATTCGATTTTGTCGTAGATATTTTTTTATCATTTTGTATAGACAGGTTTATGCAGTTAGTCTACTGTACATGGCATTCTAGTTCACTGTGTGAGTTTACTTGTGGTTAAGTACCAAACTTGTGGTACATACTATACTTTGTACAATAGACACGTTTCCAGATGCATATCGATTGATAAGTTAAGTAAAATATCCGTTCATTGTGTTCAACGTACCTGTATTAGGTTAATTAAACAATGCACTTTTTACTTAAGCTTGTACGTTCTTGCAGACTAACAGTGAAAAATAAAGGTAACAGAAGAGTGTTATAAGGAAGATCGTAAATATACTGTAAATATAAAACGTTACATAGTCCCAATAATCTATACTGTTACGAAACTATTTTTTGTGAATACCTACCTTACTTAGACAAAATTTAGTTAATTAAACTTTTTTTCTAGGTAAAGGAAGTAAAGGAAGCATGTACCCTTTAACTACTTAATGTTTGATTTTTAATAATAGGCCTAAAACATTCTCCTGTTAATTCTGTTTAAGAAAATATATAACATTATATACCTGTACAGTAGTTTACTTGGTGTAAAAAATTAACAATTACATGCCTGCACATCTTGTGCACTCGCCTTGGGCAGACGAATTCATCCAGTAAAACTTTGTACGTACTTTATTGTTACAAATAACTTTCATATAAGCATAATAGATTTTAAGCATGAGCATTCATTGTGGAACCAGTTATAGAGATAATCAAGCCTGTATTCAAGGACCTATCACACCCAAACTTGCTGAAACGCTGCCCGCACGGGAAAACGCAAAACCCTAATGAGAGCATAAACAATGTTAATTGGAACAGAATGCCAAAATCAAATTTTGTGGGAGGTCAGACATTACAACTAGGAGTTACAGATGCAGTGATATGTTTTAATGACGGGTCAGTTACAAAATGTAGTGTGCTTGAGAGGTTGGGCATAAAACCGGGAAAAATCATGGTTGAAGGACTCACGAAATCGTCAAAAGTCGAAATAAAGAAGCAAACAAAGAAGTTGAGGAGGGAAACAAAAATAAAAGGATCAGAAGGAGGCTGTTAAAAACAAAAAGAAAATACAGTGATAGTGCTGATTATTGTCCTGGCGGCTTTTAGTTCATTTTATGTGTTAATCCAACTTCAAACTCAATTTTCCGAAAGTGCAGTTTTTAATTTTAGGTACCATTTGTCTAAAAACCAATAAGCCTAAAACTTTAAATTTGGCACAACTCTTCTTCATTACTTGGTAAGTAAAGTGTACCACCTTTGTTTAATTAAGTAAAGTGTAACTTAATATTTATATATTAATAATTAAAAAAATTGCTGTAAGGACTAAATGTGCATCATTTTAAACAGGTATATACTTTTAATAAGTGTTAAAAATTTGAAGTTAATTTATCAAGTAGTTTTTGAAACAATGGTACCGAAGTCATGTCATGTTTGTTCATTTAAAATACATTGTGTCCCCGAAGGGTACATGCTTCCCTTAATACTAAATAAGTAATTTGTCAGCTACAAAAGATGAAATGTTTGACAAACCCTGTTTATAAAGTTATAATATCGTGGACTCTGAAAGTTATCGTTCCTGTTGGAGACAGAGTCGGCTAAATAGTTAGGAAAGAAACTACTACCCTAATCAGTAGTGATGATCTACAGCCAGATCCGTACCTCTAAACATGCTTGAGCAACGTTTAACAGTACTGTTTCTGGGCAATGAGAAAATGGTTTATACATGTTCAGTAAAATCTGTATCGTTTCTACACCCACTGGCAAAGAACCCACTACATCTATGTGTACATGCTCTAGTCTTGTAATTTTAGGAACAATGTACCCTATGCTGAGTTAAAACGTATCTTTTAACTTTGTTTTTATGACCCTGAACGCAAGCTGAAGCCCAGTTTCTGCAATCTACTTTGTAGATAACCTGACATAACGTTCTGTGACGAGCCAGATTGCGTTTTTGATGTTTAAAGCTAAATCATAGTCAGAACAAAAGTTGCATCTCAGAATTTCTGGGTGAGTTCTGACGTTCACTAGAAGTGGAGATATCAATGTACTTGTCTATACCAGAGCAACTTTGTAGAGAACTCTGTCCTAAGCACTTGCTGTACTTCAACGTCTCTGCCTTGATTTGTCTAACGCTTCATAATTGAAGGTACTGTGTGACTGGACTCTAAAACGCACGTCAGCGACTGCGTCCTCGTGGGGAGAAACATGAGATAAATCAGTGGTAGTTGGCCTAGGAGCTCCAACTGTTGGAACTGTTGCGGAGAGCATGTCCGATTTTTGCCTGAGGAGAAGGTAAGGTGTTTGTAATCAGTATAGGCCAGAATGTGTCTGCTCTCTACCATATGGCAACATTAACTCATCATCCCCCGTGTTCCCTGTGCCAAGCACGGAACTGTGCCTGGTCTCCAAAAGGTGTATAGTACCAGCACACCTCTGTGCTGTTGGAAGCTAGCGAAGGCGAGTCTAATACGTTTCATTGGAACAGATTGCGGCAAGAAAAACGCAACCGGACATCGTAGTGACAAGAGGATGTCTTGTCTTTACTTAAGTACGAGTATTATATAACAACTAAATGTTTTTTGTCAATACCTAAAATCGCTCAAACATTGCTCTCTAATCGCTGAAATAGAAACTAAGTTACTTCTAAATATTGTGGCTTTTTGCAGAAAGCACTAGAAATACCGTCGGATAAATAAGCAAGAGAGTCGAGGGCGTCATTCTTCTGTGCCGTAATGATTTTTCCATCGAACTGTGTAGATTTTTTTCACAACGACTTGAAAATCTCGTCTGGGAATAATGAGTCCGCCAGAGATCTCAGGCGTGGGAGGAATTGTAAAGGCTTACTGTTGACTATTTCATATAGATCTAACAATCTACGATTTTCTGGTCTTCCGATGCCGGAAGACGGCGTACCAGGTTAGTTATGTTTTAAGATTCTGGTACCTTCCTGTATTCGGCAACATTGTTACAATTTTTGACCTCTACAGCATATGTAGAATGCATGTTGTCGGCTAGTACTTGAATTTCGTTTCGCCCGCTGTAATCACGGATGAGGCGAAATGATATTCTATTCGGGCAAACCTGAGGATCGGTCACCCTCAACAAAGGAATGCGGTCGCAAATTTGATCGACAATTTGTAACGTTTCCGTCATCGCGTTGCAGGCGTACAACTTAAAGCGATGCGTTAAGGGGTTTGGCGCGTAACGCACAACGGAGAAAAATAGAAACAAACAAGACGACATTAAGTAAAGTAGATTACGTCCGGGTCGTTGCATAAGCACATGTCAAGGAGAATGTAAATAAAATTAATACATAAACTATAAACGGAAACGCTTTATTCCCGTAAATTATCTACCGCGTAACTTAAATTTATTCCCGTAACTTAAATCTTTTGACCAGTAGGCTATAACAACATAAAGAAATTATAGTCTAACGATATAAACAGTATAATGAAAATGTATGACTATGTATAAAACGTTTTACGTAAGAAGGAAATACAAAGTCCCCAAAACATTACATTGTTAAAAACACAATCTTAATGTTTATATCAAAGCTTTTGAAATCTTGCAAACAAGTACGACAATTAATCTCATTTATTTAAACTATTAATAAATAAATAATATAACGAAAGTTTTGAAATAAAACGAAAATATTGAAATGCATTACAACAAACGCGTTGCTGCGTCACATATCAGATTTGAGTCCATTGAAGGCTGATTGTGTTATAATGAGTCACGGAGGTATCAATCAATGTGTAACCTGATTGCTTTGTAAACTTTATATTGTTCAAGAATATCCGTGCATGGACCTATCTACAGTAGTAAAACGTTAGTAATTATGGTTGTAACCAACTATTTCTGTTAGTATTATGAATCGATTGTCTAAATACCAGCCGTCAAAGTTTCTATAAGCTATACTGTAAAAAAACAGCTTTACAATAAACAAACCATTTTCATTATAAACAGCGTAACCAAATACTTTGATGCTCAGAAGCGTAAAATTACAAATTATTTTAGAATATCACAGCTTTAGTACACATCAAATCAAGAGTTCAGATTAAACTTACAGTAAACAGTTAACAGTAAACTTACTGACCGTTTTAAAATTATACTTTGGATCATTCCTCATGCTTCTAAGACGAAAATCCTTTCAATTTACAAATTTCTTTGAGGTTCGTACAGAAAATTTAAATGCTTTCAGTAAGTAATTCCTTTTTATCTGTTTAAACAATTTTATACAAAAGATGACCTTTCCGTGGTGTAGATACATGAGATACAGCTTTATTGACTGTCGTTTAACGTATAAAACAAATCTGATTTTTTATATGTTTGTCATCTAAAACACGCTTAAACACACTTCTCGGAATATTCTTTATCTGCGTCTTGCGTTCAGCTGTTTATAAAATATTCTCACAAACCTATTCAATGAAATAAAGTGTTTGGCAACTTACAAGTGTTTATCTATCGGGCAGTTTTATATTTCAGAGACCGACACTGACAAAAACGATCTCCCGCGTGCTAGAATAGTTATTGAGTACAGTGTAGCTCAAGTATTGTTCCACCTTGGCCACAAGTATGTTGGATAACATGTATATTTATTTATCAGCGTCAAACAATTACTAAAAACTGATAAGAATACCGGAATTATACTTGTGTGTGTGTGTGTTTGTATGTGTGTGTGCAAATTGATAGTTGTATATATTTTATTAAATATTAAGTAGAGGTAGTAAATGTCTAAAGATTTAAATATTTTATTAGGTAGGAATGTTGACAAATTGTAATACAGTGAAAAAAGAAGAAAAAGTAATTGTCGATGTTGGCATAAATACCTATTAAACAGGAATAGTAAAAGGCAAAAATAGGTATGCAAAAATATTTAAAATATTTTTAAACGTTTTAGAAGTCAAAACGGCATACTATAGAAATTACTATATTTATGAGGGTACTAGGAAAGACAAGGTACGATAGGTGCCAAACAATAAGAGAAACGTTTAATGAAACAGATAGTAATTCTTGGATTACTGAAAGAAAGAAGGATATAAAATTGACACATATCGAGAATGGATGACAGAAGTCTAGTGAAAAAGGCAAGAGATAGCTTACCAAACACCAAGAGGAGCGTTGGTCGTCCAACGGAGAGATTGACTGACAGCAGCATGTAGAACATATGTTACAGAAAAGGACACAGTCTTAATAAGAAAGTTAAAGAACAAGAAGTTTTTAAAAGTTTAAATAAACGAGGATATGTAATTAACATAATAAATACTAAATTTTTAGACTCATTAATGTTACCAATAAATGTACAAAAATACGAAAGATGAAGATAAGATAAAGGAATTTTTTTTCTCAGGTAACCGCGAGCAGTTATTATGATCGGTATACTGCTTCCTATTGGTTTCCCAGGCGTTGAAGCAAGAGTTAATGGTAAGACTTTTGTCAGCTACATGCTACAGCTATGTCTGCAGTAGTCTTTCAGTAGTTACTGCAGTGATAGTGGTGACTTTTCCATTAGCCTATAGGTTTACGGTTTACTCATCATAGACTATTTGCTAAAAGTATACGGAAACCTGGATACAGTCAAGAGCTTCTGGTTCGAGGTTCTTCCCAAAAAGATATACTTTTCCAATCCAATAGAGACGGAGAATTGTACTAAATAGGTAAATATGTAAGATTCGTTTCTGGGGGCTTTTCTCACTGTTACATAACCATATATAATACCTACTGATTATAATTACAGTGCAACTAAGCATACAGTCTCGAAGTTGGAAATGTTTGTTGCATCTACTGCGTTTACAGTGCTCCTAGTGGCCAGTAATAAAGATCCTTTGCGCGTACAACGTTACGAACGCGAGTATTTTCAGTTTAACAAATATATCAATAAATTATATACTGTAAAATGTAAAATGTAAAACGTTGGTGTTTAAAGTGTTGCAATTATAGGAACTAGTGGTCGCCCAGTGGTCGAAATTCGACCGTAATTCATTAAATTTTTAAGTTTGAACGTTATTGAGGTTCTTTTGTCAAAGAGTATACCTCTATAATCACTGCATATAATTTTTTGAATTTTGTTCTATTAAGTCAGCTGCGAGCGTGTACAAATACGTCATTAGCGTGTGTTGTTTGCCTTCATTCCCTGCAATACCTATGAAATTTATAATTTAATGTTAGTAACAGTTGAAAAAAAACACAATTACAGCTTGTATTCGTATTTATTTTTTGATATAATTCATTGTCAGTTTTAATTTTTTCATGTTATTATTGAATCAAATAAACGCTAATAAAAATGAGACTTGACATTCATAGAAGTATAAGATACATTGTTTTCAATTCCAGTGGATTACATTTCATTTTTGGTAAGGTACAAAATTCGAAAACAGTTTGAAGATTATCTGCTACAAAACTTATATAAGATTTTAATTTTTTTTCTATGCATTAATTTTCGAGTTATTTGAAAAATATGAAAGATAGGAAAAATGAGGTTTAGCTTAGCTAAACCATATTTCAAAAGCAATAACGTGTTTTTTGACATTTCCTTGGGTTTTTTTTATTGCCATACTGACCAGGTTTCGCCAAGGCTACACAGTTATTTTGCCTATCTTTTTCGAATTATATAAAGTTAAATAAAAAATTAATACAAAATAAAAAATGAAATAAAATGTACGTGCGTCGTATTTTTTCATATATTTTTCATTAAATAAAAAAAACCGGGCGGTTAAAAAAATAAATGTTGTCCATTGAACTTAAAATTGTTTGAAAGTGAATTTAATGATTCAGAACTTCCGTGTAAACGATGTTTTTTGTAAAAACTCCTTCATCATTTGCTAAATGCCCTTGTCCATTATATTCGGAAATATAAAATCTCAAACCATCGAATGATCGAACTCTACTTGCTGCGACGTATAATTGACCATGTGTAAAAACTGGCTGCCTCAATAAAATTCCAATATTTTCGAATGTTTGTCCTTGAGACTTATTTATTGTCATCGTAAATGCAGGTATAATTGGAAATTGAGTTCTTTGAAAGTTAAATGGTAAAACAGTACCGGAATATGTTAAATTTATACGTGAAATCAAAATTCTCTTCTTGCGTGTGGTTCCAGTTAAAACTTCGCAATCAATAGCATTACGATGCATACACTTGATGCGCATTCTTGTTCCTTGACTAATGCTTCCTTTGTATTTAAGTTTCTGATCAGTAAAACGATGCAATTAACTTTCAATACTAACTTATGTGGTGGCAAACCACTAATAGTCAAAGAATTCAAAAACTCTACTGGATAGTTATTGATTTCATTGCCATCATCACAAATTATTTTATCGTAGCTATGATACGTTTTCTGTTCACCTGGTATTCGATTAAGTATATCAGTATTAATAAAAGTACAATCATCAATATTAGGTGCTAAAGTAACTGACTTCAATATGTTATCTGAGAGTATGTTTTCGGAATATTTCCATACACCTCATTAATAATATTATTTTCATCTCCTATTAATTGCTGAGGTATTTCAATAATATTTTCACCTAACTGAGGGAATTGTGGGGCTTCATCATTACCAATTTTTTTCAAGAATTCGACAAATTCTATTTCACTTGGTAAGGCTCTCATATTTTGAGTAAACGTTACTTTATGAAAATAAACAAATTTATGCCAACTCTTGACACAATTTTCAATTAAAGTTGCACGTGATCCATGTGGGACAACTGGTAAGATTTGCCGAAAATCACCGCACAGAAGTATCGTTTTCACTTCAAATGGTTTATGTTTATCATTTTCATCGCATAGATCCTGCAATAATCTATCTACGATTTTCAACACTTGCAGTGGGCACATAGAAATTTCATCAATAATTATCAATGATGATGAATTTATGTAACGTCCATAGCTACTATTTGCGGTAATATTCACTACAGAATTTTCCAAAATGGGTATAGGCAATTGAAACACATTGTGTAAAGTTCTACCTCCAAGTAATAGAGTTGAAGCTATGCCACTGAAAGCTGTTGCAATGCAACTAATGTTAAGCGAATTTAATTTGTGAATGATAGCTGTTTGTGTGAATGTTTTTCCACAACCTGCATGAGCGGTTAAACAAAAAACATTAGATCCAGTATCATGGTGCAAAACTTAACGAATCACACGATCAATTAGATTACGCTGTTCAATATTTGCAGTTTCATAATGCTCACAAAACAGAAACTCTTGTTCTATTGGATCAATAGCATTTGCTTCGTCTGTTCTCTGCGAATACGTGGGAACTGGTAAACCAAGTTCTTGACATGACAAATTATGAACATTCAAAATATCTTCAATTTCTAATAGAGCTGTGTTAAAGGATACTTCTTCGTTGTAAAATTCTTCACTAAGATATACTTTAAATTCATTCCATAACGCCAATGCATTGGCTGGCACATTTAATGCACAAATGTAAACAAATAATTTTCGCATTTGTTTTGGTGACTGTAATTCTTTTGCTTCATTTAAACATTCGCGCCATTCATTATCATTTGAAGCAATGCCGCGAGCATGGCACGCTTCAACAAAAGAAGTGTGTATATAATTCCATTGTATGTTCTAACATCCACAAATGATTTTGGACCACAGACATGTAATAAAAGCAATCGTAAATGGAAAAGTTCGATGTCTTTTGGTGATACTACATATATGCGTGTAATGATTTTATCACCTCCACGCCTTCTCTTCTTCCATTTTTTTCGGGAATCTTCCCACACATAATGCAAAGGAATTTCAATATACTTATATTCATGCGCGGATGGATCTGATCGATTTAATTCAACAAATGCTAATAATTTTGTTTATCTTGCATTTTAAATTGCTTGACGTTCTTGCCCTTCCCGAAAATAAACATTCTGTCTACGCGGTAAATGAATGTCAAGTCTAACGATGACATGTGATTGAAAATGCATTGGTAATTCATAGATGCGCCATACAGCTTCAGTTGATCCGACATAACGGCCATTTAAAACATTTTTAATTTCATCAATTTGTATTTCTTGACCTGGTTCATTTCACTCTGAACCTAATTCAACAGATGCACTGTCATAGCCTTTATACACGTATTTATAAATGTATTTAACACTTTTAACTGTAGTGCATACTTCAACATTTACATGGCAATTAAATTTGGCAAGTAAATACGGATTGTATGGTACAACATTGTCGAGGCAACTACCGCGAAATTCAGCATTAATACCATTATCACGCCTTCTGTATAATGGATATCCATTTAATGATTCACATGTAAATTCATTAAATCGTTTTGGATAATCTTTTGTGCATTTTCCATCTCTCATACATACAGAATTTGGATTACGTACACCGCATGGACCATGCATCATGTGTTTTACAACATATTCATGTAATTTAGGATGTGTTTGAATGTTAGGAATCTCCGCAGATACAACTTTATCAATATTGGTAGCGTTAACAATTTTATCTTGCTCATTTAAAGAGAGTAAAATGTAATCATGAGGCAATCCTCTCTTTTGAAACTCAATTGTATAAATGAGTGCTTCAACTTTACCGAAGATTTTTTTTAGTGTAAGGCCCTCAATTAATGCTTTCAGTTTGGACTTGAATACACGCACAACAATATCAGGACGAAAATTAGCTGACTCACCTACACCAATATTGCTAACTATTTCAGGCCAACTTGGATTGCAAGTCATTGTAATAAACAAAGAAGGCTTTCCAAAATGTTGTACAATTGACATTGCATCTAATTAATTCTGATACATATTTCTTGGAGATCCATTGAATGAAGATGGTAAAATTACTCTACGGCCAACATTATTGGCATTGGGGTTCAATTCTAAATAATCTGTTAAATTGTTGTAAACTTCAGACCTAAGACTTGTTTGATTTTGTCGAATGAAATGTAACCTTGTGCCCTCTATTCTCACATACATATCAACTATCCACTGCAGAAATAATTTTTGTGAATGGTGCAACATGCTAAAAATCTTCTCTAATTGCAGGAAGATAGGCTGCATACTGAAGCATGGTTAATTTATTTCTGGGCGCTCTTGAATTAGATGTAGTTGGTACATTATGAGAAATATTGATATGCGACCCAGTATCACCATTTGGAAAAAGTAATGGATACGCTAAAGGGTCCAATGATGAATCTAAAGCAGAGATATTTTTAATGGTACCATTAACTTTTGAAAACGAAACCATATTTCGTTCAAAGGGTGGCTCACCATCAACTGTACTAAATATTACTGCTACATCAGTTTGAACTGCATCATTATAACGGCGTAGATCTAAATCACGATTTACTTTAATGAGCATACAAATTTCTTTGTTTTGATTTTCAACTCTCTGACAATGATCTTTCATTGCAATGAATGACCGAACGAAAGGATTAATGCGTTCCAATTCAAGAGAGATTTCGCGCATTATGTTGTTAGTGCATGTTTGATTATAGTGTTCACGTAATCTATAATTGACAGCAGTGTCAACATCATAAAAATATAATTGCGCATAACATGGTGAGCGACCATATCCAGCAGTCATTGGACCTGATCTGTGATAAAAAACATCATGTATTTTAAAATGATACACTCCACGCGTAACTGTATCCGAAATTTTAGCTTCTGAGCTAACCATAGCAAATGATGAATTGTATTTACGAATGTTTTCAAAATAATTTTTTGACTTTCTTTTTATCGAAGGTTCGTTTGAAGTAAGTCGATCATACAATGATTTAAAGTATTCATTTTGACTTAAGGCCGGTAATATTGCTTTACCCTTATGACAACATGAAGTGAATGCAGTCCTTTCACCTAAAGTGACCTCAGATTCGAAATGTTTTGCATTGCAAAACCTGCATTGTAAATGCATTAATCCACAATCAAAAGTATTAAAATTTCTTGGAATGACATTCGGTGCGCATTTAAATGTATCCCTAAAAATAATTTCATCATTTTGTATACTATTTACACTATTTAAATTTGCATTTGGTCTATTATCATTTTGACTTTCACGCGAATATATATTCCTTCTTCTTTATCTCTCACTCCGACCCGTCAATGTTATACTATTTACACTATTTCAATTTGCATTTGGTCTATTATCATTTTGACTTTCACGCGAATATATATTCTTTCTTCTTTGTCTCTCACTCCGACCCGTCAATGTTCTATGTCGAGGCATAATGGAAGTAGGTGCGAATATCTGAATGTAAAAAAAAAAACATGTAATGAAATTACTGAAACTAAGATTAGACACGGTTTAATTTAAAAATAATAAAATGTACTCACTTTTTTGAAACCACCAATAATAATTAGGCGAGAGTAAGTCAATTCAAATTGCTGCTACAAAATTTTCCTTTTGCAACAGGTGTATATTAAGCAAGCTGTATTTCACTTTCAACTGCATATTAATATATAAAACACAGATGTCTAATATACAAAATGTAAAATAAACATTTTTTTGCCTTGACATACACTCCACAGACTATTGAAAAAGGAACATTTGAAATCACACAAAATTCACAGCTCATACAGTCAATCTGTCAGTAATTATTTGTTGGCAACATTTTAAAATTCTTTGGCGACAATCTCTACTCTGTGCGACTGTTTTGACCACAGACTATTATGTGTTTGACATTGGCAGTATGAACGTACACTAAAATGAAAAAAATTATAATTTTATTGCCGGGCAACAAAATTATTTTATTTTTAACAATTACCATTGTTTGAAAAAGTTTAAATGAATTTACAAGTAAAAATGAATATTTTATTTTATTTAATTTAACATATTTGTAACACATATTATATATAAATTTTAGCTTTCTGCACTCCTTCTCCATATAAACTTTAACTATGCCAAATCTCACACTCCTCCGTGCGCGCAATATGCTTTAAAAAGGGGTACAAAATTTTCTCTTCACGTATTAATATATAGATATAAAAACCCGTGATCCTTTTATTCACCTGATAAACTAGAAACTGTCATAATCCGCGTTTGTTTCTGTTACCGCTTGTAGTGCAGGCATGAGCTAATGTACAGTAGAAACGAGAAAACCTCACAAACAAATTTAGGAAACAAAACGTACAGTACATATTTTACTACATATGCTACAAATGTAATCTAGATTCTAATAAAATTTACCTTTTTCACGCTGTATATATATTTCAATTATTTTGTTTTGTTCTTGATCAATATTAAACGTTTTAATTTTCACTTCTAACATAATACATATTTGTTTTACTTGTAATCTAGATGAATTATTTGACATCAATTGTTGTTAAATTTTGTTAGAATTTATATGCCTATCGATATTTTGTGTATTTAAAAACTTGTTAATTTTGTCCTAAACACACGATATTATTTTGTGGCTCTGATATTATTAAAATTGTCTGCCTACTATTCCTTGAGTTACCTAGTTTTCATAGCACAAATATTTAAGAATAATCTGGTGTTTAGTTAAAACCGTAAATAATTACAGAAAGTGGTGTTCTTTTTTCCAGACAACAAAAACACATTAGCTTAAATATTGCTTCATATGATTTGATGCTTCCTTACTATTAGATTCGCTAGTACTGCCTTGGATACGTTTGTATTACATATAAAAAATAGTTAGATTTGCTACTGTGTGGTTTGCTAAACTATCCTATCAAGTGGATCTCATATCACGAGACATAGCACATCTTACAGTGTCATTGACCTACTTGATATAGCTTCTGGTATATTGCTTGTAGATAGTTTTAATTCTATTTCTTTTTGGTCCTGGAGAATGTTAGGCATTGTTTCTGATATTAATATGCTGAGTATTACTCAATAAGCCCATTATGTTTTATAATTGTTCTCTTACGTTTATGATTTTACTCATTTATTTTTTGACTAACACAAATTCAGTACACTATTCCATACTATACAAATTGTCACAGTACAAAATTTGCAATTATATTTTCTCTGTAAAAATTATCTAAATTTTCAGTCATACTGGATTCGTAGTTTAGACTTGGAAACTTATTAATATTAAGTAAAATGTGTTTTGCTGTAAGTAGCGACTTCGTAAACGTGAAAGAACTTATTTTAATTTCTGTGTGAAAAATAAAATAAAATCCTCTAAAATGATTTTTGATAAGTCTAGTATAGGTGAGCGAGTTATTACGAGGCTTTGAATGAATTAGTTGAAGATGATAGTTAAAATTGAATTATTGTGTTACATAATTATTCATCAATAAGCGATACGTCAAATAAAGTGCCATAAAGGCTAAATGATAAAATAATTATAAAAATACGGCAAAGATAATTACAGAAATGTATAATAAAAGTATTCAAAACTTAAGCTTACAAAATAATAGTCTCTGAAAATCATTTATCGAGGATCACGTCTTAACCGGTAAGTGCATCCCATTAATACTTTGAAGACTGAACGAAAAAGTTATCATAAGTAACAAACTATGGAGATTGCTTTGAAGTGGAATAATATAAATGTACATAAATGAAGGCATAAAGTTGTAAAAGAGTCAACATAAGAATCGAATTTGCAAAAATACAAGAAATATTGTACTATAACAGAACCATAAATGTTATTCTGTTCTCATAAAATTATTACTTACGTGATGAGAAAAAGGAGTGCTACGGACAGATTACTGAAAGGGAAGGACTTAGGGATTTTATCAGGTTAATTTTAATCATTGAGCCCAGTAAATATGTACCAGCAATAAAACACTTTGGCTTCAGTGACGTACACTTGTATGAGAATATAAACTATCAATCAGTAAGTGAACATATTACCAACGTTACAATTTATCTTACGTAAAAAGTACACAATTTACATAATAGAGATTCAATTGCAGAACAATTTTTAATTAACCAAACTGTTGCTTATGTTTCGCCAATTTATTTAACCGTTTCATTTATCTTCACAATCATGTAATTTAAATAAGGAAAATGTGTAGGCAAGAGGACATTCTGTATCGTATTAGTACACGATAATGGTGAAATGGTTGGAAAACTCCTTTTAGTCAGGGCTTATTTATCACCTGTTCATCGAATTGGAAAAACTACAATAGTTTTCAGCTTAGAGTTTTCAAACTCCTTTTTTCTTTGCTATTGAAAATCCTGTTACCGTTCGTTACCAACATTGTATAAAGTATCAGATAACTTTACATGCTCAATCAAATTTTGCTGTTTCCGCTTCTGTAGCAGTCAAATTAATTATTACGTGAAATGTTCATAAAAAATGTAATGTTTTTCATTTCTTAAAATAATTTTTAAATTAATATGACTAGTACTTTCGGTGGTTTTGAATTTTGATTCCGTTTATACTTGTAACTATGAATCAATGTATATTGTTGTAAGATTCGATGTAAAACGTTAACAATATTTACGTCTTCGATTTGATTTGAATTTTCATATGTTAAGGTTGTAGGCTGTTTGTGTTTGATTTTCAGATAGACGTTTTCCATACAATTTTGGTCATTTACTTTCAGTGGCTGTTTTGTTAATGTCAGCAACAGAGAGATTGGCCAAAGCTGACCAATCAAATACACCGCAATCCATCATATACTTCGTCTCTGTTAGTATAAGCGGCTACTGTAAGTCACTGAATTCACTGTTGTCATTGACGGTATTCAGACCATTTACTAAAGACTTAGACCGAAACATCCAGCTGAAAATTAATAGAAACAGACCATCACTTCAGCGTCTGGATGGAAAAAACCAAGCCAAGATTAAGCTCCGGCTATGAACATGTATTAAAATGTAAAAATCGTTTTTCACATTTTACAATTATTATATGTCAATATACTCAGAACTAAAATAATGCTGGCATTTTAATGTATTACTATACACGTAGTAACAGTGCAATGTACAGTTGTTAGGGAACTTGCAGACGTTATTGGACTAGAGGCGCACTCCCGGTTTGCATGGGAGTAATTATGAATTCACAGTTAAAAATTACGTAAGCAGGGCTTTTATAAAATTTCTTCGTAAAAAATATATTTAGTCTTATTTTTTCTGTCCCATTTTGTCTTCTTCTTTTACTCCCTTCAAGCATTCGAATTGCAACCTGATGTACCCCGTTGCCATAGTGCAATACACTGATTTACAGAGGACAGTATTTTTTTTCCTTGTTGAAATAGACCCTTTTGTACTTGACGCTTGATTCGCTTCCTCTGGTCGGTGTCGTCGGTTAGTTTCTCTTGACGTATTTAAGCCAACTTTGCAATAATATGTTTTACTCTCTTGTATTCATATTAAAGATTCTTCTTTTTGGTTTAAGCTTTTGCTTGTCTACAGCATTTCTCTACTTCATCTTATTCTAAATTTCATTTTTTGTCTTTTTATATTTTTCTTCTACAATTGTTTCCCCTACAGGCACAATCACATATAGACTATTTGAATATTTACCGTTACGCATTAGTCTATATGTTTTTTAGTAAAAGAAAACTCATGTGTACAACCCTATACTATTAAATTTCCAAAATTATTTGAACTGGTGTCATGTATATCAGCTAAGACTGATAATCTTATATTTAATAGAACACCTTTTAATATAAAGAAAACTTTATATATAGTGTTTAAATTAGAAAAATACGTTAAGTGTAATTCATATAATCACCTGTGGTTTTAAAAGTGGACTAAAGTGAAGAAAAGAGTACGGCTAGGCTAAATAACGAAAATAACTCTAAAATATTTATAACTCTGTAAGTGTATAAATTCTGTTTACGACCACCTGTCAATTACATTACAGATCTCAATACTTTATTTTGGAAAGTAAAAGGTTACCTTGAGTAAATTGAATAAAAGCTTCTAGTTTCATTATTAAACCGCTTAAAACGAAAATAATTTGTCGTCAATATTTTATTACTCTTTATTTCTGCTAAACTTTTGGAAACTAATTTGCTACCAATAATGGCAACAAAGGTTAGCTTAACAAATAAAACTGAGACAAAAAAAATTCCTTTATTTATATTATTAGTAGTGTATCAATGTGCAAAACTCTCTTATTAAAATCAAAACCTGGATTACCATGGCAACCCGAATAAGAAAAGACGTAAAGAAGACTTTTGATGTCTTCTTCTTTTGTACAGTTTTTCATAACGCGAATTTTTCGTTACCTCGCAGACGGGCTCGGTTAGAAAAGATCTTCGAAAAATATGGAAAAGAGTGAGTTGTTAACATATTTATAATTTGTAAGCAATAGCCACATTTAAAATCTTTACTACTTGACTATGACTATTTACATGTGTTATGCTACACGAAACAATCACAAATATGATTTCTCAGCGCTTCCAGTCATATTCCAAAAAATCAAACATTCCCGTCGTCCAATATTTCATCACCCTGACGGTTCTGCGATATCTACAATAATTTTTGACTGGCTGTGTGTAAAGTAGTACAAAACGCATCGGGATAATTTCTCCCCCTCCCTCCCGCATCCCGGCAGGTTAAGCAGAGAATGAAAAAACCATCGAACCATCGACAATATACAGAATGTTGTACAGAAGAAAGTAAACATCAGGAACACAAAAATATAAGATTATTCAAATAAGTTAAAATATTGGTGTGCTTCCTTCGGATATAAAATCAGTAACATGCCAACACTGAAAATGGGAGGTTCCTTTAATATTAGAAATTTTTCTTTTTATAATCACTGTCAATGGTTTTGCTTTTCCATCCATGCATTCATAAGACTATACATGATTTAAATGAAATGCCTATGGATGGTTCGTGTGCGCATAACTGGGAGGCCAATGAAACCTCATTATTTTAATGCTATCCACTTAGGCCTCCTTAATTATATTCAAAAATAAATTGTTATTTATATGTTTAGGCGGGGTTTAGTTTCAAGGAAGTTTTGCCTTTTCTGTAGCTCCTAGTTTATGAGATTTACAATCGTCGACAGAAACTCAATTATTGCAAGCATACATTAAAATTTTCATTTATTTACCCATTGTTTTACGATAAATACAAATCTAAAGTCTTTCCTAAGCTATTAAATCGTGTTAACAACTTGGGTATGAAAAAAATATTTTCAAACCTAATGATCTGTAAATTAAAAAACTTAATTTTACATTGTCCTCTAAAAGATAGAGAATTGTTATTATTATGAATACCGTCAGTAAGGCACACAATCTATTTTTATGTAAAGAGGTGTAGGCCTATTACAATTAAATGGAATATTAAACTCGTCGCTTAATATTCTCTTATTCCATTGTAGTCACAATCGCAACCCTGATTGTTTTGTACTTTAAGAATAGTACAAAAAGAACAAAGTTTGTTTCATTCCTGTAATGTTTCATTTTCCTGTATTTGTATTTGTTGTTTATAATTCAGATATTGAAGTTTATTAGAAGTACGAAAGAACAGAAACTAAATTTTTAAACTTTTAATTCCAAACTATTCAACTCACATTATGCAAGTGAATGTAATTCAAGTTTGTCAGTCATTATATTTACTATTACACACATACTTAGAAAGGGAGAGGAAGAGAATCCCCTGACAGAGTGTCAGTGCATGAATTGTTAACCGGTTTTCTTTTATCTTTTGCCGTATCCAATGTAAAGTTTGCAAAAGTTTCTACTAGTGGGACAGTGATAGCGTTTACCATGTACAGAAAATTCTAGAAACGAGTGTATTTGTAATATTAGAATATCATATAAGAAAGTGTTCCGTGCATGACGTAGACTTACCATAAACTTAAGACTCAGCGCTGAGAAAGAGCTATGAAATTTACATAGGTATTACGTGTCGTTATCTGAATCAATCATGGATTTATGGATTCACCGTTCCAGAGTAACGTTTGAAAATATTCCAAACGTCAACTGACTAAGAACCAAATACATGAGCAGAAAAATTCTATTACTTTTGCTTAAATCCGGAAACTGAGTCATATTAAGCCATCATATAGCATGAATTTATCTACATAGTTACTGTATGGTCTCCAGATCACTGTATACTCCATTAATAAATTATACAACTGCCCCAAGCTATAATGTAGCCAAAAAGCTACAAATAGTTATCAAAAACAGCTTAGTAATGGACAACATACATAGTGTAAAAAATACAGTAGGATTTATAAACAAAGTTAAAAACATTGAAGTACTGCCTAACCATAAACTGTTCTCTATGGACATAGTAAATTTGTATACGAACATACCCGTGTTAGAGACGATAAATATTCTCGAGAGAGTTTTAATCAAGACAAAAGTCTTAAAACAGATACAAATTGATAAACTTATATTTTTATTGAAAATTGTTATTCAACAGAATTACTTTACACACGACAACAAGTATTTTATCCAAGAAGATGGACTGGCCATGGGTTCACCGGTGAGTGGAATTTTAGCGGAAATTTACATGAACCATTATGAGAACAAGTATATACTTTCTGACAAAAACAAGTTATATAATAAAATCATCTCGTACACACGGTACGTAGACGGCACATTTTTAATTTTTGGTGGTACTCTTAGACAGATAGACGGATTGCTTGCTTTTTTGAAGGGCATAAACAGTAATATTAAATTCACTATGGAAGTAGAGTATAACAATATGTTGAATTTCCTGGACGTAACCACATATAAACGTAATAACCTCCTTAGCTTTAAAATATATAGAAAGCCAACGACAACTGGTATACCCATACATGCTAGTTCCAATCATCCTTATTCACATAAAATGGCAACTTTTAACGCACTGGCACATAGATTGACAAATATACCGATGGACATAGAAGACTATAACGATGAAATTAATATAATAAAACATATAGCAATAGTGAATGGTTACAATAGTAAAATCATTGATAAAATAATATATAAACACGCTAATAAATTAAAAAGATCGAACAAAGTTAAAGATAAAACCCAATATGTTGCAGCTAGATATACGAACATACTACCTAATATACTACATAATGAACTAAAAAAGATTATTGTCTCGTTCAGGACCACAAATAAATTAACAAATATACTTAAGCCTCATACCACAGCATTACTAGAGGATTGTTCGGGTGTTTATAGGATCCGGTGTAATGAATGCGATAAAATCTATATAGGCCAGACGGGGAGAAAATTTTCCGAGAGATTCGAAGAACATTTACCTAAGAAGTTCCCCAATACTAATGTATCGCATTACGAACAACACCTAATACATGAGAATCATACATACACTGGATTTAAAGAGAATCTGGAACCTTTACATATAGGTAAAAAGGGCCAACTACTAGATGCCCTAGAAGAATTTGAAATATACAAGGCCTTAAGAATGAACAAAAGTCAGGTACTTAATGAACAATTGTCATTCAAGTCAAATAAACTATATGACACAGCAATGAAAATAAACCGTGAATAGCGTGTACGGATCATTTGGAAGTCGGACTTCGGCCAGTGCACTGGTTCGGTTGTAGCGCGTTCCGATGCAAACTCGATGTTCTATGTTAATTTATTTAAGTGTGTTATGTGTTTGTGTCTTTGTGAACTTTTTAACGAAACCCTAACAATAGGGTAGATATTGTTTTTACCTGAAGATGGGGATATAAGCCCTGAAACATGTTGTAATTTAGAAAAAGAAGATCACTTAGTGGATAAAATAAGGTAATTATTTATTTAATGAATTTATCTCTTTTCAAATAATAATTATTATTATTCCGTGCTATTTTGGAATTACCTTATGAAAATATAAGTATATTCCTACTATTTATTAACTTATCATATTGTTTTCTACTAACCCTAAAAGTTCAGTGAGTTAGAGATTGTACCAAGATATATTAAATATAACAACATATTCCAATCTTAATTTAAATAAATAAATAAATTTTTGACAATATTTATAGTTTTATGCCATTATGCTTCATAAATCACAATTATTTTTTTCGTAAACTTTATAGGTACTGTTTGACGTAAATGTAACAGTTCTATGATCCGTATCCAATTTACGGTACGTTTGGTTTCAAAAATTACAAAAACCACCATGGTAGCTGTTTGAAATTTCTCTGTGTTTATTAAAAAATTTCTCTACGTTTGTTCATTTATTTATTTTTTATTATAAGCATACTGCACTTATTTATATGCATGTAGACGGTGAGACCGAAAGTAGCTACTCGGTATACTTTGAACAGAAGGTATGTAAAGAGCAGAATGTAATACAGTTTAAAGTGGTTACATTTTATACCTTATGGTTATGGCCACATATTCCATTTCAATACAGGCAGTCACAAAACATAGTATAATTAATTTAATGAACATACATTAATTAAAGTTTAGTTAAGAAAAAAATTATATTTTTTAATTTTTGCACATAAATTGTAAGATAGAGAGTACAATTTTTTCTTTACCTCTTTGCCTTTACAAATTACAAAGACTTCAAAAAATAAAAGACACAAATAATAAGAGTACAGTACAACTGACAAAAGTCTCCTGACATTCTAGAAAGTTTTATTTCCCAAAGGTAAATGAACCGTTGTTCAGCTGTCTGTTCGACAACTTGAGTAACGTTCGTGTCAACCAAAGGCCACTGTACAATGCGTATTAGAGGTCAATCGTCTTATTCAGTGTCACTATTGGTTTACTACTTGTAAATTCTACGAATTTTCTAAGAATCGTGTTTGAAAAATTTTTAATCATCTTATTAAAGTTGTTTCATACACATATTATTTAGAAAACAATTGTTTTGGGACTATTTGTTTAATTTTTTGCGCCAAATACGAATGTATACAACAAAGTAAAGTATAGAAAAGTAAAGTAAATTTCTACTGAAGAATAAAAAATACGTATTTTTAATACCTAGTATATTTGATTTTTAGAATGTCACACAAATGCTTTCCTATTTGGCAGACAAGTGAAACCAAGATATGTTTGGGACAAACAGGCTTTCCATAATTATATTGGATACGCACGAAATACGGCACTGAATATCTGATAGCTGTAGCACGATAAATGAGAAACTACTAAGCAGGTAAAGTAAAAAATAAGCATCTAAAAACATGAGAAGTACGGAAGTGCTTATATGGGTAGACGCGACCAACAGATAAGTTATCGTCACTAAGCGTTGCAACTGGTTGAACAATTTATATTATTACAGTAAAGAACAGAAACTAAAAGAATCACGTTGAGTAACAATGTCCAAAGGGCAAAATTTTTTATGTATGTAATCTTAACATTAGTAGACAACATAGCTATATGTAAGTTACTGACAATATGAAAACTACAACAGTGTTACGTTGATGTGAAATATAATTATGTGACATCTCACACGTGTTGATTGTGCATCGCTCGAGGTGGTTCTAAACTTGAGGTCCAGACGTTTTTAGATCATTCCAGCATTGTACAAGGTCGGGCATTGTCACCGTTTCTAGCGAGTTCCAGGACGGCTGTATCTACGCAATTATTTTTTGATGTTTCATCCGCACAGTGACAGATTTTTCTGGAACCTCAGCAGGGTATATATAAGCATCTAGAAGTCGGCTAACGCACTACAAATCTGGAGATATTGTAGTGCGTTTCGGAGTGTTTCCTGCGGCTTAGTGTAAATTACTATTGTGTTACTTAGATCGTACATTGGGTCAGAAATGCGATAGAACCTTTAACAGTAGAAACAGAAGGCACTTCGTGGAAAAGTAGGGTATGTGGTAATTAATTTGAAACATGGATACCGGTTGGACGATAGAAGCTTTCCAAGTGGTGCTACTGTAGACAGAGGAACGATAAAGAGGAAAACGTAAGTGAAATTAAGAAGAAGCAAAAACCGACAGGATGAGAAACGATTACCGAAAATAATGAACATTCCAGTGGTCAAGAACGTGCATTCAAGACTTCAGGACCTTAAAGATTTCATTATGCTGGCAGCCAATTCTTGCGTTCCCAGCTTCTGACAGAAAGTACATCATAGGCACGGACCCAAGAAATAGTGGTCTAGGAGCATATTATTTTGAAGTACAAAATGGTGAAGAACAAGTTCTATCGTATTGCAGCAAAGGGTAACCAAAACAGAAACTATTGCGGGCTATTTTAAGCAGCCGTCTTGTAAAGGTAGATACTGGTATGAGAATAGCTTGTGTAATGATATTCTATTACTGAAGATCGACCGCAGAAACTGACAGAAAATTTATTAGTTCTTGTATAAAATGTTCACAATCTTATTTCATTCCAAATTTTCATATGTTTTATAGATTCGAATTACGCAGCAGTCTATTATCACGCAATTTCTTTTCAATAAAAAAATAATCGAGTCATTGATACAATCATTTCAATCCATTTATAACGAGTACTTCATTGCAGCAAAGTCTAATTAATTAATCCTTTCTATCCTTCAGTTCTTATTATACATATTATGTTACTCGAGGTTTCACAGTTCGTGAATTCGTGTCTAGTCAGCTATTAATAACCCTAATATGTGAAACATAAATAGCCGATTAACGAAATTGTCACACATTTGTCAATTTAATGCTTGTGTCAATGGTTTCTCTACATGTGGAATATTGCAAGTATTGCTCATAATGACATGTTACAACATGTAGACAAGATGGGATATCGAAAACATAGCTCTGTAATCAGTGTTTATGAAATGTTAGTGACAAGTATGGCATATGAAACTGCTAATAAGAGACATTATGTCATATTACTCGGTTGTTGTGGATACGTGTTCAACATTAAGTTTTGACAACAACAAGGCTCACACAATGTGTTTGATATTAGTGTCAGTGTTAGTGCTGTCGTTTACCAGAATGTGGTTAGACAAGGTTATTAAATTGACATTAAATAAACTCTCTTTGAAGTCCTGTCAAACACACAGACACAGACACACTCACCCACACACACACGCATACAAACGCACATAACACTCTTGACGTTTGTACGTTGTTTCAATCTACGTTATATGCCATAACAAAAGTTAAATCACTTCTTCTGGCACACAATTTCATTAGCCTTACACAAAGCCACGCACGAATTCTGAAACAAGCAAATATATTTTAAGAATCTAATTTTTATTTAAGACATCATTTATTATTTTCGTACATTCATGTAAAAAGTAACAAGTAGACACGTATTAATAGAAAGCAAATGCACTCTTTGCTTTCTGCGTTTTTTAAATAGCTAATGCAACAAACAGTAATTTACATTTTGTGCCGTGTTGCCTACACAAGACTGCTCTAAGAAATTACTGTGAGAATATTGTAAGAAGTAATAAATCTTATTACCGTGTAAAATATACAAACATATTTCAGAAAGCAACATTGGAAAGAATTGCAAAATAATATATATATATATATATATTGTAATAAAATGATCTTCACGACGCTACTTTTTGTATGTAATTATTCTGCCACACGTTGTTGGCGTCATTTTGTAATAAAACTTTTTTACCTCTCTTAAAGCCACACGTTCTGGACGTCAATTTGTAACGTGTCGACTCTTTATCGTCTCTGTATAAGTGTGTTAGCCCCACACGTTGTAGTCGTTACTTTATGTTTATACCTAACAGTCGTATTTTTTCTAACTTCCCACGCTGACGATGTCCGCTGCGAACTCACGAATTACCAGTACCAATGTCTCACGAGTGTAAACCTTACCTGTGCTTTAATAAGTAAATTTATTTCCCGGGTGGCGCCATATTGTTTATAAAAACAGTTAAAACAAGTTAAACTGAACGGTCATTCTATGCGGTGATGACTAATTCAAATTACCCTCACAACTGGCGGGCATTTGGATCTCGCTTGTAGTTCGTCGTGCTGCCGACGTCTAACGCTGGCAGACAATTTTGCTCATCGCTAAAGTACACAAACTTTATAATACAATTTATAATAAAATAAAGGACGGTTATTACTACTCAGTACTAGTTTATTAACGTGTAATAGTTAATAATTATTCAGTTAGATACAAAATTATATACTGTTATTAAATAATGTTGCTCCGGTAATAAATAGACACTATTCTCAGGTTGGCTATGTTGATTGAAACGTTTCTAAGTTGACATGGCTGTCGTCAAGGTGTATTTTCTACAGTTCGTTTAATCATTAAGTTCTTTTGATTACGAAAAAGTATTAATCAGATGATAATAAAGTACACTACCTTACATCAATGGTACTGATATACTATTAAAGTTAAATACAATTCCTTTTTTTAAGTGTTAAAAAGTGTGTGTTAATAATTCGTAATTTGTACATAGGTTATTTTATGTTTACATACAAGTTAATTTTTATTATCAATCAATCTTTGAAAGAAATTTAGTTATCAGTTCGTAGTGAGAGTTATTTGTGTTGTGAGAAAAGTTAATTAGGATTTATTTCGTAAATTCCGGTGGTTCAGATATACTTAACAAATCTTGTTGAATTCTGGTGAAGAGTCACTTAGTTCTTAGTTAGGTTGGGTCGATACGATCATCACTCTTCCATCATTTATACTTTGGATTACATCTGGCTCCTTTTTCAAATAATTTGGATAAAATAATTAATTTTGAATATTAAAATCTGGTCTATTATCTCTGTTGGTTTGACTAATTCTTCATTAGACTTCTTCCATCCTCATCTCGTTAAATTTTGAAGTATTTATTATTATATTAATTGAGAATTGAGTCGAATATGGTTTGGCTTCTGTATCTCTTGATCATTAATAATGGACTAAAGTTTTATAACGGAATTATATTAAATAACGTTCCGTTGTTATGGCAACTGTCTATACTGTCATTGGTTGATTACATTTATGTCTATTGTTATAATATTTAAATTTTAATTCAAAATGAATAAATATATTCTGATGGCTATAATTCTTCTGTCTTCTTATCTATGTATTAGATATTATCACAACTGTTTCTATTTTCTTTCAAAGATCATTTTGACATCCCACAAAGCTGGGTTCACTTCAAAGTTTTGACAAAAATGTTAATATTATGTTATCACATTTCTTTCTTATTTTATGTTTTTAATCTAACTCTGACATCTTAATATGGTTCACTAATTGTACTTAATGAGATACTTGCCCTGAATTTTCTAATACAATTGCTAATTTCTTACAATTTGTCTATTTTGGATTTATACAGTTAGGCATTTTATAGCTCTAAGTTGTAATTGGCTATATCTTCTAATTTTACACAAATTAAAGATTATTCTTCATTTACATATGTTTTGCTTGGTGTCGCTTATGACTTATATACCTTTTGAATTAAATTGGGCTGTTTTACAATAATTGAATGTTCTTATTAATTTACAAAATCATTGCTTGTCTGTTATTCTCTTATTTCTTTATCTATTTTGCACTCATATTATTTAGTTTATTCTTATTTAACACTATTATATTAGTTGTCTATCCATCTTTTAACATTTACTATATATTTTTACCATTTAAACATTCATAACGATAACCTCCTTAATATCGTCATGGGATTTTTATCCTGAATACAACTGTACTATTAATCTACTATCAATTCTAACTATAATAACAATATTCTGGTTACTCTTAGTTTTTTGGTACCTTTCACCCTTAAACTATAGTGTTAATCGCTGGTTTTGGTGTCTTTACCTATATGTTGTGTTTTATATCTAATTGTTCACTCTCACATCTATATGAGTTCTGATTTATAATTCTGGTTGTTTATCTCTATTTTGGGTTACACTTACACTTTGTACCTTTTTAATGTAATTTAGTGTTAATAGTGGTTATTCCCTAATATTTATTTCTTTACTCACTTCTAACACTTACACTGTTATTCACTTTCACTTCCTACCTATCTCTCACTTTTGGGTTTTTTATTGTTTTATACACAAATGATAGTTAGTCTGTTAACAATTTTATGTTTTCATTTACTTATCATCATAGAGTTATTAATAACATATATAATATCTATTACTCTGGTTAATGTACTTTAACTGAGATTATTTTATTTTATTTTAATACTTGTTATTAGACATTTATTATATTTTTTGTGCCTTTTTCATCATTATTTATACCTTCTCATTTTATTTCCTTTATTGGGTCAATCACTTGGGTTGGGTCATAGTCATTTGTCTCGTCATAGTCATTTTATTTTCATTAGTTTAATATAGTTACTTCATTATAGTTTTTCTCTAGAATTGGGGCGGCTTTTTGTGTTGTAACGTAATATATGTATATATTCAATCACTTTCTGCTACAGTTTGTTTCTTGATGTATATAATACATTTAATATTTATAATTAAATTTACCTCAAGATATTATTTTTCTATTTGGAACACGTTTCGAGAGTTCCTGTTCTCTCACCTTCAGCTTTCGCGATTCAATATCTTCAAGAAAAATAATATCTTGAGGTAAATTTAATTATAAATATTAAATGTAATATATATATATATATATATATATATATATTGCGACAGTACAAATAAGTGATGTACTGAGCATTGAATATAAAAATTTAAATATTGTAGCGTGACAGATGTATGCATAATATTGAATGGCAATTGATCATTAGAATAATGAAGTTATAATATTTAAAGTTGGAAGAAAGCATTAAGTTTAATATAAATAGATTAATTCATAGCAACTGTGGAAAGAAATCATTATTATAAAGAAAATACAAGTTAAAATAAAAGGAGTTACTAGTGATGAGTCATCCAAGACCAGTCTCATAACCAAAGGTTTTCAAGGTATAACCCAGGAAGGTAAAATAGTAAATAACAAAGCAGTACACAATATGACCAAACCCACAACGAGGGAGAATAAATAGAATAGAAACCCTAAAATAAGCCAAGATCAACCAATACAGGTTGTGTATTTCTGAATTAAAGAAGAAGATGGAGAAGATCCCAAGAAACCTGATGGCATCAAGAAGAGGATAGAGAAGATACCAGTCCCAGAAAGCAGGAGAAAAGAAGACTGAAGAAAGAAGAAGAGGGCAGCATCCTGAAGAAGATGTCATGCTCTTATAAAAGACACCCAAATCCCTATATCCCCAAAATAAATATCTAAAAATAAAAGTATAACGAAATAAAAACCACATGTATATAAATTTAAGAGAGAGGAGTGTATAAAGTAAAAGTTTCCTGTGAACTAAGATGAAACAATAATATAGCACCCATGGAACAAATCTCCATTGAAAAACGCTAACCAATTTATTATGTTAATAAGACTATACGACCATTTAGCATTAACATAATTATATAAGTGCAAAGTGAACCAGTGATAGTTTTGGGTATTATAAAAAATGAACCTTGTGTTTCATTCTTGGCAATCACAAACATTGGATGCAATGAAATATGCATTTTCCAATGACTTAAAATATGTACTGTGACAATATGTTGTTCATAAGACATGAATCTGTTTAAAATAACATTTTGTTTTACATGAAAAAAGAAAAACAGATTTCCTAGTGCTTTGTGAACGGTTCATACTATTTATTTGTTAATGACAGGGTACAATTCCCCAAAGACAAGGTATAAAAGACTGTATAAAAACTGTAGAATCCTACTTATAATAATAGTTAGAAATAAGAATATAAATATAAGGTTTTAATGTATATAGTACAAGAATGTTTAAAAATGTTTTAGATATAAGGCCATTTGTTTGGGTCTGAAACAACTAACATCAGAACTATAAAAATAATTACCACTTGTAAATAGTAGAGAGTAATTAAGATGTTAGTTAGTACAAAACCTTTTTTATAAACCATGTTTACATGTTGGAAATGGGAATTTTGTTGCAAAATGTCTGATTTGAAGACAACCATTTATTTAAAAAAAATGTTCTTTATTTGTTTAACTATTATTTGTATTGTAACCAATACTAATTGTTTTTGTGTAATTTGAAAACATGTTTAATTTATAATACTATTTGTAAAAAGTCAGAGAGGGTATCACACATCATATATTGTTTGTAAATTATTTTGTAAGAAAAATTGTTAAAAAATCATAGGCCAAAAGAATGGAAACCAAACTTCATCAAAACAGAGAAATTGCTCAATTAAATGCAAATAAACAAAAGGGGTTTAGACAAAATAAACTTGAGATCATGCCATATAATTGCACATACCATTTAGAGAGATTTTAATAAATTATATTCAGAATTATAAATAAAAATAAAATGACTAAACTCAGAAATTTAGACATGGGAGTCATATATTTCAGAATAATGTTTCAGAATACAACTAATTCAATTAATTACCAGAAAATAAGGGAATAGGAACCTTTTAATACAATATAGAATTATTAATATTAAATATAACTGATAAAATGGCTGAATTTATATAATGACAGGAAGTAAATTTTGATGTTTTGGACTCTTCAGAGTATACCCAAACTGAAAGTGAAATTACTATTTTTTGGACAGAAAACACTATAAAATGGCATTATTTAATCTGAAAATAACCAGAATGAACTGAAAGATTAATTTAAATCAAATCTAGTGAATGAAATTGACAAATAACCAAAGTTTAGGCATTCATATAGTGAAATAGTAAAATGTACACAGGATGTGAAAATATTTTTGAACAATGTTAAGGATAATATTATATGGGCTAAGAGTTTAATTGAAACTGAAGGAAACAGTTAGTTAATTATTGGTAGTTGAACGGTTAACATGACATACCTTTGAAAACGTGAATAACCTAACCTATAATCGTCATACAAAGCGAGTGTATAGTGAGTTATTGTGAAATCGCGAGTGACTTGTAAAATACTTCTGAAACTATCATATTATAACAGAAACGATCAAGTAACACTCCATAACACAGAACAATATAAATCTACTCCGAAAAACACCATAAAACACTAGAAAACTGTATAATACATTAAACCAAATTAGTGACGGAATCGGAGAAAGTGTTTGAACTAATAATTATACAGATACACTAAATACAACCCAGAATCACTACACCAGTCACTACACAACATATAACAAGAGATTTGCGGACACGAGAACAGAAATATTGCGTCAAAATACATTATTTGGAACACGGCAGGAACGAGCAACATTTTGATCGACTTGACGGCAGCCATCTTTCTTTGACAAACCCAGTGCCTCTTCTTGGTTCATCACAGCTGTTTGGTGAAAACAATTATTATATTTACAATTTATTATTCAATGTCTGTGTTTATTAATAACTATTAATTTGATTGTAACGTTATACTTTTTAAATATAAGCCCGATTTCTCTGACTTTGGTAATAACTGGCTGTTTAAAGAACCCTATATAATTTTTATAACATATACTTGTAACTTTTTTCGATATCCTGAGAATCGATACTAATCGATAAGAGTCAATATTGCTGTTACTTAATAAAACATTAATACTTTTCAATACTTAATAGTTCTTTATTTCTTCAATAATACTAATTACCAATAATATAATTCTAATTGATAATCTACAAGGACTTTACCACCCGTAAGTGAAGATAACCTAAAAAAATAGAAAGGTAAACAAATATCGATTGGTTTACAGACAGTCTTATGAGTGGTGATAGATTATTTAAATTATACTAAAACTTTAATAAAAATTTTCAGAAGAGCATTACACTGTTTAAAACTTCACAGCCCTATATTAATTAATTGATCCTAATTAATTAATTAATAAAATTAAAATTTTTTTTTATTATTTTTTTTTATAAACATAATTTTTTTTTTAATTTTCTTCAAAACAATAATTTTTGTTTTGAAACTTTCGGTGAAGCTGAGCATATCTATTTCTTCATCAACTTTACGCTACTCGACCGGTCTTGCTACCATTGGGACTCGACCAGCTGGGAAACTTAAGGAAGTGTTTCAGGCCAGTAAGACGTCGAGAGCCACACCAAATAAACACATTACAATACAACATATTACATTGGACTTGATTACATCGGAGTCACATACTCCACAATAGCTTATCATCAACACACACTCATTTATTTATTTTATTACAAATTGGCGCACAACTTTAGGGGCTTTAATTAGCGATTGGAAGGCCAGTACATTCTGCCCAATCACTAGTTGGAGCTAGGCAACAGCTACAAAGCCAGAGAATTTCAAGGGAAAATGCAACGACGTGCAACATCTAAGAAACGGGCGGCGGAGGCCGAAAAAGAATTAGAAGTTGAAATGGACAATAAAGAGGCGACGCCAGTGGAGGTGGAAGGGTCATTACCCCCGGTGTTGTCCAAACAAACGGAACAACCGGAGATATCCTCACAGACAGGGGAAGTTAATCTCCAGGAGAAGCAGGTGGAGAAATCCAAGACAATGGAGGATAATCAAATGGGCAGGTACATGGAAGTGTTCTTGCAAAGGATGGAAGAGAAAATAAACCAAAATAGTAAGGAATTGAAGGAAGATTTGAGTAAGGAAAGGAAAGAAGATAACCAGTCCTTGAAAGAGGATTTAGGAAATAAGATCGAAACAACAATGAAGAAACTGGAGGATCAGCATAAAATACTAGATAATATGAACAAGAAACTAGATGACGAGAATAAGGAAATGAGGGAGGACAGATTAAAAAGAGAGGAATTAAGAAAGGAGAAGACTGAAGAAATAAAATATAATAGTAAACCAGAACCAGAAGAAGTACCAAATGATAAAACGCAGAAACAAGTAATGGTATTACCTGAAATTGAAACTAACCGAAACCAGGAAGATATTAAACCAAGGAAAAGGAGAATGTATCCAAGAAATTTGATAAAAACTAAGGAAGAGTTGGAGATGATGAATCATGGGTTAATTGATGGCAATAATATCCCAATTACCTATGACAAAGACATAATGAATTCCAGGAATTATAGAAGGAGAATCGAAGTAATTTCAGAAATAATTTACCACAAGACAGTAGTCTACCAATGGGAAAGGACCAGAGGTAAACAGAATACAACATGTGAAACAGATCAATTTCAGCGCAAGACTGGACAGTGGATTTCAGAAAGATGGAAATGTGATATCGTACCAGACTGTAATGATGACACAGATGAATCACCAGAATGTATTCCATTAGTGTGCCATCTAGGACAGTTCCAGGGTACGGTTAGACTAAAATATATTCCTTCAGAGTGGATATGTGATGGTAAACCAGCTTATGGTGTTTCAGATAAACAAATAATAAGTGATAACCCAGATGAAGATCCTCACATATATTTGTCAGGTAACACAAAACATGGACCAGAGAAGTATTGGTGTATACAAAATGATGATAGAGGGAACCAGCCCAGTAATTACGACGGCCCTAACAACCCGCCGCGTAATAACCAGTTTAACAGTAATTTTAACGGCGTTAGGGATATCAACCCCTATCCATACAATAGAAACAATTTATATCAACAGAATAATGTCCCATACAGTCAGAGAAATCCATATCCCAACAATAATGATGACAAACCTTACCAACCTAACCGAAATTATTATCATGATAAATTTAGTAATAAAAACAATAACAGTAATAATAACCGAGTGTCGCGCCCTAGGGTAAATTTTATAAGAGCAACTGAAATGATGGACCCTGGTTGACACAAATGCCACACGACATCAAGAAAAGGGACGGATCCTGATAACCGACTACGGCGAAAAACAATGTTGAAGGAGACGAAATAAATATCATTGAAAGGAAATGATATGAATAATAAAACATAGAAACAAAACTGGGTTTTTATGAATGAAGACTATTTAAGAAAATGCACATTATAAATAAATAAGAATATGAGCAATGGAACGACATAAAGAAAATCGTCCATCTTCCTGGGTATATAAAAGAAAAGGCATTTATAAGGAAAGAAAAAGAGAAGATCAGCTTACAAAAGTATAAATAATATGGGCCAGTGTAGAGTACAATATAACCCCATATGTTGTGGTAAATGATAAGCATAACAATACATATGAGTTGAGGGAAATCATTTCAGGAAAAATCAAAGGAGTGTACAATCAAGCTTCTATGAAGAAATATTATGAAGAATGAGTTGTGAGTTTTAGAATTTTAAAAATCCTAAAATAATGTAAGTACATCTTACAACCTAATATTTTGAGAACATTCTGGAGAATTAAAAGAATTTTTTAATTAATTTTAAAAATCCTAAAATAATGTAAGTACATCTTACAACCTAATATTTTGAGAAGAACATTCTGGAGAATTAAAAGAATTTTTTAATTAATTTTAAAAATACTAAAATAATGTAAGTACATCTTACAACCTAATATTTTGAGAACATTCTGGAGAATTAAAAGAATTTTTTAATTAATTTTAAAAATCCGAAAATAATGTAAGTACATCTTACAACCTAATATTTTGAAAAGAACATTCTGGAGAATTATAAGAAAAAGGAATTTAGAATTTTTATTGAAAAAATTCTAAAATATGTAAGTACATCTTACTACAACCTAATAATTTTGGAACAAACTTTATGGAAGAAAGGAAAAGAAAGACTTTTGAATTGAAATATAATTATAAAAATTTAAAATTGAGTAAGTACTTCTTACTACAACCTGATAATTTAGAACAAAACTTTATGGAAGAAAGAGAAAGAGAGAGAATTTTGAACTTAATTTAAAAAATTTAAAATTAAGCAAGCACAGCTTACTACCACTGAATTATGAGAAAAACATTTTGGAAGAATTAAGAAGAAAGGAATTTTGAAGTTAATATACAAAAAATTTAAGAATAAAGTAAGACTAACTTACTATAACTAAGTTTATGAGAAAACTTTATGGTAAATAATTAAGAAGAATTTGAATTTGGAGAAATACCAAAACATTCAGAAATAATAGTAAGATCACATTACTATAAACAATTCTGAATGAAACAATTCTGGGAATAAATGAATTAAACAGAATTTGAATGTTGATAGAACGTCAGAACTTTGAAACAAGATAAGATCAACATATTACAAGGATTTATGAGAAATATTTTTCAATTAAATAAAAAGAATAGTTTGAATTTTACATTAAAACTAACCAAGTTCCAAAAAATAATTATGTGTCAATTATGATTGAATTGAGAAGAAAATAAAGTGATTAATTCAGAAAAGAGAGTTAACGTTAATCCAGAATAAATGCTAAAATTCACAATAGAATTTGAAGGAGTAGAGAAGAATAACAAGAAAGAGTGTAATATGCCAGAGAAGGAAAAAATTTGGAAGCAAAGAGACTAATTACCTATGAAACGATAATGAAAACAGTTAATTAAGAGCAAAGAAGAACAACTCATACCAAACAGATGGAGAAGATGATTTTGAACCAATGATAATAATAAGACCTATATGAAATGCAAAGAGAATAAATACCACATGAAATATAATATAAATGAATTAATGCTAATGAATGCGAAGACGGATTAATAACTTTCTAAGAGAAAGGAAAGAACCAAAATGTTTAAATAAAATGAACAATATAACAACCTGTATATCTAATGTAAAGATACAATGTTAAAAAATTAAATATAATATATTAAGACCATTCAAATAATGAATACGAAAGACTATTTATAAAGACCATGCTAATACTATGAATAACCAGAAGAAAGTATAAAGAGAATTCAGATGAAGAAGAAAGAGAGTTACACTGTAAACAGTAAACAGAATTATTAAAAGAAAGGTTTTCAACCATAATTAAATTAAATATATCAGACAAGTTAAGAGTTTTGGAAAAATATATATGTAATGAGTATAATAATGATTATGAAGATTTATTAAGATAGAAAATGTGAGATAATCTGAGAGACTACGAAGTGGAGAATCCAAAGATATTTTTATTAGTCGAAAATGAGACTACTTTTTATTTATTTATTCGATGTCTGACTGAAGATAATTCCAGCAGCATTATGTTTTTTGAGCAGGGATGGATATGCCCCTGTACTCAATTTATAGAAGTGGTGTATGGCCAGCAGAGAAGTAGCGTACAGTGCCCCTCTGATCTGCCCCAGCCCACGTGATAGGGAATGTTAGGGAATTAATATCCCAAGGATACAACACGAAGTTGATATAGAAAGAAAATGTATTACAATTATAATATATCTCAGAAGACACTAACTATCCGAAAAGGATCAGTAGTAAAACAAATAATTATATATATAAAATTAATAAAACTCTAATATAAAAAAGTCGATATAAAAATGGAGAAGAAAATGAATTATAAGAAATGATGAAATTATCATAAGAAATTATTTCATCCATAAACATGTCTGAAATAATTACTTCTGGAGGGGAGCAATCTGTAGCGTGACAGATGTATGCATAATATTGAATGGCAATTGATCATTAGAATAATGAAGTTATAATATTTAAAGTTGGAAGAAAGCATTAAGTTTAATATAAATAGATTAATTCATAGCAACTGTGGAAAGAAATCATTATTATAAAGAAAATACAAGTTAAAATAAAAGGAGTTACTAGTGATGAGTCATCCAAGACCAGTCTCATAACCAAAGGTTTTCAAGGTATAACCCAGGAAGGTAAAATAGTAAATAACAAAGCAGTACACAATATGACCAAACCCACAACGAGGGAGAATAAATAGAATAGAAACCCTAAAATAAGCCAAGATCAACCAATACAGGTTGTGTATTTCTGAATTAAAGAAGAAGATGGAGAAGATCCCAAGAAACCTGATGGCATCAAGAAGAGGATAGAGAAGATACCAGTCCCAGAAAGCAGGAGAAAAGAAGACTGAAGAAAGAAGAAGAGGGCAGCATCCTGAAGAAGATGTCATGCTCTTATAAAAGACACCCAAATCCCTATATCCCCAAAATAAATATCTAAAAATAAAAGTATAACGAAATAAAAACCACATGTATATAAATTTAAGAGAGAGGAGTGTATAAAGTAAAAGTTTCCTGTGAACTAAGATGAAACAATAATATAGCACCCATGGAACAAATCTCCATTGAAAAACGCTAACCAATTTATTATGTTAATAAGACTATACGACCATTTAGCATTAACATAATTATATAAGTGCAAAGTGAACCAGTGATAGTTTTGGGTATTATAAAAAATGAACCTTGTGTTTCATTCTTGGCAATCACAAACATTGGATGCAATGAAATATGCATTTTTCAATGACTTAAAATATGTACTGTGACAATATGTTGTTCATAAGACATGAATCTGTTTAAAATAACATTTTGTTTTACATGAAAAAAGAAAAACAGATTTCCTAGTGCTTTGTGAACGGTTCATACTATTTATTTGTTAATGACAGGGTACAATTCCCCAAAGACAAGGTATAAAAGACTGTATAAAAACTGTAGAATCCTACTTATAATAATAGTTAGAAATAAGAATATAAATATAAGGTTTTAATGTATATAGTACAAGAATGTTTAAAAATGTTTTAGATATAAGGCCATTTGTTTGGGTCTGAAACAACTAACATCAGAACTATAAAAATAATTACCACTTGTAAATAGTAGAGAGTAATTAAGATGTTAGTTAGTACAAAACCTTTTTTATAAACCATGTTTACATGTTGGAAATGGGAATTTTGTTGCAAAATGTCTGATTTGAAGACAACCATTTATTTAAAAAAAATGTTCTTTATTTGTTTAACTATTATTTGTATTGTAACCAATACTAATTGTTTTTGTGTAATTTGAAAACATGTTTAATTTATAATACTATTTGTAAAAAGTCAGAGAGGGTATCACACATCATATATTGTTTGTAAATTATTTTGTAAGAAAAATTGTTAAAAAATCATAGGCCAAAAGAATGGAAACCAAACTTCATCAAAACAGAGAAATTGCTCAATTAAATGCAAATAAACAAAAGGGGTTTAGACAAAATAAACTTGAGATCATGCCATATAATTGCACATACCATTTAGAGAGATTTTAATAAATTATATTCAGAATTATAAATAAAAATAAAATGACTAAACTCAGAAATTTAGACATGGGAGTCATATATTTCAGAATAATGTTTCAGAATACAACTAATTCAATTAATTACCAGAAAATAAGGGAATAGGAACCTTTTAATACAATATAGAATTATTAATATTAAATATAACTGATAAAATGGCTGAATTTATATAATGACAGGAAGTAAATTTTGATGTTTTGGACTCTTCAGAGTATACCCAAACTGAAAGTGAAATTACTATTTTTTGGACAGAAAACACTATAAAATGGCATTATTTAATCTGAAAATAACCAGAATGAACTGAAAGATTAATTTAAATCAAATCTAGTGAATAAAATTGACAAATAACCAAAGTTTAGGCATTCATATAGTGAAATAGTAAAATGTACACAGGATGTGAAAATATTTTTGAACAATGTTAAGGATAATATTATATGGGCTAAGAGTTTAATTGAAACTGAAGGAAACAGTTAGTTAATTATTGGTAGTTGAACGGTTAACATGACATACCTTTGAAAACGTGAATAACCTAACCTATAATCGTCATACAAAGCGAGTGTATAGTGAGTTATTGTGAAATCGCGAGTGACTTGTAAAATACTTCTGAAACTATCATATTATAACAGAAACGATCAAGTAACACTCCATAACACAGAACAATATAAATCTACTCCGAAAAACACCATAAAACACTAGAAAACTGTATAATACATTAAACCAAATTAGTGACGGAATCGGAGAAAGTGTTTGAACTAATAATTATACAGATACACTAAATACAACCCAGAATCACTACACCAGTCACTACACAACATATAACAAGAGATTTGCGGACACGAGAACAGAAATATTGCGTCAAAATACATTATTTGGAACACGGCAGGAACGAGCAACATTTTGATCGACTTGACGGCAGCCATCTTTCTTTGACAAACCCAGTGCCTCTTCTTGGTTCATCACAGCTGTTTGGTGAAAACAATTATTATATTTACAATTTATTATTCAATGTCTGTGTTTATTAATAACTATTAATTTGATTGTAACGTTATACTTTTTAAATATAAGCCCGATTTCTCTGACTTTGGTAATAACTGGCTGTTTAAAGAACCCTATATAATTTTTATAACATATACTTGTAACTTTTTTCGATATCCTGAGAATCGATACTAATCGATAAGAGTCAATATTGCTGTTACTTAATAAAACATTAATACTTTTCAATACTTAATAGTTCTTTATTTCTTCAATAATACTAATTACCAATAATATAATTCTAATTGATAATCTACAAGGACTTTACCACCCGTAAGTGAAGATAACCTAAAAAAATAGAAAGGTAAACAAATATCGATTGGTTTACAGACAGTCTTATGAGTGGTGATAGATTATTTAAATTATACTAAAACTTTAATAAAAATTTTCAGAAGAGCATTACACTGTTTAAAACTTCACAGCCCTATATTAATTAATTGATCCTAATTAATTAATTAATAAAATTAAAATTTTTTTTTATTATTTTTTTTTATAAACATAATTTTTTTTTAATTTTCTTCAAAACAATAATTTTTGTTTTGAAACTTTCGGTGAAGCTGAGCATATCTATTTCTTCATCAACTTTACGCTACTCGACCGGTCTTGCTACCATTGGGACTCGACCAGCTGGGAAACTTAAGGAAGTGTTTCAGGCCAGTAAGACGTCGAGAGCCACACCAAATAAACACATTACAATACAACATATTACATTGGACTTGATTACATCGGAGTCACATACTCCACAATAGCTTATCATCAACACACACTCATTTATTTATTTTATTACAATATACCTAATAAACTGTAAATAATTAATAATGTACTAGAAATAAGCATGTCAGGGATTGCAAGCTTGGCTCAGACAAAAATATGGACAGGTGTTTCGACCTGAATCGACGTGTACACACACACAAATGTAACTGAAAGTGTGTACATCAGTATTTTGCTAGTGTGTGTGAACGCAGGTCTATGCAGGCGAGTTAACCACCCCAAAATGAATAATTGCATAATTACTGTTTTTCCGTAATTATTCATAAACTATAATTTAGAAGTAAAATCCAAAAACACAATAAAATGTAAGAAAATTTAATAAAATAAATACTGTGTACGAAAACCACGTGAAAGTGCCACACCGTACGAGTGTAATAGTGAAATAACTGTGTACAAATCGAAAGGGTTAAGTTGCAATGTCCAAAATGACAGTGAACTTGTGTTGTAAAAATAGTTATAAGATAAGTATAAGAGTATACTTACAGGACTCTGAAATTCGCAGAAATATAAGAAATAGCGAAATTGACAAAGAGTGGGGGAACTGAACCCAGAGACAGTTTCTGACATGTCGATTTCGTACCACTGCGGGTGTTGACAAAGACGTGGTTATAAATAAGACACACAAGCTACAGTGGTTCTCTTTCTTAAATCATCCACGGTGCAGCGGGAGCTTCTGCCCGTCCGCACAGAATATTTAAAGTTTTGTAAATAGTTTCATCCTTCCAGTTACATACAGTTCTGTAACTGGATTGTAAAACAAACCATTTTTAAGTAGTAACAAAATTACATAAGAAGATCCACATAAGAAGATCAACTGACGTCCGAAACAGCACGAGGAGAAGTTCCAGAGAGCGATACGACGCTGGACAGAGAGAGAGTCGACGCTGGACAGAGAGAGAGTCGACGCTGGACAAGAGGAGAAGTCGACGCTGGACAAGAGGAGAAGAGAAAGGCGACGCTGGACAGAGAGAGAGAGTCGACGCCGGACAAGAGGAGAAGAGAGAGGCAACGCTGGACAAGAGGAGAAGAGCGAGTGATGCTCAAGTTCGAGACGAGGACGATTATAGAGGGATCCAATGATTGAGAATGATTGACGACGATAAGGTGATAAACAACTTATTTATCTCTTAATCGAACAATTAACGTAAAGACAATTAAGGACATTCTTGTTCTATTTAAAAGTAAGAGTCAATGTTTCTTGTAAAATTAAAATTAAAATCATAGATGTTATTGAAATAAGATTAACGTAAACAAGAGCTCAAATTAGTATTGAAATGAAAAGAATACAAAGCATTTAAGTAAAAATTAGCGTTTGATATAAATCAGTACTGAGAAACAAAAGATAAATTCAGTAACTATTGATATTTTTGAGTTACATTGCAATATATAAGAAAATATGTAAATATTGATATTTTGGAACACACTAATTGACTGAGTAGTCTGGAAATGAGATTTTTCGTTAATACAATAATTATTAGAATAGAATATTTAGTCAGTAAGGATGTATATAGCATAAGCCTTACGGCATCATAACGAAATAATAACGAATGTTTTAAGTCGAAGTAAGTGCCATGTGCACAATTTTATTAATATCAAATAAATTTGAAATACCGTTACAATTTACATAGAGTTCTTATTACAGATACACCTAAAACCGAAATTAAATGTTACATTGCTATTATGCATTACATAATTTGTCGCCCTTGAACGTGAGGCCCGACACGCCTATTTATATGTATACCGATGCGTTGCAATATATATATATATATTGTAACGTCACAGAAAGTTCCATAAAGGAATTTATTTGAATAGTAATTTTTCATGAGAGGAAGGTGAGATGAACAGTATCGAACCCAAGTAATCCGAAAGATTTTGTAATATTGTCCGATAATTAATATCACTAAAATGAAAAAACGACAAAGACTATGACTAAGACTCAAACCCCATATATATTATTTAAGTGAAGAGCAGTGCAAAACTATTAATATACTACAAGAGAACCAGATAATCTCAGAAATGACCAAAATGAGGTCATTACTTATTAAGAAATGTAACTCTGAATAGGGTATAAAAAACTATTTATTGAGAATTAAGGGACAAGATCCATTATTATACTTTGTAATATAAATAAAATAAATGTTTTAAAGGATTTGAATACGCCATTAAAAAGGATGTAAGTTAAAATAAATAATATATAAATGTTATGACAAAACATATTAAGGTGTTGGATTTGAGACCAATCACTCAGATTTTATGTGAAGATTAATTATTATAGAAATAATATAAAAACTATATGTAAATGTCAATTAGACAAAGATAAACAATTTATCTTGAATAGAGAAAGCTGTAAATGAATGAGAAATCAATTAAAATAATCAAAAATTGTATTAACTGAAAACATGTGATGAACATATAAAATTGTAATATTTATGAATTTAATGTTGTCAAAATGCAACCAAATGATATTCTAAAGTTGAAATACAACACATTGTAACTATACTTATATATTTGACCAACTAAAACACTTTAACAGTCAAGTTAGGAAACTATTTACCTATACCATACCAGGCTGAGGCCAAAAAACAATCACAAAAATAGTCATATTTGACAGAATAATTGCAGAATATTAGCAAAAATAAAGGAAAAAAGTACAATCCTATAGTTTACTATAGAAACAAACTTACTCAGTTGAAAACAAGCTTAATTCTTAGAGAATTTGAAATATAAGAGTGAAAATTTTCTCACAAAGAATATGAATCATTTATGCAAAACAGTATGATGCTAAATAATTTTACAGTAAAAATAAAATGTATCAGGATAAACCAGGTATTCCCAAAGAAAAACAATATAACAAACTCTAAGTGAATACCCAGAAAATCCCATATATAATACCGAAAAAACAAATTACTGTAAAGAACTAATTACAAAAACCTAGGCCATATGTAATGCCTACACAAAACTGAACTTCTTTATATGTTATATGTGTTCATATTTGTTTATTTTGTTATGAAAAGATAATTATGTTCTGTATTAATATTGTAGCAAGAACCAAGCAACTTCATAACATTTTATTCACTAGAAAATTGGAATTTTGTGAAAACATTCCAAGATAAGAGTTGTATTTTATGTTATTTTATTAGATTTAGTTTTTTCAAAACCAATCGTAGATGGTACCATTGTATTCAGTTGAAAGCAGGGAATCCAAAAATAGTAATGGCATGCAGATTGTAAGTAGTTATGTAAAATTGTTTGACAAATACCAGAATAATTTCAGCAATATCCTTTAGTGTGAAGAATAAGAAGTTTTTGTTCTAAAGCTTCTACGGAAGTCAAATTTGTTTTATAATGCTCCATTTGCATATTCTCGAACGTTCTAGAAGGAATTTTTACACAAATACACCGGACGTTCATGTCAAAGAATTAAAACAACGAGCCTTACAGAGTATAAAAGGAAGACGAAATTTGACCAAAAACACTTCATGCTTTGAATCCACAAGAGACACATCACCTATGAAACTTATCATCACATCCGAGGCGAAATCGAAGAACCAGAATCCAACCCGAGAACACAGAAAGGCTTTTTCCCGTACATGACAAAAGACTGATTTAACCTATACAAGGAGTATACGCTAACGTGTTGTTGAATAGAGCAGCAACACGCCATATTTAATAGAACGCACACAGCCAGAATATCAGCGGTCCTGAAAAGGACCGATTTTAATAGAGAGAATCAATTCTGCTGATATTTGCTACGACAAACTGACTTTGACAAAATTCCGAAAACGATTTACTGACACAAGCCTACTACACGAGTTTGGAACTAGCGCTGTGACGGCCGAATAGTGAAACCACGCAGACAGCTGATCGCCGCCGCCAGAATTCAAAGCATAGATTCAGTACGAACTTATTTCAATCGTGCGGAGTTTTAAAACCGTTTTCGACTTATAAATAATTACCAGTGCGCGAGGAACGTAAACACGAAGAGGCAAGATTGGAATCGTCCCCAAGAAAAGTGCCCAGTGAAGGAGATAATTACCCACCGGAACGTGAGTTGTTCAAAAGTTAAAATCATTTTTTTACCTGGTATCCATTGTCACACAATTGTACTACACATGCCAAACACCTTCAAATCACACAATTTTTGTAAAGGATCACATTGATTTGTCTTGATAGTTCAAAGGAGTCACGTCCTGAGTATAAAGATTTTTCATACACTAAACTCATGCTATTCAACTGAGTAATAAAATATTTATTAGCCGGTACTTAATTGAAAAAACTTGTCAATAATAATTTTTTGTAACTCTGCAATTTTGTTAATTCAAGTGTTAGTCCTTCAGACAAATTTTATTTAAAGAAAGTTCATTAAACATACTTTACTTACAATTTAAACTGTCTTGTTCACATTTTTTTATAATTAACTTAACAAGTAAGAAATCAAATTTAATTTTAATAATAATAATAACTTCTTGGAACAAAATATCCAAGTGGCGCCCACATACACATGTTAGATTAAGTTGTGCTTGCAGGACAACATCGTCGCAGAGAAACCAGTCATCAGTAAGTATTAAAGGTGCGCGGAGTGTAACACCCGACATAAACAACATAACACACGTAATCTCTTTCTTTTATAAATTGGCAGCCCAACTAGTGAGGCTTGAAAGAAAAGGAACAAGCCCGGCAACTATCAACAAATCAAGATGCCGCAACGAAAAGGAAAGAGGTGAAGAAAAATGTAGATCCCGAATTAAGTGTGGAAGATGGGGAGGCAGTTCAAGTCGAGGAAATAGAAATAAAACCGCCCACACTAGAAATTGAAAACCCCATACAAATGGGAGATGAACTAGAGGAACAAACGGGAGAAAGACCCATACAAATGGGAGACCAAACAGAGAAACCCGAACCAGAAAAAGCAACGGGAAACATCGACATGACTGTAATAATGATGATGTTCCAAAGAATGGAAGAAACGATAAACAAAAATACTAATAACAGTAATGAAAAAACGGAGAAGAAATTTGAGACATTAATAGAGTCCCTGAGGGAGGATAATAATAAAAATAGACAGGAAGATAAGGAGGAAAATATTAGAGATAGACAGGAAGACAAGGCAGAAATAAAAGGAAGTATAGAATCCCTGAGAAAAGATAGACAGGAAGATAAGGAGGAATTAAACAAAAAAATAGAATCTTTAAGGGAGTATATAACCGATAAGATCAATGATAACGGAAAAAAGCTGGAGCTATTTCAGGAGGAAAATAAAAAAATGTATAGAGTCCCTGAAAAAGGAAAATAGCGCAAATTATGAGACAGTAAACCAAAAAATCGATGATAGTAAAATCGACAGTGACAGGAGGGTCGAGACAATGACGAAACTGTTAGAAAGGTTGCAGGAAGGAAATAATACCCGTTTTGAAACCATAGAGGAAAGAACCGTAGAGACGAAACAAGATGTTCGAACTCTCGATAATAAGGTAAGGCAAAACCAAGACGAAATCATGCAGGAGGTAGGGGAAGTCTGGAAAGACGTTAGCGAGAGAATACAAAGAATGTATGACATAGCTAACAGGTTGGACGAGCAGATAAAAACCAATAGAAACAATATACAGGAAATAGATCAGAGGGAGAAAAACCTGCAGGAGAGATTAGAAGCGCTGAGGGACACACCGATATTGAATACCCACACGTGTCATAGCGAGAACAGGGAGGTAATTAACTTCCAAAATTATCGCCGGAACACTATGGAATTTTTGGAGAGGATGGAAGAGTTCATTGATAGGAATAGGGAAACAAGATGGGATAGAATAAGGAAAATGTTAGACGAAACATTCCGAAATATGAGGAATAATTGGTGGATAGCGGTACGACCCGAAATAACAAACTTAATCGAATTCAAACGTCAATTCAAAGAAAAATATTGGTCAGAAACAGCGCAAAACAAAGTGAGAATGGACATATTTTGCGGGAAATACGACGCGTCCAAGGGACAATCCCCAACATTATATTTCCTGGGAAAGATATGTTTGGCACGAAAGTTAATACCGCCAATCCCGGAAGAATGTTTGGTGAGACAGTTAGCTGGACATTATAGCTACGGTATTAAAGATGCCCAATTGTACCAGCAACTTAGTAAAATTACTGAACTGGCTAAGCTATTAGAGAACTGCGAGTCAGCGGGAAAATTCCAAGACTACCAATCCCCCAGTCGTAAGGTAGACTATTATAATAGTAATAACGGACCAAATCGGAATGGAGGTGGAAATGGTAATAATTTAACCCGAACAACCAGAACAATAGTACCCCACTAAATAGCCGAAATAATAATAATCAAGGTCCAAATAACCGTAACCATCCGGGACAAAACCGTAATAATTACCCCGAAAATAATTACAATAAAAATTATAATCAAGGAAATAGTTATCGCGGCAATAATTACAGAGGGAATAATTATAGTCAGGGAATTAATTATAGGAACGGAGGTAATCAAGGAGGAAGTGATAGAAGGGATCAGGAGTATAGACCCCCGGTAAAATATACGATGGCCAATAGTCAACGACCATACCAACCCAATTTACCGACTTACGTGTATTACCCACAGCAGACGCAAGGTAACCAGAGTAATACAACAAATAGCCGACCTATTAGTGGTAACCCCGAGGTTAGACAGGAACCACAAACAGTCAGCAACCCAATGTTCCAGGAAACCGAGCAAATGAGACAGGTGCTCATTTAAACTGAAATACATGGCAGTGAAAAAGGAAAACAGCCCTTTACTGATCCAATATTATGGGGTAACTGAACACAAAAATAGACAGGACAAAGACAGGACAATGACATTGAGAACAAATAATTATCTCAGAGATATTAGGGAGGAATTGTTAGAAGAGAGGGATAATATAGTTGAAAATCATAATAAAGGGGATAATGGTATAGTACAAATTAAGGCAGATATAAATGGTATAGGTGCAACATTGCTAATTGATACAGGATCAAACGTATCGTTGATAGACAGTGTGGAGTTAGAGAGAATTAAACAGAATTGTAATCTACCCATACCCACTCTGACTATAAATAACATTATACTAGTCGGATCGACGGGAAGGCAGAATAAATCTATAAAGAAACAGGTGTCATTAGACCAGTAATGGTGTAATGTTGCCAATAGGACTATTAGTAGCGAACAATTTACCCATGAGTATCCTAATAGGCTGTGATATACTTAGGCTATATAAAGCGATAATAAATTTAGATAGTAAGGTAATAACGTTAAAGACAAATGAGGGAATTTGGACCAATAATTTGATTGATACCCAAGGAGATAGTACAAGCAATACACATTACCAAGCCATTGTAAATCATTATTATTGTGCCGATCGACCACTAAACATGCCCTTATATCAGGAGGATAACCCAGAATTATGGTTAGAAAAATTGGAAGAGATAAGGGAATTCCAAAGGACGAAAGCAAGGGGTCAGATTAGCGATACACAGGCTGAACGATTAATTACTGTGTATAATAATTACCGACATATCTTTTCAAAAATGCTCCAGGAAAAGTCAGAAATTATCAATGGACCATAAAATTTAAAACCCCTGTAGAATTTAACAGAAAATCATATCCGATTGCTTACTCACTAAAAAATGAATTTAGGGAGGAACTGAACAGGATGGTAGAGGACGACATAATTGAATATAGTCATTCGCCCTATACTAGCCCAATCATAGCTGTGCCGAAAAAGAATGGACAGGTGCGTATATGCCTCGATGCTAGGGAGATTAACAAGATGATTGTTAACGACCGCACATCCACTGGGGAGATAGAAGAAATACTAAAAAAGTTTCACCGGGCAAGGTATATAAGTTCATGGGACACAGTATGCGGCTACTGGCAGGTATAACTCCACCCAGATAGTAGGAAATATATGGCATTCATATTTGAAGGCAGAAACTATCAGTTTAAACGATTACATTTTGGTTTGATAAATTCAGTGGCGGTATTTGTAAAAATAATTGACAGGATATTGGGACAGGAAGTGCTGAAATTTACGACAGTCTACGTCGACGATTTACTGGTAACTTCAGCGAATTGGGATGACCATTGCAATAGGGTTGAACAGGTGTTAGAGAAGCTATCAGAGAATAATATTACCCTCAAATTAGATAAGTCCCAGTTTATTGCAAACGAGGTAAAATTTTTAGGTTTTAATCTAACCGAGCAAGGGATTACCCCATCCAAAGAGAAAGTAGAGGCCATACAGAAGTTCCCCACCGCAAAAAACAGGAAACAGCTTCAATCATTTTTAGGAATCTGTAACTATTACAGGAAGTTTCGGTCCAATTATTCAGAACTAACTGCCAGATTCCAAAAGCAGTTATCAGCTAAAGACAAATGGACTTGGGGACCAGAGAAAGATGGAGTGCTCAATCTCATAAAGGAGAAATTTTTAGAAGCAGTTATGTTACATCACCCCGACTTTACGAAGCCATTTTATGTAAATTGCGATGCCAGTAATGTAAGTTTAGGTGCAGCCTTATATCAGGAAGATCAGGATGGAAACCATTTAGTGATTAGCTTCGCCAGCCGCGTGCTGAACAGTTGCGAACGAAACTCCAATACCACTAAAAAAGAGTTATTGAGTGTAGTTTTCGCATGCGGTAAATTTCGAACGTATATATTAAGATACCCCATCACGGTTAGGAGTGATCACAAATCAATATCATTTTTAAAACATTGTAAGCTAAATCATGGAAGGCTGACGAGATGGGTTTTGGCCATACAGGAATATAATATCACGTGGGAATATACACCAGGCAAGCAAAACATAGCAGCCGACGTCCTATCCCGCATCAATTTACAAAACCAGACATTTGACGGCGAAAGGAACAAATAGCGAAGGTATATCATATTATTAAAAGCAAGGAGGATTTAAAAAATATTTTAAAAGATGTGAAGGCACAACAAGAGGCCGACCCAAAACTGGGAAATATTAGGAAAAGGGTACTGGAAGGCGATGACATTATAGATAAATATTACTGTATACACGACGATACTTTGTTTATAAGAAATACCCCACACCAAGAGAATTGGAAGTTAGTAAGATATAAATTTATTTCCAATAGCCAAGTCAACGTATATTTACCAACTTACCCGTACTTATAGAAGGAGAAAAAGGAAAGGAGATTATTAATAAAAATAAAAATACGAGAAGGACACGTTCCACCAAAGGCAAAAATATATAAATGTAAAATATAAATTTATTTCCAATAGCCAAGTCAACGTATATTTACCAACTTACCCGTACTTATAGAAGGAGAGAATATTATTAATAAAAATAAAAATACGAGAAGGACACCTTCACCAAAGGCAAAAATATATATATATATAAGATATAATTTTATTTCCAATATCCAAGTCAACGTATATTTACCAACTTACCCGTACTTAGAGAAGGAGAGAAAGGAAAGAAGGAAAGGACATAATTAATTAAATAATTTATTGAACTATTAAATAACAATTGATATTACTAAGGAGGAGAAATACTGTCATATAATTGATACTAAAAGGAGATGATAAATGAAAAAAAAAGGGAAACAGTGTGTTACATAATTGGAGGTAATGATGAATTTATAAATATAGCTATTAACATTGAATGATTTTAAAAGATAATTTTACCTGCGGAGAACAGAATATTAATATAATTGAGAAATAATCAGAAGAGATTAAGAAAGGGAATTTATGTGTAAGAGCCTATGGTCTTTGAATATTATATTTTTTTTATTATTATTATTTGCTGCGAAAGTGCAATTATAAGTACGTCTTATATATTTTCTGGACAGAGATGTGTTTCCTCTGATTTCAGTGGTTATAGTTAGGGAACGGCGGAGATTGGATTGCCAATGGGGCCCCTCTGACTCCGAACCCGCTATTAAAGTTAGGGAATTGTTAGGGAGTTATATCAAAGATTAAATAATTAACATCAAGGTAAAGGAAAGGAAAAGGAGATATGGTAAAGATTGAGACATGGCTAATGAGATGGATTAACATATTAAAGGAGGAGTACAGGAATCTAATAATAAGATAAAAGAATGATATATAATGAAGCTAATAAAAGGTTAATGTAGAAAAGATAATTTCATCAAAACTGAAGAAATGTTTTTCCCAAATTATCAATTTTAACGGGGAGGCATATGTAACGTCACAGAACGTTCCATAAAGGAATTTATTTGAATAGTAATTTATCATTAGAGGAAGGTGAGATGAACAGTATCGAACCCAAGTAATCCGAAAGATTTTTTAATATTGTCCGATAATTAATATCACTAAAATGAAAAAACGACAAAGACTATGACTAAGACTCAAACCCCATATATATTATTTAAGTGAAGAGCAGTGTAAAACTATTAATATACTACAAGAGAACCAGATAATCTCAGAAATGACCAAAATGAGGTCATTACTTATTAAGAAATGTAACTCTGAATAGGGTATAAATAACTATTTATTGAGAATTAAGGGACAAGATCCATTATTATACTTTGTAATATAAATAAAATAAATGTTTTAAAGGATTTGAATACGCCATTAAAAAGGATGTAAGTTAAAATAAATAATATATAAATGTTATGACAAAACATATTAAGGTGTTGGATTTGAGACCAATCACTCAGATTTTATGCGAAGATTAATTATTATAGAAATAATATAAAAACTACATGTAAATGTCAATTAGACAAAGATAAACAATTTATCTTGAATAGAGAAAGCTGTAAATGAATGAGAAATCAATTAAAATAATCAAAAATTGTATTAACTGAAAACATGTGATGAACATATAAAATTGTAATATTTATGAATTTAATGTTGTCAAAATGCAACCAAATGATATTCTAAAGTTGAAATACAACACATTGTAACTATACTTATATATTTGACCAACTAAAACACTTTAACAGTCAAGTTAGGAAACTATTTACCTATACCATACCAGGCTGAGGCCAAAAACAATCACAAAAATAGTCATATTTGACAGAATAATTGCAGAATATTAGCAAAAATAAAGGAAAAAAGTACAATCCTATAGTTTACTATAGAAACAAACTTACTCAGTTGAAAACAAGCTTAATTCTTAGAGAATTTGAAATATAAGAGTGAAAATTGTCTCACAAAGAATATGAATCATTAATGCAAAACAGTATGATGCTAAGTAATCTTACAAAAAAACAAAATGTATCAGGATAAACCAGGTATTCCCAAAGAAAAACAATATAACAAACTCTAAGTGAATACCCAGAAAATCCCATATATAATACCGAAAAAAACAAATTACTCTAAAGAACTAATTACAAAACCTAGCCCATATGTAATGCCTACACAAAACTGAACTTCTTTATATGTTATATGTGTTCATATTTGTTTATTTTGTTATGAAAAGATAATTATGTTCTGTATTAATATTGTAGCAAGAACCAAGCAACTTCATAACATTTTAATCACTAGAAAATTGGAATTTTGTGAAAACATTCCAAGATAAGAGTTGTATTTTATGTTATTTTATTAGATTTAATTTGTTCAAAACCAATCGTAGATGGTACCATTGTATTCAGTTGAAAGCAGGGAATCCAAAAATAGTAATGGCATGCAGATTGTAAGTAGTTATGTAAAATTGTTTGACAAATACCAGAATAATTTCAGCAATATCCTTTAGTGTGAAGAATAAGAAGTTTTTGTTCTAAAGCTTCTACGGAAGTGAAATTTGTTCTATGATGTTCCATTTGCATATTCTCGAACGTTCTAGAAGGAATTTTTACACAAATACACCGGACGTTCATGTCAAAGAATTAAAACAACGAGCCTTACAGAGTATAAAAGGAAGACGAAATTTGACCAAAAACACTTCATGCTTTGAATCCACAAGAGACACATCACCTATGAAACTTATCATCACATCCGAGGCGAAATCGAAGAACCAGAATCCAACCCGAGAACACAGAAAGGCTTTTTCCCGTACATGACAAAAGACTGATTTAACCTATACAAGGAGTATACGCTAACGTGTTGTTGAATAGAGCAACAACACGCCATATTTAATAGAACGCACACAGGCAGAATATCAGCGGTCCTGAAAAGGACCGATTTTAATAGAGAGAATCAATTCTGCTGATATTTGCTACGACAAACTGACTTTGACAAAATTCCGAAAACGATTTACTGACACAAGCCTACTACACGAGTTTGGAACTAGCGCTGTGACGGCCGAATAGTGAAACCACGCAGACAGCTGATCGCCGCCGCCAGAATTCAAAGCATAGATTCAGTACGAACTTATTTCAATCGTGCGGAGTTTTAAAACCGTTTTCGACTTATAAATAATTACCAGTGCGCGAGGAACGTAAACACGAAGAGGCAAGATTGGAATCGTCCCCAAGAAAAGTGCCCAGTGAAGGAGATAATTACCCACCGGAACGTGAGTTGTTCAAAAGTTAAAATCATTTTTTTACCTGGTATCCATTGTCACACAATTGTACTACACATGCCAAACACCTTCAAATCACACAATTTTTGTAAAGGATCACATTGATTTGTCTTGATAGTTCAAAGGAGTCACGTCCTGAGTATAAAGATTTTTCATACACTAAACTCATGCTATTCAACTGAGTAATAAAATATTTATTAGCCGGTACTTAATTGAAAAAACTTGTCAATAATAATTTTTTGTAACTCTTCAATTTTGTTAATTCAAGTGTTAGTCCTTCAGACAAATTTTATTTAAAGAAAGTTCATTAAACATACTTTACTTACAATTTAAACTGTCTTGTTCACATTTTTTTATAATTAACTTAACAAGTAAGAAATCAAATTTAATTTTAATAATAATAATAACTTCTTGGAACAAAATATCCAAGTGGCGCCCACATACACATGTTAGATTAAGTTGTGCTTGCAGGACAACATCGTCGCAGAGAAACCAGTCATCAGTAAGTATTAAAGGTGCGCGGAGTGTAACACCCGACATAAACAACATAACACACATAATCTCTTTCTTTTAAAATATATATATATAAGATTATATTTTACTAACCTCTTGGAACAAAGATTACAGCTGTCACATTTCCTGGAACACTAGTAAATTCTGTAAAATATGAATCACAATTTCAAAAAAAATAGTTCTGAATATATATTTAATAAGAAGTGACATAAAAATATAAAAACATTACAGTTCATCAAGCTATATGTGTAAAATCATTTTTACGTATTCTGCGAAGAAACGCTTGTTTGATTTGCTTCCCGATGTTTCAGCCAGTACTCGTAACTCTCTCGTAGAGTCTCAAACATGTCAGTGAGCAGAGGTTGCTTTATTCCTCATTCGCATGTTACGACGTTTTAACATAATTCACCATTGTTTTGTGTGATTTCTCTTTTCAAAAAATCTCTAGATTTTTTTTAAGTCTATGCAAAAGGCTTAAAGCTTCTTAAATTTCAGAAAGTATAGAATAAATAATATTTATGTCCATCATTTTGTATACCAATAAACGTGCTATAATCCTGATAGCTTTGGGATATTTACTGGCATATCTCTATCTGTCGTGTAGGTACTTTAAAATCAGGTTTTGTAGATAATAATACTAAATTTATTTATTATTATTATACAATTGATCACATAAGTGCTGATTGTCTGCAGCTATATGACTTCTATGACTGAAATTATGCTCGTTTCATTGATTTCTTATTTAGAATCATTTTGAGATTAGCCATAAAGCTGTTATGGTAATACAGTTTTTAAAGGATTTATATACTTCAGCAGCTCTGATGGTGCTTCAGAAATCTTGCTTTGTTAGGTTTATTCTAATTTTTACAGTTTTAAGTAAAAAGCCAAATGTTTGACTATTTCAAGGAAACACACACTCACACACTTGTGTGTGTGTGTGTGTGTGTGTGTGTGTGTGTTTATTGCTAAGTGTACCTGACTGTCGGTACACTGCAACTTACGAAGCTGTTGCAGACGCGACAGGATTACTAAACGCTCTAGATGTTCTGGCTTTTCTGGGTTATGGAAATGTCATCACGAGTTTCTGATATGTCTATAAATGATCTCTGAAAAAATGTTATAGGAATAAATATTTTTGCACTTCCCCGGTATTGAAGACTCAGAATGCTATACAATGACAACATGATATGTTGTTTGACGATCTTAATGCGCCGTTCTCGGTTCTCCTATTGTCATGACGTTGTTGGGATGTCCTCCTTCGTTTCGGCCTCTGTCTTAGGTTAATTTGCTACCCAACAATTGCAGGAGATCTCTGAGTCTTGATCCAGTAATCCAATATACCGTAAAATAGTGTTTTAAGATCTAGACGCTCAGTCTTCTTGTTCGCTGTCTAAAGCGGATAGAACACATGTCAAATTAAGCATAATTCATGCTGTATAAAGACCTCATGTCACAATGCAGAAAAATTAATATAAGACAATTGCTAGTATCATCAATTTCATTTTTTATAATGTTTTGCTGTCAGTAAAATGTTCTTTCATGGATGAACCGTTATTACTCTCAAGCGTGAGTTTTCAGCTGATACACTCACCACGATATACAAAATATCTGAGGCTCACCTTTTCATAAATACAGACTGTAATGTGTGTCATTAATGATTTCATATGTTCCATCACAATGATATATTTAATTTAAGTCCTTAACCTACAGACAATGACTTTCTAATCATTCACACTTTCGTTAAAGGTAATAATTATACTTTTGGATCATAATAAATCAAGTCCCGTTTATTACACATTTGATAAAATCCTTTCCAAATTGCAATATATTTATTTTACTACAATTAAATGCATTCTAACAAGGAAAGTTAATTCTTGAAAGTGTTAAGTGGAATGTTGTAGTCAATAATTTTACTTTTTTAAAAACAAAGTGTAATTTGAATTTATTTTTAAATCTTAAAAATGAAATTACCTTATTTATTTATGTAGTTTAGAAAAAAATCGAATCAATTAATGTACATGTTTAAAATGTTCTGGAAACTTTGGTGAGAGCTAAACAAATTACTAGGTTTTGGAAAACATGCAAACATTGCTAATACAAATTTCATTTTTTTATTGCCTTGAAAGGCAATACCAACATGAATGTCGTGACTGTTTTTGTCTAAAGCAAACTAACTTGTTAATACTTTCTGTCAATAAATTGGTTTGTTCATAACTTAAGTTAAACGTCATGTTTCCCGCTAACCATAATGAGATTTCAAAAATTAGAAAATAATTATTAGTTATCACGCGTTTCTCATAAGTACACGTTTTTTTATTTTCTTAAAAATGAATGTTGTATGGGTATCATAGGACTTTAGTGCTAATGACATTTACTGTGGTGGTAAATTAGTTTTCGTATATAAAGTATTAGATTCAGTACAACAGGATGTTTCATAGTGTGTAGAATTACCATACGTAAGGTATTACCAAAAAATAATGTGAAAAGTTAATTATATTATTCGTTGTTCTTTAATTGATAAATTAGCCAATTAGTTGATTTACTTTAAAAATTAATGCTTAATTAATATTGTTCATGCTTAACATGAATTGTGCAGTAATGTTCAACTGTTATAGTAAGGATAAAAAAGGTTTCATTAGAAATGTTGTTGCAATATTTGCAATCCTTTTGTAATAAGGTATATACAAATATTAATGAACAGAAAGGTAAATATTCATCAAACGCACAGACGTTCTGAGTAGGCTTTCCCGGCCGGTGCCTATTTTGTATTTGAAGTCATCTACGGTATGGTTTGAGTCGAAAATTTCTAGTAAGACAACATTTCACCCGGATATCCGCACGTCTACGTGCCCGTAAGAATGTGATGATGTCTAGTCTGTTTGCCTACGCGGTCCATACCGGAACTAGACTTCATATAGGCAATAAACGTACACAACAATATATTTCTAATTGACCCTTTCATTGTTTGAAATAATGAAAAAGTAGGGAAAGGAAATGTTTCTGTTTGGGGTTTAATTAATAACGGTATCAATTAGTTGATTTAAAAAAAAAAGAATTATTAATTATTGTATTATTGTACTTATATTTGGGAGAACACTAAGAAGATAAATTGTGGGTAATGTTTAACTGTTATGTTATAGATAAACAGCTTTTCATTTAAAATGTTTTTAGAAATTTGCAAACCTTTAGTACGAACCTATATATATATTGCAACAGAACATAGGATGGAAATTCATATAATAGGGAAACTAATGCTATAACACATTTTCTGACGGCCATAGACATGTTAAAAATTGATTTTGTTTCTTTTCTTTGTAAAGTAGTCATAAGTTTTGAACCAAGCTATGTTCAAAAAAGTATGTTATGTCAAAATGTTCATAATTTTGTACTCTTTTGTGTCATGTAAAATATTTGTGTGTAAGTGCGCGGGTGCGCGGGTGATTTACATTTAATTTAATAACTTCTTTGAAAATTAACATTTCGTTCTGAAATCTGGACAGGGTATTCTCATGGTTATAAGCTACATTTTCCATATACTCAATTCTCCACAGTTGCAATTTTTATGTTTTTTTTAATGAAATCAGTTCTTTATTATTTTGTTATATCCAAGAAAATAATAAAATTTGTAGATTAAATCTAAACAGGCCTTTGCAGAATCGGACAGAGTTTCAACTTGGGTTCGGTCTATCTGTATACTTACCTATGACATTGCTAGATTTTCAACCAATCAGAAAGTCTAAAAATTATTTGAGATAGTGGTCTGCCGAGAGCACATCGTTCAGTTCCTTCCGAAGTCTTGCCATTAAAAGACGTACTCGCTGTCACGAGATTTTCGTGACAAGACATTCGATTACCGTAAGACTTAGAAGTTGGTTCACGGTTTGAGTTCTTCGTAACCATTACCACTTTATAGAACTCAAATAATAAATAGATCATTCTAGTGCTTTTTCCCGTAGAGTGGAAGAATTCCGTTAGAGGCAAAATATCTACCGTGATGTTTTGATAGTTAACGCGACAACAGTTCAAGAAATCGGAACTGTGTAAGTATAATACACGATCTATTTTTACCAACTTTTGATCCCTGAGATTAAGAATATTCAAGCTGTAAACAATAACAATTTCATATCGCAGTGAGTGTATGCGCCGTGACGTAGGTTTTCAACGGCGTGATCTTCGGTCGGTTGATGTGCTGACGAGCAGCGAGCGGAGCGCCTGGTGTCTATGCAAACCGTTGGAATTCTACGTACAAGTAACCTGTATGTAAAACAAGCCAATAGACTTATTTATTGAAAGACAATTCCTTAATAAACGATTTTATATTATAAAGCCATAAGACAACAGTAAATTGTATTGTGTTAATGAATAAAATTTTCCTACCTCCAGATATAGACTCTGGTGTAATGATTTCAATATAACCTATCTATGCAGTTTTAATTTGTTTGCAACACAAATTATTATTGTTGCAATACACACACACACACACGCGCGCGCGCGCGTGTGTATGTATGTATTTATGTATTATAACGATTCATAAAGCCGACCCATCGGATCGTTATATGAAAGTGTCATACTGTGCGAGTATAGCGGTGTAAGCAAGAGAGAGAGGGTATAATCACAGCTATCTCTGTCTGACATCGCCACTGCTACGAATGTTGCCGGCACAGACATGAATTTTTGTTCAATTATTTTTATTATTTCAAACTGCAATATCTTCAAAACTAATAAATATACAGCAATTCTGAAACCTGCATAGTGTTCAGCAATTAAAGCTCTATAAGAATCCAAAATATCAACAAATATAATTAACAGTTACAGACGTTATACAGAAGAAGAACGCCAAGAGAAATAACTAGAGAATTAGGCTAGGTACGAATTAGGTGTTTTCACACACTTACAGAGAAAGACCTAAGCAATAATATTCTGTGGTCAGATCTGTGAAATCACGTTTGCAAATACCCATATTCAAACGATTTGCAAACAGAGGAAGTATGAAACTAGCCAGTAATTCTCTACCATCTCAAACCTGTTAAGGGGCGTTTGGTCGACTTGTTCGATATTGTTTCAAATGGAAAACGCATGATTTATTTGGAACAACCAATCACCAAGCTGTATTCAGAAGAGACGCCAACACAGACTTGGGGAATCGACACTCTTCTTCGAATCTTAAATGTGCAAGGCGTGTGTTAAACACGTGCTAAATTTCACAAACCACGCAAAATCTTATTTAAATAAACCGTTCGGGAAGTAGTCCGCAGTTGCAGAGGAACTAGTAAAGTTCGGTAACAACTCTCGCTGTGTAGCAACCTATTAATTAATAAAAAAATTAATTAATTAATAATATTTAATTTATTTGTAAAGTGACCTGTGCAACAGAGAGCTACAGCATCTGTAATTGCCCAGTATCATCGGTCAGCGTTTTGGTCAACATCATTTCTTCTGTGCCGAACCATCAAAAGGAGGATCACTACGGATTTCTATCTACGGTCGACGCATCAATCAGTAAGAAATAGATTCATTGATCAATGAAATTAAGAAACAAATTAAATAATAAAAAGCAATAAACAATTTTTTAAAAGACACTAAGTAAATTCATAATTTGTATTTATTTAGTAAGATTAGCTATAAATTAATATGGGAGTGTTGAATGGAAGGTGAGGTGTAGTATTGAACGTGCAAATTATTGCAGACCTGTTATTTAGCACTGGTTTGGGAGATATACATTTTCTTAATTAAACCAGATAAGAACAATTGGTCGTTTGGACGTTTTAATCTTCACTTTTCACGCACACTCATTAATAATAATAGTTAGGTTAGCAATAAGTCCTTAACTTAGCTTTGAAAGAACATTAATAAGATAACATTTTATCGTTAATTAAACAAACTCAAGCAAATTTTAAAGTGTTATTTGTAACGATTCCCCTTGAATTCCACATTCGCTGAACGAATCCTGAGATAGTGTGTCTCTATGCTCTGAGCTAAGCTGAATCCGTGTCATTTGTATCTGGGATTTGTTCTGGCGCCCAGGTGAAGTAAACGTCACGGGTAAGTAACAATTTATCAATCATTAAATATATAATATATGTGTGTTAGATCAAAAGGCCGTTAGAAATTTGGCGCCGCAACTAATGGGCTCGAGTAAGCACGATTAAACTCCCAAATTTGTATATAAATAAATACGTTATATATAACGATTATTAACTAAAACTTCCG